>CP126894.1:136612500-137212500 GCA_030440675.1 Furcifer pardalis
CAGCTGCTCCTGCCGGCCTTCTCTCCACCCTGTGGGAGAAAGCCCAAAGCACTTCAGCAGTGGCATGGAGATAATAATAATTTCATCTATTTTTCCAATCCAAGTCATCATCATCGTCATCGTCATCGTCATCGTCATCGTCATCGTCATCGTCATCGTCATCGTCATTATTATTATTATTATTATTATTATTATTATTATTATTATTATTATTATTATTATTATTATTATTATTATTATTATTATTATCTCTGCACTGCTGATGAAGCGCTGTGGACTTTCTCCCACAGAGCGGAGGGGGCCCAGAGAGAGGAGCCAAAGTGGGAGCAGAAACTGCTGAGGTGGTGTGACCCTTTAAGTTATAAGTTATAAGTAGGGGTACACAGTGACACATCCCGCAGGGCCAGCATGGGCCTGAGAACAACACTTGTAAGTAGCAGTGTGTTGCTCTTTCATCACAACCAAAACTACTTCATCAGTCAGCTACCTCACTCTTCTAAAAGCATACCAGTACAACTTGCTAAAGAGGCTAGGGCTAAGCTCAAAGGGAAGTATTGCAGGTCCAATAAACAGAATAATTTTTTCATTATAACAACAACAGCAGCAACAGCAATTTAAGCAAGAGCCATTTTGTATCCAAAGAGCAAAACTCCACTATTTGCAGGCTGTATCTAATCTACTCTTTTCAAGGCAAATAGAAATACAGGTCCATATGGCTATTTATAGGACAAAGCATACAGAAGATTAAACACAATGCCATTTTCTGTGGACTGGAAAAAAGACACATGCATTAACATGTTACAGAGTGGCTGGAAGAAGTCACCCAGGATTTACGCATTGGACTGATTCTGTTCATTGCTAAGAAAAACATCACAAATGGTGCAAGAGCAGAGTTGTCAGAGAGGTGAACTGGAACTAACATTCCTCCCCTGGTGGAAGGGTTCCCAGTAGTGGGACCAAGAGGATTGATAACCTCCACCCCCACAGCCCCCTACAACCTAACCCTTGCTCTAGGTGGTTCCCCAACCCTCCAGAGCATATTCTCTAGAAAAGTAGGAGAAAGTGGGATTCTCTCTCTTTGTTCTTGAAGACTTTCATTGGCAAAGGGACAGTGGATCTCACTCATAATGTCTTTCTCTTTCTTTCTCAGCTTGTTGAGCTGTGCCTTTGTGTAACAAAATAAAAAATCTAACATCAGGGAGATGTCTCACTAATAGATAGATGATGAAAATCATTTTTGTTGTCGTATCTTTTGCTTCCTGGATACTTGTTCATAAGGGAATTGCCTTGCCATTTGTGAAGAGAGAGAGATTAGCAGATAACTTAGTCACTTAAGTCCCTGTCAGTAGGATTGAGACTTCATACATATCTGCAGGTTTCAGCTATATTGGCTTTATCCTGTCAAGTCCTGGGATTTGTAGTTTTGTGAGGAACTTAGAATTGTCTGCTGTAGTTTGGAAGAGTACAATGCAGCTTTCTGGTACTGAATTCTTAGTACCTTCTTAAACAACAAACCTCAGGGTCCTATATGAAGTTGTTGTAGCTGAAGCTGTATCAGACTGCTGTATGTGTGATAGCTTCTCAAATGCAAATTACATATTGCATTCAACAAATCTCTAGAAGATAGCTTGATAGACAATGTATATGAGGAAGGTGTGGGAGAGGCTAAGTCAAAGATATTTAAACACAGAATGCAGCACTTAAAATCTATCAAAGGAACAGATATGAAG
Source organism: Furcifer pardalis (assembly GCA_030440675.1). Lineage (NCBI taxonomy): Eukaryota > Metazoa > Chordata > Lepidosauria > Squamata > Chamaeleonidae > Furcifer > Furcifer pardalis. Next base: position 136,614,231 of record CP126894.1, read on the forward strand.
AAAAATTTAAAGTTTAGAACTGGTGAGCAATAAAATAATTATATTTTCCTCATTCCAATTATTCTCAATTCCCGGTCATGGTTGGAGAACCTCAGAAAGCAGCTTATCCTCATCAAAATGGGACACTATTATACATATTACCATACAAATTTACAGTCTTTTTCCTTTTTGGTCAACACTTTGCAATGTGTTGCTGGGTTGATGGGAACAAGATGAGCTAAGAACCCCAAAGATGCCCTTACGTGTGCCTCTGGGATTCACAAGACTGAAAAGTGGAATGAAGCAAAGGGGATACTGTGCTTATTCAAAAAGGAATAGTGTAACATGGGATATACATAATTTGCTTGACTTAGCCCCATGGGGATGAGGAGGAATTGCAGTGTCTTCTTCGTATAGTCAAAGCAATGGTATTCCCGGTGGCAATGTATGGTTGTGAGAGCTGGACCATTAGGAAAGCTGAGCGCAGAAGAATAGATGCCTTTGAGGTGTGGTGTTGGAGGAGAGTTTTGAGAGTCCCCTGGACAGCGAGGAGAACAAATAGGTCAATCTTAGAAGAATTCAACCCAGAATGCTACTTAGAAAGTCAAATTGTAAAGATGAAGCTAAGGTACTTTGGACATCAAATGAGAAGAGAGGATTCACTCGAGAAAGCCTTGATGCTGGGAAAGGTGGAGGACAAAAGAAAAAGGGGGCGGCCAAAAATAAGATGGTTAGATGGTATTGCAGAGACAATGGGCACAGAACTGAGCGAGCTGAGGAGGAGGGTGGAGGACAGAAGTGCCTGGCGGGCAGTGGTCCATGGGGTCGCAGAGGGTCGGAGTCGACTGTGCAACTGAACAACAACAACTGCCCACTCATGAAGTTGACAAGCCATTTCTCCGTAGCTTCAACAGGAATTCTTGAGGCGGTCAGAATGATGTTTTGCACAATGCATACCCGTTTTGTGCAAAACTGTGCAACTTGTAAATCATGAGAATTGTGGAGATGGCTCAAAATTAAGATAGTGCTGCTTTCCTACATAATTTGAAACACTTTGATGGCTTATTGACATTTCCTACAACAATCCTCCATTCCTTCTGCACCTGTCCTCTCAACGTGTGCTTTGTTTCTCAAAAAGAAAAATAATCTACTATATATACTTGAGTATAAGCTGAGTTTTTTTAGCCCTAAAAATGAGCCCCCAAAAGGGGACTCGGCTTATACTTGGGTCAATGACTACTAGAGTCCCACAACCATGCCGGATTGAGATGTGCCAACAATTTAGTTAATTTTACCATATTTTCATGTATTTTGATTATTGAAACTCACTAACAGCTGCTGCATTTCCCACCCTCGGTTTATACTTGGATCAATCTGTTTTCCTGGGTTTTCAGGTCAAAATTAGGTGCATTGGCTTATATTTGGGTCAGCTTATACTCAAGTATATATGGTATATGTGTTTTATACACTTTATAAAGATCCTCCCTAATGCCGGGTAATACAGTAGTTTAGTTTTGATTTCTAATTTATTTTTTTACCTCTGTCTTTGCTAGTAGAGATTGGAGTGATCTTTGATGGTTTTGTTTATTTGTTGCAATTTGTAAAAACTTTTTGAAAAATGTTAAACCCTGCTCAGAGTTGGGAATACCACCTCTTTCTATTGTCTGGAGGTGAAAAATCTTGCAGGCCTTTAAAATTCCTCATCCAGGTGTCTTGTCTGTTAGATACAGCATAAATCAGATCAAAACAAGGGATTTAGCATGTATTCTTTCCCAAGGATTAACTGTATGTAACTGTAAACCAGTTCTACAAACAATCTGGACGTCATTCTAGACTGGACAGGATTAATTTTTATATTACATTACCACCAGGCAGAGTGAGGGAACTATGAGATGGCTAGTGACAAGGTGTTGGAGGGCAGAAATGTATGCCATGAGACTTGCTCTCTGCCCCTAACTAACTTAGTGCTCTCAGAAACAGGAGAGGATGCTGCCCCATTGCCATAGTTGAGGTAAGAGTCATCTAGCTGGGTTCTTTACATTGGATAGGAGTGGAACAAAATTAATTAGGCTAACCATGGTGCTGCACACTCATTTAACTGGATTCTATTATGCTCTGGTGAGGTGACAATAGCTGATGTGATATGAAGCAGAGGCTGGATAATTTTCTTCTTTTAAAAAGGTACCCTTGAACTTTCCAAATTCCCCAACCAGCAAAGACAAGGAGTTGTGGCACTTCAGGAAGTAAATATATAGAGGGACTCTTACAGTAGGAGGAGACAATGTTAAACACTGCTTATTCCTTTCCCCAACTTCACAATACATTGTCGAGGAGAGATACATCACCACTGAGCCTTCTGGTAGCTAGTCCATTGGCTTGTCTTAAATAGACCAGTTGAGTCACAAAAGAGGCACAAAACCTGGTGTGGACTGAATTATACTCAGTGTTTTGAGACACTTGCCTCGTTATGGCAAACATCATCTTTCTTCCCAACAGATTTCATGTCATGGAAACTGGTATAGCCAAGAAAAAAATATTTAATTTTCAGCGTCAGTTCGGATGACAGGTTTATTGGGAATATTATGAACTAACCGTAAAAAAACATTTCTTGTATGTTAGCTCATCTGCCCATTTGAATGTAAGACATCAGGTCTCCTTCCTTAAATGAATGTGTTTATCCATAGCATCTTCATTTAATTTCCCACATTTTATAGTGACTTTTTATCTTGCTGACAACCTGTTACACAAAAGAAGAGACTCCTGGAACAGAGACAGAGAGAGATGGACAAAAATAACAAAATTTGTGACCACTCACTAGCTTTGTTATTATATATTATTGGTTGCTAAATCACAAGAAAATGCCAGTTACTGATGATTTTGTTGGAATTTTATTACACCCCTGGACACAGCCTGTAAGTGTAGCTTTTTTCTGGGCTGGAATGTCTATCTATCTATCCAACACTAATCAATAATTCCTTCCCACCTCCAAATTCAGTGTGTCTTTATATTCTGTGTTCTTTCTTTCCCTTTGTTGGTTGGTGTCTATTGTTTGGTTGTTGCTGATCAGTCCAGTTGATCTGTTCAACTTTGTGGGTGAAGCGCACATTCCAGAACTAAACTGACTTCTCATTGCTGCCTCATTAATCTTCCCTGAGATTTGGAAGAGAAATTGCAGAGAAGTCTTTGGGATCAACAAGAGCAACTGAATCATTTTCGTAGTGCATTGTCCTTGTTTAAAAAATAATATATCAAAATCTTGCTTTATTTTCAGCCACCATATTCTTTCAGTGACTTACAAAAGTAAGAAAACAAAATACTGGCCACAAACTACTTCAATTTAAAATGGTGGTGGCTCTTTTTTTTTTGGGGGGGGGGGATTCTAATCTTGGGAGAAGAGTTTAGTGCAGATTCGGTCATGCTGATATTAAACTATACATTCTTCCTTTCCATCCTGCAACACCTAGATTACTAAATCCTTAACCTTTCACAGTATTTGTGGGATTAAGGAGTCTTTGACAAACTACATCCAGTGGTGGGCACCAGCAGGTTTGCACCGGTGCACCAGAACCGGCAGCAGAAATTCCAACTGGCCCCGCCCATCTAAGTTTTGAAATAAAGTCGTCCTAATTCGGGTGCAACGCAGGGATTTCCCCTGGCCACGCCCACCATACCATGCCCACAGTGTGGTAGTAAAAATTTTTTGGAGCCCACCACTGACTACATCTGCTTTTCATTGTGTAAATGTTGGACAAACCAGGCTGTCAAGAGACAATTTCCTGTTTTCATGGCAATGCTTCCTGAGGGTGGCAAGCTTCTGATGCTTGGATTTCATTCTGTTTATCCCACTTATTTATACCTGCACTTGTCTTCCTTATAGTGAAATATTCTTCTTTTCATTCCTTCTTTTCTTTCTTCCTCCCCAATCAACCTGTCTCCAGTAGGTGGAAATGTTTCCTTCTCAGATGGCTGAAAACATTTCCAGTTCCTTTTTATGGCACTGGCAAAAAAAAAAAGCAAGAGATGTCTTAAGTCAAGTGTGAAGTAATTTTTAAAAAATTAAATTTAAAACCCCAGTGATTTTCTCTAGTTTTTGGAGTTAAGATAGAAAAAATTGTAATGAAAGAAAATAAAAACTGTACCTAAAGAAGTAAGATGTCAGGAAAAAGTCAGGAAATAAAATGTGTTAGTTTTTAAGGCTTCATTAGGCTTCTTGTTGTTTTGAAAGAGAGTCTAATATTGTAGCAGTAAACATATGCATGGATGTTGGGGAAGCATATAGAATTCTGATGCTTGTACTAGGAACATTTTGGAATGAAAAAAGAAAGACAGTGGAAGGTTTTCTTTGCATTGTGAATTCAGGGTGCAACTACAGTAATACCTCATATAACATTAGTATCGAATAACACGAAAGTCGCATAACATCAAGGAATCTGGGGGGAAGAATTGCATCAGATAACATTAAGATCCTATGGGATGCTTCAGATAACAACCGCGAAAGCCTGTGTGGTTACAATGTATCTCTATGGATCCCATAGAGGATCAGATAACACGAAAAATCATATAACACGAAGACTTGTGGAACCAGGTTTTAGTGTTATATGAGGTTTTACTGTATCTAGATCAGGGTTTCCCAACCTTTGGGTTTTGGACTTCAGATCCCAGAAGCCTAATTCAATTCCCCAAAGCACTGATCAGCCAATGTACTGACTTAGACTTCTGGGAATTGAAGTTCCCCTGTGGGACATGTGTTGGGAACCACTGACCCTAGATGAACAAACTTATCAAATACTATCATTCACATGGAAATGGCTTCTGCCAATATTGTGAAGTGGCTTAATAAGCGAGCTGCTTCAGCATATTGGCAAATTAATCATTTCTTCTGCTCAGTAGAGGGCAGGGGAAGTGAAAAATATTTTTGACCTATTTCAGACTATTGTTGCTGCAATACATCAGATATAAATGATTAATTTGCCAATATGCTGAAGCAGCTTGTTATATGTGAAATAGCATATCAGCAATATACTCAAACAGTTAAAAATGATTTTTAAGTGGTTAATCTGCCAATATTTAGAAGTGGCTTGCTTATTAACCTGCTAGCATATTCAAACTGGGCAAGCTTTGGATAGGTTTCAGTGATCCCATATACTGGAACTGATCCAAATCAAAGCAATCATACCTGCACCAGTAAAATAGAAGCCCATTGACAGGGGCAAGAAAAGTGTAGATAGGAATCCTCTGTGGATGGGCTGGTATACCCTAATGAAGATGTTGTCTAATTGCTGTCTTTAAGAGCACACCATCACACCCCTGCACTGCTCCAAACAGCAGGCTAAACAGCCAATGAATTCAGCTTTTCAGTTTGAATTAGGGCAGGTTTCCTGCGGTTCAAAACCTTGCACAGCGCACATTGTTTGAAAAGACTGGTGTTCCTATAATCTTAAACAGTAATGGATGTGAATGCATTCTTCTTTTGTAAGCTTCTTTCAGACTCACAGCATTAATCCACAGATAAGCTCAAAAAGTCTTTTCAATGGCTTCTTACCTGGAAACCCACTCAATATTTTGAATATGTGCCAACCAGGCAACAGAGTAGAAGTCAGAATCCACCTGTAAACCCTGGGGATTTAAAAGTGATGTTCCCTCTGTTTCTCATTGGTTTCTCCCAGATAATGCACCTATGTCACTGAGTAGACTATAAGGTCATCATGGCTTGTATAATTTTAATAACTCATAAACAGGGATTACAGTATATGTAGAGAAGCATGGCTTATATCTGATGGATTTATTTAAAAGCCTGTAATCCTAGGCCATACTGGAAAGTAAAGCATGGTCAGGATGTTGTATATCTCCCATGATTATCATCCAGAATTATCTGATCATTTCAATGCCAGTATAAATATGGTTTAGCTTCATTTGCCCTACTCTGCTTTGGAATATCGATTCTACATGAGGTGGGACACACAGATGAGGCTTTGCCTATACACACATTAGCTCAGGCATGGGGGAAACGCAACCTTATTTATTTACCTTCTTATTCCTGATACCCGCCATAAGCTCAAGGTGCGATAAATAGCTCTGGCAGGATAAAAATAAACTAAATAAATGTAAAGTTTATACATAATGAGGAAAGATAAGCTCCAGAGATTCCCAACCTTCTTCCACATTCCCTCTCTTGCAAGGTTAAAGCTGGCTGATATGCCCTTGAGGGATATGTAGCTGATCATCCAGGCAAGAGTTTCCATAGTCATTTTCTCTGTCTTCCGCTTCTATATTGCAGTTCACCATATATCCCAGGGAGGTAGTTAGACCAGCCTTTTAACGGCTATATGGCCTCCACCAAACAAAAATGAATGTTGTAGATCTGTTGTGGGTTGTATCATAAGCTTATTTCTATAGTTATGTGAGATGACAAAGCAAACTGTGTAAAAATCTGAAGCCACAATAGAATTATTGTGTCCTATGCAGGCATTCAAAACCAGTCTATATACTCATGCATAGAAAGGAGAATTCTATCTCTGGCCTTCTCTGTTGTTATTTCTGTTTTCCTCCTATATTTTGTGAGCAATGAGTCTGGAAAAGGAAAACTAAGTTCTCCATGATATTTCTCCATGTGAGAAGTCCTGGTTGTTAATGTGCCATCAAGTTATTTTTGACTTACAGCAATCTTACTAGAGTTTTTGAGATGTTTGAGAGGTTTAGGTTTCCCCTGCTTGAAAGCCACTCATATCTGACTCTAGGGTTCAGTGCTCATCTCTGTTTATAGCCAAAGAGCCAGCACTGTCTGCAGCTGCAGACATTTCTGTGGACATGTGGCAGGCATGCCTAGACAGTGTACGGAATACTGTTTACCTTCCTACCAAAGTGGAGTCTATTTATCTACTTGCAATTTCTGGCTTTTGAACTGCAAGGTTAACATTAGCTGGGACAGAAACGGGAGCTCATTCCATTGTGCAATACTTGGGTCTCAAAATGCTAACCTGCCAACCTTCCAGTCATCAAGTTCAGCATCTTAATGCCATACAATCCCAGTGAGTTCCCTCATTCTGTGCCACAAAGCCTTATGTATATCACTTTTGACTTGAGAAAAATAACCGCTCCAACATAATCTTACTTTTGAGCTGTCAGATTAGTTTTGCACCTATTATGATTTGAAAGTGCCTCTTCACCTCTACATTAACAACTCTGAAAAGGTAAGTCATGCAACTATACATCACAGAGGGCACTCCTGCTGATTTTTCCATGCTACCACCACCACCACCACCACCACCACCACCACCTCTCTGGCTGCTACCCATTTATAGAGTTATAGTACACATATTTCATCAGCTTTCCGCATTGACTTATTCCTGAGATGGAAAAACAGTTAACAGTTTAATTCATTGTGAGTGAGCTCAAAAATCCAGCTCAGGGTATGTTTTGATTAGCAAAAAGGACTGTATCTGTGTCATTTTTACCAGGTTCGAAATTGACTAAGAAATATGCAACACATAACCGAGATACATGCTAGTTGAATAATAATAATAATAATAATAATAATAATAATAATAATAATAATAATAATAATAATAATAATAATAATAATAATAATAATAATAATAATAATAATAATAATGCCGATTCTGACGACACCGACGACGATGACAATGACGACTATGATGACAGTACAGTACTGAGATAAGTGAAGTCAATGGAAAATTGGAGGGTAGTTTTAGAAGCTGTGACACTCTCTGTTATTATGTGTGTGCATTTTATTTCCAAATTACTGCAGCAATAACTGGTAATGGGCATGTTCTTGAAGTGGTAGTAATATATCCCAGTTGTAATTTCAACATTTCAGTTTCAGGCTATTCACATGGCCACTTAAGGGAGGAAGAAAATAAGCTGTATATTCCCCTTTCATGAAAGGCTCAGAAGACACACAACTTAGGATCAAACTAGATGTTAGAGATAGCAAATCATCAGAAAATGGAAAAATAAACTTTCCATTGATGCAGTTCTCTATGAGCTTTGTGCCTGAATAGACTCACAAATATAGTCTGTATTTCTCTTACAGTGGCCAGTCAGAGAGCAAGGAAAACTTTATGTGCAAGCTACAAGAGGTGAGAAAAGTTTGTCTTATGACAAAAAGTTTCTTTTAGCATAAATGGAGTTGCTGCTTCTGAGAACATGCTACCTGTATTCTCTAGTGTGGCGACTATACTACTGTCATAGTTGAATTTTTTGGAATAATAGCCATGCAACTAAAGTGCATGGCAGGATCTGGTAGCTTTTCCTTCATCAGTGGAAAAGAAAATCATATTTAGATCCATGCCAACAACAAGCTTCAGTTGCAAATTTCTGCAGAGCTGTCATTTTAGAAAAAGAAGCAGTAATGAGAAAATGAAGTTGCATATGAAACTTTAAAAAGCAGGAGACAGGATAATCCAACTGTATGAGAAGCAAGAAGATTTTAACTTTCATGCTAAAGTCTTTTAAAACAACAACATTGATCATCACTAAGAAAAAAAGCAACATTACAATAAGCAACTTTGTTGTTTTTGGCACATTTGCTTCAAAACTCTGATCAACAATAAGAAAATATTAGCTTGCTGAAATCTATATTCTTTCTTCATATAACCATGGCATCTACTGACTGGTGCCCACTGCAAAAGATGCACTAAGTTTTGTAATTCTTAGCCCAAGACTTTATTTGCTATAGCAGGTCTGAATAGATGTCACTATCCTTTCACACAAAATCCAGCTCAGTTTATTTCAAGTTTTCTTTAGCTCGGTAGAACAATTTTTAGCTCGGTAGACTCATTTTTCTGCAGCAATTTTGCAATTAATTCAGTGATGGGATGTCACCGGTTCCAGACGGATCTCTGGAACCGGTAAGACCAATCCCGGAGGGTTCTCCGTGAGGGGAAGTCCACTTTTGGGGCATCCGGTTCCGGACGCCTGACCGAAAGAAAAAAAAAATTAAAATCGGAGCGAAAATGGCTCTAATTGACTGCGCATGCGCAGAAACTCAATCTGACGCATTGCACATGCGTCAGATTGAGTTTCTGCGCATGCGCAGTCAATTAGAGCCATTTTCGCTCCGATTTTCAAAACATTTAGAACTTTCAGGGCAGCGGCGGCGGCAGCAGCCCTCTGAGGGGGGCGCCTCCCCGCGGCACGTTGAGGGCTGCCTCGGCCGTCCGCTGCTGACAAGCCCCATGCCCTGGGGACGCCCGGCGGGGTACACCGCTGCCGCCGCCTCCGCCGGGCGCCTGTGGGCCGGGTGCCTGCACCCGCCGTCCACAGCCGCCGCCCGCCGCCACCGGAGCTGCCGCTGCCTGAATCCCTGTGGACTCCTTCTTGGGTCGGTCCCTTTTGAGCTCGGCTGCCGCGCGCTGCGGAGGAGGAAGCTGTAGGCGGCGGCGGTGCGGCATGGGGACGGCCCAGGGAGGCGCGGCAGCCGCGGCTGCCCGTCGCCCCTCGCCATGGCCGGAGCCGGGCTAAAAAGGTACCGGCCCAAGGAGGACGCCACAGGGGTGCAGGCAGCTCCGGCGGCGGCGGCGGCTGTGGACAGCAATCGGGGTGCCGGGTCCCAAGAAAGGTAAGCGAGGGGTTTTTATTTGGGGTGGGTGGGTAATTTATTTGTGTTTTGGGTGGGTGGTTGTTTTTATTTTATTTATTTATTTGTGTCTGGGTGGGTGGGCTGAGAGGGAGGGGTGTGTGTGTATGTTTATTTTTATTTTTTATTTATTTTTATTTTGGCCCCGCCCACAACGTCATGACGTCATGACGTCGGCCGTGACGTCATGACGTCGTGCCATTGGCCACGCCCATGACGTCCGTGACGTCATGGCGTGGTAGTAGAATTTTTGTCATCCCATCACTGAATTAATTGTCAAAAATCCATGAAACTTGTGCAAAGCATCCAGAGACCAGCTTTTTGACTAAGTTCTACAGTACTTCCAGTTTTCTCTTCAGTCTTAAACAGAGATAAATACAATACTTATAAGGGTGTCTTCTAGCTGCTATTCTCTAAACAATAACACCACAATATCTATTGTAATTCAAGGTGAATGTATTGATTCTTCTTACAGACTTAGCTTACACTTCCTCACAAAACTGCTGAACTGAGCATGATCCAGGCTTGCTTTCTGTATGTTTGCTAACTAACTGGTTACACATCAGTAATAAGTGTTGCATCTATGGATTAATTTTTCACAGATGAAACACACAGTTGTAGAGATGTATTTGGCTTTCCAACTGTGGATAAATACTTTTTGGGTTTGCTTTGTTTTGTTTCTCTGTGCTTGAGAGATCTCAAAACCCATAAATCCTAAGCAGTCTTTTTTTTAAAAGCAGTTTGTTAATATTCTCCCTTAAACAATCTGTTATGCTTTCTCTCCTTCAATTCTAATTCTCAAAATAGAAGATAGTAGTGCTTCACTTAGGTTATTTAAGGATAGTAGTTCATAGTGAAGCCTCAATGTTTCCCCGACTCTTTTCACAAACCCTGTCTCTGAAGCCCAAGCCTTAGGGGAGAACTGGTCCCATCCTATTTGTATTCCCAATAAGGAGGGCGAGGGAAGCAAAATAATTCTGCATGGAAATGGGATCCTACAGTTATCTCAAATCAGAGATCAATTTTACTAATTCCTCCACATAGTACAGTCCAGGATTGCGATGGCCTAGTGGTTGAGCTTGAAGGTTAGAAGGTCTGGGTTTGATACCTGAGTGCGGCATGACGGATTTCAGTGGCATGAAAGGAGTCTCATGCAGGCGTCCCCTGAGCAGAGTTTATTCAGCAAAAAAAATCCTTTCAACCCAGAATAATTTCTGACACGAAATTATTATTATAAGCCCAGTTTCAGTTTCCAAGAAAAGTCTAAATAAGGATGAAAACTTCAGGACTGAAACTACATGATATCATGAATGGGTGCACAATACTGTGCCCAACAGTTATACTGACACACTCCTTCTGTAACTGGGGAAGGAAGGAAGGAAGGAAGGAAGGAAGGAAGGAAGGAAGGAAGGAAGGAAGGAAGGAAGGAAGGACCCACAAAAATGAAAACATCAAGGTAATCAGCAAAAGTCACAGATCGTCATACAGAAATAAACAATCATCTCCTCCCAATCCATGCTGATATAACTGCCCCCTCAGCCCATCAATTGAAATCTAGACACTCTGCTTGGCACACTGTAAACGACCTACATAAAAACCATTTTAATATCCCAGATGCCTGGATGGAACTGTGGCAACATTTATCTCCGATTCCCCATCATCACATAATCAAGAATCACTGCAAATGGCCAGCTGGATTTTCCCTTCCAAGACGGCAGTGGAGGATGCTGAACAGAGTAAGGACTGGCTGTGGTAGATGTGAAGCCACTCTGTTCACATGGGGATAGAAGTCCTCTTTCCAATGTGACTGACCAAACCATGGACCACATTATATTTAGGTTTCCTTTATGTGTACACAGATGAAGCCCTTCAATGGCTTTCATACCTGGATGTGGAACTCTAGCTAGGAACTTAAGATATACAATTTGTGCTTACTGTATATATCAACATTAATGTAGACAGTTAGGGGCTCCAGTGGCTCAGTGGTTAAGCAGCTCACTTTTTAGCTGGAAGGCTGGCAAGTCAGCAGTTCGAGACCCACATATTGCATGACAGATTAAGTGCCCATCTCTGTCCCAACTCTTGGGGACATGAAAGGAGCCACTTGGGCATTCCTTCAGCAGAGTTTCTTCCACAAAATTCCTTTCAACCCAGACTATTTTCTGACACAAAATTATTATTATAATGTAGACAACTGAAGTTCATCATGCAATAGATAAGAAAGAAAGAAAGAGTGGAGAGGGGAAACTGAATTTACATTGTTAGAAAACTCACAAGGACTATCCTGTAAATAGGCCTCACAGAACTGCTGTTAAGAAAGTACTTCAGGTTCCACTAGCCTTATTAGCATAGTTGTAGAAATGAGGCAAGATAATATTCTGAGGAAATATAATACATGGGGAAGTCATCTCTGAAACAAAAAAATGTTTCTTTGAGAAATATCATCTGAATGCTACTGTACATATTAACAACAGTTGTGCATTTATGGCACTACAGTCACACTCTTTGGCTCTGACAGGGCAACCCTATGCATTTCTACTCAAAGATAAATGGCACTGTTTGCTGTATGACTTACTTCCAGATAAGTGTGTACAGAATTGCAGCTTCACATTTTTCTTTTTCTCATATTACTTAGGTTTTTAAAGGTCTGTCCCTCTACTTTTATTGCTGTCCCTTCTATTGCCCTTTTTGAGGGAAGTGCTGAAGAAAAAGGGGTCTAATCACTGCCAGTAACCTTGGGAAAAAGACAGCTAATCTGCAGCATTTCAGCTTCCTTCTTGATGTCTGCACCTATTTATTTTCTTCTCTGACATCCTTCCACACTATAAATTTCCTACCACTACCATCACCCTGGCTCTCAGCAGCAGGTCAAAGAAACACATTTCCTCATTTCTTAGGAATGTGGCATGTAGGCACATCATTTCTCCCTTTTGAATAAGTGGATGAAGAGTGTTGAGAAATCTTAAGGGATGGGATCATGAAAGGGGGGGGGGGATAATTCCACACACATCTATATCATAAAGATCCTCAAACCTAAGGCTCCTGGGGAAAAATTGGGTTCTGCATATATTCAAGATGGAACCCAGACAGAACATTAGGGTTCAACCTTATTTCTTTCATGAGGACTTGAGTTTTCACAGTCTCTTCAATGCAGAGATTAGAGAGGTGGTATGGTGCAGTTCTCCTTACTACCTTACTATGACAACAGCACATGTTCTGGGTTCATTTGGAAAGGGCATTTTGGGTGGATGCCCTGAACTGCTTCATTTGTGATCCCACTGCCATCAAGGTAAACCTGTGGTAAACCTTTCCACTACCATCTACGATAAAGCCCTGCAAATGGGTCTTTTTTTCCATCTCTAGTGACAACATCTCATGGTCCCTTGGATATGGAAGCATAAGATTGTGCCTAACTATATTCTTCATGTTATTCTTATTGTTCCTATATGTAGGAGGGCCTTTTCATGTGCCTGGTCTAATGCCATGGCTTTTTCATTACTCAAGGGTCAATTTAGAGAATCCCAATATGAAATCATATATGCCCATGTAGTGACTGTGTCAAAATGCTTGGTCATATCCCACTGTTCTACACCTTTGATAGTGAGGTACACAGAGAGCTAATTTACCACCAGTTAGTTAAGAAACTAAGTTGATCCTCTGATTTTTATATATCATTCCTTCTCAAAGACTATACAGGTGACAATACAGTCAGCTAAATTGTTAGCAGCAGCAATCAAAGTGAGATCCAATATGATTTTAAATTAGTATTCTTTTCTCTATTTACTTATTTAATCTCCAATCTTACATACTTAGCTGGTTTTTAATATGTTGATATTCTGCAGATTTTTTATATCCCTGTAAATTTTTATATTTATCTTGATAAGGCATTCAGCTAAAGCAAATAAAGATTTGATTGACTGGGTGCTTGATTGTTCGTGTTTGGTGTTATTCTTTATTGCTACCTTCTTGTGACCCATTTGAGACCATGGGGGTGACTGCAGAGGCATTGTTCCCATTATTTGGTCTGCTGTGGGGACCCACTGGTTTGCTCTTTTTCCTGGGATCCAGAGGATGAGATTACCAGTACAAGCCAGCCCATCCCCAGGCCATTCCTAACCTCACCTTTCTTGGTTGCTTTCAGGACTACCTTTTTTAGGTGCCAGCACAATTGCCCCATTTTAGTTCATTTCCATCACATGCAACCTCTGGGATCAAACCAAAGAATATCTTTGCTACTTTAAATTTCTTTTCCACATTCAATTTCCCAATATTATTAAGTGGCTTAAGAACACAGCTTAACTATTTCACAATGCTAGGAAATTAAATATGTCCTCTGCTACTCTGTGGAGAGCAGAGAAAGGAAGCAAAAAGCTTATTTACATTTATTAGGACAGTGCTGTCTGGCCAGGTTATCCTGCTATAGTAGTAGAATAGACCATACTGCCAGCGACTCAATGCCTTGTCAGGTGGCAGTTAACTAACCTGGCAGGTCTAAGGGCCTTGGCAAAGTCCACAGGGAAGGGTGATGGTCCCCAAGTGGATTAAATCCCACATTAATCCATCTTGATGGAGGGCAGCAGCTTCATCAATACTAGCCTGGGGCTGAGGAGGACTTTGCATGCCAAAAGGGCTTAGGACCAGAAAGTTACTCGCAGAGCTGAATCAGTGGTACAGGTGTCACAGTGCGATGTGGAAGGTAGATGAAGGGCCACGGCATTATATTCACAGGAAAGTCATCATGGCTGATCACCATGATGATCACCAATATTCAGAATCGGATGCAGCACAGGAAGAAGAAGGACAGTGCTTGTTGATTGTTTTGTTGTTTGTTGTTGTTCAGTTCTCCACCATCCTCCTCAACTCGCTCAGCTCTGTGCCCATTGTGTCTACAATACCATCTTGCCATCGCGTTTTTGGCTGCCCCCTTCTTCTTTTGCCCTCCACCTTTCCCAGCATCATGGTTTTCTCAAGTGAATCCTCTCTTCTCATTTGATGTCCAAAGTACTTTAGCTTCATCTTTACTATTTGACTCTCCAAGAATGAGTCAGGGTTGATTTCTTCTAAGATTGACCTATATGTTCTCCTCGCTTTTTAAAAATAAAATAAAATTTAGCTTGTGTCCAAAAGGAGGAGACAGGAATGAGGATTTTTCCTTGTTTTCTTAAGCATGGTGGGAGAAATACTTTGAGGCTTTCATTCAATGGCATTCTGGATCTCTCAGCAACCTTAAGCAACGCTATTTAGCCAAAGCCAGCTCTCTTCAATTGAGCCAGACCCTAACATTCTTGATTTGGCATTAGCTTAATGGACTGAAACGGTGGCTGCAGTCCACAAAACTGTAATAAATAAAACTTATTAATCTTTAAGGAGTCATAAAATTATTTTGTTGTCTTGGCTGCAAGAAACAAAGCTATTCTTCTGGACAATTTTTTTGAGACAGAAAGTGTGGAATCTGAATTGTCTTATTAAATTAATTGAAAGACAGATACAACTTATTGGGATGTATAAATTTCTCACTCATTTATATAGTTTCTCTGCATACTACTTGCATTCTGGCCTTATTTGACTTGTGAGGATGTTTTTCTTTTCTCTGCAGACATTCTGTATATTGTTCATATTTTTTAAAAACCAAACAAATATGAACTTCTGTAAACATTTTTTTCATTGACTAAAGAATGCCTGTCTCTCCCCCCCCCCCCCCAAGGAAATGCACACTTTTCTAGTTAGGAACATTGTGATTACATGTACATATCATCCACCCTCCATAACATAAAAGCCTGAAAAAATGCAAAGCTTTCCAAAACAAGATGTCCTCTGTCTTGTTGCCAGACTTCAAAAGAGAAAAATTGATATTTCCACAGGGAAATGCAGACTATTGATTTCTTTTCTCCCCTTGGAGAGATATAACCAAGCAAGCAAGTTAGAAATATTGTTCTAGTGCAGGAGTTCTCAACCTTTTTAAGCTGGGGGGGGGGGGGAGGCCATGCTCCCTTAGACAGCTGGGGGGGGGCAGACAGCCATCTTGCCCTTCCTCCACCACATGGCACTTCCGGGTGTGGTGGAGGCAGTGGAGGGAGAAATGAAATTGCACCACAGGCCGCATCTGGCCTATGGGCCACAGGTTGAGAATCCCTGTTCTAGTGACTCAGTCCCAGAAAGTCTGAGAGAGAGAAACAGAGAGAAAGTTGCATGTTTCATGCACAGCTGGAATTGTTTTGCTCTGACTAGCTCCCAATGCTTGCCCAGCTCCTTCTGCTGGGGTGCTGTACACCATCATCTTCTATTTTTAAAAATGATACCACAAAAAGAGGCATATTAGAGTTGATGGGCCATTAAATGATCATACTCTGGTTCCCTTGAGCTATATCTTTCACCATAAATAGCCTCCCCCCTTCTTCTGACATGCTATTGATTGAAAGGCACAGACCAGATATAGTTATGAGTTTTTTTCCTTCCTATCAAATACTTGTGTCACTCTCATTCTCTCAGAAATAAACATATTTCCTTAGGGAACAGAGAAGTAAGACACAAACTTGTAGGAGCCAGATTATAAGGGCTTAAACTTTCCTTGATTTGTTTCAGCAGCAGAGCTCTTTATGTTTTCAATGATGACTCAATTGAAAACAGCCCTATAATTGACTCCACCTTTGTGATTGCCTTTATTCATACCCATTTTCTTGAAGCATGTAATCACACTGCGATAAAAGCAGATCTGCTCTGCTGCTGGGTGTGTTACATGCAGAGAAGCCATCCCTGTCTCTACAGTAGGTCCAGAAGTACTAAAAAGATCATCTGAATTAATGGGCATATCAAAAATTCTTCTAATGCTCAGATCAACCTAAACTTCTATACTGAGGTTTTGATGACTTAAAACAGTGATGGTGAACCTTGGCACTCCAGGTGTTCTTGAACTTCAATTCCCAGAAGCCCTGATCAGCAGGAGTGCTGACTTGGGCTTCTGGGAATTGAAGTCCAAGAACACCTGGAGCGCCAAGGTTCACCATCATGGGCTTAGGGTGATGAAATTTGCAGTAAAATACAGCTGAAGACTGTTAGGTTGGTGAAGACTTCCCCAGCAAAAGCTAGACTGGAAGTCAAAGACTGAAGTCTCAGAAGTTTCCTTTGGGACTTCTGGGGTGCATGCAGCTTCATTGCAAATCACCTTTAATAAGTGGCAATGTGCCTTTATTAATCAGTGGTATTCGTTGCTACTGCTGTTAATGTCATCTCCTTATGCACATAAAACCATGCAATAGGATTTCAGCCAAAATGCCATCGTACCAACTGGGTAAAGATCAAATTGTAAGCAGACTAACATGACATAGTAATCCCTCCCATTCATCTACAGAAGTCAGGTTAATGGAGACTCAGTTTTGTGTAGTGCTTTATTTCAGTCTAGGACTTTATTGACTTAATTAGGAAACCCCGGCCAGTCAGTGATGAAACATCTCGGATGGCCTTGGGATTATACACCACTAAAACTAGCTTTGTGTGGTGAGGGGAACTGCATGCTCCTATGAGGCGGGAGGCTATCCTGGTAGAGCTACCCATGCCAGAAAGGGTTGCACTGATGAATTAGACTAAAAGAGTCCTTACCCATAAAATATGGTGAGGAGGTCTAAAAAGACATCTATGCTGGATTAGCCATTGCCTGGGTCAACAAAGATCATGCCAGATGTTGGAGCTTCTAGTGATTCAATGTTAAGTGGGCTACAGGACCTAGTGACCTCTGCTGAGCAGTCAGGGCAGAACATTGTACAGTTACTGGAGTACTGAGCTATATTTGAATGTTACTATCAAGTAGATGATGATGACGATGATGATGAATATCAAGGCTAGCCATTCTTCTGGGATCCACCATGAGGAATCAGACTCTCAGTGGCTAACTCACTGAGCTATCCTGCCATTTCAGGCAATCTAAAGGCAGAGTAAATAAATGTGTGATGAAGATCAGCATGCCGCCTCCACCCATCTCTCTTTCCATTTCCCATCCCACCCATTACCCTGTATGAGGCAAACAACTTTCTGAAAGGGAGAGCCTCTATATTTGTGGAGGAGCCATGCATAACTTCAAATACCATATTTAAAATTGTGT
Organism: Furcifer pardalis; assembly: GCA_030440675.1. Classification (NCBI taxonomy): domain Eukaryota; kingdom Metazoa; phylum Chordata; class Lepidosauria; order Squamata; family Chamaeleonidae; genus Furcifer; species Furcifer pardalis. The sequence continues at coordinate 136,631,903 of CP126894.1, forward strand.
GGCATGCCATGGTAGGCACAGAAGGTTCTCCTTCTGTGAGGAAAATAGAGATGGAGTGACAGCAGACCATTCGTTTTCTTCACACTTTTAAATCTCACATTTAATCTGTATGACAAGAACTTATCTAGCCCTTTCAGGTATGAGTAATTGAAGTGAACTATTACACCCAGATGGGAGCAACTTAGCCCCATCCCCTCAATCACTGAGATATGGTGGGTAATGAATCTGAAAGAGAATTCCACACTCTATGAAAGCCATCTATGAGAGTTGGAATGCTGCTTTTCCAGAATCTTGACCCATATGGGGACACACACACCCTTCTAGAGAGCAGAAGCTGTTATTCTTCATTTTTGTCACTCTTCACATTTAGGAGGGTGACAAAACAGGAGATGGAGAGAGAGATGGCTCTCTCTGTTGAGTATTTGTGGTTCCTAACACCTGAATAATATTTCCATCTCATCCTAAAGTCTCAGTTGAAAGGTTGTGAGGCTTAGCTAGGCCTATCTCGACCTAGCTTCCTGATCAGAAACAAAGCTCTTAGTGAGCTTTGGGGCAGGAACAGGAATCTTGGGTCGAATTAGGCCTAGCTAAGCCTCAGAGTCTTCCAGTTAAGGCTTTTCTTCCAGGCAAGCCACATCTAGGTGTCTATCAAGTGTTTGTCAGTAGAACGCGCAGAATGGAATATTGTGGGATTTGTAGTTAAAAAAACCCTGAATATCCCATCCCTATATATTACTTTGAACATTTTGGAAAGGGGTAATGGAGAGATTAATGTAATAAAATAGTAAATGTCTTATTTAGAAAGTGAAAGGGAGTGACATAGAAAACCATCTACAGTTGTACCTCACTTAAAGACCATAATGTGTTCCACGGGATTGCTCTTTAAGCGAATTTACTCTTTAAGCAAAACACCATTGTAAATGACTAATGGGGGGGGGGGGATTGTGATCCCCAATTTATTTGTTAAGCGAGTTTTTGGTTGGTTTTATTTGTTAAGCGAAGCAACCATTCAGAGAAAATTCTGCTCTTTTAGCGAGTTGCTCTTTAAGCGAGGCGCTCTTTATGCGAGGTTTGACTGTACGAGTATCTGTTACTTTGATTGTAATTTTTTTTCTTTTTCATAGCACTATAGAATGCTGTTGGACCAGGTGCAACTAAACCACAGATGAAGTTTGGAATTCTGTTATCATATGTAGGTCAGGTTGCATGCTAAATTGAAAGTGTATTTTTTTCCTATGATGACACTTATCCTTCTTCCAGACACAGACATTTTTAGTGTTATGTGCCAGAGACATGAAATAAGTAAAGAAAGTTGACCAATTACAAAAACAAAAGGAAGCCAATTTGCCAAATGCAAACTGTGATGCAACCTGTTGTTAGAAGTAAAGGCCTTCTCCTTTTACTACCACCACCACCACTTCCACCACCATGTGGCTATGATGCTGCTAGATACAGAATGCACTTCTCCCTAGGTGAGACCCTGAGTTCCTTTCAGTGACCAGCTGACTGTTTTGCCACTTCCATGCATGAAGACTTCTGTGCCTATCGTCAGCTAACACATTCAGAGATTAAAACAGTCTCTCTCTCCAATATTATGATAGGCTCTTAAGTGTCACTTTTGGAAATATGCCCAGGGCTGAACAAACATCTTAAAAACATTTTTAAAATTAAAAAATCCCTGCTCTTATGTGCGTTCTGACTGAGAGAACTCTGCTTTTTTCTTCAGTAAGCTGACACACTGCAACCAACATATAATACATTGGATGCCTTGATGTTACTTGACTCATGTTGACCACAGCCAACCCAAAAATTATAGGCTGAGGCAAAGTAACAGATTCTGTTCCCCTTGTTTCGCCCAAATTAATACACCATAATACCCATTACGAGCTATACTGTTTCAATACATGAGGCACCAAAACCGATAAATGCCACTTCCTATTTCTGAGAGAAGAATGAAAACTCTGAGAGAAAAATGAAAACTCAACTGAGAATGTGATGCTCTTTCATGACACCCAAAATCTTCTCCCTGGCAAAGACATTTCATCCTGACAAAGACAGGTTGTCCATGAGCATGAGCAGAGAGCTCCTGAATGCTGTTTTTCCTTCCATACCCAGAATTCACTGCCTTCATGACATCACAGAAAGCTAGCAGGAGCAATAAATTTTGGAATTGGCATAAAACATTAGAATGTATAGTTCTAACGTTGACCCAGAATTTTTACCGGTCAGTAGATAGCAAACAAAATATGAACTGATATAATTATTTCATTAGATGTCTGGGTCATAGAATGACAATAGCGATGCCACTGAAACAAATTTGGTGAGTATAATGAACAAAATTGCTACCTGATAATGATGAAGTGGTTTTTAACGCACCAAATGATATATAAATGAACTATTTGTCAGACAGCAAGAATCATGTAAACTAAATTAAAATCAGTGGCCAGAATGCCATTGCTGATTTATGCTTACATCAGGGAAATCATCTAAATCTTGGCAACAAATTGCAACTAATAAATGAAGTTCTGGTGGCATTCCAGGAGACATGCCCAATAGCATGGCTGGGTTTATTATCAAGAGTGCAAACAAAATCTTGTTAATGACAGCAATTTTCCACCAAGATTTAAACAACTTCTTTTATGCAGGTTTAAGTTGGTTAAAGTGGTTAAGACGCTGACTGGAAGGTGGTAGGTCAGTAGTTTGAGACCAGGTACTGCATGACAGTTTGAGCGCCCATCTCTGTCCCACCTCCTGCCAACCTAGCAGTTTGAAAGCAAGAAATTGCAAGTAAATAAATAGGTACCACTTTGGTGGGAAGGTAAACAGTGTTCCATGCACTCCGGTGTCTAGGCATGCTTGCCACATACCCACGGAAATGTCTGCAAAACCCAGACAGCGCTGCCTCTTCAACTATAAACATTGAACCCTATAGTTGGATACAACTGGCTTTCAAGCAAAGATGACCTTTACCTTTAAAGGCAATAGGATTTTGGCTTCTTCTTCTTCTTCTTCTTCTTCTTCTTCTTCTTCTTCTTCTTCTTCTTCTTCTTCTTCTTCTTCTTCTTATTATTATTATTATTATTATTATTATTATTATTATTATTATTATTATTATTATTATTATTATTATTATTATTATTATTATTATTATTATTATTATTATTATTATTATTTCATCTGAGAGGTAAATGAGGGGAAAGTGCTTTTTTTAAAAAAAAATCCTGTGTAATAACCAGGGATGAAAGTTATGGGCTAAATCCATTGTTAGTCTCACCTGGATTATATTCATTAAAGTAGGTAGGATATACATAAGTGCTACGTATCTCAGTGGATCTGCTCTATTGAGGACTGACATTCAGTTTAGATCAGTGTTGTAATTCATTTTCCTCAATATGAAAAATTCATGAGATGAATTTAAGACTATGTGAGGATACTATTCTGGTTGTGGAATCAGCTTGTTAATTGCTAAATATTAGATTTATAAGGGCATCTTTTAGATTGCTAGCCCTACATTTTTGTGCCACAGATTCTAGGGCACCAGCAACAACCCTTCTTCACCCAGTCATCCAACAAGCCACAGGATTTCATGCTCTATTTTCTCTGAAGAAACAGTAAGCAATCTGTGTTTTTCCCAGGTAGTGTATTGTTTTTCAGAATCTGCTACCCAAGATCTGTCTAAGCATTTTGAAAGTTTTAAAAGTCTTGAAAGTACAGTACTCACCAAATTGTTCCTCTCTTGTTTTTTGTTCAGTATCTTGCAGAGGACCTGTCAAAAATGTTCAATATCTGCAGCTGTCATGAAATGTTGTGTCTTGTTTGATTACTCCTCTGCCCCCAGTTTACAACTTTGCAGAAAAACTGAGTAGAGGAATCTCTGAAGTTATGTTTGTTTATGTGCTGTGTGGCAATGTTATTGAATAGAATGCATACAAATAGCTCAGTCATTTAGGCATCTGGCTGCTGAGCCAGAAGTTGGGAGTTTGATTCCCCACTGTGCCTCCAGGGAGAAGAACCAGCCTATACAGTCATGGGCAAGCTGCATAGTCCAGGGCAGGGGAAAATAATAAACAACTTCTGTGTATTCTCTACCCAGAAAACCCTGAAAAGAGTCTCCACAAATCAACAATTGACTTGAAGACACACAATTATTGTTATTACATTAATATATTGTAAATTTTGATTATGATGTATAAAGAGAACCTTTTTTAGGGGTAACATTTTCTCCAGAAGCAGATGTTTGAGCAACACAGATCAGGAGAAAAAATGACGGGAAACTGACCTAGTATTTTTGGCTTAATGGAAGATGACATCAAAGCAGTAAGATATAGGGAAAGGAATGTACTATTAAGGAAGATAAGCTTTTAGACAGATTACCAGATGCATAGCTTTTTATGTGAATGCTTAAGCAGCTTTTAAACAATGTTTTATATTCCTGACTTCCACTCTGTGGAATTCCAATAATTTTGAGAAGGATGAAGAATAGATTTTTTTTAAAAAAACTATTTTTCTCTGAAACTCTCTAAAACATTGTGTTAAAGTACTGTAACTCATTACAAATGATGAGTTATTTTACAAATAATGAGCTACTTATCATTAATTTCCCTCTCGATAATTGTATAACTATATTACATTGTGTTTGCAATCTAATGAAAGATAGCTTCACTTCTTTTGTGGTGTATAACTTTTAGTTACTTTTATAGTTATAATGGTGTGCCTTAACTAAAGAATTATCTCATGGCCCTGTCCGTAGAACTGGTCCTAATTACTTCTTAGAAGTAACTTTCCAAACTGTACTGAAAATAAACTGATGCAGAGGGTTGAGGACTCTTTGGAACAGCCATAGAGGTGGCCATCATGTTCTTCTAAAACTAATTTGCTGGTGTGGAAGGAAATGGTTAAGACCTGTTGTTTTCTCACTATATATTGCTTGCTGGAATCACAGCCTGAAACACTCAGGGCTTGGTAACAGAGCGGTGGGGCAATCTGTGGCATATCTAGTCACTGTGCTCAGTGGGTTGATGTTCTAGCATATTTATTCAAGATACATCCCTAAGGTCCCAACCTTATGCTCACATTTCATACTTCTGAACAATGTTCCAATCCTCAACCCACTTATGGTGCAATCAAGCTCAATAAATACAATAGGCTGACTTCCAAGGAGCCACACCTTAGAATTAATTGTAAACAGTGTGATTAAAGGTAAAGGTCACCCTTGCTCAAAAGCTAGTCATATCCAACTCTAGGCTTCAGTACTCATCTCTCTTTATAGCTGAAAAGCCAATGTGTTGTCTGCAGCTGCAGACGTTTCTGATGACATGTGGCTGAGATTACTTCCACTTCCTTGTGTTCCTCCATTTCACTTCGCCAATAGGACAACATGTTCCAGTAATGTTTCCTGTGATGCCTGAGAAGCAAGGCTTGGAATAGAGTGCAGGGGTTCTCAATCTTTTCCAGCTGTGGGCCGGACCACACCCCCTCAGACAGCTAAGAAGGCCAGACAATACCCTCTGTTGTAAATGTTACTGTAAAACGTATCCGTGGCTGTCACAAACACATTTGCAACAGTCACAGGTGCATTTATGGTGCATTTTTTTGCTGTTTTTGCCACTCCTGCATGGCGGCAGCAGTGGTGGGAGTGAGGACAGCAGGCTACATGAAATGAGCCAGGTTCGGCCCATGGGCCGTAGGTTGCAAACCCCTGTACTACAGTGTCACTGTGGTGGGCAACATGGTCTTTTACTATGTGACAATTTAAAACTGTATTAACTTCCACCTCACGGAGACTCTCCCTTTTTCCAAATCAATCTGAAGATTTCCTTCCTTCTACGGGAAACATACCCCTTGGTTTATCAATAACTCTCCTTATAATTAATATCTTATTAGCAGTGGTGGGCTGCTACCAGTTCGGACTGGTTCGGCCTAACCGGTATCGGAAATCCAGAGGGGTTTGCCGGGGGGGGGGGGGTAGTAAACCCCCAGGTGACTGGTTCAGTCGCCTCTCCGGCCGCTCTCCGGATTCCTTTTCCGGGCAGCCCAAAATGGCTGCTCGAAAGTGTGCATACGTCAAAACACTATTTGACGCATGCATACTGACAAATAGAAGTGTGCATGCGTCAAATGGTATTTTGATGCATGCGCACTTATGAGCAGCCATTTTGGGCTGCAAGGAAAGGCGCAGCCACTGCCGCTCCTCTTTGGAGGAGCGGCAGTGGCAGCAGTGGCCTTTCCTCAATGCACTGCCGTGCCATCCCGTGCCATGCCAGGCCGTGCTGTCAGGCCAGGCTGTGCTGCCGGGCTGGGCCAGGCTAGGCCGGGCTCAGCCATTCCGCGCCGCCAGTCCGCCTCGCCGCTGGTCTGCTGTGCTACCATGCCACTTTGCCGCCATGCCACCGCTGTTGCTGCTGTTGCTGCCTGCCTGCCCTGCTCCCCGACCCCAGGGTAAATGACTAGGGTTTATGTTTGGGGTGTGGGTGTGGGGGGGTTGAGGTGTGTGTGTGTTTTATGTAGTGTGTTTTTATGTGTATTTAATGTCTATTTTAATTTGTATTTTTATGTTTTTATTTCTATTTAATGTCTATTTTAATTTGTTTTTATGTGTTTTTATTTCTGTTATTATGTGCACTGTATTTTTATTTTATTTTATTTACTTTGGCTCCGCCCATGACATCATGATGTTGGCTCCGCCCATGACATCATGACACCATGACATTGGTTCCACCCACAGTGTGGTAGTAAAAAATTTGGCTGCCCATGACTGCTTATTAGCTGTGGTTTTCTAGCCAGAAATGGGGAGGCCACTGATAGGGAAAGTAAGCAACTAGCCAGCCAACAAGAAGGAGCAGGAAAGCTGAGAGAGAGAGAGAGAGAGAGAGAGAGAGAGAGAGATCAAGTTGATCTCATGCTTCTATTATTGCTGACTTTATGGACTTGGATTTGATTGCTTGATTGCAGAAGAGTGCATGGCTGACAAACATCCAATGTATGACACAGTGTAAATGACTAGACTTGTTTGTACATCAGATATTAATACACAGCTGACCTCAAATCTACCATGGCAGGGGAAAGAAGGCATTTTCTTTTGCCTTGGGCAATATCTAGGCCAGCAATTTGCATTACCAAATTGACTCATCCACTTTTAAGAAGTCCTTTTTGTTACAAGAAACCAGCATTGTTCACTGCAGTTTTAACTCTGCTCCATTGACTGGTTACCAAATAATATATTCCTGTTTAGCAGTTTTGTCTTACAGAGACAGCTTAGTGAGTCCAGACACAAAATGTTGCATAAACAATATGTACCTTTTGCAACTCAAGCCTCTTGGCTCATGTCCTTCTGTGTATGAAACCTTTCAAAAATATTGTGACGAATGAGAAATTGGGGGCAACTTAACTCTTAGAACACATGCAAGAGTTATCACTTCCTGAGAAGATTATTGATTCCCCAACAACAAAAAAGTTAATGGAAAAAAAGTTTAGGATTTTACTTGTACAGTAATACCTCAGATTATGTTTGCCTCAGATAACGCTAAAATTGGATAACATCAGGGAATTTGAGGCAAACATTTTGCATCACACAATGTTAACATAATGTTTGCCTCAAATTCCCTGCAGGCTTTGTGGCAGGGATCTACTGAGGCAAACATCACTGGTTTGGTTGGGGGGAGATCGGGCACGTGCCCGATCTCCCCCCAACAAAACCTGCGCTATGAAGCTCACAGCAGCGGGGGGCTGGAAGCGGAATGGGGGCTCCCCAGTTGGCTTCCCAGCCACGCCGCCACTGCACCCTTGACAGTGGTGGCACATTTGGGAAGCCGACTGGGGAGCCCCCATTCGGCTTCCCAAATGCACCGTTGCTGCAAGTGGCACTTGGGTTGGGTGTGCGCATCCTGGTTCTTTCCCCCAACCCAAGCACCGGTTGCAGCCTGCAATGGTCGGCTATGTGGGGAAAAGAACTGGGGAGGGGGCATTCTTTCCCCCACCCAGCTGGCCATTGCCGTGTGCAATGGCCGGCTGGGTTGGGGAAAGAACAGGGCTCGCGCCCAGTAACAAGATCCAGGCAGGGGTTTCAGATCACCCCCACCCCCACGTGGATTGCTAAGCGGCTTAGCCATCCAGGCACCGGGGGGGGGGGGCAACCTTCTGAAAAGAGGCTGGGAGAAAGGTCCATAGCCTCTCTTCAGAACACCCCCCATCCCGCCTGGATCACTAAGCTCCTTAGCGATCCAGGCAGGGGGTTCTGAAGAGAGGCTAGGAAAAACTTTTCCTAGCCTCTCTTCAGGAACCCCCCCCCCCAGCCTAGATCACTAAGCCTGCTCTTTCCACCAACCCCAGTGCCAATGCCATCTTGGGATCAGTCCTGGAGTTGGGTGGAAAGGGAACAGGGTTTTTTTTAACATTGTGCAATCAATGCATCGCACAACGTTAAAAACTGGATATTGTTATGTCTTGTGGAACCAAGTCATAATGTTATCTGAGGTACAAGTGTACTTTTGCAAGTGTCCAGCATGCATTCCTTGCACAGGAATTGAGCAAGAATGCTGTACTTGAGGAACAAATGAATCAATGGTTCTTCTCTAATTAAATTTCCAGGCCTTTGTGCTTTCATTTCCTATACTCTACTTGCACAGCGGAAGTATTCATGTCCATATTGGATCCACCCTCTTTTCATTTTCATTGCCTAAACCATATCACACATCATCCAGTGACTATGAAATCTGATGCCTAATAAATGAAAGTGAAATTCTCGGCCGCTAAGACTTGACTGTCACAGGGGCAACAAACCTATACAGTATTTTATTTGCAGATGCTGAGGATTGCCATGACTTCACATGTACTTCCCCTGAAAAATTCTCTCACCACACAGTAAATTATTAGGAATAGAACTAGAGACCATGTTTTCAGTTAAACATCAAAAGAAATGTCTAGTGCAGTGTTTCCCAACCTTTGGTTTTTGAACTTCTATTCCCAGAAGCCTAAGGCAATTCCCCAATGCACTAATCAGCCAATATGCTGACTTAGGTTTCTGGGAATTGAAGTCCCCCGTTGGGCATGTGCCACACATTGGGAACCACAGGTCTAATGGTAAGAGATGTACTGCAATGAAACAGACTGCTTTGGGAGGTGGTGGATGCAGAGAAACTCTACTTTCTTTGAATATGTTCCATTTAGCTACTGGCCCTGTGATCTTCCTATACATAGGACTGTGAGTGCTACTGGTCCTATCCCTGGTGTTGGTGATGCCCACAGGCTCTCCCAGTAATAACTCCATTGGGTCTAGGTTATAAAAAGAACCAGAAACACCCTTTATGGGCACAGAGGAAGAGAAACAAAGGCTTGAAATCTCTCTGTGAGCTTCCTGGAGGACAGAGTTCCCTGCCCTAAGCCCCCAGGGAATTTTTTTTTAATTTTTTTTTTTTTTGTGAGAAACCTCTGTTAACAACACAGGTGTCCCTGAGAGTCCTGGCCTTGCAAAACCCCAGGGGGAGATGTGTTGGAGCCATGAGTTGAGTCCTTTTAGTGACATCTGGTTGAAGCAGGCAGTGGGCATTAGGGTCCATTCCTTAATTCCTTTAGGAGTCTCCTCAATCTCCCAGGCTGGTGCTTTTGGCTCCAGTGGCACAGCAGAGATGAAGTAGGCACCACTGGATGCCAAGGTGCCAAGGTTGTAGAGGTGGCATTGAGAGCTCCAGCAGTCCAGGCACAGTTACCCCTTGTCTGCCAAGTGGCCCCTTCCTCTACCTAAAAGTTGGGGTTCAGGGTGTTGTAGTTTTGAATTTCTGGTAAAATTATCTTTAGCTGCATAGTAGAAGGGCAGAGACCCAGACAGGAGAATACTGTAGCTACAAATCTCCCAGAGCCTACCCCTTTCTTATTAACTGGCACTTAGAATCTCAATAACTCACTCTGAGGCATTTTTATGGAGAAGGAATAAGAGGGTTTTTTTTTTTACCTAGTTACTTGACATTCCAGACATGTGCACGCTGCTTTCTTTACTGCATGCACAATAACAACCACCTGAACAATCTTCTCCACATTTCTTTAGGATCTCTTTGGTAATTAGCCTTGCCTTGTAGCCTTCCACTTCTCCATCTGAACCTTGTTTCAGGTTGAACACCCAGTTGCACCAAATGGGTTTCTTGTGAGACAGTAGTTTGGTCATCTTATTCTTGCACGTTGCTTCTGTCTCCTCCTTTGCAACTTTATTCCATCTCATGGCTTCAGCTGCTGCCCTCTGCTCAATCCCCTCCCAGGCACTGGCTCATTTATTGTTAATGCCCTCATGAGGTAGGACAGTAGAGGAGCTGGTATACTTTTGGTGGGTTGTGAGGAGTGGCTGTTGGCTGGCTTGGCAATGTCTTGTGGCATTGGTGCCTCTTTTAGTTCAACAGACGTTGCATCTTCACCTGTTTCCCCTTCTCTTGTATGGCTTTTGGCTTGTGTGTTATCACCTTCCTGCTTCATATCTGGCTCAGACTGTGGAGGGATTGGCAAAGCTGCATCTAGGAGAGGTCCAACATATTGGTCTTCCTCTTCAGAAGTATCTAAAACAGTTCCTATTTTGACAGCTTTCTTTTGTTCAGCAACATGAACCACCTGTTTTATGCTGGTTTCATCACTTTATAACCTTTGCTGCCAGGGGCATAGCCAAGCAAATTAATACATTCAGTTTTAACATCCAGTTTGGGTCCTTTCTGTTTTGGTATACAGTCATACCTCACATAACGAATGTAATGCGTTCTGCGAGGCTGCTTGCTATGCGAAAAATTTGCTATGCGAGTCAGACTTGCATAATGAATTTTTCTCTATGCGAGTTGGACTTTTCCCTATGGAAAAACTCACATAACGAGTGTTTCTAGGGGGAAAACTTGCATTTTTCGCTATGCGAGTTTTCCCCATAGAAACGCTCGTTATGTGAGTTTTTCCATAGGGAAAAGTCCGACTCACATAGCAAAAAATTTGTTATGTGAGTCGGACCACTTAGCAAAAAACTTGCTCATTATGCAAGTTTTTTGCTAAGTGAAACACTCGTTATGCGAGGTTTGACTGCATAAGCATATGCCAAACTTCTAAAAACTCTGATATGTTTGGTGCTTAGTACTCTGCCATGCACCATTTTTGTGGTGCCTTTGGTTGGCAATCTGTTTTTTTTTTTTTGGGAGGTGGGGTGGGGGTGGAGATATGTTGCTGACATGATTGCATCACCCCCAAATTTATTGGGCAACTCTCATCCACAAGCATGCATCTTTTCATTTGCAAAAAAATAAAATAAAATAAAAATCTCAGCTTCCTTTTGACTATTCCATTCTGCTTGGGAGTATGTGGAACAATTTTTCTGTGCAAAATACCTTATTCCTCTAGGAAGTCTTATGTGTAATGAGAAAGGTAGTAACCACCATTGTCTGTTTGAAGAGCTATTTGTTTTCTTTCAAATTTGTTGTTCACTATAGCCACATATTTCTTCAGAACATCATGTGTCTCACTCTGTTTGTTGTTAGAATATTTCTATTATGTCCCAATTATGGGATTTTGAGTACAAGTCACTGTATATGAGATTCAGCACCCTGGTGCTCCTTCTCCCAGTACATGGAAGGAATGAAGACATGACACTTTTTCTTGCGATAAATCTTACACACCTGGTTACATTGGTTGCATCATCTGGATTTACCTTGATAGCAAGGTTCTGGTTTTGCAACTCCAGAATTGATTTTAGATTTTTGTATGCAAAGTGACAGTATCATAGCTCCAGGTGTTGCCATCTTCCCTCTGACCTTACACTGTGTTGATCTGCTGCTCTCATCTAAAATACTAGGGACTGCAGTGGCTCAGTGGTTAAGAAGGTCACCTTGTTAGCTGGAAGGCTGGCAAGTCCGCAGTTTGAGACCTGGGTACTGCATGATGGATTGAGCACCCCTCTCTGTCCCAGTTCCTGCCAACCTAGCAGACCAAAAGCAAGAAATTGCAAGTAGATAAATAGGGACCAGTTAACTTGGGGACATGAAAGAATCCTCATTTGGGCATCCTCTGAGCAGAGTTTCTCCATCAAAAATCCTTTCAACCCAGAATAATTTCTGACACGATTAGACTTATAAGCATGAACATATACAGTATATATTTTCCATCTCTCTTTTCAAAAATCATGGAAAAACTTTTGTCATCCAAAGCGGATGAACTTAACATGTTGCATTGCAGGTCAGGAACAAACAGGTCAGGCAGTTCACTTTGCAAATGCCTTTCCTTTTTCTTTCAATTTCCATTAGCAACTTGAATATTCCCACTGGATCTTTCATCTAGATAGCTAAAGAAACTTTTCTGATGTGTGCAATGGCTAATGCACTCTGAGTTAATGATTCAATAATGTGGTTTCTGTTCACAACTGTGGGCCTCCTATGATTTCTGTATAAATGCCTTTTCAACCTTTCCTTTTGCCTCTCTATTAGAGTCAGGCTCCATATATTTTCACTTTATTCTTTTGATTTAAAACCCAAACTGTTCTTATTGTTTAAGAAACCTAAGAGGAATGTTCAGTTAAGCTTAAATTGTCAGACACTGTTAATAGTGTAGAAATGTACTTTTCACTTTGTGTGCGTGTGTAAAAATGGAACTGTACAAGTTCCTTGATAAAAGTTGCCTGTGATTTAGAGCTGAAAACCCATGGAAGTGATGATTGAGGGAGCGGCATTAGACTCTGCCCTATTGTCAGATAGGAACAACTAGTGTTTAACTCTGTTAAAGTCACTTTCTACATGAAGATGGGTGAGAGAGGCAGTGACAAAAAGGCATGGGGCTAGCACAAGGATCCTCAAACTTGGCTCTCCAGGTGTTCTTGGACTTCAATTACCAGAAGCCCAAGTCAGTACACCTGCTGATCAGGGCTTCTGAGAATATATGGGAAGCCAAGTTTGAAGACCCGTGAGCTAGTCAATCCCCTTGCCAGTTCCAGGCAACAAAAGGCAAACACCATGTAAGACTGCCCAATGTAAACTGACAAAGCCACATAGGGAATTATGGAGCAAAGAGCAGACAGAAGCAGAATCTTGGAAATCACATTACAAATGGAAATTTAAGAGAACACAGATAAGGAGTGGTGAGACAGCAAAGTCAAGAAGTCAAGCTTGGGTCATATTAAAGTCCTGTCAGGCAAAACAAAAATAGCTGTGCAAAGCAAGCTGTCCAAACCTATAGCTGTCTCCATATATTTAAGAATTCAAGGTGGTATAGAGTCTGCTGTGTTTGCAGGAAGGAAGAAGAGAAGGACAATAGAAACATATCAAGCTGGTTCTTGTATTAGATTTCTGGAAAGAAGTTTCAGACGATAAGAAATTGGCATTCTTTTTGGAGTACTAATTCTACTTTTACTTTTCTTGGAGAAAGTGTTATGTCCCTCTGAATTGCTCACCCTGAGTTAAATGGGTTAGCTAAGTTAATTGGGTATTTTGTTGTTCAGTTGCATAGTCGAGTTCGACCAGTGGTGGGTTGTCAAAATTTTCGCTACCACACCGTGATGTCATCACAGTGTGGGCGGAGCCAATGTCATGACATCATGGGCGGAGCCAACATCATGATGTCATGAGGTTGAGGGCAGGGCCAAATAAAATAAAATAAAATAAAAATTAAAAAATTAAAATAAAATAAAAATAAGCACACGCCGCACACGCACACTCAACCCACCTACCCACATCACAAACCCGTAAATAAATAAATAAATAAATAAAAATTACATTAAAATACACCCACCCACCCAAACACCCACCCCAAACACAAATCAACCTACCCACCCACCCCAAACACAAACCCGTCACTTACCCTTGGTCATCGCGAAGCTGCAGAGGTGGCGCACTTCCATTTGACACATGCGCAGTAAAAAATAGAACTGTGCATGCATCAAATGAAGGTTTGATGCATACGCAGTACCCGGGAGCCATTTTGGCTCCAAATGTTTTTTAAAATTTTGCTGATGAGGTGTCTGAACCGGACGCCTAAAAAAAAATCCCTGGGCACTCAGTCTCTAAAAGGTTCACCATCACTGCACTAGGCTAATGTCTTAATAGGTTGATGAGATGTTCTCCCCTTTCCCTCTCTCCACTCAACAACATTAAAACGAGTTTGATGAGAAAGCAGGCTTAAAACATTAAAACAATGCAGAAGCAAGTATTTAAAAAGGCAACCATAAAAATGATTTTAACTATAGCAGCTGAAGCCACATTACAAAAAGGCAACACCTATTTACAGTACAGAAGACCTGTGGGAAAAGGGGAGATTTTATAACCCATTCAACCCATCAGCCTTAGGTGACGCCGAGGCTGTAAAAACAACCGTGGTGCGGACTATGGTAACGGGTGCTGTTGGGTGGGGAGGGAGGGATTGAGAGAGGGTTCTGCCAGCCAATGAAAGTACACAGCAGTCTGTCTGGTGTGTGTGTGTGTGTGTGTGTGTGTGTGTGTGTGTGTGTGTGTTCCTGTGGCTCAGATTGTTGTAGTGACGGGCATGGTGCAATATAGCGGGAGCCGAGGGGTGGGCTGCACTCAGAGAATGCAGGACAGACGTCTACTTGCTATCCCTTGTTCCGGCCCCTTGGCTACACCTCTGGTTCCTGAGCAGCTTGTCCAGAGAGTCCCCTCCCTCAGGCTGCTGCTGATGAATGCCAGGTCAGTCTGTAATAAGGCTCTCTTGATTCTAGATTTTATCTTGAGGGAGTGGTTCATGGGGGAAGGTACTCAAATAGGCAATGATGCGCTGAGAGTCAATCTGAGGACCCGGAGTCAATCTGACTGAACACTTGCTAGAGCTGCGATTAAAGCCTATCTAGTGCCAATGGAGGTGGTGAAACGTCAATATTTCATCACCCTCATTGCCTCTGCAGATAATCACCCAGTGATTCTGTTCTGGGTGACCAGGTCCTTTCTCGGTAGTGGGGAGGTCGGGCCCCGGTTGGCAGGGCTCGACTGAGGCTTTTGCTGATTATCTGGCAGAGAAAATCACTTGGATTTGTTCAAAGTTGAATCCCGGCATGTGGAACTGGGGTTGACCAAATTGCAGTCTTGCCATGTTATCTGGGATCGGTTTGATCCAGTTGTTCCTGAGGAAGCAGACAGGCTCCTGGAATCTGTTCATGCCACTTCCTGTGTGCTAGATCCATGCCCCGCCTGGCTAGTGAAATCAACCAGGACGGTGACAAGCGGTTGGGTCAAACCTATTATTAGCTCTTCGCTGGGGGAGGGTTTTTTCCCAATAACCTCAAAACACGCTTTGGTGCTCCCCTCCTGAAGAAGCCGTCTCTCAACCCCATGGTGATGGCCAACTACTGGCCTGTCTCCAAACTGCCCTTTTTGGGCAAGGTTTTGGAGAAGGCAGTGGCACAGCAGTTACAGGAGATCCTGGATGAAATGGATTATCTGGACCCTTTCCAGTCAGGATTCAGGCCTGGATATGGTACGGAAACTGTATTGGTTGCATTTATGGATGATCTCTGGAAATAGCAGGATATCCATCCATCCTGGTTCTCCTTGACCTCTCAACGGCGTGCGATACTGTTGACCACAATACCCTTCTGGATAGGCTTTGAGGATTGGGGATCCAGGGCAGTTTGTGGTCCTGGTTTTCTTCATTTCTGAAGGGCCAGACCCATTGGTTGGGGAGAGAGAGTTTTAGCCCAAGGCCCCTCCAACATGGGGTGCTGCAGGGCTCGGTGCTCTCGCCTCTCCTATTCAAAATCTACATGAAACCGCTGGGTGAGATCATCCGTTCCTATGGGGTGAGGTATAATCAATATGCAAATTATACCCAGTTGTATATCTCAGTCTGTGGGGACCCAAGTGATGCAGTGGAAGTCCTTTCCAGGTGCCTGGAGGCTGTGAGGGTCTGGATGGGGGACAACGGGCTACAACCAAATCCTGGCAAGACTGAGTTGTTATGGGTCAGGGGTCCTGTGTTATCCCGGGAGCTAGCATCTTTGTTTCTTGATGGGGCGGTCTTGAGCCAAACAGACCCGGTCCTCCTGGACTCACAACTTGAAGAGCAGGTCGCAGTCGTGGTCAGGAGGGCTTTTGCACAACTTTGTGTGATACGCCAGTTACGCCCACTCCTAGATTGGGATTCCTTGTTCATGATCACACATGCTTTGGTCACCTCCAGATTTGATTATTGTAATGGGCTCTACATGGGGCCGCCCCTGGTGACCATTCAGAGGCTGCTACTGGTCCAGAATGTAGCTGCCTGGATTGTGATGGGGTGAGGGCGTTATGCTCATGCCTCACCATTGCTTCAAGAGCTGCACTGGTTGCTAGTTTGCCTCCAAGTGCAATTCAAGGTGCTGGGTATTACCTTTAAAGACCTATATGGTAGTCTGTGTCTCCAGACAGAGTTGCTGTCTTTAGGAAAGGGTGTGAAGACCTGGCTGGCGGGGCAGGTATGGAGTGCAGTCCAGTCAGTTATTCAGGCCTGCTGGCTCATTTAACTCCTCCCTTCTCCTCTGTAAGCTTTTAATTTGTGATTTTTTCCAATCTTCTCTTTTTAATCTTTAAATGTTAAATTTTTAAACTTTTTCTTAGATTGGTGGGTATTTTATTGTTGGTTTTACTGATGATTATGTTTTAACTGTTGTTAGACGCCCTGAGTCATTCGTGAGGAGGGCGGCATAGAAATATGATTAAATAAATAAATAAATAAATCCATCCCCGCTGGAAGGTTGTTTGGACAAATGGGAGTGTGTTCCAAATCCCAGGTGTAGCCACAGGAAATACCCTCTTCCAGACCCCTACTAGGTATATTTCTGGGGACAGTGCACATATACAGGGGTCCAGGAAATATAGATAGGCTGGTTCATAGGGAAGCAAACAGGTCATCTCAGTCCCAAATTAAATGGAGCTGTAAAGGCCACCAGCCATGCTGTGAAATAAGCCTAGTAACAAACGGCAAGCTGGAGATGCCATTCCTTACTTGGAGTCAGCATTCTGGAGCTTGTGAGTGTTCAGCTATGACAGGGCCTTGCAGAGGGCTTTGCAGTAACTCCAGTATGATGCAACTAAGGCATATGTCAAGGATGCCATTTTTGAAGCCCATCATCCAAACTGGCTTTTTCAAACAGTGTGAAGCATTTCCCCTCATATTGCCGATTATTCTCTTCTTTTTACTCTGAAGTGACTAAGAAGCTTGCTTTTGTTGAAACATCTTCAGAATCCTGCTTGAATATGTGGGTAAGGTCAGTGTTATGTGCTGGTTAATCTTGTTTAAGCCACCAAATCTATTCTAAATTGTTTTCAGTTGATTGACAGCATTAGAAACAACAGCTGAATAGGTATAATATAGCAATGTGTTCCCCAGAGCAGCAACCTGAAATGACCAGTTGCGCTGCTTGGAAAGAGCAGGATACGTTTTTTGCTTTCTCTTTATTACTTTTTTACAATAGCAACATTTTGTAGTGTCTTGTTCCAGGCTGCAGCTGATACATCTTCAAACACTTGGCTTATAAAGATAGCACCCCATATCATTTCTCCCAGTCTTTTTCTGTCCTGTTCCTCCTTCACACCAGTGTTGTTTTGATTAGCTCTGGAGGTGCTAAGAATGCTCTATTCACAGCTCTTAGAAGTACAGACATGGACCCACTGTGTCATCAATTCTTCAAGCAGGGAAATCATCTGTTGGGTTCCTAGATGGGCTTGTCACAAAGCAAAAGGGAGGTACTGTATAATATCACTCGTTACATATGGCCCTCAAAGGGAATATCGATTTGTGAAAATTAAGAAGACGGAGAGCCTTGCCCTGCATAAATTGTGCACCTACTGATTTGTATGGAGAGATGTTATGTTGTAACATGCTGCCAACTGGAAATCAATTTATAGCTACCTTATTAGGGCTTTCAAGGTGAGATATATAAGGAAAGGTTTTATCAATTCCACTTCTCCAATGAGTTTCCATGGCTGAGTGGGGATTCAGACTTAGGCCTCCTATTCTGTTCCTCTGTCTACAACATCACACTATATATATCACAGTATATACTGTGGTTTTTTAAAAAATAAAGAATACTTAGAAGTGCTTTGCCACTCCCTTCTTCTGGAGACATTCTGGGACCATGCAGCTTGCCCAAGGCCATGTGAGTTGGCTCTTCTTAAGTGCACAGTGGGGAACAAAACTCTCAATCTCTGGCTCCACAGCCAAATATCTTCGATAGCTCTCAGGAGATACATTTAATCATTGTTGCTATTGGGTGTTCTCAAATCACTTCTGGCTTATGGCAACCTTATAAAAGTTTTCAAGGTATGTGAGATGTTCAAGCAATGGTTTCCAGCTGCCACCTCCCAGTGAGTGTCTACGTCTGAGCAGTGATTTGGATCCAGGCCTCCTGAGTCTTGATACTTTGTCAGCTATGACACACTGACACAATTAAAACAGAAATACACTTCCATGGATATTGTGACCAGGAGATCAGTGTGCCTCCTCAGTATTCTCACCACTGACCTGCTCCCCCTTCTTAACTCTTCTTTGCTTTAAACTGGACTCAGTTTAAAGAGAAGACATATCCAAGTAGAGGTCTATCCTTTGACAGTTCTTCAATCAAGTAAAGATTATTCTTAACTGTAAAATAATATAACATTTACATGGGAACATGGCTAACCTAGGAAGTTAACAGTAGGGGCAGAGCAACCCCAAGAATATATTATGTGGGGCAAATTTTCCACATACAGTAACTAATCTGTTTATGGCCATGTCTGTTCCTCAGAGCAGCTCAATGATAGTACAGCAGAGGAACATACCTATTCTGATTGTAAACTTGACATGATAAACAATCTGAAACTTCAAAGACACATTAAGAGTACAGTAAAACCCTGTTTTACGGGAAAGGTCCATCCGTAACTTTTCCTGTAAATCTCTGTTTCTGTAATTTGAAGCACAATTTCCCATAGGAATGCATTGAAAAAATTAAAAACCGGTCCTTACCAGACCAATAATAATAATAATAATAATAATAATAATAATAATAATAATAATAATAATAATAATGATGATGATGATGATGATGATGATGATGATGATGATGATGATGATGATGATGATGATGATGATGATGATGATGATGATGATGATGATGATGATACCCCCCTCCAAAAAAAATCCAAAAAATGCCAGACACAATCCTCCCCCACCCCTTGGTCGATCCCACCAGCTGATGAGAGACTAGGATGGAGAAAAGGGAGTATTCTTAGAAGATTATCTTTTTATCCCACACCTCAATCAATTGAACTCCCCAGCTTATTAGTGGCTAGGGTGGAAAAGAGGCGGAGTTCTTGAGGTGTGGGGGGGAAAAAGGGGAAGCCCCTAAGAACACCCCCTCATTCCCCCCAGCCAAACCGCATAGGTGGAAATTGATCAATCAAGGTGTGGGATTTTTAAAAAAGGGGGGAGGACATATACAGTAAAGGACAAAGTGATCTCCCTACCTTTTCCATGCTGCTGTGGTTCCTCAGTGGTTTGTCTGGCCACCAGGGGTGGGTCTCAGCGGGACTCTGGAGGGACTCAAGGGCCTTTGTGGCAACAGGCATCTGTCTAGCTGCAGTGACCTGGGAAGGAAAGGCACTCAATTTGCCGCCCCTTCTCTGCTCAGGCCACTGCCATGGCTTGTGCTGAACCCCGGGAGGGTAAGGATTTAGAGCCTTTCCTTTCCTAGGGCTGCCCGTGTTCTTGCTGAGGAAGCCAATGTGGGCAGCCCCAGGAAAGAAAAGGCTCCAAATACTTACCCTTCCAGGCTTCGGCACAAGCCACAGCAGCGACCCGTGCAGAGATGTGGCGGTGAAATGAGTGCCTCACCTCCCTGGGTTGCTGCAGCCAGACAGATGCCTATTGCTGCAGAGACCCTCCATAATCCCATAGGGCAAGAGGCCGCAAAGACCCGGGCAGAGAAGGGATGGTGAAGTGAGCTATAGCCAGGAACGTGCCGAGCACTCAGACATGCGTTCCTGGCTGTAGCGCCACCAGGGTACCTTGGATGAAGACCGGAATGGAGTGCATATGGTCCCCAGTGTCCCACTGCCAGTAGAAGTGATGGACACTGTGGAAATAGCACAACAAATGCTGCTGCTGTGGTAAGTGATGTATTGCTACTTCCAGCGGTGGTGGTGGGTGGCATAGGCCCGCCATTTTAGGTTCTAAAATGGCGGGGGCACATTTTATACTCTCACAGATGGGAGGAACTCTAGGGAAACACATTCCATAAGTTGACTTCCCTCCCTGTAAATTGGGACGTGATTTCCCCAGAATTTTCTTGTCAATCGAGTTTTCCTTAAAACGAGGTGTCCATAAATTTGGGTTTTACTGTAATTCCATTTTAGCCAGGAGCACTACCATTCAGCTGTCATCACATACAGATGTAGGGTCTGGGAGTAATAATTCCTCATTTGTGGCATAATTGGTGAGAATTATTACTAGTCATTTGTCTTTTTACACTAAACTATCCTTCCATTCTGTCAAAGCCCCCCCCTTTCCCTCTACCTAAGAGGACCAGGTGGGTTCCACCATGGATGTCTACCTCACTCTAGGGGTCCTTGACCCTTTGATCTGAGAAATGTTGTGTTCAGAGGATAGACTACAGGATACCTGTATTAGTATAAAGGAGATGAAATAATTGACTCTTAAATTGTGTGTATTCTCCTCACCCCTGCTTAATTGATGTGTCTGCCAGGATGTCTGCAGGAGATGGAAGGCTACAACGCATAATTCCTCTACATAGGAGCTTAAGTAGTAATGGGTGTTTTTTCTGAACTCAGTTCAAGATGGTGTTTTGTGTTCTTTCTTCAAAAGTCCAAAGGAATCAGATCATAAATAATGAGCAACCAGAGTATCTTTCAAAGTTAATATATCTGTTGCTGAAGCAAGCACAACTAGAATAACTTTCAAAATGTCACCAACCATATGAATTTGCCAGACATATGGCCAGTCACCTTATGGGATTAGACTACCCTAGAAGTTTCCCCATCCATTTCTGTTCAGTTTTTAGCAAGTACCTATGACGTGAAATGTAGGATTTATCTTCAAAAGTTTTTTTTAAACTGCAGCCGTTTTTGTTCTGAACTTTGCTCTAATTTTCCCACTGGCTTTTAGAAATAACTCTACTGTAATTTTTGTTTTACTATATTTTGTTGAGTTCTATTTCTCTCTTTTGCCATAAATATAAGCCACTTTAAATATGTATATAGCAAAGCAAGATTACAATGTTGTAACTTTTAAAGCTATGGTTTAATACTAGAGTATGTTCAGTGAGAGTGAACTATACTACAGCTTGTGCAGTATGCCTTTCTCCCTAAGTAACCCTGGTCTTTTAATCTTTTATCTTTAAGTTGTTTTTAACTTTTTAATTATTATTGGGACCTGTTGATTTTTATAATTTTTTTTAAATATTTAAATTTTATAATTGTAATTTTGAAGTTTTTAATAATGGGTTTGGGTTGTGTTGTGTTATGCTTTTATGATGTTGTAAACTGCCCTGGGTCGCCCCGGTGAGAAGGGCAGGATAAAAATGTAAATAAATTAATAAATAAATAAAATGTTCCTCCATATTTGAGTTTAGGATATTACATAGTTTCCATGGGTACACTTGAACCCTTACTTTCTCACCTTCGATATCTTAGATGCTCCAGATGTATTGGAGTACCACTCCATCATCACCAGCCAACACATCTGGAGAGTACCAGATTAGAGGTTAGCCTGATAAACACAACATACTATAGTATAAAATTGATCACTTTATCTCACTGTCAATGAGAAATACTGTACGTTCTTGCAATTACGGAGACTTCCCCCCTGCCAATAAAAAAAAAGGAAGATCAAGCTAGTACACTTAAATTTCAAATGAGTATAATTTCATTGAAAACAGAAGTTAAGGAGAGCAAAATATCATAACCAAAGATCATTTGGGTGTTGCCTCTTCTTGCTTATGGCATGTAGCTTAAGACACCAGCTTTGGAGCTAGAAGATCTGAGAATTGCCTTAATCAGCTCTTATCCTTCTATGTAGTGCTGAAACAATCTCACTTTCCTTATGTACCACTTTTTCCAGTTTTCCTCACTGCTGTAGCTATTTTGTGATGTCCTGTTCCCTTTGCTTTTAAGCTTCTAGGTTATCTTCCATTTTTGCCTCTTTTCCACATCATTCATACAGAACATTCAATAATAAACATCGTTCTTGCCCTTTGGACCTGCTCGTTCTCCTTCGACCTCTCCCTCTGGAAGAGGAATGCCATCATCACAATTTGTTCTTGCTTCTGAGACTCCCAAACATTGGAGAGTTACATCCAAGCAGGTTTTTCAATTGATAAATTCTCCACATTCATGTACGTCTCACATTTATTTAATCCTGAATATCTTTTATATAAAAACTGGAAAACCTGCAGCTTTCCGAACCTTGCTGGTCTCTAGTTTCTATCACTCACAGGCAGAATGGGCAGTGGCAAAGGATGGGGTAAATTGATCAACATCTGGAAAGACATGGTTTCCTTAGCTCTGCATTAAATCAGTTTGCCTTTTTCAGCTACAAAGCAAATTTTAAAACCAAGCCCTGTGCTGCATTTCTGCTTTCCCTTTTATACATCCTTATCTGACTATCCCTAGAATGCTTTTCTCTTTCAGCAACCTAACCTGTGGAATTTCATGAGTTTCCTATGACAGCACAATGCAAAAGGAGGAGAAAAGATAAATATTAGGCTTCTTTCTGCCTGCCAAACACCAGTGGCACGTACAAATTAGTGTTGTTAAATTATCTATTTGTCTCAGCAGAATGTTATAGGAATTAAATGTATATTGAGGGAATGACCAAAACTAGCATAAGAGAAATATATAAAAGAGAAAGGTTGAACTAACATGAAAAACCAAACATACAGTAATTGAATTTCTCAGCTGCACATGTGTGGGTTATATGCTGTCAAACTGGAATCAACATACAGCAACTCTAATTAGTCTTTCCAGGTAAGTGAAATATTTAAGGAGTCAGTGGCAACTCCCCACCCCCCACCCCACCCCCCAAAAACACACAAACCTCCAAGTGAATATTTGAACTCAGGGTTTTTGAGTCCTCGTCTATCACTCTATCTACTATACCTTTCTGGATATATTTTCTCCAAATAGGGATAGCATTTTATGAAGAGTTGTGAATGTTTAAATGTTACCTGTCTTAACATTTCCATCTGAAATAAAATAACCGAGGATCTGTAAACTCTTCTGATTCCTAACTTCATTGTCTTTAACAATGTTTTTTTTTAATTTACCACTTGCATTTTATATTTCTTTCTCTGCATCTTTCAGATGCAAATGTAAAGATCACAGCCTGAACTAGGCAGCCCTGGACTTGTTACAGATAGCAAGCTCAATCAACTGGCTGGACAGTTTCAGTCAATGTTCTCATCATACTTTCCTATCTATAAATAACTGCACGAGTAGAAAAATCGCTATCTTTTACTGTTCATTACTAGTAGCACATGTTTTCCCAGCTGGGTCATTTCCATGCCAGAAAATTTATCTTTCTGCAAAGCTTTCTCCTTGAAGCATACTTTCTCTCTGCTAAGAATCATGCTTTCTGGAAAAGTAGAAGAAGAAAAAGGAGACACCTCCTACTTTTACCTGGCCAGTATTAGCCCCACAATGTGATCTCTCTCTCATAAGCAAGGCATATAATTTTATGAATGTCATACAGAATGGATCGACCCAATTACTATTTTATTGACATTAATTTACAGTGTAGACAGCTAATAAGTGGAGTGGGTAGAATGTTGGACTAAGATTTAGGTCTGGATTAAAAATCTTGCTCAGACATGGAAACTTGGTGGGTGGGGTGGTATAGCAATGGCAAACCAATCTTTGAACATTTCACATACAGGTACTTTGAAAATCCTATTAGAATCACCATGTCAGAAGTGACTTGATGGATCATAACAATAATCAATTAGTTACTCTAGCCTGAGTGGTAAATCCTAAACTCACTTACCTGGAAGTATATCCTATTGAACTCAGTGGAAGTTCTGCACAGACATTTTTTTCTAAGGAACTGCAACATTAAACAGTTCTGTCTGCCTTCCCTTGTATTTTCTTGTTCACTGCGACTTTACCTCTTGCACGGTCCCCATTTCACAAAATGGACTTCCCTTGAAACTCCAAATGCTACACCGTCTTACAAGAAGTGCAAGGTGGAGTTCAATGGAAAGGGCTACACTAGGAGACCAAGAGAGAAGATTCATGTACATTTTATTGAAGCAAATTAAACAACCAGAGCAACTTTTTGGCTGTGTAAACTGATGCAATTTATCAAGTTGTGAGTGCAGCAAACAAGCACACAGGCTTCTTAGCAGCAGACAAGCACTGAGAATTGATAGATACAAAATACATACTGGATCTTAACAGAATAGTTTTAAAAGGAAAAAGCTACAGTAGAAAAGAGACAACTTGAAAACCTTGTCATCCACACATCAGCATTGGTAGTCTCTATTACAAACAACAAATTGGACATTAGATCTAATACAAGCACACATATATTCCACCCCACCCCACTCCCCAAAAGCACCACAAGTTGACTCCCTTAGGATTTACAATCAACGTTGGGGTTAGTTGCTCTTTCCTTTTCTCCACGCCATCCTCTCTACCCCTTCAAAAATAAAGCAGCAAAGTTGGGAATGTTTGCTCTTATGTGCATTTACTTTACTATTTACAAGACATACACACACATACCCTAGGCGGGAGAAATCTGATTAGAAGGCTTACCGGCTTCATTACTCTTACCTCCCAATTTCACACCTCTAAACCACCCTAGCCTCCCCAACTGCACACCCCAAGTCTGTCCTGTGCAAGTTGAACCAGAGATGTTCCTTCACCTTCTCCAGATGTTCCTCCACCTTCTCCAGATGTTCAAACAGAAGGGAACAACTGCCCCTTCCCCAAAAATCAAGAGAAGAGCACACTTGGCGTCTTGCTTAGGGCAGCTAGTTTTCCTCTTAGTACCTTGCACGATCCTTTCGAATGAGAAGGACGGAAGGGGGGCTGATCTCTGGTTCTTCTCTCCCTCCTCCCAAGGTGTCCTACCCGGGCCCGGAGGAAGGAGTTCCAAGGCAAGGCAACAACAAGGGCCACTGGCGAGTCCTGAGCGGGCAGGCGTGGGATCAGTAGGGTCCCACCACCACCGCCTCCACTTCTTTGGACGGCCGCCGGTCCTTGACCAAGAAGTTGATCATGCCTTCCGACTTGATGAGTAGGTTGCAGCCGAGGAAGAAGATGCCGAAGACGACGGTGAGGGAGAGGACGCACATGACGGCGATCTGCACCACCCGCATGATATACAGGCTCCGCTCGTCGGGCGCCGTCACCACGAAGCCGTCGTCGGTCACCACCGCCCGGGGCGTGAAGGAGCGCAGCAACAGCTCCAGGGAGTCACTGCTGTTGGCCAAGAGCAGCCCCATCGCCTCCGTCTGGTTCCCCAGCAGCGACGAGGCGTTCATGGCCCCGGCGGGAAGGGTCCGGGGCTCTCGGCACGGGCGAGCGGCGGAGGCTGAGGAGCGTCCTAATATCCCTTCGCCCCACGAGCCTCATGCGGAGGCGGCGCAAGCCAAGCGCGGAGGAAGGAAGACGAGGCGCCAAGAAGAAGAAGAGCCCAGGACGGAGGTCCCTCTGCCTGCTCCGGGTGGCGAGGCTCGCCCTCCTCGGCTCCCTTCCCGCAGGGAGGTGGTGGCGCTGGGGTGGCCAAGGGCGCCCCGGCTCGGCTCGCGCGGAAGCTGCAGCCGCCCAAGGAGCACCTCGAGGGCGCTCCGCTCCGAGCAGGCGCTCCTTTATGGAGAGGAGGCGGGGTGGCTAGGAGGAGGTTAGGCGCGGGAGAGAAGCGGGGCACACACCCCCCCCCTACCAACACCGCCACGAACTCCCTCAGGCTGCAGGTGGCGCCCGGCAAAGGAGCCGCCTCTCACTCTGCGCCCACGACCCGCTCTGGAGGCGCCAAGCGCCCCGGCGAAGGACCCCCCCCCCGCCTCTCCTCCCTCCCGGGCGCCGAGAGAGGGAGAAGGCGGTCGCCTACTCGCGGGTTGGGGGTGGTGGGGGTGGTCGTCCGTCACGGAGGCCGTCCTTTTCCTGCTCCCTGGATTTGCCCTAGGACAGGGATGGCTAACCTTGGCACGCCATATCTGAGAGTAAACAGAACAGCAAAAAAATAAAAGAAAAATTGTTGGGGCGCCTTAAAGACTAACGCCTGTATTTAAATGTGAGCTTTCGTGGACCAAGTCCACTTCATCAGATAGACTTGGTCCACGAAAGCTCACATTTAAATACAGGAATTAGTCTTTAAGGTGCCACAACACTTTATTGTCTTTCTTTGTTGTTCTGTTTTGTCTACTCTCGGATAGGCTTGAACAGACTAACATGGCTACCACTTCAAACATTTCAACTGGGCACTCCATATGGTCTTGAACGTCAGTTCCCAGAAGCCCTGACCAGCAGGAGTGCTGACTTGGGCTTCTGGTAATTGGGAGTCCAAGAACACCTGGCGCGCCAACGTTCGCCATCACTGCCCTAGAGGCTGAGGGGAAAGGCTGGGGTGTGTTCGCGGTGGGACTCTCGCCTAACTGCTTCCCCCCTTTCGGTCTCCGCTACTTTAGCCTTTAGGGTTGGCTGGCGGGGTGTCTTTCGTTCGAACACCCGGGATGAAACACGGGTTGAATAAATCAATGAAACCGCGCGGGTGTTTGTCCCGCAATGGAAGGCGGACGGGCGTGAGGCGAAAGACGCCGCGCTTTCCGAGGTGCTCGGAGGATATTTGCTGGGCGAATGCCTGAATTGTCCTCTGTAACGCACGGACTCCCTTTTCTGTTTTTATTCGGTCTCCGTTTCTGGTGACATTAAAAATTACGCCTTTAATCTTTCGGTTCTTGAGAAACCCTTGAGGCGAAAATGGCCCAGGCTTTGTTCCATTCTTTTTACCAGTTACAAGGAGGACCTTGCAATAAATGAATTGCAGGACGAATGGCTTCTCAAGAGTAACTCCCGTGGGCGCCGCCAGTCAGTGTTGCGGAGCACAGCAGGCCTTCATAGCAATTGTGTACGGGAATGAACTAGTGAGAGTCAGAAGGCCCAGGGTCTTCACATGTTCTACAAATGAATCCAGAGCAGATATGGGGAAAGTTAGGTTTTTTAAGGTCAAAGCACCCAGGCTAGTCTAACCTGACAACCCTGAGGACTAACAGATTTGGGTGGTGAAGTCCACAGGGAAGGGTGATGGTCCCCAAGTGGATTAAATCCTACTTGAATCCATCTTGATGGAGGGCAGCAGCTTCATCAATACTGGTCTGGGGCTGAGGAGGACTTTGCATGCCAGAAGGGCTCCGGACCAGAAAGTAACTCATGGAGCTGGATCAATGGTGTGGGTGTCATGCTGCGATGGGGAAGGCAGATGAAAGGCCACTGCATTATATTCTCAGAACAGCCTTCATGGCAGATCACCATGATGATCACCTATATTTGGATTCAGATATTGAAGAAGAAGCTGTTGTTGTCATCTATTGTAGGCTGAGGTGGTTGTAGTCCAAAATCAGAAACTTTCCCCATCTCTGATATGGAATAAGTATTATGTGATACTGCGATGACAAGCAACTAGGCAGCATTTCAAATCACTGAGATGTCCTAATGTTACTAACCATGGAGGTCTATGCACCTCCCCACAGAATGAAGTCCCATTCAGACCTTATACCTGTGGAGGGAAAAAGAGGGATCATGAAGGACCCTGCCTCAATCCAGAATCCTCAAGATTTGATGGACTGTTTATTATCCCACTGTGCTTCCCAGGAAGGTAGTGGGCTGGATTATTGAAAATGTAAATAGAGGCCTCAGTGTCTATTTAAAGGCTTTAAAATATTTTATCTAAGTAATTGTTATTAATTAGCATTCATAAGAATAATGAGGCCTAATTAATTAATCCACATAATTAATTAGGATTCAAAATGCTGGGGATTGAATCGAGGAAAAATAGTATTTTGTTGGGTCTTTTTCATCCTTTTTTTTAGTAAATGCTGTGAACAGCCATAACATCTGCTTAGATCTGTCAAAACATTATTTTTAGGATTATGGCTAACATTAGGCATGATCCAGATGCTGAATCCTAATCTTTGTGGCAGTTTTGCAAAGAGGGTGGCACTAAGGATGTATAGACATTTGCTGGCTGGGAAAGTCTGAGTTTTGTATTTCAAAAAGATATTTTTCCAAGCTCTGTGTGCCTACTTGAGAGCTAGCCAGCATACAGAGTGAAAATATTAAGCATGATATGCAAATAACATAGTTAAAGATATGGGTAAGATTAAAAGGTTTTTAAAAAACTCAAACAACCCTCTACTCTGCTCAATTGCCACAGTAGAAAAGATAATAATCTTTCCTGGATAAAGTCTGAGCATGTATTCTTTAGAAGATTATCAGTATCATCTTTTCCATCAGTGCTAAATGTTTAGAAGGGAAGCTATGAGAGAGAGAGAGAGAGAGAGAGAGAGAGAGAGAGAGAGAGAGAGAGAGAGAGAGAGAGAGAGAGAGAGAGAGAGAGAGAGAGAGAGAGAGAGAGAGAGAGAGCTTCCAGTATCGGAGTGCCAGGACTTTTCATCTGACAATCCCTGCCCCTTTACAGGACAAATAGGATGGACAAATAGGTTACCCTAGAAATTGCTTTTTGCCAAGTCAATTCCAGTTCATAGTGACCCTTCTTAGAATTTTCTAGGTGAAGACTACACATAAGTAGTGTAACATTCCTTTCTTCTGGGGTACCCTGGGACTCTGCAGATTGCTCATAACTACATAGGCTGGCTCTCCCCCCGCCCCGGTCCCCCACAGAAGGCATGATGGGGAATCAACCTCCCATCTTCACGTTCTGCAATCAGATACCTAAACCACTGAGTTATCCAGCCAGTTATACAAGTTACTACCATCTATTGTGAGCTGTACTTGCTGCTATGTACAGTATTGTGTGTATGGGGCTGAGGTGTTCCATGTTCTATTAGCTGTACAAAAGACATATTCCTGGTAGAACTGAAAACTTGGTTGACTTTGAAATAAAGTGCCTCTTTTGTGCTGGGAAAAGAACCTCCTTGAAAATCTGGATCTGGTGAGGATCATGCAATATCTTTGTTTTTCTATTACTGTTTAATCCCATATCTTCTGTACAACATCTGACAGGCTAACCACTATGCTGGTATTTGTGGAAGTGGCTAAGATGCTGAATGGAAGGTGGGAGGTCAGCAGTTTGATTCCTGAGTACTGCAGGATAGAAAGAGCTCCCATGTTTGTCCCAGTTCCTGCCAACCTAGCAGTTCAAAAGCAAGAAATTGCAAGTACAGTAAAACCCCGATTTACGAATAATTCGACTTACAAATTGGTTCTGCACTGAAATTCATGCCTTGAATTACGAACATGCCCCGATTTACGAATTAATTCTTGACTACTGTAATGCGCTCTACATGGGGCTGCCCCTGATGACCATCCGGAGACTCCAGCTGGTCCAAAATGCGGCGGCCCAGGTAGTGGTGGGGTGTGGACGTTATGCTCACGCTTCACCGCTGCTCCGGGAGCTGCACTGGTTACCAGAATGGCTCCGGGTGCAATTCAAGGTGCTGGTTATTACCTTTAAAGCCCTATATGGTAGTGGGCCAGGATACCTAAGAGACCGCGTCACCCCAAGAACATCTGTCCATCCCACCAGGGCAGATCGGAGAGGCTCCCTTGTTGTCCCTTCGGCGAGAGAGGCGCATTTCGCCTGTACCAGGAGGAGAGCCTTCTCCGTGTCCGCCCCGGCCCTTTGGAACCTCCTGCCCACCGAACTGCGCCTTCAGACAGAGCTCCTGCCCTTCCGGAAGGGCTTGAAGACCTGGCTGGCTGGACAAGTGTGGGGACCCGGGAATGCGAGTTCACTTACCAGGTGGCTTATATAAGGGATTTCCACCCTGGGTCTGGAAGCGGGAGTGTGTATTGTTTTAATTTCTGTGGTTAAATTTTGATGACTTTTTAACTTGATGTTTTTATTGATGTAGATTGTCTTCTGTTTTTTATTCTTATTTTTAGCCTCATGTAAGCCGCTCAGAGTCGGGTCCTCCCGACTGGGGCGGGGTATTAAGTGTAATAAATAATAATAATAATAATAATAATAATAATTTTCCTTTGTGTTGCCTCCTGTGAAGCAAAAAACACAATTTCCCCTTCAGGTTACATAATCTGATTCACCAGAATGCATTGTGCCCTGGGAGGTGTAATATGCATAATATATGTATATTATGCAGCCTTTCTGAGCCCTGTAGGTGGCAGTAGAGTGTTTGGAGTTATTTCTTTGTCTGGAGTTTCGGTGCCTGTTGCTGTTTCTTGCTGGATTTTTCTGAGTTTTCTGTCCATTTTCAAACCTTTAAGGTAAGGAACAGTGTTTTTGCTTATGTATACTTTCCTTTCAATGCTGCTGTTGTTTTTTAGTAGTTTGGTTGATTTTTGAAGGGTGGGGTGAGGGCTTTTTCTTTAGCCCTATGGGAATGCCTCAAGTTACAAACAAATTCGACTTATGAACAAGGCCATGGAACTGATTTTATTTGTTACTCGAGGTTTTACTGTAGATAAATAGGTACCACTTTGGTGGGAAGGTAAACAGTGTTCCGTGCACTCCAGTGTCTTGTCATGCCTGCCACATGACCATGGAAATGTCTGCAGAAGTAGACAGCGCTGGCTCTTCAGCTTTGAAACATGAGCACTGAACCCTAGAGTCGGGTACGACTGGTTTTTGAGCAAGGGAAACCTTTACCTATGTCGTGGGCAGAGCCTACGTCATGGGCAATCATGCCTGCCATATTGCCATGTATACATTTGCAAACACAGGCAGCACTGGCTCTTTGGCTGTAAATTGAGATGAGCACTGCACCCTAGAGTCGGACATGACTGGCTTTTGAGCAAGGGAGACCTTGAACCACTTGCAGGGACAAAACCTGATGTCAAATTGAATACCAGTCTGGGATCTTCTGCTATTAGGTAAAGGTTGCCCTTGCTCGAAAGTCGGTCATTACCAACTCTAGGGTTCAGTGCTCATCTCTGTTTATAGCCAAAGAGCCAGTGGACTCAATCCACAAAAGCTCACATTAAAATACAACAGTTAGTCTTTAAGGTGCCACAACGTTTTTCTTTTTCTTTGACCATGTTGGGCAGCTTCCAAAGTTCCAGTCCTTTTCCTCCTCGCCTCCCCCCACCCCCAGTAGGGAAGTGGGCATGCCCGGCCAAGTGAGCATGGCCTCAGGAGAGTTTTGCTACAGGTACGGCTGGACCGGGGCACACCGGGAGCAGAGCACCACTGGTGTGAGGACTCTCATAATGAACATCTATGTTGCTCATAACTTCCAGTGTCATCAAGGATTCCACAATGGAATTTTGAGATTGTGGACAATCTTTTCAGGCATGTGTGCATTCAGAGATTCTCATGTCAAAAACTACATGGGGATGTGTAGACTGGAAATGCTTCTTTTATTTCAGTTGTGTAATTTGGGAAACAAATGCTAAGCGGACAGTGGGAAGGGGAAAAAATAAAGAATAACAACCTAACTAGGTTTAAACATATCTCTTAGCCAGTTGCAAAGTCAAGTGTCAGATGATGCCACATATTTAAAATGACATCTGCCTCCTTTTGATCTACCCGTCTGCATCCAGGCAACACAAGTGAAAGCTGTGCACCAGGTTTTTAGTCAAGAAACATGATGAATGAAGGGATGGCAATTGGATTAAAAGCAGGGAAGACTGGAGGAATAATCAATTCCGGGAGCCTGCTTATCCAACAGACTGGCAAAAAGAAATGAAAGGAAAAATTCAATCAAATGACACGGGTATTATTTATCTCTTTCACTCTAGTGAACACAAATACCCACATCTGTTATTTTCAAATGTTCTTGTAAGAACCAAAGGCATGGGTGCAAAACTACACTTGACATTTGTTTGTAAAAACAAGCAAATCTTTCAGTGACAACCATCACTGTGTGAATTTTGCCCTTGCAGATGTGCACAAT
Source organism: Furcifer pardalis (assembly GCA_030440675.1). Classification (NCBI taxonomy): domain Eukaryota; kingdom Metazoa; phylum Chordata; class Lepidosauria; order Squamata; family Chamaeleonidae; genus Furcifer; species Furcifer pardalis. The sequence goes on from CP126894.1 coordinate 136,663,914, forward strand.
GATTAAGATTCAGGATCTCAACCTTACGGAATGCTAACTGTGACCCAAAAATAGACTAAAAATATTGGTAATGATCTAAGAATAGGAATATTGTAACAGCTGTAGCTGTTGTGGAAAGCATTTGACCAAAGAAATGCAAAACATGAAAAACACAAAATTTGCATTGCTAAGCAAGGAAAGTGGGATCCGTGGGTTATATTGACTGATTAACATTCTCTACTTATCTGTTTTTAGCAAAATTAATGATGGGTGAAATTTTTATTTGCTCTGTATGCAGTGGTGGGATGTCAAAAATTTTACTACCCCACCATGACATCATCACAGTGTGGGCGGAGCTGATGTCATGATGTGGGTGGGGCCAAAGAAAAAAATAATAAAATAAAAATAAGCACACACACACACCCCTCAACCCACCCACCACACAAACCCGTAAACAAATTAAATAAATAAATAAATAAAATAAAAATTGCATTAAAATAACCCACCCACCCACCCCAAACATAAATCAACCGACCCACCCCAAACACAAACCCATCACTTACCTGTTAGTATAAGTGCCTGGGCAGCACCATGTTGCAAGATGGATATGGTCATTGTATCGGTTCTCTAGGATAATATGCCTTAGTGTAAATGTAAAACAGCTGTACCTCCTGAAGGGTTCTCCAATTGGAACAGCAATTGGAACAGCACAGGTGTAGCTCATTGATGAGGTAACTCCAAGACTTTGCTTAAAAACCCCAAGCCAGGCTGCCAGGCCTTTTTAGGAACTGTGGTAGTACGTCAATATAGGTAAAGGTATTAAACACACATTAAAATGCACACAGATACACCACAGTCAAAGGTGAGTCACTTACCCCGGGAAGCAGGCTATAGGGAGCTTCAGGCTAGCAGCTTCTCTTCCTCCTCCCCGCTTGGGAGGACAGCAAGGAGGCCATGCATACGCGCCAAGCACTGTAGGCGTGCATGCACACCAAGTGCTTGGTGCGCATGCGCAGTGGGGGAACCAGTGAAAAGGTAGGCCCCAAAGGTGGTTCCACCCAAAAGCTGCTCCCGGTTCTCCAGGACACTAGGAAAAGTTCCTACCGGTTCTGGCGAACTGGCGAGAACCTGCTACATCCCATCACTGTCTGTATGACTTTACTAGAATATACAAACTGGTAGTAACTCTCCAGGGTTCGAAGGAACCTTTCCCTGCTTTATCTAATGCTGCAAGGAGCTGCAGGGAGCATTTCCATTCAAAAGATACTCTGCCACAGAGCTGGGGTAGAGAAACAGATCTGTCAGTTTCACTTTCTCCTATGTTCTGTTTAAATTTCAAAAGCTTTCTTTGGAAAGATCCAGACCCAGGTTTTTCAGAGTGAAACACTCAAAGCTCCTCATCTAAAAAAGCACATCTGTCCATTTGACTTCCTCTCATAAATGTGACAGAAAGAACTTGAGATACAAATGGAAAAGAATGAGAGGAAGTCAAATGGACAGACCTGGGTCTGGATCTTTCCAAAGAAAGCTTTTGAAATTTAAACAGAACATAGGAGAAAGTGAAACTGACAGATCTGTTTCTCTACCCCAGCTCTGTGGCAGAGTATCTTTTGAATGGAAATGCTCCCTGCAGCTCCTTGCAGCATTAGATAAAGCAGGGAAAAGTTCCTTCGAACCCTGGAGAGTTACTACCAGTCCATGTAGACAAGCTATTCTAATCCACTCCTCTCTATTTTCAATGCTGAGTGAGGGTAATGAAAGATTAGATCCAACTCTTATGAAAGGCGCCAAATTGAAGTCCACTAGTGTAAATAATGATACCTAGTTATCTCAACTAGTTATAAAGCAACTGCTTATGAAATACTGTTTTATGCCTAGCTTTTTTTTAATTAATAATTTTCATTAAATTTTTACAAATAAAAACATATATATAAATCACATTTGTGCCCCCCCAAACATGTCCCTCCCTTCCACCAAACTAACTAGCTTTTTGGGGAGGTTGTGGTGTTGGACATAATCTACTTCTCCTTTTCACTTTCTCCAATTTTGTCCCACTTGCCAAGGGTGCATTTAAAAAACTTGTATCTTGACAGGGTAATCCAGTTCTGTCTGAAAATCCCCTTTTGCTTTCTAGGCTCAAGGTTGTTTCAGCACCCAGCCAGAAGCAGAGTTTTAATGGATGCTTTACAGGATTTTGAGAGCAGAGGATGCCTGATCTGGCTGGCTGAGAACAGCAGTAAGGATGATTGGATCACATCTGAGATATTTCCTTTCATTCAGCCATATTTTATACTAATTGAAATTTTCAGACTGTCTTCAGGGGCAGTCCCATATACAACCTTTTGTGGTCACCAGCTGCTACTCGTATCTGAGCTTACATTTTTCCTAGAAGTCATTTTCTCAGTTGAGGGATGTGTCTCTGGTGACTCAATAAACTGATCCTAGCATGAAACATGTGACCATACCCATTACTCCACATGGTGGAGGACGTAGTTGAGTTTGATGAATCTTCTGTGCTTGTTGCTTAGCCTCTTCATATCTGCAACATTCTCCTTCAAAGTTATTTGTAGCCGCAGAGATGGTTTGGTCCCAAAGTGGGAGATCTATGGCAGCTGCCTCCCAGGTTTGTGGGTTTATACCTGACACCTTCATGATTTGTTTCAGCTTGTCCTTATAATGCTTCAAAGGAGTTCCACGAGGTGTACCAGAGCTAAGTTCCCCATAAAGAATTTGACGAGGAAACCTGGAACCATCCATACGGCGAACATGCCCTGTCCATCTAAGGTGATGGCCTATGATGGAAGCTTCAATACTGTTTATATGTCTGTTTTTGAGAACTGGGATGTTGGTGACATAGTCATCCCACTTGATATTCAAGATGAACCTTATCTTCTGTTGGTGAAAAAGCTCAAGCTTTTTGATGTCTTGGTGATAGAGGGTCCATGTTTCACAGCTATACAATAATGTTGAGATAACAACAGCTTGGTATACCATGAGCTTTGTATGAACTGTTAAATCTTTTTTCATGAAGACTGGGTGTGATAGATGACCAAAGGCAGAATGAGCAGCACCAATTCTCTTCATCACATCCTGTTCACAGGTGCCGTTTTTAGACAGGATGCTACCAAGGTAAGAAAACTGGCCTCCCTGTTCCAGTGTTGAATTGAGATGGTAATACTGAATTCTGGAAGATCTGTCTTTGGGGCAGGTTGTGCAAGTACTTTGGTTTTCTGAGTATTTATGGTGAGGCCAAAATGATCACATGCATTCTTGAAACAGTTGACTGACTGTTGCAGCTTCTCAGGTGTGAGAGTAGGCAATGCAGTATCATAGGCATATTTCATTTCCATTATCCTGTTAACACTTATTAGTCTTTGGGAGCGTAGTCTAGCCAATTTAAATAGTCCTCTGTCAAAGCGGTATTTAATCTCTACATCTGTGTTGTTATTAAATGTTTTGTATTGCATGGCAGCCAGGAAAAGGGCAAAAAGGGTTAGAACAAGCACACAACCCTGCTTCAATCCGTGGGTGATTGGGAAGGCATATGATATGCCATTTTTATGGAGAAACCTCCCAGACATGCCATCATGAAATGCCTGGATCAGATCTACAAAACACTCAGGGCAAACAAAGCGTCTCAGCACAGCCCACATAGCAGGTCTCAGGACAAAATTGAAAGCCTTTCCAGATCATAAAATACTAAATAGAGTGGATTCGGTTCTCTGCATTTTTCCTGAAGTTAACTTGCACAAAAAAAATCATGTTCGTTGTTGCTTGGGAAATACGGAAACCACATTGAGATACTGGAAGGACCCTTTCGGATATAATTTTCAGGTGACTGAGCAGGATTCTTGCGAAAAAAATTCCAGTGATGGATAGCAATGATATACCACTATAATTGCTACAAGTACTGTGATCACCTTTCTTAAATATGGTGATAATGGTGGCATTCTTGAGGTCATCAGGCCCCTTACCACTTTCTTAAATCAAGAGAATGAGTGTAAAGAGCCTTGTCTTTAGAGGCACTCTTCCCTTCTGGATTAACTCGAGAGGGATGTTATCTCACCTGGGAGCCTTTCTGGGTTTCAGCTTATTCAGAGCCTCACAGAATTCCAGTTATGTCTGTGGAATTGCCATCCATGGCTGATGGGAATGTTGTGGCACTTCTCAAAGAACATCCCCAGCAGTGGTAGAGTTTTGGTTTAAAAGTATGCAAAAGTATTCCTTCCAGCACTCCAGGATTTTCTAGCTATCTATAAGGATTGTAGCATTGTCAGCTGCTTTCAGAGTACCTGATGTAGAGCAAGATGGTTCCTATAGATCTTTTATGCCATCATAAAAGTTCTTTAGGTCATGAGTGTCAGCCAGTCTTTGGAGTTCCTGAGCTTTTTGTTGCCACCAGATGCTCTTCATTTCTCTTATTTGTACCTGGCATTTCCACTTTAGTTCTTGACAATGAGCTTTCTTCATGTTGGAGGATGGATCTTGAAGAAGGGATAGACAGGTTTGATGTTTGGCAGTGATGAGGCACAAGATATCATCATTGTTGTCATCAAATCAGTATTGTCTCTACTTTTTTCACAAAACCAATGGTTTCCTCAGCAGTTTCTATGATAATATTTTCCAGTGAGGCCCATGCTTGTTCGACATCATGACTGCTGACTGGGTTATTCAACAGTAAGTTGGAGATCTTATTCTGAAAATCCACAGCAGTGGACTCATCCAAAAGTTTAGAAATATTGAACGTCCATTTGGACAGGTTAGGCAGGTACTTAGATGGTCTTCGGCAAAGAGAAATCCTGAGTCTAGAGATCAAAAGCTTATGGTCTGTCTAACAGCCATCAACATTTCTAGCTGTCCTGATGATGATAGCATCTTTCTTATCACAGTACTGGATGGTGATATAGTCAAGGATGTGCCAGTCCCTAGAGCGTGGATGCATCCATGTGGTCTTAAAATGTTTGGGTAGTCAAAACTGAGTGTTGGTGATGAAGAGTTGATGTTCGCACATAGACCAAAAAAGATTAGTTCATTGGAATTGCAGTTACCAAGTCCTTGCTTACCCATCTCCTTTTCCCAGAGTTGATAATCCTTTCCAACACTGGCATTGAAATCTCCAAGTACTGTAGTAAAAGCTTGTCCCAGCTGGTACCTTGATGATGTAGTAATCTCCTGAAATATTAATCAAGCTGTATCTTTCCCATATGGGTGTAGAAATGCTTAGCAAGCTAATAATCTCTCAGAACCCTCCAAAGGACTCTACACATTTACTAACCTATTCTTATCACAATTGAGTTTTTTTAGGTAGAGAATCTGCAGAATCTGCATCCCTCATTCTGGGGACCCAAAGCCACACATGCTCTCATCTCCTGGGGACCACAGTAGGGAATCAAAATCCTAAACTCTAGCTCTACAGCGAAATGCCTGAACTACTGAGCTATTCAGCCAACCCACTCTACCAAGTTAAAAACACAATAATGTGGGATGTTACTGATCAACTCTTTCCCTCAATGGCTAATACTGTAAATAACCAATTCTGTTAACCAGATTTGGTGAGCAAAACCCTGGGACAAAGGATAAAATGTTTGAGATGGAACATTAAGTTACCTATTAAGTAGTGCTTAGCAATAAGACAGACCAGACAATGTAAATTTTCGCTGATCTGCTGAAAGCAATGCAAACCAAACCAAACTAGGCAAACACACACAAAAGCCATCTCTGCATGATATGATGAATATTTTAAACATCCTTCTAAAATAGATATTCCTGTATACAGTAATTGACTCTTGAGACCTGAATAGCACTTTAGGAGCACAACCTGAGCTTGAGGAGCTCTAAGACTATCATATTTGATCTCCGTGGGAGAGGGTTGCAGGATGGGGAGGCTGGGAGTACAGCATTGGATAACAGGAGATATACACACATAGTCACTTCTGTACTGTCATCCAGATTTTTCAGATATTGCACCTCAAAAATTTGAGTTCAGTAGCCTTTATATATATTAGGATAGCATTAGCTTGTTGTATATTGTACAGTTTATTCTTCCAAACTTAACATAAATATTGGCCTCTAATGCTGATGCTCAATTTTTTTGCCATTGACAGCCTCAGTTCTCTATTCTGGCTTCTAGACATTCCACTTGGTATTAATATCAGTTTGCTCAGTGCAAATATAACAGCAAGAAATGTGCAGAAAAGCAAAGTAAACCAAGATTTTTGTGGTCACCTATCTGTTGAATGCCAAATTCCTTGTTTGAGTGACAGGATTATGAAATACATAAACAGTCACAAATATATTCTAAATCCTTTCCCCTTTCCCCCAGACGGTGTTTTAAGTCTTGCATTCACTATGCATTTGGAAATATTTTGGAAATGGCGCCACTCAGGTGACCATAAAATGCAAACTCACAATTGTCTTGGCAGTCTAAATTTGGAAGCAAATATTTCCTCAAAGAAATTCCAGTCTAAGAAAGTAGCAAGTAACAGTGCTAAAACACACAGAAGTTAAAGATAAATAGACTGAATAGAGTTGTTTATACTAGAATGGATAAGCAAAAATGTAGGTATATATTTTGATGCATTTTGGAAAAAAATAGGGTTTTACCTACCTACCTCCTTCCTGTAGTATTTAGTCCATAAAGAAGAGTAGATCATACAGAGAATGCATTCTAGGTCATGTAGTGACATCTAGTGTGTGAGAGGCACAATAGCTAACAATTTTTAAAGATATAAATTTTTAAAGCAAAGGATGGCGTTGGCTCAGTGGTTAAGAAGCTCACCTTGTTAGCTGGAAGCTCGGCAAGTCGACAGTACCCAAGTACTGCATGATGGAATGAGCACTCATCTCTGTCCCAGTTCCTGCCAACCTAGCAGTTTGAAAGCAAGAAATTGCAAGTAGATAAATAGGGACCACTTCAGGGGGGAAAGATCTTTGGGACATTAAAGGACTTCATTTGGGTATCCCCTGAGCAGAGTTCCTCCACCAAAAATACAAGCCAGAAAGCACCTTTGTGTGCTTCTGATATGATAAAAAAAATTTTTAAACTGAATTTACAGATTGGAGGAGCAAAACATTTTCAAAAGTACATAACCTTTAATGCCACTTAGTATTGTTCCCAAGGAATACAAGCATACCACACAACAGCTCTTTAATATTTCAGAAATAAACTTTGATCACCATAGATTATCATTAAATGACATTTTAAAAAAAGACTTCTCAGTGATATCAGAGTGCTAGCTAAAGAAATTCTGTTATGAAATACACTCATTTTCAAACTGATAAGAACTGGGATGTAATGATCTAGGATTTGGTTTAATTTAGGATTAGGTCACAATAGCGGATAAAGCGAAGGACTCAGGAAACCTAGCTCAAATCCCTGCTCAGCCATGGAAATTCATAAGGGTTGGGGTGGAAGTAGTAAAACTATTCCATAAATATCTCGTGCACCTTAAAAGCCCTATTAGGGTTACTGAATCTATTCCAACTTGGCAGAGCATAATAACACCAACAGCAAGTTTTTGTAAATATTTTGTAATATTTGCAATTGTTTACAAATAAGCAGCTGAAGGTTTACAGTTTTAACCTCTGTAAAAGCAAACCAGATCTTCCAGAGCTGCAGTTTTTCCTCTTTGGACCCATTTCCATCTGCCTCAAACTACAAGCCACTCACTATTGTGACACAAAACAAAATTCTCACCCACACTAACATTCCTTCTCCAGAAGGCTCTTGCAGGAAGAAAGAATTCAGCCCCTTCCCACCCACCTTCCTAAGACAGAAATGGTAAGGAGCTGAACTGGCGTGCAAAACCAGAGGCACAAGGGGCACAGGGAGTGGCCTTCTGGATGGAGATGGCTCAGCTCCAGAGTTGGATGAGGAGGCAGGAGCTTTTGCAGGTGAAGAGTAGCAATTGAGGTCTTTTATTTTAATGTACATGGGTAAAACAAGGAATTCATATCTCTGCCTTTTTCTTTTTCCTGTAGGAATATCCTTGCTTCCCCCACACCACTCCCACCCCCGTTCTGAACTGGATTAATTTGATATTGAGCTGCTATTTGACTTTGGTTTTGGATTCTCATGGTTAGCTTAATTTAACTCTGTCTTGAGTTTAGCTCTGTTTTTTGACTCTCCTTTCCTAGTCTGCCTACATTCTATACATGGCTTTGGTGTTATGGACTCTGGAAGATGAAGCCCTGCTACTGGGACCCATCTGTTTTGCTTTCACCATGCCCTGCCCAAGAAGTTTGTGAAACCAAAAAGTGGGCTTCTTGTTTGTGGCTGTTTTGGCTCACGGTGGGCTTAGGAGCCTAGAAATTGGTTCTGGGGCCCCAATGCTTTCCAGCTATGTTATGCAGTTCCATTTTCAAAAATTATTGAAGAATAAACATGAAAATCCACAGATGACTAATCTAGTTGTGTTCATAAATAAAACATCTTTATCTTAATTTATGTTCCATTCTATAGTGAGAATAAATCTGAAGAAAAGGGCTGAGTGTGTGTGTTTGGAAGGCCAAATGTTTTGGCAATAATTATTTTAAATCCAGTAGTGATCTATCTTCTTTCCCTTAGTAGATACTAAATACAGTAGGTTGATTGAGGAAGAAATTATCTTGATCTGTTGTGCGGATGAAACAAGTGGTGAAATAAATTTTGTGTTAGAAATTACTCTGTGTTGAAAGGATTTTTGCTGGAGAAACTCCACTCAGGGGACACCCAAATGAGGCTCCTTTCATGTCCCCAAGATCCGTCATGCAGCCAGCGATGGGATGTAACAGGTTCTCACCAGTTCACCAGAACCGGCAGTAACTTTTCCCAGTTTCCCAGAGAACCGGCAGCAGCTTTTGAGGGGAACCACCTTCGAGGCTTACCTTTTTACTGGTTCCCCCCACTTAGTACCTAACTTCTTTAACTGTTGAAAAGTTGAAAAGGGCCAAAATGAAGCCATCTTGTGGTGAGTTCATTCTGTAGTTCCTTCCATCAGACCTAGTGTGAGAAAGATTAGCCAGAATAAGCTTTAAGCTCTGGTTTAAAAGCTCTGGTTGATTTGTGTTTGGGGTGGGTGGGTGGGTGGCTGTATTTTAATTTATTTTATATTTTATTTATTTTATTTTATTTATTTACGGGTTTGTGTTGTGGGTGGGTTGAGAGTGTGTGTGTGTGTGTGTGTGTGTGTGTGTGTGTGTGTGCTTATTTTTATTTTATTTTTATTATTATTTTTTTGGCTCCACCCATGATGTCATGATGTTAGCTCCGCCCACACTGTGATGACATCACGGTGGGGTAGTAAAATTTTTGACATCCCACCACTGCATGCAGCATTCAGGTATCGAACTCCAACCTTCCATTCTCCAAGCTCAGCATCTTAACCACTGCACAAGAAACAAGTGGTGAGAAATAGTACCACTTAATTTTTAATCAGAATTTGGACGCATTCAAACATGGAAAAAAGTAAAACCAACAGATTCCACCCATTGTTAGTCAGAAGGCAGAGAAAGAATAATACAGTACAGTAATCTGGCAACAATTTGAGGAAGGCTCTGTTGCAGCTTTGTAAAACAATTAAAAATCAAAGCTAGGCCCAGACACCTAGTGCTACAAAGAATGCAAGCCTGGGGGGGAAATATAAAAGAAAGGTGACATGGTAGACATCTTTAATAGGTCTCCTGGGTTGGGTGCCCATTTGCTGTTGTTTTAATTAACCTTGCATATGTTGATCTTTCTGTATGGATGCAACATTATGAATTATTTTTTACATCTCATCTGAGTGGGAAACATATCAGATTCCCTCCCGCAAACAATTAAAAATACATAAAAATAAGGTATAGAAACATTGCATTAAGACAAAATACATAAAAACAAGGTACAGAAACTTTGTGACACCCTACAACTATTATATTTTAATCATATTAGAGAGTAAACAAAACAAAAACATTGTAGCACTTTAAAGACTAACTGATGTATTTTAATGTGAGTTTTCATGGAGAAAGATCACTTCCTAAGACATGATCTAGGAAAGCTTATATTGAGCTAGAACAGTTAATCTTTAAAGTGCCACAATATTTCTGTCTCTTTTTTTTTGCTTGCCTCCCCCCCAATGTTTTTTTTTTTGGATCTGATCTACATGGCTGCCTTTTCAAAAACTCCAAATGAGAAAGACTGGTAAGTGTTGATGGGCAATTTCAAGGGCCCTGGTCTCCTTCCTGGTAATTCTTTCCCTTTCCCTTCAACTTGGATCAGTCAGCCCTTCAAACAGAAGACTGTCCTACTTAATAGACAACATGTGACACTATTACCTGCCATCTGACCACTAATATTTGGCAGGGCTACCTGTCCTATTAGGCAGTGTGAAGGGGGGTGGGGGTGGGGACAGATCTACAAAAGAAGAACAAAATCTTCAGTAATGTTTATTTTTGTTGTACTGTATTTTTACTATGATGGTGGTTAAACTCAGTGGTGGGGAGCAACAGGTTCACACACCCCGGGAGGGGGTTAGTAAAATTGGGTGGCCTCTGGGCAGGGGGGTGGCAAAATTGGGTTACCACGCCCACTTCCCTGGCCTGCCCCATAAGGTTTTGTCCCTGCAAGTGGTTCAAGGTCTCCCTTGCTGAAAAGCCAGTCATATCTGACTCTAGGGTGCAGTGCTTATCTCCATTTACAGTCAAACAGCCAGTGCTGCCTGTGTTTGCAGATGTATACATGGCCATATGGCAGGCAGGACTAGATTGCCCACAACATAGGCTCCGCCCATGATGTAGGCTCCACCCATGACATAGGCTCCTCCCATGACACGGTGTGGTAGCGATTTTTTTTGCTGCCCACCACTGGTTAAACTGCTGTACTTCCACTCCAAGGTTGTGAATTTGATCCTGATCAGGGCTCAAGGTTGACTCAACCTTCTATCCTCCCAAGGTTGGTAAAATGAGTACCCAGCATGTTGGGGAAAAATACTAATTAACTTGTGAACTGTCCAGAGAAAGCACTAAGTGCTATGGGATGGTATAAAGGTGTGATTGCTTTGGTTTGCTTTATGAGAGAGAAAAGTGTGTGCAGATTTTTAAAAAACCAAGAACCTCAGCTGCTAAAATAACTTGTCTGGCTCTGGCTCCGGCTACTGTAGCCCTTGAAAAGGCTAAGAGGTAAACACCATCTGCCTCTGGCAATTCTATATCATGGGCTAGCCTTAAGGCTAGATACTGATGGGAGTTGTCCTTCTCCCATGGAGAAAAAAAAAATGGACAGGAATAGGAAAGCATTTAAGAAGCAAGAAAGACTTCTGACAGAAACCAGGAGGAAAGGTAGAATAAGTAATGGATTTGCCTCCAGACCTGAAGTAAAGCACAGCTGGATAAATAGGTGTAGCACACCGAGAATGGCTTCATGCACAATGATTTGCACTTGTATAGAGTTGCCTGGGTACAAAATCATGTACAAGGCATACACCATGAAAGGTGCCTGCATTATTACTAAGAACCATGTCTCCTCTGCTTCCAGCTACTTTTGTTTCTTCCAGCTACTTGAAAACAAAGGCACGATGTATAAGAGGTTCTGTTCACACAGTGTTGCTTATACTCAGCAAGGTATCAGTTGGAAACATCTCTATCTGGATGCAAACTCTTTCATGAAAAGCCACAGGTATAAAACCCAGATTCAGAAATCACTCAGTAATAGGAGGACTTGGTCTTCTGGTGCTGGAGAAAACCTTCATCCCAATGATCTCAGGAAGTAAACGCTCTCATGTGGACAGACCATGAAGAAAGCAAAGGAATGAGAAGACCCATCAAGAAAATATGCTTCTGCTGTAGCCTGCCTAAGGTCCTCTTTCTTCTCATACACCAAGGTTTCATCACCAGCAAGCCTGTCCTCTTCCCTGGCACAGCCAGGTGGCAGTCAGCAGCAGAGTAATGGATGGGCTCAGACTGATACAACTGTAAAGAAGTGAAGTACAGTATAAAGGCAGCTTCAGAGACTATGATCTCACAGTTCCTTGTGGCCCTAAAGTGGCTTATAGTCAGCTCTGCAGCAAAATTCCAGGTTGCTCTCTTTCAGTTTTGCTGTTTGTCTGAGGAAATTGCAAAGCACCATGCTTTATTAAATCTGCTTTAGTCCCATCGTTATATGGAGAAGCTGTCAGAAAACTTTTTTAACATGCTTTAACTATATATCTTTTTATCACACAAGGTTCTAAATCATGCTGATAGTTCTCACAAATACAGCAGTCTTCTCACTTCACACCAATCTCTGGAAAAACATGTGCTTGTAGGTCCTGTGCTGTGAAGCCATCATGGAAGGGCACTGCAGGATCAATATGATTCTATCAGCATAAAGAAAAAATGTCATAAAGGGATGGATCATATGCAAACATGCTATTCCATGTAAATGAAGTAGATTGGGGTATTTTTGAACCACATCCGGGCAACGGCAAACTCATTGTGTCAGCTAATCTTTCTCACACTGGGTCAGGTAAAAGGAACTACAGAATGAATTCACCAAAAGGTGGCTTCATTTTGGCAGTTTAAAGTCTGGCCTACACAAAAGAAGAAGAATGTAAATAAATTTATACCTTTTGCCTTCTTCTTTGTAATAGATAGACCAATAAGGAAACCGAAATACAACATCAACGTGCTAGTTGTAGAATTTCTGTAATATATCATGCATAATGGCCTGGATTCAACTGGTAGCCCTGACTACATGGAATCAATGAGATTTACAGCAGTGTTTACTCACTGTGGGGGCTGCAGTGGCTCAAGTGGCTAAGATACTGACTGGATGACAGGAGGTCAGCAGTTTGATTCCCGAGTACTGCAGGTTGGAATGAGCTCCCATCTCTGTCCCAGCACCTGCCAACCGAGCAGTTCGAAAGCAAGAAATTGCAAGTAGCTAAATAGGGACCACTTCGGTGGGAAGGTATACAGTGTTCCGTGCACTCTGTTGTCTAGTCATGCCTGCCACATGACCATGGAAACTTCTGCAGAAGCAGACAGCACTGGCTCTTTGGCTTTGAAACAGAGCACTGAAACCTAGAGTCAGATACAACTGGCTTTCGAGCAAGGGAAACCTTTACCTTTACTCACTGTGGCTCTGCCAGTTTCAGGCACTGCCCATTGGAATATCTCTGTTATCTTTCCTTCTTTTTCATAAAAAACTCTACTGGATGAGATGAAAAGTCAAACAAGCATCCCTTTCCCCACAGTAGCACAACTGTTTAAGACCATTAAGCAAAGAAAGCTCCAATATCTAAGCCATATCATGAGGAACAACATAAAGTATAGAATACTCCAACTTGCTCTGCAAGGAAAGATCCCTAGGAAGAGAAACCTTGGACATAGACGGACTTCATTGGTGAAGAATTTGAGAGACCGGTGTGGCATGTCCTTGGAAGAACTGTTCTGAGAGCTTAAGAATAGGAAGACTATTGCCATGTTGATAGTCAATATTCGGAACAGATACGGCACCTGAAAAAGAAGAAGCCATCCAAATGGCCAAAGAGAGCCTACAGGCAGATCATCAGGGCAAGAGATTCATGCCATTGTTCTCTAGCAACTGTTATTCAGATACCATGGTGCATACCACGGTTTCTCTCTCTGAATTTGTCTCATTTCCTTATTTCAACATTGTTAGAGCATTGCAGAATACTTAAAATGGAGCTGCTTAGTGCATGCAATTTGATGCAGTTAGAAAAGTCACCTGCTGTTTTTGCAGGTTAGATTAATTCCATCAGAATCCTCCACGTTATTGTCAGCATGGAGGACAGCCGTCTGAATTGGATCAGCAATGAACATCTGCTGTCCCCAAGGGAATTTATAACAGCCATGAAGTATTCGGCACTGTCAAGATTCACAGCTTGCACCTGCCTTCTGGTGGGTTGTGGTTCAGAATATATTTCTTTTTAACCGAGAGAGCCAATTATTTTGTTTTGTAAGTGCTTATCTCACTGATGTTAATGGAACCTCTCCAGCAAAAGATACGGATCAGTCTAGACTCCTTATGATCGTTGCATAGTATTCCACACATATTTTGTTTTCATGTAGCAGTTGAAATAAACCTGGGCTTCATCAACAGTTGTGCTCTGCTATTATAATTTTTTAAACTTGGATTTGCTATGCTGTATTATAATGATTTCATTGTTTAATGTAGGAGAGATCTTCTGACAGAAAGTATGTGGCTAAATATACTAAATAAGCTGCTGTTCTCCAATAGATCTCTCCTGCACTGGCCACCGTCACATGTTTATAAACACAATTTCCCCCTCCACATGCAAAAAATGTTAACCATGCAATGCAAACTGATAAACTGGTTAGCATATACAGTATATAAACTATTAATAAGGTGGACAGTTATAAATTGAAGGAACAAAAGGAAAAACCACACAAGTGAAGCCACTATAGATATACTCTATACATATGGAAGTACACTAGTACCTCGGATAACGGTGAGACTTGGTTCCACAAGTCTCGTCGTTATCTGGTTTTTAGCATTGTGTGATGCATTGATCGCACAACGTTTAAAAAAAGCCATGTTCCCTTTCCAAAGAGGAAAGGGAACAGGGTGGTGATCCTCTTGCCTCTTTGGAAAGGGCAATGAGGATTCCATGAGTGGAATCCCCACTGCACTTTCCAAAGAGGTAGGTGGATCACAGTGTGGAATCGGCTGTCATTTGGGTGAATTTGTTTATGGTGGATCCCAGCTTGCCATGAAGTGACCCACACATTTTGACCTCAGAGCCATCCCCCACAGCACACATGAAATGAGATGTGCAGGATTCAACACCAGGACTGCAATGGACTGCCACAGCCTTGAGGATAGTGACGTGTGCCTTCACAGCCAGTCCATCTTGTATGGCCTCTTCCGCTTCCATGACCATTAGGAATCAGAGTTCCTCCTCCGCTCATTTTGCCATTTGGCCCACATGATGGTTTCTAGTGGCATTTCCTCCACTGAGTGAGACCATCACCTAAAGGGGCTCATCTGCCCGTAGCCATTCACTCCTTTAGGGAGTCAAGTTAGTTAACTGGTGCCTGATACTTGAGGTTGAATTGCTGGCTGTATGGTCTCCAACATTGCCCTATAGTCTCTGGTTTTATGGTACCTTTTAATGCAAAGCATTTACCATAAAGTGGCAAATGGAACTTCCAAGAAAATACAGTAAAATCCCTACTTACGTAAAAAGTCTGTTCTGTAGGCATTTATGTAAGTCGGTTTTTTACTTAACTCAAAGCAAACCCATAGGAAGGAAACGCAGAGACGCATCTCTCTAGCACCAGAATGAGGGCCTTCTCTGTGTCCGCTCTGGCACTGTGGAACCTCCTGCCAACTGAGTTGCGTCTCCAGAAGGAGCTACAGTAATACCCCGGATAACGATTGCATCAGATAACGCTAGAATCGGATAACGATGCAAGTTTTTTGGAAAAAATTTGCATTGGATAACGATTCTGGATAATGATTCTTAGCGTTATCTGAGGCAATGGTCTGCGGGTGTGGGGTGGTTTGGGTAGAACTACCCAATCCACCCCCCACCCGCAGCAGTCTCTGTGACTGCAGTAGGGTCGGGGAAAAGCACGCGCCTTTCCCCCGACCCTACTGCAGTCGCAGAGTCTGCTTGTCTCTCTTTCCCTCCCTGTATTTAAACTACAGGGAGGGGGAAAGGGAGAGACATGATTGGTTCTCTAGAGAACACACTTTGCCCGGGGTGAGGGGAGTTGTTAGTTTGGGGGGGGGTGATTCCCTCCCCTGCCCCCCCTGGCTACAGCCCTGCTTAGATTTGCCCTACTTTCAAGCATTTTTTAATTTGGCATTCCGAACATGCTTAGAGGGAAATACCCCAACTGTCCTCCATCAAATTAAGTGTGAAGAAGAATGGTTCTTGCTCTTACATAGGCTCTCCAAGTGACCAAGAACACTTGCCCATCAAATAAATTGTTTTATTTGAAGTTTCTAATCTTTGCTAATTCCTTCAGTTGTCTTCTGCTTTCCTGACTGTGGCCCCATTTGGATCAATGATTGAACCAAGGCATACAAAATCTTTCACTATCTCAATTTCTTCATTGTTAACTTTAAAGTTGAGCAGTTCTTCTATAGTGATAATGTTGCTTTCTTAATATTCCACTGTAATCTTGTTCTGGCATTTTCTTCTTTCATTTTAATTAAAAATAATTTCAGTTCACTGCTTTTTTTCTGCCAGTAAAATGGTGTCATCTGTATTTCCTAAATTATTGATGTTTTCTCCCCCAATTTTCCTTTATTTAATTATATTTTTTGTTTAATTGTGATTTTACATGTATGTATTTTAGTTATTGTGTCTCTTCATCAGGATATAATATAAATAAATATAAGTAATAGTTGTGAATATTGTTTTCAGTGTTTGAGATTTTCTCCAGAAGTTTCACTCATTTACAGAACATTTGTCGCATATTTTTGAATGATACCTCTTTTGTGGCCAGAGAATGTTCTCTCGCATATACACACACACTCACTCACCCACATATCCAACCACAACACACACACACACACACACACACACACACACACACACACACACACACACACACACACACACACACACACACACACACACACACACACTTTATTCTCCTTTATTTTTAGCTGAGAATACATGTGTGGTTTAAATAATAATCTTTTAAAGCTTCACCTCCTTTTCACTATATTTTTGACACCACAAGTGCTTTTTGATGCATAAATATGAAATTTAACCTTGTTAGAGAATATGTCTTGAAGAACAAAATGTCTGCATTTTCTCTGGTAGGGTTGGTTGCAAGTGTTACATTTCTACTTACTGCCCATGAGTTTTTTTGAAACCCTTTAGTCAATTTTTGTTGGCCTGATGAGCCCTAATTTCAGATGCTCTTTTGCACTTGACTGAGATGGGTTGTGACCATCATGGAGCATGAAGTCCATTCAGGAGACTAAATATAACAGCTCTGATGTTTTCAAGGTCCACAGATTTCTCAAGGACTGCCTTGGCAGAGATGATTTTATTCCTCTAATTGACTCATAAACAGCATACCATTGTGGCATATTATGACACATCCATGCAGTAATTTCCCTGAAGTACCTTAACAGGTGATGTGACTAATTATTATTAGTATTGCTATTTTACATTTTCATTTTGCATTGTCTTAATTTACCATTGGCCCCCAAGGACAATGAAGCCAAGCCATGATACTGTACCTGAAAGGGCACTAAACTTGGAAACTGCACAAGTCAAAATGTCACAACACCTGCATTTATCTGTAAAGAGCTGTGGTCCAATTTAGGTCTAGTATCTTACAACCAACAGCATTTTAAAAAATATATGTAGTCTACTTTTAGGTTGAAAGGGGACAAGAATGTTCTGGCTCATTAGCTCTCTCCATTTATGAAGTTTGGGGCTTTTAATGTACTGTTCTGCAAAACACCTTGTAAATGTATCTGGTCACTCTCTACTCTTCAGCAGAAAACTCAGAACTAAGTTCATATCTCACCTTTGTGCATTAATATTCAATAACATACTTGCACATTTTTCATCAGCAAAAGTACTGTGCATAACAATGTAGTGTTTGAAAATAAGCTAATCAGCCCTCAGTGCCTTGTTGCTCTCTTGGAATTAACTCCAAAGTGAAAACTGAATTACAAGAAAAATCCCTTTCTTCTTGAAACTCACCATAATGGAGATCATTAAATTTGTCCATCATAAAGACAATAGTGAGTCTGACTGTCACTGATAAGAGACATAACAGTATATGAAGAAGAAGGCTATGAAACCAGTTCTAGATCAGGAAAGATGTATATTAAGAATGTTTCTAGAATGTCTTACAGTTCAGCAGACACATCATGGACATCAACCCCCTCATCTCTCAATGGTATTAAGATGCCATTCTTTGTATGTCTTGCCTCATTCCCCTTTTGAGTTGTTTTGTAGGAAAAAAACCAGGCCAAAGTGTAGTGCCATTTAACAGACTTCCTCCTAAACACAGTACCACCTGGAATTGTAATAGGAGCATAACAGCTGTTAATTATGGGCCACCACATTTTGGATCCCCTGAAAACCTGTGCCAAAGATTTGGAAACATTATAGAGTGTGAGCCCCATAGTTTGCAGTGCTATTAATCTATAATTGATAGCTTAAACTGGGATTCCTAGATAACATCATAAAATGCAACACTGTTCTAATCAATCCAGGATTGTGGAGTTAATGGATTTTGTCCTGCGAAATGACTGCCAAGCTTTTGCAAATGTTTTTGAGGAGATTCCAGTTTTGGGGTGGGTGTGGGAGATGTGGTCAGCACAACTGTATTACAGCATAATTCTTCATCACTTCTTCTATGGTACTACTTGCTTTCGCTTAAAATTGACCCCAGACTAGTCACAGCAAACCTGAGAGGAACACCAAAGACTAGACTGGTGGAGGAGTAAGAGTACAAATGAATGGAATGTAAATGCAGCAGATACAAAAAGGCAAGGCCAGCATATGCAGCAAAAAGTATACAACATGAATTATTTAGTTATTTTAGAAAATCTATATTCTATTTTTCTTCATCCAAAAATAAACGTACAACAACTATTACAGTATGAAATCAATGAAATATAATTAGGTCTCTCCTGCAGCAGAATTAAGTCCTCTTAACAAAAGGAAGCAAGCAAATCAGAAACCTTCACCACAAAGGAGGGGGAGTCTTATAATTTCTAGCTAAAGAAAAATTAAGGTGAAACCCAGCTTGTACAGTATTCTATTTGTATGGGCTTAAGTGAATGGAATATAGAGCATCAGAACTGAAGCTTCAATGAGATAGTCACACCTAATTTGAATACGATGTAGTAACTTCATTAACTGATTTTAAATATGACTTTGCCACTCAACTTCAAAGAAAGACTCAGACACCAGTGTTGGCTGAAAACCAGGGCCACCTTTATTTATCTGTAACTCTAGAACCAAACAACTTGTTCCAACTAAATGATCTTCAGCAGGAGTCATTGCAGTATGGTCAGCGTTATATTCTCATTACTTCCTTCCCCTGGGCCCAGCTGGCCAAATCCTTCACTGGACTCTCCTCCAATCAACTACCAACCTTCCAGCCAACGTACAGCCTGGAAGAGGTAGCAATATCACCCAGGTGTCAGCTCCACCAGGGAACAGTTTCTTCTGAAGTCCTGTGCTTAACCCAGGGACCTTATGGGACCCTAATGACCGCACTACCTGGCATAGGCCAAAGGACAATTTAGTGTCCTGCGAGTCCCCCACCTCTATAAAGGAGTGGTTCAAATACTCCTCAGAAGACCATCCAGAAAAAAATCGCACCCCACTATGGACAATAATTCATCTGAACATTTCCAACCTGTCTTTGGAAATGTTTGGGTGTGTAATGACATACCCTCCCATGGTAATCATGGTCTCACCTTTCTGTCTGTTAAGGAACAAGCGAGACAGCTCCAGAATACAAAAAAACCTACACCTTGAATCATGCCAAAGGGGAAGTATTTCAGAATATGCCTGGACCGTTCCTGGCCATATGCTTGCCAGTGCTATAATGGCATGCCCAGCAGCCTCAAATGTAGCTGCTTCAGATGCCATCCTCATGTCCTCTCTCCCTACATGAAGCAGCAGGACACCTGGGGGCTCATGTGGTACCAACATTGCTACTCTCATGACCACATCCCTCCATCTCAAACCAGGGATGCCAATCCACCAGGTTCAAAAATGAGGAAGGGCCATCTGTAGAACGTGTGTGGTCTCTTCTGCCCTTTGTGCTGCCGAACATATCCTGCTGTCTCCCAATATAACAGCCATGACTGGAAGCCTGGGCTGGATGTCTGAAACAGAGAAACAATCAAACATTTGAGAACAAATGCAGAAGCACTGCTATCATAGAATGGAATTGTAATACCCATAATCTTATAATCTATTCTTAGGGTTCCCTAGTCTCAAGATTGCCCCATTTCTTGTAGTTGTATTTTGCTTTAAAAGCTGTGTCTGTGTATCACAATCCATTACCCCAACCAGTAATGGGATGTAACAGGTTCTCACCAGTTCTCCAGAACCGGTAGTAACGTTTCCCAATTTCCCAGGGAACCGGTAGCAGCTTTTGGGGCTTACCTTTTCACTGGTTCCCACACTGAGCATGCGTGCCAAGCACTTGGTGTGCATACACGCCTACAGTGCTTGGCACATATGCATGGCCTCCTGGCCTTATTTAGTTAGTTAGTTAGTTTATTTATGGGTTTGTGTTGTGGGTGGGTGAGTGGATGGGTTGAGGTGTGTGTGTGTGTGTGTGTGTGTGCGTGTGTGTATGCGTGTGTGCGCGCGTGTGTGCGTGTGCGTGTGTGCGCGCGTGTGTGCGCGTGTGTGCGTGCACGCGCGCACGCACGTGCGCTTATTTTATTTATTATTATTATTTTGTATTTTTTAAAAAAATTATTTGGCCCTGCCCATGACATCATGACATTATGATGTTAGCTCTGCCCACACTGTGATGACATCACGGTGGGGTAGTAAAATTTTTGACATCCCACCACTGACCCCAACCCCACTGAAATTACTCCAACCCTATTGAAACCCTATTGAAATCTTACAAAAACTCCCCACATCCCCAGATCTGCTCATATTGTAGCCAAAACCCTTTTTTGTAAAAAGGGCGGGTGAGCCCCATCTTGGTGACACAAAGACACCTAAGAAAAGCGCTCTGCAGAGAAACCACCCTGCAAACAAAGTTGAGATGTCCTGTTATTGTTTGTAATTCTTGCAACATGACTTTTTCCTTTTGTATCACCAGCTGAATCCTGTGCCTCAAATCCAGTGACTTGTCCACGGGCAGTCTGGATAACTGAGCCTCAGAGTCAAGCTTAATTACCCCAAAAAAGAAATGCAGGCTTGTGGACCTTCAGATTTCTCTGGTGCCAATGGCACCCCTATTTCTGAGAATACTGTTTCCAAACAAGCCATCAATTCCTGGCATGCCTTTATCCCATCTCCTTGAACATATTAAAAAATCATCCAAATAATACACAATGGAATTCTACCCTGACCACCATTTTACTGCCCATTCCAAAAAAGTACTGAACAAATCAAATAGCACACAGAAAATTGTGCAACTCATATTAATGTAAAAAACCACCATTAAACTGAAATCCTAGCAAACAAAAATCCTCTGGATGGATTGGCAGTAAAGAAAATGCAGTGTTAATATCACATTTAGCCATAAAGGCTCCCACTCCACAAGCTCATGCCATGCTGACTGCTGTGTTGAATGACACATACTTAATGCTGCAAATTTCGGCCGATATAGCAATGTTAACTGATGCACCCTCCAGGTATGATAAGTGATGAATAATTCAAAAGTCACCAGTTGATTTTTTAGGGACTAAACCCAATGGAGATATCTTCAAAGGGGGTTGCATAAAAGGGCCCAGAACGTGCCCAAGTTGTACTTTCTTTGCTATCTTTTCTGCAACCATGTCTTCTCTACCCAATATTGATTTGAGATTGTCCACCCATTTTGTAACCCGCTTATCTTGTGCCCCAATGCGAAAAGTGAAAGTAAAACCTTCCTACAAAAACTGCACCACATGTCTCTTGGGGTAAAATGAGAGCCATTTTCTTAACACATCCACTTTAATTGGGCTGGGCCCCTTTGGTTGACCAGACAAAGTTCTGGGTGGCCTTTTTCACATGCTACCATCCCTGCCTCCTCTCCCTGATTGTTTAAATTTATGGCATGCAGTAAATGCATGGTTGGCCCAACACAGCAAACATTTGTGCTTATATTTACACACCTTGTGTTCACATGACCCATGGGAACTGAACTCCCAACAAATGAGTCAGGTAGAATTGACTGCCCATACCAACACTGCACATGGCACCCCCTGTCTCTCATGCCGCCCCCTGTTCCTCTTTTGTGTCCCAGCACATCTGCTGGAAGAGGGGCTGCTGAGGGTTCCATGTGGAGCCAAAGTTTGACAAACTATCCCAATGAGCTGCAAAATGATGCTAAACTTTGCTGACCATGTCTGTGTCCCATTTGCCCCTGCCTGGCCCCTTTTGGCTCAATGGCTGATGATAAAATGGATAACAACCCATCTGATATGGTCTCCTGCCAGGGCCACTCCAAATTACGGGTCCAGTCTCCCACTGAAATCCATGTCATATTGGCCCACAAAAGAGATGAAGAGGATTCACCACTCATATCCAGTGATCCCGAAACTGTGTGGCCAGACCGTTCTGGCCCTTCCAAGGACGACTCCCCTGCAGCTCCTGTTGCAACCATAACAGGCTCTGTGCCACCTGCAATGGGCATTCTATCCCCCTCAGGACTCCTGGAGGACCCTGCTGCCTCCAATACTGAAAGTTGAGCATGAATTTCTACTATAAGATCCCTAAACACTATTGTCCTGGCCACTCCACTTGGTTCACCTGCCTCCAAGCCTACCCATGGGGTGGACGTAGCAGACAGCACCTGCTTGGCTTATTGTGTAGCCCCCACTCTAACCCCTAAATCCTGAAGACCATGAGAATCCTCATCATCTGAAGAAGATGCTAAAGGACTAGGGAAAAACTTGGCTGGTTACTTGGATGACCTCTTACCAATACCTTGACCAGCTTTCATTTTTGGAGCCATCCCAGGCCACACAGAGAGGAACAACCACAAATGAATCCAGCAATAATTTCTCTTCCTGAAAATGAAAACGAAAGATCCCTGGAGTCAGCTTCCGTGGGTGAATCCTCCTCACTGTGTAGCCTGCAAACTACTCACAAAGCTGTGGAGAAAACAATGGTTACTTATGTTAAATTCTGAGCTATGCCCAAAAACAATGGCCTGAGGGAAGTTAGTCTGTGTTCTGGTTTGGTTGTATTTTGTGAGGTTATATTTTATAATTTTTATTGTACTGTTGCTGTTTTGACTGTAAGCCACCCTGAGTCGCCTTGGTGAGTGGACGGCAATATAAATATGAATAAATAAATAAATAAATAAATTAGCCCATATTCACCTGATCCCCATATTCACCTGATTCACTTGGCCCTAATTGGTGGTCCAATGTTCTCTCTCTTTTCATTGGCAAATGTCATTCTGCTGGCACAATTGTGCGGTTGAATGTCTACAAAACAGCCATTTTATGGCTCTGGATTTGTATGGGTGTGGGTAACTATTTCATTTGTTTCTGCCTCAATTCAGTTCTCTTGGTGAAGATTAAAGGATGGCAAGGAGCAGAAGAATATATGTGACTTTGCCTCACTTATCTGCTCCCTTCTCATTCTGTTTACTACCTATTTTTATATGTAAGCAGGGAGCCTGGTCCTGTCCTAGATTTCTCCAACGACCCACATCTACAGGCTCAGTATGAGTCCATTTGTGGGAGATCAATGGATGTAAAGATCTGCCATTTGTTTGTAAGATCATATTTGGTATATATGCTATCAGAGCACAGCAAGCTAGTACTGTGCTTTACATCTATGAAACCGGAGTAACTATTCTAGATAGCTCAATACTAACAGCTCATAGTGATGTAGTTAACAAGATAAAAAACATAAAAAAACCAAGCAAGGATGGGAAAGGAAGAGGTATGCTTTCATGTTACCGAAGGAATGTTTGGTGCGGATGCTATAAGATGCATATATTAATGAATTCATGAGCATACCTTTTCCCAGCACTTTTTCAGAGCTGTCAGGAGGCTTAAAAATCAATTTGTGAATAACATCATATGGGAGATAACTCTGCCAATATGGATGGTTTTGTATGAAAGTGGTCTCTAACAAGATGTATCATTTTTGCAGATGCAACCAGTTGAGCGCCGTGTAATGTCAATGGATGTTCTGATAAAATTACTGTGCAAAGATAAAGTGGAGAGAGATTATCGTACAATTTCTGTTCATCATAAATAATATATGCTACAGCATTCATTTTATGGGATGGCTGGAAGTCTGGAGTTGAAAGAGTAATGCTTGGGAAAGAGCCCGTCTCCACCTACTTATTGCTAGGGCTGAGCTGAAAGTTACCCTCCATTTACAAGTGGTGGAGTTGGGTGAGTCTGTCATTTAAGCAGTAAAAAGGTGGGAGAAAATTAGGATTTGGAGAGATGGTATTTTTTGCTGTGATGGTACTAGGCAGCTAACAGTTTGTTCTCCACAACATACAATGTGAACAAACGGATGAATTACTGCATTTACACTACATACCCACCACCCACCCCCAGATGACACAATGTCTTGAAAAGCTAGTTCAGAGTAAGGGCATTTCTTTCTGGTTGGAAAATAATAACATCTAGTTTGATGTATGAAGTTTTTTCTTCTTCAGACATTTTGAGTTTTTGACCAATAGTTACTGTAAATGGTTGTTTTGTATCCAAGGACCATCTTTCTTTTTCTTCCTCCATGAACAAGTTCCATGACTATAGCAGTGGTAGGATAATGTCTTGACAAGGGCTGTCCTAGATGAGAGATGCTATGCCTCTAGTACAACTTCTCAGGGCCATCATTTTGATGGGTGTCCCATTAAGGGCAATCTCCTGTCTTCTAGAAGCAGGAGTCAATGGGGATTAACATATAGAAACACCCCAGAAGCAAGGTGGAGGTAGGATGGGCCAGAGTGGCTTTTAACTCATACACAAGGGGGCTGTTCTCAGGCCAGGATGGCTATGTTTTAGTTTAGATTGTTTTCTTTTAGTGCTGAAGATCAATTAAGCTGATATTCAGAAAAGAAAGAGCTTCCTTTGTAGTTGCCTCTCACCTCCAAACCATGGGATTCTCTTCCTATGGACCTTTGCCTTGCCAGATCTGAGCAGGCCATAAGAAAATTTTTGAAATCTTTCCTCTCTAACACTATCTTTAACCAAATTCATTAATCAGTGTATATGCAATGGTAACATCTCATCAAAGTTTGCAATCTCTTTGAATCTTCCCGTGTTCTTGTTTGTATGTTGCTTTATTGAAATACTGAAAATTACTTTTGAAATAAATGAAGTCAAAAGATTAATCTTCACTATGGTCAATAGATGGTGTTTGAAGAGAAACCTGTTAATAGCACTATGTATCATGGAGACAGAATAGGTCATTAGTTGAGTTTGTTCATCTTAAATAGGCCACTTTTGTTCTACTTCAGTGAATCCTTACAATGTATCGAATTCTATATGGTTAATTATATGAGACACATTATCCCAGGAGTTTCAGCTTTGTTTGCTTGGGTGTTTATTTCTTCTTAGCATTTGACTCAGTCATTGCTCTGGGACAAAGCTCTATTGCCTAGCAGAGAAAATATATTTTCTATAGTTTCAGTGATATATATATATCAGTGATATATATATATCACTGAAACTATAGAAAATATATTTTCTCTGCCCCAGAGCAATGACTAAGTCATATATATATATGAGGTATGTAACGATTAAAATTCAGAATGTCAAATGGCAAATGCTTGATTTTGATGGGTCTTGTTCCCAGTAGGCAGTTCACAGTTTCTTGTTTCCAGAAGATGCTAACATTTAAATGTTGTTGATTAGTAAAGAAAGGAATTCCTCTGAAAGATAAGGTTCAAGACATCATTCTAGTTCAAGCCCATAATCTAACTAATCACTACAGCTTCTCATACTACTCATCAAAGAGCATGCCCATGTACATGTATTCACACATGGCCATATACATATATACATTTCCTCCCACATTCTTCCCACCTTAAATCAGAATGAAGGTAATGACCTGTAGTTCTGTGGCAGGCAGTCTTTGTTTATTACATTTGTATCCTGCTTTTCTTCAAGTGAGCTCAAGGTGCTGCATATAGTTCTGTTCCCCCACCACAATCTCTTTACAACAACCTTATAAGGTAGGTTAAGCTGAGAAAGAATGGTTGGGCCAAGGTTTTCTCCTGCTTTTCCTGTCTCAATGGAGACATCAACCTAACTCTCCCAAGACCTAGTCCAACATTCCCAACCATTGCACCACAGTGAATTCACACTCCCCCCCCCAAAATAAAATAAAATAAAGATTTCCTTATGTTTGTAGAAAGAAATTAAATCCAATGTACATTCCCTGCTACATATGAGACTGAAAAGACAATTGTCTCACATTCTTTCTGCAGCTCTTGGCACCACCTTCCATGTAGTTGCAGATGGTCTCACAGCCTTCCAGAGCAGGTCTGCAGGGGAACGAGATGAACGGAGAGAGAAGAACTGGCAAAAATCATTGTATCCTTCCTCAAGTGTCAGCAGAACTTTTCTAAGCAAAATTCTTGATCCAGCTAAATCAATGTATGGCATACTGTTAATCCTTTTGTAGACAGTGGGAAGTGAAACTGTGACAAAAAGATTTGGCTAGTCCAGAGAGTCTGTAGTCACTTCATGACAAACTGGCTAGGGTTCTTCCATCATGATCACACATGCTCTGGTCACCTCCAGACTTGATTACTGCAATTGGACTGCCCTTGACGACCATTCAGAAGCTTCAACTGGTCCAGAATGCGGCTGCCTGGGTGGTGATGGGGTGTGGGCAGTATGCACATGCCTCACCACTGCTTCGGGAACTGCACTGGTTGCCAGTATGTCTCCGGGTGCAATTCAAGGTGCTGGTAATTACTTTTAAACCCCTACATGGTAGTGGGACCGCCTCACCCCAAGAACATCTGTCCATCCCACCAGAGCAGACCGGAGAGGATCCTGGAATGTAGCACTGAGCCTTTCTAGTTGTGTGCACTTCCCTTACTATTAAGATAACACAACTGCACACTTGTAAGTGAGGTTGAAGAGGAAAAGTGTTCAGGAATTGTGTGTAAATGGCTAAATGGAGGTTCTAAAACCTGGTAAGATGGTGGGTAATAGAGGAACTGGGAAAAGAACAAAGTGAGATAGTATATCGCTAAGTAAAATGGGAGACAGAGAGGAATGTTTGTGTTCATGGATTGTACTTCTTTGTCAAATGGGGCCAAATAGTACTTGTTTGTCAAATGTGAATTGTGTTAACTCAATTAACTTACATTTTAAACAGATATGTAGTGCTGTGCAGAAAACATTGGTTGAAATTCTGTTGTTCTGTCATGCAGGCATAAAGCATCACACATAATGTTCACTCACTTATAGCCAGCAATTAGTGAGTTGCTGCTGCAATTCTTAGAAACCTTATGCTCACTGATTTGGTGCCTACTCAAAAGCCCCAGCAAGGACTTACTAACTGCCAGGCAGAGGTGCGAGAATGTTTTATGGTTTGCTTTCTGCCTGGTGAACAAAGCAACAGGATTTCAGCCACTGTTTCAACTGCCAGGTGGTATGGATGGAATGTTATGCTCCATTCAGTGATGGGATGTCAAAAATTCTACTACCACGCCATGACGTCATGGACGTCATGGGCGTGGCCAATGTCATGACGTCATGACGTCATGGGCGGAGCCAATGTCATGACGTCATGACGTCATGGGCGGAGCCAACGTCATGACATCATGACGTTGTGGGCAAGGCCAAAAATAAAATAAAAATAAAAAAAATAAACACGCACACAGACCCGTAAATAACTTAAAGAAATAAAATAAAGAAATAAATAAAACACATCCAGACAGACGCAGGGAAACACACAAACACACCCAGACAGACGCAGGGAAAGGGGCGGCCCCGGGTGTCATTCGGCGCGCACTTAAAAACCAGGTCTTCAAAGCCTCTTCCCTCCACCCCATCTAAACAAACGATCGCCCTCCCCTTTTTCTCTTATTTATCACGACCCCTTCTGCTCCCCCGCTTCTCATGCACCACCAACAAGGGAAGCATTTTTTTTTACAAAGGAAAATAAAGCTGGAAACTGGCAGAGAAAAATTAAAAGTAAAGCCAAAGAGAGGCAAACCTTTACATGTCTTGCAACCGAGCCAGCGATCAATGGCAAGCCGCGCTCCGGAATCAAAGCTTTCCGGATCGGGGGAAGGAGAGGCGCGCAAACACACACACACACACCAACAACACGCCCACACAACCCAGCCACCGCTGAAGCGTCCCAGCTGCTCCGGCTCGCCTGCCCCGCCTCCGCCTCGCATATAATATCGCTCTCCCACAAAAAAGACAGCCCGGCATCGGAAGCCGGGGAGGCACCCAGACAAAAGCCGCCTTGCAACGCCCGCACGGATGGATGGATGAATGAATGGGTGGATGGATGGATGAATGAAAGGGCCCCCCAAGTCCCGGGACGCACCCCGCCACCGGCGATTTCTCCCCACTGCGCCCTGCATCCACACCCACCCACCCATCCCCGCTTGCTTCCCCGATGACTTACCTCCTTTTTGCGCTTGCAAAGGTGCAAGAAGGGAGCCCAACCGGAGGGGGGGGTCGGGGAGAGGCAAAAGGGCAGCCTCCTCCGCAGCCCTTTAAAGGGCGCGGCCAGCCCGAGGAAGCTGCAGGCGCCCGCCCGGCGGAGGAGGATGCGGCGGTGGTGAGCCCCGCCGGGCTTACCCAGGGCATGGGGGTTTGTCGGGCCCAAGTCCCTAGGAGGGCGTGGCGGCGGCGGATGGCCCGGGCAGGCACCAACGTGCCCGTGGGAGCTCGGTGGCCGGCTAGGGGAGGTGCCCTTCTCTGAGGGCTGCCGCCGCTGCTGCCGGAGCCACTCTAAAAAGGGGTGGCTCCAGCTTCGGAAGAATTTTTTTAAAAAAATTGGAGCCATTTGGCTCCAATTTAGTGCGCATGACCAGAAACTCAATTTGACGCATGCGCAATGCGTCAGATTGAGTTTCTGCGCATGCGCAGTCAATTGGAGCCATTTTTGCTCCAATTTTTTTTAAAAAAATTTCTTTCGGTGAGGCGTCCGGAACCGGACGCCTCAAAAATGGGTTACCCTCTCGGAGAACCCTCCGGGATTGGTCCTACCAGTTCCAGGGAACCGTCTGGAACCGGGGACATCCCATCACTGGCTCCATTGCTGGAATAATGAAAATAATTGCCTCCACAATGCTACTATTTGCATTGGTAAGGAGTCTTCTAATGGCAACTAATCGGATGTAACTTTCTACTCTGTCTGATTGGCCATCCATCCTTCTCACTCTTTAAATTAAGAAAAGGAAAATGTTAACATGTTTTCTCTATCCAACTCTGGATCAACCAATGGAGGCTTAAGGAATCCTACTTTCAGTCCAAGTAGCAATTATTTTCTCTTCTGAAATGATTACTTCTGTTCCTATAAAACTACTCTAATTCTCAGGCTGGAAAAAAAGAATGCAAAGGAGGTTGGATGGGCAGAAATATTCATCAATTAAAAGTCTATCCTGCCTTTCTCTCACATAATGGCACTCAAGTTTACTAATAATAATAAACTTCTAATAAAAAGATAGGTAGCTTTTTAAAAGTCAAAGTAATATTCAGTTTTTTAAAACAGCAAAGGCATCCAACTGGTTTAAAACAGCTGAGGGTGGTTGCTAAATCCTGTGGGAGGGGGCATTTCTTTGAAAACAGCCCACCCATTCCCATACACTTGTAAACAGAAAGAACCATAATTTTGTGTCTTCTCTGGCAACATTTCAGCCTTAATTGTGGCTTGCTATATCAGTTATGTCATGTTGAGATTTTGTCAGATTGTTTCACTTGATTTGCAAGGATGAAGCCAGCTTCATGCTGGTCTTTCATACCATCTATCTATAAATTCACTGGGAAGATACCGCAAAGAATTTATGCTTAAATCAGCACAAATTTCCAAAATCCCCTGTAGGTATGAGCTTGAAACAAAGCAGACAGATCATTTGTAGGCTATGATAAAAATGAATGCCACCACAGGGCGTTCTCATTGTCAACAATCATAACTAGTTAATCAGTAAGAAATATGGCAGTTAGCTGCTCTTCCTGTGGAAGGGGGGGGGAGAACAAATTTATTTTCCTTGGCAACTGCAGCAGTCTGTTATGTGTAGGTTACTTCTGCTCCTCACCACCCACAGATATTCTCTGTCAGTGGATGTCAATTGTGATCACTCAAGCTGCACATGGAGATAAACTGGATTCATTTCCACAATGTCACTCCCTTTCAATCTGGTTCTAAACAGACAGTGCAAAATGGAATAAAATATATGTTAGATCTTTGGCAAAGTGTACAATGTTATCAGGTTCATCTGGATATTTGTCTTTCCCAAGTCCACTCAAGCACAAAACAAGCCTCCATCCTCACACATAATAAGGCAACCCAAGCTGTTTCTGCTTGTAACATCTTTTTTCATCTGTTTTAAAGACAGAAGTCTTTAAAGCTGGTGAAAACATTTCGCTTTATAAACCTCCAGCAGCTTAGAACTGCAGTGGCAAAAAGATGAATAATACACGGCAGAAATAATTTTAGCATCTTCTAATCTAGACCATAGGAATGAATTGTGTTGCTTGTAATCCAAGTTCAAATATCTGGTATTTGAGGGACAGCTTTAACACTAGTTTGTCTGCTGCTACAACTGTTGAGTAACTCAGCAATGCAAAATTTTCTTTTCCCTCTTGGCTTTTTTAAAAATGTCATTTTGCAGATTCTCCCCCCCCCCTCTCTGTCTCTTCATGCATTTAGGCTTACAGGAATCTTTCAAATAAAAATATTTTCTCCTCCTCCCCCACTGAAGCATCTTTCTCTGTCCTTTACTTCCACCGTTAATAAAAACAGTAAATCATTGGCGTTAGGAAGAATGCTGTAAAACTCTACTGCATTCCTCACAAAATATATTTTTGTTATTTCTTCTGAAATAAATTTCCCCCAATCCCCTGTTGTCTTCAGTCTGTGGGACTGTGGCCACACAGAAGATGTGAAAACTTGATTATCTGCATGGAATATGTTGCTATTTTCTTATTACTATGCCCACACACCTCAAATAAGAGACATTGATCCAGAACAATCCTCCCTTCCTTTAAACACCCAGCAATGTTCAATTTGTTTAAACATGTTTAAATTGGTTAAATCAACAAGAAGTTATAAATGCCAAGATAAGGAGTACAATAAAGCATTTCCATTCATGGGCCTGGCTCTTGATTAGATCGATTAGATTATTATCCTCTTCACAGAGGAGAACTGTTGGTCCATAAAAGAACCTTTGGCAGTTCGATTTTTCTTAAGTACAATAGATGATTGCTGCAGAGGAACAGCAATTATCTAGCAAACTTGAAAAAATAAATTATACTTCCCCTGATCCTCATCCTCAGCAATCAGAGAAAGTGTTTACTTTGCAGCAATTGTAGATTATAACTGCAGTTCACAGTTACTTCTCTTTTTTTTATCCCATTCTTGGCATCTACATGTGCAAGATAAAAGAGAATGCTAAAAAATAGTAGTACCCCTTGATGATGCTTTGTGGCAAGTTGGTTTGCTCCAGTGGTTGAAAGATCTAGACACCAGAAGAAAAAGTGGAACCTGCTGCATAGCACACTTCATTCAGTTGAAGATGTCAGAGCCTTGTAGAAGGGCAGAAGGAGATCAGTGTTTTTCTCTCTCTACTTTTTTAATTTTACTTTATTTTCGCATCTTGTCACCCTTCCATCTGCTTCTATCCCTTAAATCTTGTATCGTGATTACAAACTGCAATCTGTGGGCTAAAATCCTTGCCTACTGCCCCTTTGCCATGTTACAACAGTGTCAAGAACTGAGAAGCAGGGGACTAAAGGACCTGTGACTCAAAAATAGACCTAAATGGTGGGGGAATTGGCCAATTTTCTAAATGGCTTTAAAATCTGTCACACATTTCAACAGACAGTAGTAGACAGAGACTTAAATTATTAATGTAATTTGTCATCATCACAAAATAACTCAAAATATTAAAAAAACCACTTACTATTATTAATAATGAATTTACTAGATTTGAGAATTAGTCATCATTTGACTGCACATTTTGTAGACTCACCTTGCAAGACTGCAAACAAGTTTAAGCTTTAAAACACTCTCAGGATAAGAAAACAATCATCAATATTATGAGCTCCAACTGGAGGTATTCAGTGAGAATTGCTTCCAGTAATTGCAGACTGTTGAGCGAATCTGTCATAATGTTCCTGATCCATTTGATGTTTCACTTGTGTTGACCTCCAGTGTTGGAGATATAAAGAACTATATTAAGCAATTTGATTCTTGATAAATAAAATCAAAATGTAATGGTTGCAGTCATGTAAATATTCACATCAGCCTGATTTTAGTTGTTGTAACATATCAAAGAGTAATCAGAAGCACAATTAGAACTTGGAAAGTTGTTTTTTTTAAAAGTAATTATTTGCAATTACAGCCAAGGCTATTTTTTTTTTTGCCAACTTATACCCATCTTGTGATGAATACCCACTAAGTGATTTATCCTTAATAAAAAATTACTGATTTTTATGGCCGTTCTTGCCTGCAGGACTAGTGTGGTGTAAGAGATGCTATTTCTTCTGTCATGATTTTCATAATTTGCACAAAAGTGACTTCAGAAACAGTGTCTTTTCCATTTGTGAACCAAAGCATGCAGACACAACAAATATAGCATGTCTGGCAAACAGATGAAAAACACAAACAATCACTTAAGTGCTTCTGATTTTAAAAGTTCCTGCAACATGGCAGCAGCTATCGCAATTTTGCACAATTCTCACACACACAAAACATTTTCATAATGCTATAGAAAGTGCCAGGAAATATATTTCAGTCTTAAGCAGAAGATGAAAAATGTGGCAGGCTCCTGTTCTCATGTGACAAGAAGAACAAGGTTTAACATCACTCATTATTCTTTTTGCAATTGCCATGAATTTTTCAACTTTCCGAAAATAGATACTTTCTGTTTCTTTTGTTAAAAAAAAAAGTCTGAATGCTATATGCTGCTGTCTGGGGGTATGAAACACAATATCCATTCATTCATCTTGTTGTTTCAACACCCACAACAGAGCACAAATCAGTGCTTGAACCACATGATATCCTTCTTCTACCACTTAGTGAGATCACATTATTAGAAAATTATAAAAGGGTAATAACTATGTTGCAAAGGGAGTGAAACTTTCCCTCATTAAAAGTAAAATAAAAATCATGGGGTCTTTAAAGTTACACAAATTCAAGAGTAAGCGATACCATTATTAGACCATTAAAAATCAAATAGTCAGCAGGTGTTCATGAGTAAAATCTACTTCTTCAGGCTTATGAAGGCTATTCCATGGATAGGCAGAAAAATTGTAAAGAGTCTCAAAAATTCACAGCAGATGTCTGTACCTGATATATCTGATATGAGTTCAAACACTGTACATTTATTCTTGGTGCAGAGTCTCAAGCTCAACCTTCTAAAGGAGGCTGCTATTTCTTTGTTGCTTTACCCATGCTCCAGGGGCTCTGATTACTATGGGTATGACAAAAGATTTCTTTTCCCTTAAACGGTCCACTTCAAGTTGCAAATCACAATATTTTGTGATTTTTTCTCTAGCTTTTTGTCCTCAACTTATGTATTCCCTGGCATAGCAATGTCGATAAATCAGGCTTTCTTTTTCTTTATTGATGCTGACAACGACGACTACCTATTCGGTATGAGGGTGTGTGGACCCACAGTGTTGGGTACAGACTGCTGGCTAAGGGGAATGATGATGTGCTGTGTTAGGGGGCAGAGGGTTTAACCCTTTCAAGGCAGAGTGGGGTTAGCCCTTACACTTCCCTGAAATGTAATTAATACCTTCAAGGTACACACAAAGTCAAAAAGGAGATTAAACAGTTCCATTTTTACCTTTGACATCACAGGTAGCAGTTTTGTGGATGTCATCGCTTGCAGAGTTATAGGGCTGGTTCACACACAACAATGGTCTGTCATGCCATACTGCCTTCTCTTGATTAGCCAGGTCTACTTTAAGGCCCATGGTTACCCTGGACTCATATGATCTTGGAAAAGATACTTTTTGGACAATGACTCCTATAGTTCCAATGTTAGTTGGGTGTTATACTCCACAGGAAAGTACCTGTTCCATTGAACTAGTTACACAGCAGTCCTTTTCATAAATAGTTCGCTTTTTGAAATCTTGTGAAAAGGAGGTATCCAGTATACCCATATATAAGTAGCAGTGGATTTCCCCCTCCAGATAGTAGCATCATTAGCAGTACATAACTGTACTTGATCTAGACAATGTAGATCAATTCTATCCTCTATGCAGTAGCACAATAGGTAGAATATTGACACATAAGCCATTTGTGTCTTTCCCTTTGGGGAAGAATCTTTGATGCTGCAGATGTTTTCACTGCTTCAAGAAGATGTGAGAATTATTGCTTCTCTTCACCGCATTTTCTAAATATGTGCTCCAGAGGCCTGGAAAACTTTGAAGAACAGCATAAAATGTGATTTCAAAGCACTCCATGGAGGAGAAGTCAGAAAAACCCATTTATTTTCTCTTCCTTATCTTAGCTCAAAAAGTAGTCCTGTGAATGGGAGGGCTCCTTCCACTTAGGAAAATACACAATGAAATGTAATATTTGGATTTCAAATCTTGGTTCAACTTACATAAAATTGTGAAGATCATTGTTATTCTTGAGAAATTTCCTCACCTACTTCACATGGCTAGTGGTATCATTCTAACCTAATTCTACAATCCCATGAATAATGAACCAGCAAAATGAAAGAACAATAAGCTAAAGCCTTAAACTAGCAGTCATTGGGATTTTGGGCATACCATGAAAATATGAGGTTCACTAGAAAAGACAATGATAATAGCAAAAATTAAAAAGCAGCTGAAAAAAGAGCTTAATTCAGTAAGGTTAGGATTGATTCTGTAAAAGAAGCCATGTAAAAGGTACTGTTTAATCTCCTTTTTGACTTTGTGTGTTCCTTAAAGATATTAAAAGAACCCTATTAATGATAGGATTCTTTTGGAAATCATGAATTCATTGCAATTGTCAGAAGCAACTCCTTAAAGTACCAAGTGGCCCACTGGCATTGCTCAAGGCAGTGCAGGCTGGTCCATTCAGTTAGTCTTCAAGCGCAGGCTATTCTCACTGGTGCTGGTCTCCCTGCAAGGTGAGGGATCAAGGTCTCCCCAGTGTTTTCTCATGCCAGATCCCCAGCCTCACATCAGTGTTTGCCTGCATGCAGAGGGAAACAACAGCAGAATTAAAAATGAGAAAGAAGTGGGTCAGGCAACATCGGAGTGAATTTCTGCCTGTTTGCACACAGGAATGCAAAATTTTGCCCTATGTCTCCTCGTTAATCCCTCCGTGTCCATTCATTATTGGCTGCTATTCCTTCTGCCCCACCAGCCACAATAGAAACAGTTGCTATTGGAGAGAGCCAGTCAGGAACTGGAGGCAATCTCACTGCCAGAAACAGGCTACAAACTGTACTTTAGGGAATTTACCACTTGGGACAGCAGCATAAACAGTTTTAGTCTCAATGGCTTCTAACATTGTTTTTCTTTCCCAGCCTGCCATCCGGATGAAGGAATGATTGAATTTATTTATCCCATAAAACATACATCTTCGATTGAAAATGATGCTGACTGGGAATACACCTTAAACGTTACCGCCTGCCATCTTCCACATGATGGTTCTGTTACTATAAATAGTTTAGTAGTCATGCCAATTTGTTTGTCAGTCTCTTTTTCCAATTGCTTTTGAGGTGGTTCTATAAAATCCTAAGGGGTATCTTTAATTCTCTGCTAGGCAAGATGCTGTGCTTTCATATTGGCAGTGCAGATACTGCCTTCTCTGTAGTTGTTTTCAACAGATCTCAGAGGCTGCAATTCCACGTCTTGTGTTTTACACAGAATGTTATACGATTCCATTTCACAGATTATCGATAGGAATTAGGCAGGATGATATTCGGCTGCCAAGCCAATTCAGCAGCATCTGTGCAAATGTTCTTTTGAAGGCATATACACTCTCCCAGGAGGTTCAGACGATCTGAAAGTATATGCCCATCTCTTTTTGAGTTAGAACTTCTGAATAGCTCAGTAGCAGAACAACTCTTTGTACACTGAATGCCACTTGTTTAATCCATTACACCTCCACCCAAAAATAGCAAGTAAGAGGTACTGGGGAACACCTTCCTGAGACCCTGGAGAGCCACTACCAGTCAGACTGGACAGCAGTGGTCGATATGGAGCCACTACCAGCAGGAACAACCCTGATTAACTGATGTTTGAGTAATGTCAACATCCCGTCTCTTAGAATGGACTGAAAGTGTTATGAGAACAGGCCTTGTTATGGTTAAGAATGTATTCTGATTGGTTGTATGCTAATAAACTAAGCCCAAAGATGTGTTCTTACCAGTGATGGGATGACAAAAAATCTACTACCACGCCATGACGTCACGGACGTCATGGGCGTGGCCAATGGCATGACGTCATGAAGTCACGGCCGACGTCATGACGTCATGACGTTGTGGGCGGGGCCAAAATAAAAATAAATAAAAAATAAAAATAAACATACACACACACCCCTCCCTCTCAGCCCACCCACCCAAAACACAAATAAATTACCCACCCACCCCAAATAAAAACCCCTCGCTTACCTTTCTTGGGACCCGGCACCCCGATTGCTGTCCACAGCCGCCGCCGCCGCCGGAGCTGCCTGCACCCCTGTGGCGTCCTCCTTGGGCCGGTACCTTTTTAGCCCGGCTCCGGCCATGGCGAGGGGCGATGGGCAGCCGCGGCTGCCGCGCCTCCCTGGGCCGTCCCCATGCCGCACCGCCGCCGCCTACAGCTTCCTCCTCCGCAGCGCGCGGCAGCCGAGCTCAAAAGGGACCGACCCAAGAAGGAGTCCACAGGGATTCAGGCAGCGGCAGCTCTGGCGGCGGCGGGCGGCGGCTGTGGACGCCGGGTGCAGGCACCCGGCCCACAGGCGCCCGGCGGAGGCGGCAGCAGCGGTGTACCCCGCCGGGCGTCCCCAGGGCATGGGGCTTGTCAGCAGCGGACGGCCGAGGCAGCCCTCAACGTGCCGCGGGGAGGCGCCCCCCTCAGAGGGCTGCTGCCGCCGCCGCTGCCCTGAAAGTTCTAAATGTTTTAAAAATCGGAGCAAAATGGCTCCAATTGACTGCGCATGCGCAGAAACTCAATCTGACGCATGTGCAATGCGTCAGATTGAGTTTCTGCGCATGCGCAGTCAATTGGAGCCATTTTCGCTCCGATTTTAATTTTTTTTTTCTTTCGGTCAGGCGTCCGGAACCGGACGCCCCAAAAGTGGACTCCCCTCACGGAGAACCCTCCGGGATTGGTCTTACCGGTTCCAGAGATCCGTCTAGAACCGGTGACATCCCATCACTGGTTCTTACATATAGACACATGGGACTTAGAGTCTCAGTCTCGCGTGGGCTCCAGGTTAGTGTGGAGACCCAATTCTTTTGGAGATTGGAGAAGAAGTCAGTCAGACTTCTGAATCTTCAAAATGATTACCGTACTTAATGATAGCTAGATTTGCTTTATTTTGTAGGGGAACGTTATAGTGTGAATGTCCCTGCCTCATTTTGATTAGAAATTGCTTTTTGAATGTTTCCATATCCTGTTACCTACAAAATAACTTTATCCTCAACAGTATGCTTTACTTTTAATAAACAAGATTTTCTTCATCACATCATGCGGTTACTGGAAGGGGGTAAAATATATAGAGTTATGCCTGGCATTAGCCAAGAAGACGCCATGTTGCTACCATAACTATTCTTTTTTTCTCCCCATTTGATATCACTTTAAATAAGTGAATATCTCAGGTTGCTGCAGGTATTGCAGGAAGCTCTACTAGAGACTGGCTGCTCAGAGTCTCACAGTTCCAAAACTGGGCCTGGTAAGGTGATCCAATAGGAAACAGGAGAGGTCTGAGATGGAAGGGGTCAGCTTTGTAGTTAATGACAGTCCTTATGTGCACACTTGCAAGGCAATGCCAGGCCACTTCCTTACATTTTGAATTGTAGATGCAAAGGTAATATCCCATATTCATAAACCAGAAAGGGTGGGTTGTTGTTGTTGTTGTTGTTGTTGAAGAATTAAATAGGTTTCTGTAAGAGTTACCAAGTTGGACTGTTGCAGCAAAAACAACAGAGAATCTTGTGACACCTTGGAGTTCAACAGGTTTTACTTGGGAAAATATTTCATAAAAAGCAGAGCATTTCTTCAGAATTTACAACTGCTTCATTGAATTGCAGTCTGTGAATAATGATAATTGTGTGCTGGCAAGTCAATTCTAACTTAAGGAAAGTCTTTTTATGGTTTTCTAACTAGAGAGCTTAGAGAAATGGTTTATCATTCCCTCCTTCTGGGGGCATTCTGGGACTATGCAACTTCTCCAAGGCCACATAGGCTGGCACTTTGGAGATGCACAGTTGGGAATTAAATTCCCAATCTCTGGCTCTGCAGCCAGATCCTAGCTGATGGAGGTGTCCAGCCAGCAGCAGTCTATGAAAGCTCATGAAAAGTAAATCTTGCTAGTATTTGTTATAAGTCCTTAAGTCGCCATAAAGTTATTGTTGTTTTGTCTAATATTTAACTCCAGTTTTCATGTCACAGTTCTCTTGTTACCAGGCTTTCTCTTTGGTAGAGTATCCATTTTTGAGCTATGTGCTATGATTTTTTGTTTTCCAGTTGCCTTCCTATTATACTTACTTGGGTATAAATGTCTGACCAGGATATGTAACTGGCAGAAACAAAATAAAACTCTTTGTTTTGGTTTCACTGCATAAATATGTGTTTTCATTATCTTCTTCTTGTGTTGTATTCAATTCTGAATATTGACAATCATCATGGCAATCAGCCATGAAGATTGTCCTGAGAATATAATGCAGTGGTCTTCCATTTTCTTCCACATTGCAGCATGACACCTGTACCACTGATA
The DNA here is from genome assembly GCA_030440675.1 of Furcifer pardalis. Taxonomy (NCBI): domain Eukaryota; kingdom Metazoa; phylum Chordata; class Lepidosauria; order Squamata; family Chamaeleonidae; genus Furcifer; species Furcifer pardalis. Next base: position 136,702,583 of record CP126894.1, read on the forward strand.
CAGTTCCATGAGACACTTTCTGGTCCTGAGCCTTTTTGGCATGCAAAGTCTTCCTCAGCCCCAGGCCAGTATTGATGAAGCTGCTGACCTCCATCAAGATGGATTCAAGTGAAATTTAGTCTACTTGGGGAGCCATCACCCTTCCCTGTGGACTTCTCCCCAAAGGCCATTATTCCACAGGGTTGTCAGGTTAGTTAACTGCCACCTGACAATCAGCACTGAGTCACTGGCAGTATGGTCTACTCTATTACCACAGCAGGATATGGATTTTAACTTTTTATGGCCAGTTTTTATTATTATACAGAGTACTGTATTATTATTCTCCAATTTTCTTTTTGACCTATTCTGCATTGTGTTGCTTTTCTAACATCATGCTGTTTTGTTTTTCTGATACCTCCATATATAGCTTTTATTCCCTTGGTTAGTTATGCTAAAACATCTTTGTTTAAATTAAAACATCTATAATTTGCCTTAAATAGGAGCTTAATAGGAGAATATCTTTCTGTTGAGCTGAAGTTGCAATGAATACTGTATGATTACATCTTTCTTTTGTCATTTGTTTCTGCACTTATTATTTCCCCAAGTACTGCAAAACCCACAAAATATAAAGTAGTCTGCAAAATATTGCTTTCAGTCAAGGAAACATTAATAGTGACTTCTCTGTCACTGTCTACAACTCCCTAGTGCTCTCCATCCTTCAAACTGACCGTTTCACTTTCTTATAAGTCTCCTCAGGAGAATATACTGCCACATAAAAAGTACTGTGGTTGAAATCTTCAGGTGCCCATCTCTTGAGACATGAGATAGCTTGCTGAGGTTGCCTCAGGGGTCACAATGTATATGTCCCTAAGTTATTCCAGTTTTAAGCCAATGTTATATACACAGAGGCAAAACATAAAATGGAATAAGTGACTGAATAAGGAATCGAGCCATCTCATTCTCTTTCGAAAATGCTGAATGATGTTTAGACACAAAATGTTGCAGTGAATTGTGAACAGCAGGCTAACAAGGAGATCCTTAGACATAGGTGGCAATATTCCGGGAAGGAGTAGTTCTGTCAGCAGGACTCTGTAGCAACTTCCCGAACTCCATAAATCACTGTGTTCTGGTTGTCTTTTATTTACTTCATTTATTTTCCTCACACACTTCTTTAAAATTGCTCAGGGCAGAGTATGTAGGTTTTTTTTTTTGCTACCATCACATTTTAGCCTCATAACAATTCTTTGTGGTAGTTTAAGGACATTTCCTGAATTTCAAGGCTGAATGAGGATTTTAACTTTTTATCTTCCTGGTTCTAAATGATCAATCTACTGACCCTGTTGGCACAAATTCCAAGTACCCTATGTCCATCATGACCTTACCACAACTAAAAGCTTTCATTAGTATTACTGTTACTCTCTTATAGAAACCATGGTTAGAATGTGTTGTATTACAATCTGTCATGTTACCAGCATATTCAGTTCTTGCTTCCCAGCTACATAAACATCCAGCTATTCTCTATTTCAAAGCCAAGTATTACTCTGTTTTCTTTTGTTTGAAATGTACAAAAACACACAAAATCCTTTAATGGGTTCTATCTTTATTAGGACTAATTAAAACACTACAAAAATGTGCAAGCACTTGAGTACTGGTCCATCTGAATGGATACTGTGAGGCATTAGATATATTGATGCTAATCTAAATACTGTTGTGTTACTCTGTGCTTCTGTTTTGTGCTGGTTCAGAATAATATTGTCATTTCCTTTATTTTCCCTTTCCTTCCTTCCATGTTTCACTCAAGGCAATAGGAGGAGCCCTGACAGCTAGCTTTGTGTCTTCAGAAATGGAAAGGTGCCATTGCTTTTTCATCTCAATAGGCAGTGAAGATAGAATCCAAGACTTACATATCTATGTAAAATAACTCCATCTACAGTCTCTATCTTGGGGCCACTAACATTATCCTACATTGTCTCCTGTGACTCACTCAAAATCTACAAGTGCTGGTTGATTTACCCACTGGAAATACAATTGGGAGGTATTACCACCAGCTCATAAACCCTTCCCTACCTCACTCTCAACACTGGCTTTTAAAGCCATCCTTTTCTTTTCAGAGGGGTCAGATTCTTCTTGAAAGGACGCGCTGTCCATGGTGTCAACATGTTATGCTGTTCCAATATCTTTGTTCATTTTGTGCATGAATACAAATGCAGTATCTGTAGGCTAGGATACTTTTATCTTTTAGACCCAGCTTTGGCATACTTTGGTCAATGCTGAGTCAGAATAGATCAGGTAGCCCCTTGTTTTCCCTTTTGTTTTGTTTTAAACCCAAAGTCCCTTTGATCTGGATTTTTTTTTAACTCCCTGTGTTTTTGTCAATAAATGCTTCGATTGATTATAGTGCTCTAAACTGGTCAAGAATGGAAATCTGCATGATCAGCATTTCTCCCTAATATACCTAGGCATAAATCACATTTAACTGGCATTGGAATTAGTCTTAAAGAGGAGGTGGTGCTTTGGGAAGGTTTGAAACAACGTATACTGTGGGGATGTGAAGTAATAGAATTTGCTTCAATTCTATTGCTGAAAATTTTGAGGGGATGGAATTTGACTCATGGCATGTTCCTTGGAGAATATGGCCCTAACTCTTGAATCATAGAAGAAAAATGTTAATCATATAATATCTGATTAGTAATGTAGCATTATGACACAAAATGTATAATTCCCAAAAAGTTTAGAACTGCACAGGAAAGAGAAAAAAGAAAGACTTAATCTAATGGCTATAGAGAAGATCAAGATATGGTGGCTGTAACAATGGTTTTCAATATATGTGGGGGAGAAACAGCTCAAAACGAAATACATCAGAATGTGGGAAGCATTTTATTTTCCTTCCAGTCCTATTTTTGCTCTGTAAATTTCCATGTGTAAAATCAGGGGTCCCAACCTTTTCATGCCGGGGACCAGGTCACGCTCTCTCAGTCAACTCCAATAGCTGGATGGCCAATTTGCCCTGCCTGCATGATGCGGGTGGCCATTTTGTCCCAACAGATTCAAAGGGGTGGCCATTTTGTTTCTCAAATGCCTTTGGAGGGGTTGGCTGCACATGAAATGGCACCATGTTCCGGATCTGGCTCGCAGGCCTTAGATTGGGAACACCTGTGTTAATTTGTGAATGAGCTCTGTTCTCCAGAATCATTTAAGAGTCAATGCTTGCTTGTTTTTGTGGTTCATTGGCTGTTGGACAGGCCTGAACTTGTCCTGAACTTTGGTTCTTTCAGTTACAAGAAACAGTGTTCAGTACCAGATGGGGTTATCACAAAAATAGTCATTCAAATGACCAGCAGCTCCACTCATTCCTTTTCTTCTTATTCTGAGACTGACACATCATGTTCCTGCCAGAATCTGGACATTTCAAACTAAATCTTTATAGAATAGATTCATACCTCTATAAACTATACCATAATACCTTGGATAACGTTTACCTCAGATAACACAAAAATCGCATAACGTTAAGTAACCTGGGTAGGAGAATTGGATCAAATAACATTAAGGTCCTATGGGATGGATCAGATAACAACCGCTAAAGCCTGTGCGGTTACAATGTATCTCTATGGAGCTTTAACATTATCCGATCCATCCCATAGGATTTTAACATGCATCGGATAACGCTAAAAATTAGATAACACCAAGACTTGTGGAACCAAGTCTTCGCGTTATCCGATGTATTACTGTACTTAGATTTGTAAATAAAATTAGATGTACAGTATGTTACAAACATTGTTATGTGATAACCTATTCATAGATGCTGCTGCAACAGTTAACACATAAGCATTCCTTTGAAATTGCCTGAGAGCCCTTCTGGGAACATATTGAATTATGTATTAAAAGGGAAACCCAAGACACATAATGTGAAAGTGAAAGAGGGGTAAACACTAATGCATGTCCTCAGCTATAAACAATACTTCTGCACCAAATGTCTGATTTTAAATGCTCCAAAATAAGGGGAACAAAAAGCCATGGTTCCCTCAAGTAACATTGCCCAGCTACATTTATATATAATGTTCATGCCTTTATATATCAATGGTGTAGCACATTTACAGCTGTTATGTGTACCATAATTTCACCTTTTCCATCTTGTGCATTTAAAACAGGCCCCGAGGTCCCAACTTTGCAATTCTGATCTTACTGAGGTCTGCACTGATTTTAAAACTAAAGCTTAAGTAGACAAAAATTGCCCAGAAAGCCAAAGAGTTGAATTCTATAGACCAGAGTGTTAGGCTGTTTCCCTACCTCTAGGTACACTTGCTCCAATTTAGAGAATTTAGAGCCGTTTTGTGGAATGAAATTGACCCTTGTTAGCGAGCTGAACAATGAATTGACCTTGGATACTTATATCCATTTGCTTTCTTAAACAGCAGTTGCCCAGAGGAATACCTGAATGTGATAGTAATGAATCAGTTCAGCTCTTCTTCTTTTTTTTTTGTATTTACTGAGAAGACTTCTACTCTCTGCAAGTGCCCTTATTTGATATCACTCTCAAATTGTTTGCCCTCCTGACCTAGAAGAATGCATGGAGTGATGAAGGAATAATTTTAAGTGCAGGCAATTCTCAGAGAGTTTTGTGTTATTTTTTGACTTCCTTACAGAAAAGAATTGAGTAAGAGAATTGTTTACTATTATTTAGTTTGGGGAAAAAGTGTGCTGTGGCCAAGATGACTCAGTTTTTGCTGCAAGTAAAACAAAGATTCCTCACTGTGCCTCCTGGGAGAAGGGCCAGTTTTTGTAGGCATTAGCAAGCTGCACAGTCCAAATACACCCCCAGAAGAAAGGGGTAGCAACCCACTTCTGTGTATTCTCTACCTAGAAAACCCAGGATAGGATCATCATAAGTTAGAATTGACGGCAGCACATTATTATTAATACAGTAATTAATACAGTGAGGCAGATGTGCCAGAATCTGCTAGACCTTTAATTTCTATGTTGGCTAAACTGAAGATTTCACTGACTTGATTGTAGGAACAGTCTTTTATTCCACATACGTCTTTGGTTGTTTTGATATATTACAGTCTGGTATGGTGGACATTTCAGACTTCATTGCCCAGATCCAGCTGACATAGGATTTGGAGTCCCTAAGCAATTGCTCCAATCTCTGTTGTATGTAGCAACCTACTTGTGCAGGGAACTATTAGCAGTAAAAAAAAAAAAGAACTTCTTCTTCTTCTTCTTCTTCTTCTTCTTCTTCTTCTTCTTCTTCTTCTTCTTCTTCCTTCTTCTTCTTCTTCTTCTTCTTCTTCTTCTTCTTCTTCTTCTTCTTCTTCTTCTTCTTCTTCTTCTTCTTCTTCTTCTTCTGTGTCTAGGAGGTGTGTAACTGCCAAAATGAAGGCACCTTTTGGTGAGTTCATTCTACAGTTCCTTTTGCCTGACCTAGTGTGAGAAAGATTAGACAGCAACACAAGGTTGCCATTACCAGGGTATGTCCAATTATGGTTTTAAAAATACCACAATCTTTGAGGAGTCTATTCCTGTTTACTCCACTACCGCTGCTGCTGCCGCCGCCGCCAGAGATCATGCTGGCAGTAAAAACTAAAATTATATACTCCAGGCAGTTACCCCTCAGCACTGATTTGTGTGACTCAGAAGTAATTTGCCCCAATTCATAGAAGGAAATCAGTTCAATACCAACAATACAATTTGAAATATTTGTGTTATAAGCAAGGGAATGACAAAGAGTCCAGTTGTCAGACACTGGCATGTCCCTGTAAGGGCTCCTCCCTTTTCAGTTCCTGAGGCCTGGAACTTTAACCCTTACCTTACACACTTGGGAGAGCCGGGCTGCGTAAAAAAGAACTCTTACTATGCTCAGGCAATAGAGCAAAACAAGGGAGGTCTTGGTAGCGTAGCTCTGTGTGTGTGCCAAAAAAGAAAACAATCTTCAGAGGAAAACAGCTGCTTTATTCTTCAGGTTCATATAGCATAGTCCATGGAAAAAATGTAGTTAGAAAAGGTCAGTAACAGATATCAGTCCAGTTAACAGTCCAGGTTAAGTGATCATGATGAAAATAAGAGAATAGTCCCACACCATAGCCAGGGTCTTAAGCCATTGAGATCCAAACACGAACTAACTAACTTCTCTTCAAAATGGAGATTCACCGGTCAGGTGGGTTACCCTTGGCCAATCAGGGAACAGAGAACTACTTTCTCAAAACAATGATTGTTTACACACATGTACTGTTAGTGGAGTCAAAACATGCTAGCTAGAGAGATAGGATAGGAACACTGGTTTGAAAACAAACCGTCTCGTGACACGTAGTCTTGTGAGACAGAGAGAACAAAGGATTTTTGAGGCCTAGCTAACTACAACCTCAACCCTCTAGAACATTAGGAAAAAAATGTCATTTCCTGACACCAGTAGCACCTTAAGGACAAACAAATTTATTATAGCTTAATGATAGTGTTTAATTAATAAAAGTACACCATCCAAGAATTTTATGCTAGTATGTTCCACAAGAAACCAATCTATGCAACAATGTGGTTGGTGAAATGTGTGAATTGGAAATAAAGAACTGAAACATAATACAGTAATACCTCAGATAACGTTTACCTCAGATAATGCTAAAATCGCATAACTTTAAGTAATCTGGGGAGGAGAATTGGATCGAATAACGTTACGGTCCTATGGGATGGATCGGATAACAACCGCTAAAGCCTGTGTGGTTACAATGTATCTCTATAGAGCTTTAACATTATCCGATCCATCCCATAGGATTTTAACATGCATCGGATAACACTAAAAATCGGATAACACCAAGACTTGTGGAACCAAGTCTTAGCGTTATCCGAGGTATAACTGTATGTGTTTGTGATTTTTCTTTTCAGAGATGCTACCCTAGAATCACTAATATAGAAATTTTGAGATTACTGTACTCCTATATTACAAGTGGGGAAACTTTCCATATATCTTTTTCTTTGGAGGAAAGGTTCCATTCCTAACCTTAGGGACTAAGGATTTTCAAATTGCACCTCTAAAAACATAACAATTATTTTGTTAAATTTAACATTCTGGTCTTACAGATATGCTTATCAAAAAATACAGGATTGTCTGAAAATAAAATTTAGACACAATGTCTCATGTGGTATGGTATCAAGGTCTCTCTTGATAAGGTATAGGTACACATATCCCCATTATGACATCACCAGGCCATCTGTTTCCTTACTTCTTCTTTACTTCCCCTTTTAGCCCTTTGGGTGGTGAGAGATTCCTTAGTTCTTTTCCATATATTCACCTGTTATGGAAGAAGGGGCAGAAAATTCATAACTCAATCGTAGTACTGCATCCAAATATTGCCAGGTGGTTCAGAATAAGGCAACTTTCTTGGTGGCAACCCTGTGTCTTGTTAGGAAATCTGAGTTTACTGTTCCCTAATGTGTGTCAAGGCCTCCATGTTTAAGAATTACAAGTCTCTCAACCTATGGAATTAACCCACATCGAATTAGCTGTCAGAGTAATTCTTATTTTCTAGTGATTACAAAAGGCTGACTTTTTAATAAGTTAGGGAGGATTAAGTAGCATTTGCCACTGACTCAATAATGAATCTGTCAATAGAGAAGCTTGTGTAAGTGGCAGCAGGAGGCAGAAAAAAGGGTTGCTTAGCCCACTATTTTCCCAGGCTCCATCACAGCTTTGCTTGCTTAATGAGAGAGAAGGAAAAGCCACATAAATCTTTCTTAATGCAAATTCGTTTTAAATAAGATGTTGATGAAGAAGAACTTGTATGGGGAGACATTTTAAAAACAACAGGCATGCTATTTTCAGTTGAAAACTGTATTAAAGATTGTATTGTTGCCAGTGTTGGTATTTTCACCTCCATCTACCAATTTTGACTCCTAAGCATATTAGGAATTGCTATTTTATGGAATTCTTTTGTAAAATGCTGGCACAGGCAATGTAAATGCAAAAATAAACATCCTTCTGTAAAATGCTGAGCAAACTCTTTATTTGATTCTTCTGTCTCCTCTCAGCATCATCCCCTCAGACATGTCAATCTGGCACTTTCTCCTTACAATGAGAGATAGCACTTCCTCTTCCCCATGGCGAGGGGAATGGTGTCCATGCCAGTCGACCACTTTTTCATTAAGCAGAATTAATAAGCCACCATGTTTGGCTGGTGGGACCAGATGATTAGGAGAGGCTTTCATGAGAAAGGGTGGGGAAAATATGTATGTGTGTTTGAGTGATATAATCACTAGAGCTTGAAGAAACTAATTTCCCATCTTCAGTGTGTCTGTGTGCAAGGGAATAACCATTTTGTACATTGGTATAGCAGAAAGAAAATGAAAAGGAGAGCTTAGTGTATTTTTCCCAAACCCCTCCATCCTGGCTGAGGGATACTGGAATTTGTAGTCCAACAGGTAACTTCTCCTAGCTCTAGGATGAAAAATCCTTCCCCTTCTTCTCCTCTCCTCTCCTCTCTCTTTCTCTCCCTCTGGCTGATGTCCACTGCTTGTTTCCCTTCAAGATCATCATCACCACCACCATCTTCTTATCCTCCTCCTCCTTCCATGCCAGACTTATAAATTTGTAAGTGAAGCAGATGTTTCACAGGCCCTGTGCATTTGTAGTGTTTTTATGAAGATCAAACTTTTGGCATGCTCTGTTTAGAATTTCTTATTAGCCAAGGAAATGGAAAGCGATGAATATAATGTGAAGTGGGAGCCTTTCCCTAAGCATGATCCTGTCAAGCAATCACAAGAGCATGTTTGCGTGTGCCTCTGTGTCTGTGTATGTTAACATTTGCACAGCAGCAATTCTGTCTCTTAAGAGCCCACTTCCCCTTATGAACTGTCTATGAATATGCAACTTTCACTGAGAACATTGTGTCCCTTCCACATTTTTTTCAGGCCAGCTGCAGTCAGATGGATCTTTTTCTTTCAAGGTGTAATGCATAAATCTGTTGCCACTTGTGTTCATCAAGTTGTGATACACAAAGGTGTGCAGAGAAATGGGTTCAAGAGCACATACCTAGAATATCTTGACCATTAGACACAAATTGCATGTCTGCCTGAATGTGTTTTACCTATAATCTCTCCAGCATTCCCAGTGTGCTCACACACCCATTATGCCTTTGGATATGTCTGCTGTACGCTCACTGCTCCTCTGCATGGCAATTAGGAATGCAGATTGAAAGAGCTAGTAGTTCCAAATATATGTTTTACTTCCTTCCCTAGAATAAATTCCTTTTTCTTAGAGTTATTTTAGTCACAGGCATCAGCGGTGTGCTGGCCCACAGAGATACAGGGACTCATCCCAGTGTGCCCCAGCGACTGGTGCCCCCCAGAGGCAGGCAGAGGTAATGGGAATGTACAGGATTTCTCCCCTCAACCCCCCCCCCCGGTGCCCCATCAATTCCTGTCCACCGCCCTCCCAAGGTGCCCAGCACACCTCTGGCGGGCATACATCCATGACATGCTTGTTCCCTTTGCCCTAATCCAATGTGCAGACAAAAGCAAAGCTTCCTGGTGAATTTCCAGCTCCTTAAATGGCATGCTGATTCTTACCTGCTCAACTATAATTCTACTCTTCCCATGCTGAGATACATTAGCAAGCTGTGTTTCCCATTACACTTATGTTGCTGTGAAATGCACAGCATGGCATAGGTTAACTGAGGCCATGTAGGTGGCTGACAGGTTTCTTTTAGCTATTATTTCCTTGGGTTGATAATAGATTCCTCTGTGCATCTGTCAAAAGTGTGCAAAAGCGAAGACACTCATTTAATTATCTGGGGCAGGTTTCAGGCTTGTGGGGTGAAATCTATTTGGTTCTTGTTCCTCTTCCAAAGCACTGAGATCCACTAAATAGACCTTGATGCAAATAGTTTCCTCCACACATGGAAGGGGGGGAAATCCTGAAGCTAGGAATCTGTGTTGTGATAAGGGGAAAAATGAATCCAGTTTATAGTGCTTCTGTGTAACAGTGAATTTCTGCTTACCCCAAGCTTTTTTCATTTATTGAATTTAGGGAAGGGGAGAAAAACCACTTTTCCCCAACTGTATCAAATAGCTCAGTTGCATCCCTACTTGGACAGGAAGCCCCTCTTAACATTAGTTATCTCACTGGTAATCTCACATATTGGTTACTGTAATGTTCTCTATGTGGAGCTTCCCATGTTCCTGATATGGAAGCTTCAATGGGTGAAAAATTGCAGCAGCCAGACTGGTTTCTGGAGTCAGAAAATTTGAACATATCTCCCAGCCTTGACAGGGCTGCATTAGCTACCTGTATCAATATGTCATTTCTAACTTTTAAGGCCCTAAACCAAGTGTGCCCAAAGTATGGCCCATGGGCCAGACTTGGCTCATAGTGCCAAATCATCTCACCCACACCACTCCCAGATGTGAAAGTAAAACATACATGACGCACCAGTGCATGCACATAACACTGTTGTAAATGACCGACAGATGTCATAAATGCATTTATGACGGCTGTAGGTCATTTACGGCAGCGTTATGCACATCCACAGGTGCATCATGCGCATGCACTTTTTTCTTCCACTTCTGGTGGGAGGAACCACATGATCAGCCTGTGGGCCAAAAAGTTTGGGCACCCCACCCTAAATGGTGTGAGACTTTCCTACCTGGCTTAACATCTTCCCCTCAGAACATCAGCTCACACCACCTGTTCCTCCCAGATGGCGCAGCTCCAGGTGCCAACCCTGAGATTAGCAAGAATGGCTGTGACTCAGAGAAGAGCCTTCTCAGTGGCTGCACCAACTTTGTGGAGCTCTCTACCAGCTGAACTGCGCCAGGTTCCATCTCTATCTATTTTTAAAAAACATTTAAAATTGTTCCTCTTTAAAGAGGCTTTTACAAACATACTGCCAATGCCTGAGCAATAGGTGGACGGCATACAAATCGAATCAATCAACCAATCAACCAATCAACCAATCAATAGGTTTTTTATTAACTTTTTCCATCGCCTATATGTGTTTCTTGTTGTTCTTTTTATTGAGGGGCATCATTTTTGTTCTTGTTGATATTTATAATTTATTCAGTTTGTTCATTCTTTATGTTTAATTTTTTATTGTAAAGATTTTAAAATATCCAGATGGGTGGGATATAAATGTAAGTAAGTAAGTAAGTAAGTAAGTAAGTAAGTAAGTAAAATAATAATAATAATAATAATAATAATAATAATAATAATAATAATAATAATAATAATAATAATAATAATAATAATAATAATAATAATAATAATAATAATAATAATAATAAGAGTCCTTGCTGTTTTCTGGAAAATCACTGTACGGTTTACAAGACAACACTTCCAAACCTCTGTCAATATCTCTTACTTTTCCACAATTGGGCTCATATGGCAGCTACCAACAATGAAGCCTGAATATAACAATATGACAAGCTTGCCTTAATATCACTATCGCTTCTAGTTGTTGTATGTTGCTGAACAATCATCCCTGTTTCCAGGGGATAATATTCTTATTAAAATTGAGTTAAATAAAGCTCTAATCTAATGATACTTTCTCTGCAGCTTCTACACTGTTTTATAATACTTTGAAATATCCATTCCATTTTGAATTGGAAATATGAGATTTGATGCCAACCATGAAAAGATAGTAATGGACAGAGAATGGGGAAGTCAGATGTTTAAGTAGCTACTAAAGTATCATCTTCCTTTCATTATGGAGTTTTTACAATGCAACCACTTTGGAAATCTTTTTAGTCTTTCTTATGAAAACATAGCACTCTAGGGTTAAGATGTCATTTAAAAAAAAATGACTGAAATCAATCAACCAGGAGGCCAAGCATTATCACTCTCTTTGGGTATCATAATTCTTGATGTCTTATTTCAAGTCATATGGTTCCCTGAAGATTTAAAATCTAATAAGCTGCCCTTTGAGTGCTTTGTTGATATTAAAGATCAAAAACTTCATTTATTTTGTTAGCAGATGTCAGGTATGATGTAGCAGAGCTTTCAGAATGTGTCTAACAGATTGACAAAATGCCCAGGTGGCAAAGCTAGTGGGGAAATCCATTTTGTTTTTTATATATAATGAAAGGTCACTTCACTGTCCATTCTTGAGCAGCAGAAAACAACAACCTGAAATTTTAAAATAATCCATGGGCCTGTACAGCCTGATAAGTAATTACACAAGCTTGCCAGATCAAATGGCATATTACAGTCCCAGGAGGGATGAAGAATAGCTGTAGCAGAAATCGATTAGTGACAAAAACTGAATCCAGAATTTGTAAAGTGTGGCTCACCAACTATCCACTGTTTTTCATGGTCATGCACTCAGATTTGTGTGATAACAAGGTCCAGCCCCCAACAATTTGCCAGGGGAGTAAGCTGGGGGAAGGAGGGTGACAAAATGTGCCAGGAGAATGCAGCAGACCTGGAAGAAGTAAACACTGGCACTGGCCTAATCTCATTTGGAGGTTAAGTGTCAAATCACTCTTGAAAAAAAAGTGCATTTGCTCCTGTCACAACATTTGTTTTCTTTGAGCATGCAGTGCCTATTAGCATCATCAAACTTGCAAATGAGGCCTGTGTTTACCTCCTGATAGTCAACTACAAACCAAAAGCAAGCTCATTTGCAAAATGCAGCCTGAGGCAAACAGGTGCCAGGACAACCAGGTGGCTGTTATAACTTCAGGAGCTCCTTGTCTAAGGGTTGGCCCAACTATATTGTCTACTTTGGCTCTTAATGTCTTAGACCTATGATGGTGAACCTTGGCACTCCACTCTTGGATGTATGGGCGCGTTTTACTTCCACTTCCGGGAGCGACGAGGGTAGCGCAGGCTGGATGAATCACAGTAAACCCATTCATGTGGATTCACAGGGTGCTTGGAACATCTGAAGTGCCAAGGTTCGCCATCGCAGGACCAGACTATCAAGGGATGAGCTCCTGCTGGTTGCATTCCTTTCACTGTCATGCTCTTCTTCTCCAGGTTCAACCCAAACTTTTCATGATTGAGTCTTCCCATCTTTGGGGGGGGGGGCTGCCAAGGGGTCTTTTTACTCCTCTGGGATACCACTTGGTGACTGCTGCTGTCCAACGCCCATCTCTCCTTCAAGAAATGTGTCCAGCCCAGTGCAATAGCTAACACTCAGTAAATATCCACTGAATATTTTATGCACCTCATAGAAACAACAAATCTTGTCCACCCAACATTTTTAAAAAGGAGGAAGTGTTGCAATACTAATACTTCAGGACAGTAGAAATGAACCAGGAAAGAACCTTTAAGTCACCTGAAGATTTTGACACCCAGTAATGAGACTCTTCTAGGGGACATATGGAACAATTGTGCCACATTCTTGCATTCCAAATTTGCTTTAAACACGAGGGCAGCTTTTCTTCTTCATAAGTAGAAAAGGCTTACTGATTACTTAGGGATGGAGAGAACATGGGAGGGGGAGGGGGTGCTGTTCTGAGATAAGTAGGCAGCATGAAGTTGCTGAGTACTACATCAATGCATGAAGAATTATTCAGTGATTTCCCCCCACATCTTGCTATCTGAATCAAGCTAAACAACAACAGCCCCAAAATAGCTCTGGAAGTCAAGTTTCTCTGCCCTCCAAATAAAGACAGAAGGATCATCCACACTTCTGGATCCGCAGCAGAGTCAAAAGTGGCACCTCCCTGCTGGATACTGACCAACCTAATTAGATGGTGACCATTTTCAGCCTCCAAGGACACCAATTTTAGCAGACATTAATAGCTAGAACCATGACATTTGAAACAAGCACAAACACATTAGATGCATACATTTGGTCTAACACACAGCATGGCAGTTGGCGCTCTGAAACTAATTTCTCTGATGTCGTTCCAGGAGTCCCTACTGACAATCTTTTTCTTCTTCCTTTTTTTGTTCCTTCTGTCAGAATGGGGATCCTAATTTGCTTTTATCTGCTGGAATGTTAAGAAGATGGATTTTTAATTATGTTTGCATTGTATGTTTAATTTGGTTTCATATTTCACACTCTCCCTCTACACACAAACCCCTGGTTAAGTATTTCTCTAGTTACAGAAGATATGAAATTATTATAAAATGATAAAATACATACAATAGAATTCGTGTTAGGACTGAATTTATAAACCTTTTGCTAATGCACCCTTTCAAATAGTGAATATGCTGCACTTCAGTTCTGAAATGCTACAGGGCTCGGCATCAAGTGTAATTTCCTGAGAATCAAGCCAGACTGTAATGAAGTGTAGCATTTCTCCTTGGCATTGTGTGTGTGTGTGTTTCTTTTCTTGAAAAGAATGGATTCCATTTCTATATAGTTTGCTCAGACAATTACCATTTCAACTGTCTGCAGGGAAAATTAGGCATACACTTTACTATAATATAAATTCTGGCTGCCCTTTGCTCCTCACCCCTGCAGAAGTATGTCTAGCTATGCAAGTTCAAAACGGCAGCATTTCTAGAGAATGGATCAGGTGGAATAAGTGGTAAGTGGGCCATTTTCTCAGTTGATTTGCCAATTGGGCAGAGATAAGAAAAAGAAGCAGTCACAAGGGCAACTTTTAAATCTACAAATTGTATCTGCCAAGAGTTTAGTAGACAGCCATTGATATAAAAAAAGAAAAAGATAGGGTGTAGTAGAAACCATTTCAGAAAGGACCAAATTCAAAATCCGCCCTATTGTCCTCCTAGAAGTAAGTCCCTAGAACTGGGAAATGGGCTGTTTGCTGGCTGGTGGCTCTTTTCTAAGTACAGTACAACATTTTACATTTTAATGCAGATTATTACTGAGTCCCATTAGAACTGCTTGGTCTTTTCCTCTTACTGAGCATAAGCCTTCCTTTATCTTTATTTCTGAGCATGCATTTCCCTCCCCTTTCCAATTCTTTTTAAAGCCTCCTGGGGAGGTTCTTCATGTTGTGGTAAAATACACTCTTCCCCATCCTTGTGAGGCACATTGGCTTGATTTTCCTGCTTGGCAGCCCTGGGTGGTTACTTAGGAGGTATTTTATAACAGGCAGCTAGAAAAAGCTTCCACCTACACACATACTGTTGGTTCACATTCTATTTGTATTTTGAGAGAGACTTTTGAATTTCTGGTAAAATTCCTTGAGCTGCACAGTAGAAGCGCTGAGCCCCACAGAGGAGAATAGTTATAAGTCTCCCAGAGTCCATCCCTTTCTCATTAACTGACATTCAAAGTCTCAATAACTCACTCTGCAACATTCATAGGAGAAATAATAACAAAGTTTATTTACTTACAGTTACTTGCAATTACAGAGGTGTGCATGCTGCTTTCTTTATTACATGCTTGTTGGCAACCAACTGATGAACAAATAATTGACACCAATTGACAAAGAGACAAAGAAAGAACAGAGAACAAAGAGAAGTGGGATCTCTTTGAGATCAGGAACAATTGGTTAATGCTGGAAAAATAAAAAATCACCTCAGTCCAGCAAAGTCTGTCCAGTCACTTTAACTACAGGCAGTATGTAAGGATGTTAAAAATAACTCCAACCTATGCAGAGTGGCTGGGGTTATGATATAAGTAGGTAAGACAATTGTCACTATATCAACTTAGGTAAATATTAATATATATCAATGCTATGAGATTTTAAGTACATACAATGATTCCCTCAGTCCTGAAAAACAACTTGAGAGGGTAAAAAAAATCCCATGGAAACCCTAGAGAAGACAAACCTTTAAAATTCACATATGTCCTGCAGTCCTAGATTTTTATTTATTTATTTATTCATTCATTCATATTTATATTGCTGCCCATTCGCCGAGGCGACTCAGGGCGGCTTACAGTCAGAATAGCAACAGTACAATGAAAATTATAAAATATAACCTCACAAAATACAAAATACAACCAAACCAGAACACAGACTAGCTCCCCTCAGGCCGTTGTTATGGGCCCAGAGGTGGGGACGATGTTCTCAGCCACTGTTAGGCCATGGAGTCGTCTCCTCAGGCCGTTGTTGTGGGCCCAGAGGAGGGGGCGATGTTCTCAGCCACTGCCAGGCCATGGAGTCTTCTCCCTTAGGCAGTTGTTGTGGGCCCCGAGGAGGGGGTGATGTTCTCAGCCACTGCTAGGCCATGGAGGCTTCTCCCTCAGGTCATTGTTGTGGGCCCAGAGGAGGGGGCGATGTTCTCAGCCACTGCTAGGCCATGGAGTCTTCTCAGGCCGTTATTGTAGGCCCAGAGGAGGAGGCAATGTCCAAAGGTACACCTGCGATCACTAGTAACTCCACATTACTCCCCTTTCATATCTTCAAACATTTCTTTATTTGAGGGCTCTCAAATGTGTCATGTAATAAATTGTCATGAGAGATTCTAATTGTGTGAGGACCTTTTAAAGATAAATCTGCTGTGCCACTGTGCTTTGTATGACTTTTTCCTCTGCAAATGGAGAAACAATAAAGCTACAGAAGAGAAATGCAGTTAAGTTGAAAATATTTTGCTGCGTTCAGAACTGGTAACATCTTTTTGCACACTACTCAGTGACACTAAGCTATTGAAAAATAATGATAAGGGCAGCAAATTAATTTAGTATCTCTTTTCAGGTCACTCTTGAGAATACAGTACCTGTGTTTTAGATTTAAAAGTTGAAGCAGTTCAGTGCCCTATTTAGGTTGCTTCCTTTTGGAAAGTTATTACACATGTGCATATTTTGACACTTCTATTGCCACACTTGTATGAAGATTAAAAGATGGAGGACATTACATCTCTTTTCCTCCTGAAGACACTAGTTTTATACTGCATTTTCAATTTCCTCCTGATATTTTAAAATAGCTAATCCAAACTTCCTTTACATGTGATTTCTGAAACACTTCAGGAGAAAGGCAGCCTTAATTACATAATTAATTAATTAATTAATTAAATGTAGAGAATTATTTTTGGCATATGTGTAAAAAAAAGTGACAAGTAGTATGAGAATGGAGATCAGCCATCTACAGGTCAAGAGAACTTTTCCAAAAACATATGCCCTGATTCCAAGGATTTGTTGAATATACCAGGGCAGCTGGAGGACTAAAGCAACAAGCCTGCCTATAAACTAGTTTTATCATTTTTGGGACTGAGAAAGCCTCTGCCAAATCCAAGAAAAGTCCAACTGCTATGCACAGATTCTACACCATGTACAGGGTGGCCCATGAGTCCCTATCCATCCTCTCCATAGGCACATGCCCCACCCCTCTGTCCAGCAGCCCAATGGGAACATTTCCTCTCTCCCACAGCACAGAGTTCACCCCTCCCCTCTGCCCTGAGCTCAACGGGAGCACTCCCCCCCCAACAACAGAGCCCTACTCTCTTTGTGGCCGGGTAGGTACTTACGAACCACCCTGTATCTAGCATGTCTTGTATTTTGATACCTTAGATATGTTATGTAGTCAGTTCTTCTTCTTTACTTCCTCTGTTACCCCTTTGAATAACATTCCATATGCGTCTCAGGACAGATCATGGCTCCATGATCGTAGTGCAGGGGAGCCCAAACTTTTTGGGCTGCAGTCCAGTCACGTGGTTCAGGGAGCCAGTCACTGTGGCCCAGGGGCTGGATCCGGCCCCTGATGCCAATTCAGCTGGCCTGTGAAGCCCTCGTCACTCCTGGAAGCAGAAGTAAAATGCGCATTTTACTTCTGCTTCCAGGAGCGATGAGGGCTTCGCGGGCTAGATGAATTGGTGTCAGGGGCCAGATCCAGCCCCCAGGCCATAGTTTGTGAACCCCTGTCATAGTGTGTGGGTCACTTCATGACAAGCTGGGATCCACCTTAAACAAATTTATGCCAATGACATTTTTCCTGCTTCAGGGGAAAATGCATTCTCTGATATGAGTTGCAGCTGACAACTCCTTTGGGTGTTGTAGATACAAATTTCTTGTTCTGGCACTTCTAGTGGCCTCCACTGGCGTTATTTGGTGTTCTTGTAATGTTTCTTTGATGTTCTCTTTCCACCTTCCTCAGGCATTTCACAAAAAGCTGAACTAAAACAGACACAGATAAGCAACACAAAGAATAAAAAGCATAGCAATTATGCATAATTACTCAAGTAATTAATCAAGTTCAATTAAAAGTAGTTAAAGGCGGGGAAATACAAACAGAAGCACAACAGTTAAAAACACATTTATTAGTAGTCAGTCAAGGGTGGAAAGACTTCCTGAACCCAAAGCTCTTTATGTGCCTGCTAAAGACAGGAAGGACGTTGGCCTGCCACACCTCAATTTGAAGGAGGTTCCATAACCTGGGAGCAACCACTGAGAAAGGCTGGGCTTAAATTCCCAACATTCATACTGCCAAGTGTGGTGAGATGAGAACAAGAAACAGGTCTCCCCCAAAGATCTTAAAACCTGGGAAGGGTAGTATAGGACAGTGATGGTGAACCTTTTAGAGGCCACCCCTCCCACTGTGCCCACACCAATGCGGCTGGGGAAGAAAAAGCCAGGGCAGGTTGAGGACTTCACCACCCCTTCCCTTGTACTCACACCAACTGCTGGGGGAAGAAGAAGCCAGGGAAGGTTGAGGACTTCACCACCCTTCCCCCTGAGCCCCCATCAACATATTGTATTGTAATGTAATGTATTGTTTGTAACTGCCAGTGAGTGGGCAGCAATATAAATTTGAACTAATAAATAAATAAATAAATAATAAACTCAACAGGCTGCCACCCATGCTGCAGAGAGGCAGGGTAAACTCTGTGCTGGGGGAGCGAGGAAGTGCTCCTATTGGGCTGCTGGGCAGAGGAGCGGAGCAAACTCTGTGCTGGGGCAACAGCATGTGTACCCACAAAGGGGGCTCTGAATGCCCCCTCTGGCATGCATGTCATAGATTTGTCACCACCGTTATAGGAGAATACCGGCCCTATAGACAGTCCTGACTGAAACCATATGGGAGTCAATGGCAATGCAAAGCAGAAGGATATGTTCCCAGTGGCCATTGTGCCTGCGAATGCAAAAAAAAAAAAAAGGAAAGGGAAAAAAGCACACCAGGTGCCATCAGTTTTCCTTGTTCGATTATGGCTATGCATAATTTCAAACATCAATTGTGAAACATACAGCTCTCAACAAGGATTTTTGTAGGACCCTTTTTGGCTTGCATCTGCTTTACAAGACACAGTTAGGACTGTATCAGACTGCCATAGGTTTCAGGTGCACACGTGTAGCTGAAACCACAAACTGAAGAAGTTGCATAAAGACTAAGAAGAAATAATACTTGCATGCTGTCAAAGTTGTTTCATACTTATGGTGACCCTTTCCAGGGTTTTCTCATTAGAAAATACACAGAAGTGGCTTGCCATTCTTTTCTTCTGTGGGGCTCCTGGAACTGTGCACGTTGTCCAAGCTTGCACAGGCTGGGTCCTCTCTTGGAAGGTAGACTTGGGAACTGAATTCCAACTCAGAGTGCTATTCAGTATGGCTGCATGAAGATCATAAACCATCTGTGATTCTTTGTGTTTGTTAATGTTTGTGCAAAGAGCTGGATGTGAGCTATAAGACTAAGATTAAGCCCTGATTTATCAATTCAGAGAAGAAGAAGAAAAAACAGTTCAGCAAAAGTTTGAATGCAGAGTCCATATTCCTCCCATAATTGTCAAGAAATGGAAATTAACAGATAGTTATAATGCTTTCCCCTCTGCAAGTAGATGCAGTTTACAGTTTACACCAATTCCTATGAGGCAATTAAACCACCAAATTTCACACAAACTGGTGGAGTAGAATTGTATTGCCCACCTTTAAGTTTTGTATATTTTTTAATGATTTTATTGACAATATTTTTTTTATTAATTACCCCAAAATTTAGATTCAATATGCAAGGACAGCTGTATCTTCCAAGAGAGTCAAATCTACAAAAGTATAAGACTGTCTTTTTTCTTTTTAAAGGAGAAAAAAGGGTGTGTTTATCCCCTGGAGATGAGTTCAGAGAAGCGTCAGTGTATGATATAGCTCACAGAATTTCTAAAAATGTTAATTATTGCACTATTTCACTTGCAAATATCATTCTTAAATCCTATTAATTTTTCCCCCTCCCCTTTTATAAACTATTTTTAAGGAAAACATATGAATAGGATGAGAAGGGCTGTATATTTAACAATTAAGGAAAAGAAAATGTGTTTATGACTGAAAAAAATCTATGTTCCAGACAAATCACAAGAAGTTGCCTTACCTTGTCAAGATGAGAATGAGAAAGGGGTTGAATTGAAACAGGATGACTTTTCATCATCTTTTCCAAAGATGGCTTAAGTTTCTGAGGTCAGCTGGAGAGAATAATTCTATAAGAAGTTATGCACTAAGCTTCAGGCCATATGCATTTCCACTCTAGGAACATTCCCAAGGCCAGTCTTAAAGGCCACTTCAGATCCAGTCTAGTGGGCTTTGACACCTCAAAGAGCCTGACTCTCCACTAGCTTACAGCATGTTTTCATAGGGACATAATATGCTTTGACAAGTGTTTAGTATATTACAGCCTACAGATGGATCCAGATGATCACTTCCTTTTTAAACCCAAGCCTTTGCACGCACACAGAGCACAGTCACTTTCTCAATCACCATACAGAGGCAAAAGGGGGAAGGTGGGATTGGCATGATGAATGTTCATGATGACCAACTATATTAAAAGGATTAATCCTAAAATCTTGGCATGTGGGTACCAGGAATGGAAAATGGCACATGGAAGACCAAAACAGACTGCTCCCCTCACACACCTTCTGGTGTATGACTGTAAATGTCAGTATGCAGTATAGAAGAGGAAACCATCTCAATCTATTGAGAAAACCTCCCAATAGGGGAGGGAGTATATTTTCTACTGTTGCTGATCAAACATTAGAGGCTAGAGTACAAAAGGGAAGCTAAGTATAATGTGGATGAAAGAAGTGAAATGGAAACTACCTAACTCTATCTAGAAAAACATAGGGAAACTGAGGTCCTCCAGATGTTTCATAAGTTAGCAAGCCCATCAGCATGGCCAATGGTTAGGAACGGTGGCAACGGTAGTCTGAGAGTCTCTCAAACATGAATGCTTCATGTTTACAATAGACTCATGCTCCCACTTCCATGTATCCTTTCTTCCAGTCTTTGTCAAATCACCTGGTTTTTTTTTAATGTATAAAAGGGCCTGGAAACAATGAGGAACACTCTTTGTTTCAATAATTATTTGAGGGTGGTATTCCTTTGTGCTGAGCTCATGATACCTTCCATCTTGGATTTCTTCCTGTATGTTTGTTTCCTTTTTTTCTCATTTTTTTGGTGGTTTTTATTTTTTTGGGATATGTCCCTCCTCTCATTTGTTTGGATTTCCCCTCTATTTGGATGTGTCTGTTGTGTTGTTGTTGCTATTTTGATCCTTTCCTTCATTGCCTTATTTATGTTTGCTGCTGTTTGGCCTGCTCGCTGCTAGCTGCTTGACTCAAAAAAGAGAAGATAGTAGCTGACAAGGAGAATGAAATTCCCCATATTCTAGTACTTTTGGTGATGGTGATGAGTTTATTGTAATTTTTGCCTTGCTTTTCTTGGTTTTAGAGAGAAGGGGGCCCTGGGGCTGCATTATGTCATTTTTCTGCCCTCTCTCTGTGTATGTGAGTATTTGGGTACTTTCTCAGTTTGTTTGTTTGTTTGGGTTTTTAAAATTGTTTTTATTATGTATTTATTTTATTAAAGTTGTATGTTACTTGGTTTTAGAAGGCCCTGTTTTGTTTTATTCCTTTGGAGGAAGTATGCTCTGCTGGGACAGTGGATTTTGTAGCTCTGCCATTGTTTCACTGGGCTTCATAGGCATTTGTCTTTTTCTGTTCTTGGTGTTGCATTGTTGTTGGATTTTTTACCAAGTGTCTCTGTAGGCCAGGCAGCCAGTGCCTGGATGGATGACTGCTCTGTTCCCACCACCACCACCACTCTTTGGCTATGTAGGCCCAGACTGTCTGATCTCTGTTTTGCTAGGAGGTGGCATTGAATTGATATTGTTGACAATATAAACTAGTGCAGTGTTTTTCAACCTTTGGTTTTGGGACTTCAATTTCCAGAAGCCTAAGTCAATTCCCCAAAGCATTGATCAGTCAATGTACTGACTTAGGCTTCTGGGGATTGAAGTCCCCCTGTGGGGCGCGGGCCACACATAGGGAACCACTGATCTAGTGCCTACATAGCTCTGATGATGACCTTCCTTGTTAGTGTATTATTCCCTGTTTTTTAAAAGAAGTTGATTGATTCTCTGTTGGTTTGCTTTTTGGAGCAGTTTTAAAGTGATCTTTAGGGCCTTAAAAGTGCCAGAAAATACAAAGGGGGAAACACAAATTGAATGACCTGAAATAAGTTTTTTTCTCTTATGAAGCAACTTGTATATGAAAAAAAAAATTGCAGACCAAAAAGGATCCCCAAACAATTTTTTTTGCTGTCCGCATCCCTACAGTGCCATATGAGAAAAAAAAAAATAACAGAGAAGACCCGTATTACTGCTGCTGAAGAACAAAATGTAGGTGCTCCAATCTAGTCCAGAAAGCCAAAACACAAAAGCATAACTTCTAGACCAAAACCCATGTGCATAGATGTTCATGACCATATTCTCATCATGGCACCAAGACTGCTCTGGTTGTACTGCATGATGGCTTTGTCTGGGGAGCTGTCTATGGGAGGGTTTGTCCTTCCTGGTGCTCCTGGATCTCTCAGCGGCTTTTGATACTGACAACCATGCTATCCCTTTAATTTAGACAGACTGTCAGGAATGGGAATTGGGGACTTTGTATTACAGTGGTTTCATTCCAACCTCAGCAGCCATCCTCAAATGGTCCAACTCAAGGAGGTTGTTTTGTCCCTCTGGATACTCCATTGTGGAAATCCTCACGAGTTGCTTATCTCCCTGATATTAAGCTCCTTGGGGTGGGCTCATTTGGAGTCCATTGTCATCAATATGCAGATGACACACAACTTTCTCTCTCCTTCCTATTTTCTCTGGTGGATACAGTTCGGTGTCTTGAGGATTGCCTTGATAATGGAATGGACAAGGTCAGACAACTTGAAAATGAATCACAACAAGATTGTGCTCTTGCTGCTGCAAGCCCCATGTACCCATTTAGAGGCCCTGGCCCCTATATTTGATGGAGTTGTTTTTCCTTTGGAAGGGGCCAGGTTCAAATTTTAGGGGTAATTTTGAATTCAGTGCTCAAACTAGAATAGAAGATGGCCATTGTGACTAAAAGGGGAGACAGAAAGCTTTCTAATGGTGTTGATATTATGCATTTATCTGGAAACCAGAGCTCAGTTTTATTAGGCATGAAGATCTGATTGACATTTATAGTGTCAGCTTGGAAATTGCAAGAAATAATTCCCATCCAATTAAAATAAAGTGAAAATATCAATTTTATTCATCTTAGCACATTGTGAGAAGATCCTCCCATGTATTATAAGAAAGGAAGTGGCATTAATAACTGGCAGCAGCTGTATCTACTTCACTGTCCAACTTTTGCTGTACTAATTAACTCAGGTCCATCCTGGGGAAAATGTCTTTACTATGTGAGAAATGTATTCATTCTCCTTACCGGTCCAGTTCTTATTCTTTTCTGAAAAGAAATTGCCAATCATGCCTGACTGAATAAAATTACATGTGATACACTGGAATGGAAGTGCTGTTTGCTTACACAACAACTGAACCCTCCACATTAGCATCTCTGAGTACCAGTCCAAGGTTTAAGTCCTGCTTTGGAAGGGTTTTCTAATAGGTGGTGCCATGGGTTTTCAGAAAGCATCGCCTTCAGTACTATGATTTAATTTTCTTATTCTGTACTCACATATCTTCAGTTTAGGATAAAGCTGATGCTTAGTTGGAGTACTGATTAAATGTTTCGGAACCAAGGTCATATCCAAGGGAGAAGAAAAATATATGAAAAGTTGAATGAAGAGACATAGTTGGTTTTCTTGACATAATGGAAACATGAATTCATGCCTCTAGATGGAATTCCATACATTGTATACACAGCTGGCAATTGCCACATCAGTTGATGATGGCTTCTTAGGGTGCATCCAGCCTAAGGAAAGCATAAGTTCCCTTCTGGCTTCTAGAAGAGTTACTTCTCTACCAGTTTGTTTAAGTGATGGTCAATCTACTAGTTAGCAGAATTCAGAGTCCATATAAGGACATCACGGGGACCATAGGAAGGGGAAGAAGAAGACCCTACCTCTATCTTGCAGGCAGAAAATGCAGAGTGATGCCTCCAAATTCATATGGATGAAGTGATTTATCTTCATTTTTTCACACCATCAGTGGATTATCACCCTCAACACTGAGGGGGGACCACAGCTCTAATCAGTTGTACTAATGGCAAGGGCAAACTGCCTTCCAATTGTGCCCTCAAATATGCTTTGCAATTCATGATGTGGAAAAAATACAAGAAGCAATTAAGACAAAACATCACCTTATCAGTTGCATGCTTAATTTTCCTTTACAAATGCACAGTGCTAATTTTAGTGCATCAAATGAATAAAAGACAATGGATACAAGAGCAAAATAATAATGAGTATTGGCACCAATCAAATAACAATTTGGTACTACTGAACAGGAACTGACAATACTTTATTCACAAAAAGAGTAATAAAAAAGGTCTTCATCATCTTTGGGTGGGTGGGTTGCAATACATTGGCACTTGCCTTTTAGCAAGGATTGGTCCACTTGTTCTTGCACAGATTCTGATGTGAGCTGCTGCCTGCCAATAACCCTAATCATTTCTCCACAAGGACTCACCTGGTGTTCTCACACTGCCTGAATCCTAATATTTTCTGTTGCCCTCATCATGTTTTCTCTCCTCCTTTTCTTGCCTGTGCTGCCTCCCCTCCCTGGGAATGCTCATAGCTGGAGGAATTCTCACTGGATGATGATGCCAAATATTCCCTCCTCCTCCTCCCAGCATGGCCCTTGAGCTCTTCCTTTGTTCTGATCCACGCTGACCTCCACTCACTGCTGGTCCCTCAGCTTTCCTGCACTCTGAAAAATGCATATGCAGTTACCCACATCCCCAAACCTAGATTGGGGGTGGGGGTGGGATGATGGCAGGGCATCTTGGGGTTGTGGTTAGTTCATTTCATCCCTATGTTGTCAATAAGTAATGTGGAATTCTTTCTTGCCCCACCATCCAACAAACAGCAGGAAGTGATATCACTCTTTGCTTTCTACATGATCACAGTATGGCATTTAATGCCATTTCCTATAAGAGAAAAGGATACACATATTACATGTGTATATGATGGACTAATAGGAGAATAGGGGTACTGGGAGACCAGCAGTGATCAGAGCTTTCTCTTGCTTCCCATGGCACTCTGCAGTCATCATAAACATAGCTCAAACATCTTGGCTACAAATGGAAGAGGACCCCAATTCATATAGAATTCTGTTTGCTCCCCTCTCATCCCATGGGCAATCGATTTTAATTTCAGGTTCATTGCTATCTTTATTCAGCTCACATAATGCAGACCTGAGAGACTGAGGAAGTTCCCACCCAATCGTTTTCACCACACAAAGACAGTATAGAAGAAGGAAGAGCAGCATTTGAGTAGCAGCAGTTCATTCATGTGTGTCATTGGGGTGATATATTTGACAGGTGCCTTACAAACAGTGATGGGATGTAACAGGTTCTCACCAGTTTGCCAGAACCGGTAGTAATCTTTCCCAGTGTCCCAGAGAACCGGTAGCAGTTTTTTGGGGGAACCACGTTTGGGGCTTACCTTTTAACTCATTCCCCCACTGCACATGCACGCCTAGCACTTGGTGTGCATGCACGCCTACAGTGCTTGGTGCGTATACACGGCCTCCTTGCTGTCCTCCCAAGCTGCTAGCCTGAAGCTCCCTATAGCCTGCTCCCCAGGGTAAGTGACTCACCTTTGGATGTGGTGTGTCTGTGTGTATTTTAATCTGTATTTAATACCTTTACCTATATTTACGTACAACCACAGTTCCTAAAAAGGCCTGGCTTGGGGTTTTTAAGCAAAGTCTTGGAGTTACCTCATCAATAAGCTACACCTGTGCAGTTCCAAATTCTGTTCCAGTTGGAGAACCCTTAAGGAGGTACAGCTGTTTTACATTTACATTAAGGTATATTATCCTAGAGAACTGGTTAGGCAAAGACTTATAATACCTAACTTCTTTAACTGTTGAAAAGTTGAAAAGTGCCAAAATGAAGCCATCTTGTGGTGAGTTCCTTCTGCAGTTCCTTCCATCTGTCCTAGTGTGAGAAAGATTAGCCAGAATAAGCTTTAAGCTCTGGTTTAAAAGCTCTGGTTGATTTGTGTTTGGGGTGGGTGTATTTTAATGTATTTTTATTTATTTAATTTATTTATTTATGCGTTTGTATTGTGGGCATGTGGGTGTGTGGTTGAGATGTGTGTGTGTGTGTGTGTGTGTGTGTGCTTATTTTTATTTTATTTTAATTATTTATTATTTTCTTTTTTTGGCCCCACCCACAACATCATAACGTTATGACATTGGTCCACCCACAATGTCATGATGTCATGACTCTAGCTCCACCCACACTGTGATGATATCATGGTGGGGTAAAATTTTTGACATCCCACCACTGCTTACAAGTGCCATTTTCTTGAAACACAACACTAAGATACTTAAAGTCCCTTGTCTGTTCAGTCTTGTGGCCCTTTTTTAAGCATTTATAAAATGATGGTCTTTTTCTTTTATTTCTTTTTTCTTTTTTACAAACACCATAGTCTTTCTGTTCTGAAACCTGCTTGTTTGTCAGACAAAATATTTTCAAATTCTATCCAACTATGCAGTTTCAAATAAAGATGTCTAGAATACATCAAGGCTATGGCATATGGTGTAATTATGGACTGGATGATAATTTGTTTGCCCTTTTTTTGTAAATTGGGATAATAGCTAAACTCCAATCAGATTGCATGTAGGCACTCTGGTCTACCATTCATGTTTCTTTTAATTAACTATGGAGGAATACCATTACAATTTGTAGCCTTGCATGGTTTTAAGTTGGTTACTTCAGATATTGTTACTGGTGGCCATTCTGGCAAGCTCCTAGTAATATGTTACAGTTGAAAAGTGGGTGTCTTTTTTCTGCATATAATTCACAGAATAAAGTATAGAATGCTCCAATTTGCTCTGCAAGGAAAGATCCCTGGGAAGAGAGGGCCTGGACATAGATGGACTTCATGACTGAAGAATCCGAGAGACTGATATGCAGTGGCGTCGTGCAGACTTCAGCCGCCTAGGGCGAAGAACAAACTCGCTCCCCACCAGCTCGGTGCTGCTGCCGCTGCCGCCGCCGCCGCCACCACCCCACCCCCCAGGACCCAGGCAGAAGGCGGCCCCCCTGCTGATGAGTGGCGCACGCGGGGCGCCCGCCAGGGGCAGGCGGCGGAGAGCCCCGACGGCCAGCCAGGCGGGCCGGCGGGCAGAGGCGAGCAGTGCGCGCGCGCACGCGTGGCGCTCGCCAGCAAAAGGGCCGCCCTCCGCCTGGGAAGTCCTGCTTCCTAAGCCCAGGCAGAGGGAGGCCAAAGCGGTGGGGACATTTTGCCACCCCCTGAAAGCCGCTGCCCGGGGCATCCGGGGCCCCCGCCCCCTACGCTACGCCACTGCTGCTATGGCATGTCCTCGGAATAACTGTTCTGAGCAGTTAAGAACAGGAAGACTATCTCCATGATGATAGCGAATATCTGGAACTGAAGAAGAAGAGGAGGACGAGGACGAGGAGAAGGAGGAGGAGAAGAATTCCACGCTCCAGAGTGAATGTGACACTCTGCCCATGTTGAACAGCTATTTCTAAGTTTTGCTATGAGGCACCAAAAACTATTCATATTTTTCACCCAGACTGCATTAATAACCTGCTAACCTGCTGTTCAGTCAACACTACTCCTTTTTGTCTTGATTAAATTTCTTATACAGTGCTGTTTTCTAGATTACAATAGGGCCTCAGCATTTATCCCTTCTGGGTTTCCCTTACATAGCTTAAATTAAGATATAAAGGCTTTCTTAGCATCACTTAGACTCTGAATCGAACCAATCCTTAGATCTAAATTTGCTAGTTTGAATTTTCTTTAAATCTTTTGCTGTAAATTATAACTCATTTTCCTTTACATTGCCCCTATTATTGTGATATTCCAAAAACATTTGAAACCTGTTTAAAGTTATTACTTTGATGTTCTGAGGTATATTACACCCTCTTATTATTTAGAGATCACAATATCAGTATATTTAATGTGGCACAATTATGTACAGCTGCAATCAAAATTCACAAAAGATTTTAGTAAATTTGTAATTGTTCTTAACTAATAACAGCATTTATTTAAAGAGGGGAACGCAGCCAATACCAGCTCTGCTATTAATCAATCTCTAGTTATTTTTACCAATTTAGGGTGATAGTGTAAATCTTTTGTTGTTCAGTCGCATAGTCGAGTAAAACTATTTGCAACCCCATGGACCACTGCATGCCAGGCACCCCTCTCCTCCACCATCCTCCACAGCCCTCTCAGCTCTACACCCATTGCATCAACAATTCCATCTAACCATCTCATCCTCTGCTCTCCTCTTCTCCTTTTGCCTCTGATCTTTCCCAGCATGAAGGCTGTCTCGAGTGAGTCCTCTCTTCTCATTTGGTGTCCAAATTATTTTAGCTTCATCTTCAATATTTGTCCTTCCAAGGAGCAGTCAGGGTTGATTTCCTTCAGGATCAACTTATTTGATGTCTTTGCTGTCCAGTTACTCTCAAGATTCTTCTCCAGCACCACATTTCAAATCAGGGGTGGCCAATCTTTTTGTGCCATGGGCCTGACCACGCCCCCAGAACAGCTGAATGGGCTGGACCAAGCCCCCAGAAGTGGAAGTGGGCACATTTACAGCTGATGTAAATGTGCTCACTTCCACGTTTACGTCAGCCACAGGCATGTTTGCGCATGTGTTGATGCGTTTCATGGCTGATGTAAACATGCCTGCTTCTACTTCTGGGTGCAGGGGAGTGGGTGACAGGGTGGTTGGAATAGCATTGCAGGCCAGGTCTGGCCCACAGGCCATAGGTTGAGAACCCCTAATGTAAATCCTCAGAATAATATATTTTATGTATTCTTTGTACTTATGGTTATTTGTTTTTTAGATATTGGCCATTGACTGTGTGTATATGCTCAAGGTATGATAATCTCAGTCATTTTAATGATACTTGATTTCATCTAAATTTCATCCTATCTTAGAAGGATAGGTAGAAAAGGGTAGGTATACCCTTGTCTGATGTCATGCCATTTATTAGCTGATATCTTGTTACTCAGATCTGCCTGCACAATAAGAATGATGTCAAGAACATTGGCAGATGGCAGCTGCTTGAAAGCTTTCTTTTGCAATTTTTGGTGTATGTGTCTTGTGCACAATGCAACAAATGTCACACACACCCTAACATTTTTAAAAGGAAGCATTAAATCAGCAGCAGTATGCCATTGCTCCTGACATCATTCCTGTTGCACAGATGCATCCCACCCAATAGGACTTTGGCTAGTACCTGTTAATAATTCACTCCAATAAAGTTTGTAGGTTGTGTAAATTATCAAAGATAGAAACCAAAGGTGCTTCCAGATGTGAATTTTGTCTTTCATCCAAACTGTTGACTAAGGGAAGGATTCTAGTCTTTACCTACAATCCTCCCATATTTTCCCACTGCTTCTTCCCTTCTCCCACTGCTTCTTCCCTTCTCTCTCTCTCTCCCCCCCCCCATGAAAAACAATCATTAAGAAGGAAAAGATTGCCCAGATGCCCACAGAATCCTTTTGGGGTTATAATCCTACTTAGTATTTTCTGGGAGTGACAGCAGAATTTTCTGGACCAAATGGAACATATTTTTGGTTGATATTTACATCAGGAATCATACAGTGCAATGACAAAATAAAGTAGGAATCTTTTACTTATCAGGCTTACATAAACTTTTCTTTTCCTCCTGTAGACTCACACTGGCTGCACTGGTTCCCCCACACATGTTGGAGAAAACCTACTGTCACACTCTTTTGAAAAGAAGCTGTTCATATAAGTAGAGTCTGAATTCTATGTCTTATTGAGGTGCCAGAAACACCCACTGAACAAAATGAAATATAGCATAATAGACAGAAGCCAAAAATAATGGAATGCCCTGAGGCCCACAGCAGTGGGAACCGGCTCATAGAATACTGGATAATTAGAGATATCAAATGTAGCTGAGTGTTTCATGGTCCATTGGACTACTGTTTAATAAATCAATGGGTTCTTCCCAGTTCCTGGGATAATTCCATTTTGATGGAATTCTTTTTAAAATATAAGAAATGCGTAAGACGAAAAAGTGAAATAAATAATGAATACTGTACTCCTGTACGGTAACAAATGGAAAAGAAAAACAAAGGATGGAGGAGAAGAATGTTCAAGCTGACCTGCTTTTGTTATTATAGAATGTCTAGTTAATTATACATAAGTTAGTGAATATACTAGCCAGTCATGTTTTATTTCAGACAAAACAACCCAAAACAAAACAAAAGGAGTGACAAAAACATTGTGGCACTTCAGAGACTACTATATTTTAATATGAACTTCAATGGATCAAGTCCACTTCCTCAGCCTGTGTTACATTTTGTGTTAGTTTTCTAGCTACTCCCTTTCTTCTACTACTGTTATTTCTGGAGTGGAAAACTGTGTTGTTGCCTGACTGAAAATATCTAATTCCAATCCACTTTAGTTCATTGACACCAAACACTGCAATGTTTTTATGTTCCAATCAGTGATGGGATGTAACAGGTTCCCACCAGTTCGTCAGAACTGGTAGTAACTTTTCCCAGTGTCCTGGACAACTGGTAGCAGCTTTTGGGGGGAAACCACCTTTGGGGCTTACCTTTTCACTGTTTCCCCCAGTGTTTGGGTGAGTGGGTGTATTTTAATGTATTTTTATTTATTTATTTATTTAATTTATTTACGGATTTGTGTTGTGGGTGGGTGGGTGGATTGAGGGGTGTGTGTGTGCTTATTTTTATTTTATTTTATTTGGCCCCGCCCACAACATCATGACATCATGATGTTGACTCCACCCACAATGTCATGATGTCATGATGTTAGCTCCACCCATTCTGTGATGACATCACGGTGGGGTAGTAAAAATTTTGACATCCCACCGCTGGTTCCAATTCTTGTTTTATAGTTTCTAATATATTCATACTTCTCATGTTCCAAATATATGTGTTGTGCAGCATCAGACCTTTTTTTAAGTTATGTACACACCAGTCACTTGACATCCTTTGGGATTTAATCTAGTTGGATTATTAGTGACAGCACTATTTGTACCTGTCTTTTGTTCTTCTTCAGGAGCTGATTAAGAACTTTTTGATCTGCAGGAGAGTCTAATCTTTCAGCACTGTTGCTTGTTTTATTTTGGACTGACCCATCAAGATAATAAAGGGGTTGGCCATTGCCACCATCTGAACAGTACTAACAAAAGTTAGCTTGAGTATCACTGCTTTTTTCACCTTCAGCTACTGGTGTTCCCCAGTAGCTGATGTCACCCATCACCTATGCAGCTATTGATGGCCTTTCACACTACTGACTGGATGAATTTTTATTAGCAAGCTGAGATATTTAGACACAGGTTGTAATAGATTTATTCTTTTCCCTTTTGTTGACTGGAGAAAGCTGACAGCCAAAAGTGTCTTTTCATGTTGACTGAGCATCTGATCACATGGGAGTATTTTTTCAAAAATATTAATGCACTCGGGTTGTTTTTACTACTAGGATCATACAATCCAATAAGATGTTTCCCCAATTCCTCCTCCAAGTAGCAACAATGTTTCCACTCCTTTCCACTCTTATTGGTTGGAAGTGTTTCCAAATTATTCCAAGCCTTTGAGTTTCTAGAGCCGTGATGGTGTACCTTGGTCCTCCAGCTGTTCTTGGACTTCAATTACCAGAAGTCTAAGTCAGCACTCCTGCTGATTAGGGCTTCTGGGAATTGAAGTTCAAGAACACCTGGAATGCCAAGGTTAGCCATCACAGCTCTAGAGGCACCTGAAGTGATTGGGTCCCCTGCTGGACCTGTAAAGTGCAGCTTGAATCAGCGGTCTTCTTGGCGGACCCTTCAAGGAGAGGGAGGAACATGAATGTGGCTGAATGGAGCAGCACATAAGTACACAGGAAGGATAATCTCGCCAGCAGATCCACTCTCCTCACCTAAAGCAGGAGGGGGGAAAGACTGCTTCTTTTCTGTAGTTCCTTTTGCCTTACCTAGTGTGAGAAAGATTAGCCAGCACAAGGTGGCCATTGCCCAGGGTACGCCCAACTGTGGTTCAAAACTAATACAAGCTTTGAGGAGGCTCTTTCTGTGTACCCCATTTATTTCTATGTACAGGCTCTGTTGAGGACAGGCCATTTTGGTGATATCTCATTCATAGGACATGACTTGATGGCACATAACAACAAGAACAGACTCTGAAAAGGAAGTAAAGCCATGGGTTTCTGTGAGCAGAATTCCATGACCATATCAATATGTTAACTATCAGAAGTGTACAACCATCCCAAAGGCAGAGCACAAGCTTTGTATGGAGAAACCTCCAGGTTCAGTTCATCAGAAACATGAGGAAAGACTGGAAAAACTCCTGCCTGAAACCATGGAGAACTGCTGCCAGTAAGTGTTGACAATGCCAGGTGAAATTGTGTTGCTAAGGGTATAAGAACTCTTTAGGTTCCCATGTTTCACTATGCTAAGACAGCTGGTCACAATAGCAAATCCAAAATGAGCAAGTGCCCAGGATTAGACAATGGTTTGTGTTGTCTGAGACCTAGGTCAGCAAGAGAATTTGTACAGTTTGTCATATGTGTGGCTTTCAAAAATAAAAATGACATCACATAAGTTCTTGGTTATGTTAGTAAATAGGAATGGGGAAGCTAAATAAGAAGTCTGGGGTATTAGTCAGGACTCAATAGAGCTGTAGGAACAAAAAGATGTATTTTGCTTAAAAAGTGTGGGGGGAAGGAGAGAATAGGGAAGCATAAAAAATTGAACCAACAACGAGAGGCCAGTATGAAATAGACAAGGCAATTATTTAACAACCCGAGCATGAGGAAAGATCGAAATATTGCTGGGGCGGGGAGTCTAACCTTGTATAAATCATATCTCAGATCAGTCAAAGACAGGACAAGGTGTCTCCAGCACAGATAACAATAGATCAGGAAGCAGGGAGAATGAATAAGCATGTCCCAAACCACCTGACCTAGATTGGAAAAAAAATGTTAGTACAAAAATGAATTGGTGCCAAAAAAAAGTAAGTAAAAAAGGAAAAGGAGACTAAAATAGAAAGCTGCTCATTTTATTTGATGCTGTCACTCTGGAGATCTAGCAGTTGTATTTCTACAAAAAAACCCATGGCATTATCAGAGTATGCTCTGACCTCCAAATCCACAACACGCTGTCCCAATGAGAAAACAACTGCAAACAGAGATGATGAACTAACTAGTGAAGGCAGCACCTTTGGAAGAGAGGGAGGCAGGGTGAAAACAGGTAACAAGATGCACCCAGTAAACTGGAGCCATTGCCTAGGCTAGTTTTATCTGTGCTTCCTTGCCTGCAGCACAAATGACTTGCATGGAGGTTTTCCCAGCACCATGCTTTGGTCATGATTTTTGGTGTGCAAGCATTGCACAAGCACAACTGCAGGTATAAAATGGCCAGTGCACACCTTGTCCCTTGTGTCGAGGCATGCTGCTTAAGCCTAGGGCAAACAAAGGTGATCAATGTGAGGCCCTGAGAAAGTTGCTGGACTGCTACTTCCAGGCTTCCTCCTGGGTGGCTTTCACGACTAGGGCTGAATGGAGATGCATTGCAACCTCCCTGGGAGGACCATGCTTGACTGAGACACATCTGGTTTCTTCCTCTCATACAGAGTAGCAGCAAAAGGCAATTCCATTCACACCCCTGCTGCTCTGCTCTGAAGCCATTTCAAGCCCTTCTTCTTCTTCTTCTTCTTCTTCTTCTTCTTCTTCTTCTTCTTCTTCTTCTTCTTCTTCTTCTTCTTCTTCTTCTTCTTCTTCTTCTTCTTCTTCTTCTTCTCTTCTTCTTCTTCTTCTTCTTCTTCTTCTTCTTCTTCTTCTTCTTCTTATTCTTCTTCTTCTTATTATTATTATTATTATTATTATTATTATTGAACTGCACTGATGAGTAATCTAGTGGATATATAGGTAAAAGTAAAGTTCATCCTTGCTCGAAAGCCAGTCATATCTGACTCTAGGATTCAGTGCTCATCTCTGTTTACAGCCAAAAAGCCAGAGGTGTCTGAATTTGCAGACATTTCCGTGGACATGTGGCAGGCATGCCTCAACACCTGAGTGCATGGAATGCTATTTACCTTCCCACTGAAGTAGTCCTTATTTATCTATTTGTAATTTCTTGCTTTCAAACTGCTAAGTTGGCAGGAGCTGGGACAGAGACAGAAGCTTACTCTGTCATACAGTACTCAGGAATCGAACTCTGACCTTCCATTCATCAAGTGGATATATACCTGAGAACAAAATGTGCATGAAGGATGCTAGATTTGACACAGCAATTAAAAGAATAACTGAATTGACATAATTATGTCAACAGAAATGATGGACCCTGTCCATGTCTCCTTCTGTAAACCGTGCCTATACTTTTTACATTTAGAATCCTTCTGGTGGAGTTTAGGGAAATGTCAACTGTCAGAGCCAATCATCATTTTGAATTTGGAAGCATTTTTTCTTTATGCAACATTTTTGTTACCAGTTAAGCAGATATGAATTGTTTCTGTGTTACACCAGCTTGCTTCCATAAGATGATGTGCTGAACAAAAGTATTACGGTCTACACTGTGAACAAAATATTGGAATAACATACAGGGAATAGAATTGCTGGTCTTTGGGCACCAGTCGAAATCTCAGGGAATTTCTGTGTTTCTCCGTGTCTCCAGGCAGGGAGACAAATTTCTGGCTGAGCACGAGTTGACATATAGATAGGTTGATCTTTGCACATGATGTAGCTGAAAAGCATGAGGCACCCATCTGCACACCTCCCCAGCTGGTGCCAGGGCTGACTGGCCCAGCACAGAGGTATTTATGTGTGGCTCTCAATGACCCAGGGCATGCAGGGTCATTGCAGAGAGCATGCAGCACTCACCCCAGTCTCCTGATCTTGCTAATGGCTTCTTGGCACATTGACTTTGGGCTGATGAGGCAGTTTCAGCAAGGGAGGGATTAGAGCGCTAGCAAAAAGCCTTCTAGTTTCGGAAGGCCTGACATCAGCCATTGAAGATGGGGGTGGAGGGCAGGGAGGGACTAGGAGTGACACAGTGATGCCACAAGAGTTTGCCCTCCCTGTCTCAGGCTTCCATCTCAGGAAATGGGATGCTACTGATTTGGCAATTCAAAGAGAATGTGTTTAATTCATGTACTCTCCACAGACTAATGTGTGCCACAATCATTTTTGAGGAGCAGGACAAAAAGAGCCACATTCACACTATGAGCTGGGTATTCCCTTTAGCTAATTTGTACTGAATATACGGACGAACTAAATCAATACCAAATACAAATGTCTTCCAGACATTTAGGCATATAGCATTTATTTCACAAATAGTTAAATATGATACAGTTATAATGTACCATCATGCCAAGTCCAAATTATGGTGGCCTTTACCATATTTTCCTAAGTGATGTCCTGAATCTCTGTAATTTGCCCAAGGCCATGGATTTTCCTCCAGAAAACATATGAGGGAATTGAACTTCCAACCTCTATCTCTGCAGCTGGATACTCAACTCACTTAGCCATTCAGTCAACATTACCACCAACTCCTAGTCTACAAAAGTTCATGGTAAGGGGATACACTTTTTGAAAAACAGCTGTTATGGGATGTTACTCAACAAATTGACTGATGCCTTTGATTTCTGAGGGGATAAAACCACTCTTCTTTACATGTATGTCAAGAAGATCAGAAGACTAGGAGACATCGCTAAGTAATGTCTGGGCTTTTATTTAGTTATTGGAAACTGTTATGTGTGAAGAAGATCCCATGATCTAAGGCTTTTGGAACATACTTCCCAGAATCAGTATTTCTTTACACAACCTGCTTCACATTAGTGTAAAATAGGTTTTCTAGATGAAAAAAAAAAGAATAGAGTCCTTGCATGTGAAGAAGGGGTGCTTTCAGTATTGATCTTTGTTGCACAAACTCTTCCTCTTACATAATTACTTAAGGTGCAGTAGTTCACCTGGCCACTTTTAAATCCATCATTCATACTGTCCATAGGAAAGCTCACAAAACCAGACTACTACTTCTGTAATCATGCATTCATGTGTTTCAGACTAGAGGCTCTGCTATATGACTCAACTGGTGGGGCCGGATCAGGCTAAATAGGATTGCTTAAGGTCAAATAAAGATGAAGTATAACATTTGGTGTTATCCTTGCATTCACATGGCAAATTCGATTCAATCAACCCTCCTTTAAGAAACCAAATTAAACCCTTCTCCTTAATTCCCTCCTCTCTCTTCTTCTTTCTGAGAGGAAGCTTTCAGTTTTTCTTCTATTTGTCTAAAAGGCATAACACACCAGTGTTGCTGTAATAAATTAAAAACACAAACACTTCTGCTTCTTCCTCTGCCCCTCCACAGAGGAGCAGAGGAAGTTTAAAATTTCCCATTATTGTGAACTGTCTTGTTAAGCTGTTTAGGAATGCTTGAAAATTGAAAGTGGAAGGGAAATTTAAAGTGGCACGCTCTACTCTGGTTCAATCTCAGCTATCACACATGCCAGAAATGAACCAAAATCAAGCGATCAAGCCTGCACCTAAAAAAACCAGTAAACCCTGACAGGGACCCAGAAGGGTGCCAATAAGCCATCTGGCTGCCAGCTTAAAGAGTGAGCCAGTTCATAGCCACAGCAGACCAAATAACTGAATGCATTCAATGAGTTCATTCCGTAGTTCCTTCTGCCTGGCTTAGTGTGAATAAAGTTAGCCTACACAAGGTTGCCTCTTAAACAAGAAGAATTAGGATCACTAAAAGAGAGATACATGATAAATTCATGTGTTTTGTGTGTGTGTGTTACCTTCTATCATTGAATATTTTCTTTACCCTTTGTCTATCAAATTACCCAGGAAATTTTTCAGCTAGTAATATTGGGAAGGATGGTGTCTGTAGTCAATCAGAATATCTAAGGGGAGCAGGAATTTTGAAAGTGAGAAAAAGTCCCTGGACTGGATTAACAAGCTCCTTTCCTAATTGTTGCTCCCTCCCTCCTTCAGCACAAAACTGATGTCCAAGATTCCAAGTAAGGTAAAGGTAAAGGTAAAGGTTTCCCTTGCTCAAAAGCCAGTTGTATCTGACTCTAGAGTTCAGTGCTCATCTCTGTTACAAAGCCAAAGAGCCAGCACTGTCTGCTTCTGCAGATGTTTCCATGGTCATGTGGCAGGCATGACTAGACACCAGAGTAAATGGAACACTGTTTACCTTCCCACTGAAGTGGTCCCTGCTTATCTACTTGCAATTTCTTGCTTTTGAACTGCTAGGTTGGCAGGAGCTGGGACAAAGGCAGGAGCTCATTCCATCCTGCCTTCCAGTCAGCATCTTAGCCACTTGAGCCACTGCAGTCCAAGTATGGTTGGCTAACTCCAGGTTGAGGTTCACCAGCTGGTCCTGCAGTTTGGAGGTCTTAACACTAAGAAGAAAGCAGACATTCACTGAGAGGAGAAAGACAAGCAGAAAAAAGATGGCAGAGCCCCTGCCCATCCCTCCAGTGCACTAGAAGCCACCTTGAATTGAAGTCATAGAATGTTCTCCTGAGGTTCAGTCATTATGCATTAAGGGAAAACTGATATCACCAATGCCTCAAGTGTTAAGATAAAGTTCCCCTTAGGGCATAAGGGAAGGGTGGTGACATCCCTTGCAGTTTTTTCTCTGACTATTTCTGTGTATGTTTAGCAATAGATTGTCCTCAGTTCCTGGCAGCTGGCAGAAAAAGTTGATAGCATGGGAAGCTTAGGCAGAGTGGCCATTGCTATTTATTTATTTATTTGGTTTAGGGGCAAGCCTTGGTTTTGGGCTGGTTGTTGTTGTTTGTCTGTTTTTGAAGTACATTGCCTGCTTCTGATGCCTTGTTTTGGAGTTGATTGATTCTCTGTTGCTTTGACCTTGTTTTAAAAAAACACTTCCTTAGAATTTAATAGTGCCCAAAAGGGAGAAAAACAAAATGAAAGAATCTTAAAGGAATGGCCCATTTTGTGTTTAATAAAAGGACCAGTACACAAAAAGGCTTGAAAACAAAATAGGTGCCCTGCCCCCCCAAATAATCTGAAGTACAAATAAATAAATGTTTTGTCATGCACATTCTTTGTTATAATCTTGCCTAATTGCTTTTCTCCACGTTTTAATTTTTTTATTGTATTCATTTTATTAAGATCCTCTCTCGTTTGGCCTCAAGATTTTAAGGAAGCTTTTCACGACAGCTTGTGCTTGTTCTAGAATGTCTAGAACTCCCATAAAACCTAACTTGTATCACTAAAATATTAAACTATGCTTGGCCTGAATAGTTCAGTGACATGTTGCACCTTTTCTACATTTCCACTGAATTGCATCATATATACTACTCTGAATACATTGGGCTTACTGGACATGTCAGAGGCTATTACATCTTCTGAAGTTCATCTTTGGCAACAGCTGTTTGAAGTTAAAGTGAAGTATTCCAAAGTAAAGTAATATAATGTGGATTGAGTCTTTGCATTTTTTTCAGCTGAATTATTGAACAGGAGTAGCATAATGAAGAGAACCAGGAGGGGGTAAATGTCTGAGCTGTTGATTGGATTAGAGTTAAATCTCTTGAGGTTTGAAAGCTTTTTCTTACAAGCCATGAAAACCATTTTCTGGTTTCATAGAAAGAGTAGGTCACCTACTTTCTGTCCCTCATTCTGCACATAAGAAGATCCCACTCTTCAACAAAATACAAATGATCTCTTTTTAAAACATGACTTAACAAACGCTCTGTAAATTACGGTAAGGTGCCATATTCGTTATTAATACTAATAACTCCTGACCATGTATAGGTGTAATGCATGTATGAACAGTAGTCTGTCATGAACAGTAAATTATTAAGTGAGCTCTCTTCTATTTTATTGAATATTCTCAGGCTATATCCAGAACTGGAAAACTATACTTGTTTGTACTATAAATCTCAGAATACCCTGGCCAGCATAGGTATTGGAAACTGTAATCTAAAAGGTCAGTTTTATCATATCTGACCATTTTCAAAGGATTCCATTTTCAATTCAGTGGGACTGCATCTGCTATGTTTTAGTTCTGAAAAGGAAATAAAATAAACAAAAATGAGTTATAACAGGCTAAGACTAGAAAGAGCACACAAGGCCTTGAAAATACTGTGATGAACAATTTCCATTTAGGAAGCAATTCATGCTCTGTTTTAACATGTTGTAACATTTGTGGCTTGTGCATTTTCTTTTCACAACATTCCTACTACAAATGTGACAGTCAACTGTGTGGCCAGCCTCTTCCACGTGCAGCATTAGATCGAAAGGTCAGAAGAAGGCATTGTGAAGGGAAGTAGGTCAGAGTACAGCATATATTAGCCCTTGAAAGCTAGATGGGACACTTCCACTGAGTCAAAATATGTTATTTCTCCATGTACTATAGAAACCTCATAAAGGTATGGATTTCGAAAGTAAAGGGCCTTAAAAGTCCATCACTCTATTGAAAAATGATGAACCAGGAGAAACAGAAACAGATACAAGAGGTAGCATAAATTGGCAAAACATTGTATCTATTGCAAAGGCAGTAATCTGTGGAAGCTTCTCAGGCAAGCAAATTGTGTAAATAAAGAATGTGAATCTGACCTAAAATAAATATAAAAATTAAATGCCATAACGAAAGACTATGGATTTATCAGGTTGAAGTCACAAGCTGTCTGGGTCAGAGAATTTGTAAGTTTGAGGCTTAATTCTATGGACTGTGAAAAACACATAAATGCTTTGTCAGATGTATTTGATAAATTAAATATAACCCAGATGATAAACAGAAGGTCAGCTTCCTTACAGAACACTAGGTGAAAAAATCTGATGCTTTTATATCTGTTCTTAGTGGAAAGTATGAGTAATGTTTAAAAGATGTCCTGAATTGACTGAGAGAGGAATATTGTTGAGACCCAAATGGCTCATGGTACCTGGTGATTGGGAAGAACAAAGACAGGCCATTTCCAAGGTCCAATCATAACCCTGCTGAAATTGTGGTAGGAAGGGCCATCTAGCCAAAAAATAAAATAAAATGGCCACCCTCTGGTATTTTTCAGCCCAAGATGGCCAAATCAGTTCTGAGATAAAAGAACAAAGGAAGCATGTGAAAACTGCGTGAGGTACATGAAACGAAATACTAGCAAGGTTTTAAAGTGCAGAGACTACATGGTTTATAATTCTGAACAAAAACCAACTGATTGTATCATTGATTTAGGATGTACAAGCCACTTGACCTATATGAGAGAATTTTTTTTTACCCTAGACAAGAATTCTGGTGGAAATATTAAAATAGTCAATGGTAATTCTATGGATGTGGGAGGAATTGGTCCTGGCATTTTACAATGTGAATTGTAAACAGCTAACAAGGTAAACCCACATTATGCAAATAGTACAGCCAGGTGTGTAAACTCTTTCACAGAAAAAAAAGGTGTAAGCCCTCATTCCCACTAAGTTCTGAGAGAAGGAATACCAATATGCTGGATCTAATATCCAGTGGCAATGTGACATCACTGCAGCACAACAAATATGGTTTAATATTTGTGGATGGCTTTTTTTGTGGAACAGTGTTATCAAACTAAACAGTATGAGGCCTTCCTACTTGGCGGAGTGTCTACTCCTCAGAAATCAGGCCTGCTTCACCTGCTCTTACAACTCAACTCCAAGTACCAACTTTCAGGTTTGCTAGAAAGTCTGTTACTTGTCAGACGGCTTTCTCAGTGGTGGCTCCAGCTAACTGGAATGCTAGATCTAGGGACCTGCATTTGATTGACTTTTTAGGGGCCTTTAAGAAGCATATGAAAACTTTTCATTTCCAGGAGGCCTTTGGTGATGAGGAGGGTGGTATATAAATTTGAGTAAGTAAGTAAGTTGAAGCTTAAATAGGAGACCCTTGGTACTGAATGGACTGGGTGGGTGGAGGGTTTTCTATGGTTTTATGAATTATGTTCTGTTCTTTTTTTTACCATTGTGAGCTGCCTGGAGTGGGAGTGTATCCCAGATGGGTGGGAGGAGGAGAAGGAGAAGAAATATATAGCCATGGTGAACAACAGGTTTGAAAGGAAACCAAAGGCATTTCAGACTGCCAATAGGGCTGTATATCTCTCACACTACACACAATTCATCCTGGCATTTTGCACTGGAGGAATGTCACACTTTTTTTCTGAGCAGAATAGAATGGCTGAAGGGAAGCTGAGATCTCTTTTGGAGATTGTTAGGCTGTAGAGTGAATCCTTGAGTTGCAAGTGCATGTCAGCAAAAGTCTGAGAGTATAATGTATAACAAAGCAACCAAACAAACAGATACACTGTACAGTAATACCTCGGATAACATTTACCTTGGATAACGCTAAAATCACATAACGTTAAGCAATCTGGGGAAGAGAATTGGATCGAATAACGTTAAGGTCTTATGGGATGGATCGGATAACAACTGCTAAAGCCTGTGCGGTTACAATGTATCTCTATGGAGCTTTAACATTATCCGATCCATCCCATAGGATTTTAACATGGATCGGATAACACTAAAAATCGGATAACACCAAGACTTGTGGAACCAAGTCTTAGCGTTATCCGAAGTATTACTGTATTGTGAAAACAGTTGTGTACTTACGGCAAAATCAAAGTCCAAAGTCCTTTCCAAGTCATACACAATAACAGCAGATAGTCACAATGATGTTTTAAAGGAAAACAGAATAGTCTTTTCTTTTTATCAGTCCTCAACAGTCATAGAGAAAAACAGTCCAATTGTAAATAGTCCAAAAGCAAAACAAAATGCAAAGGTAGCAAGAGCAATAAGCAGTAAGCTGTTCAGCATCAAGCAGTAGTTCAGTGTCCAGCTGTAGCTGAGCATAAAGCTAAAATAACTGTGGCTGCAATCTTCCTTATATTCACAGTAGTGGCAAACTAATGAGGTAATACATTTAACCTACTCCATCATATACTCAATGCTCTTAAAGCACAATAGCAGATATATTATCCTTCAATCAGTTAGACAAAGACTTAGGTCCTAATAGAGATGACAAGATGCATATTTGCAAATGCAGAGCTGTCCAACAGATTTGGGGGATGATGTAATCATTACTGCAATCTATCTCCAGAACAGATTACCAACCAAAGGCATGAAAAGGCATCATTTGAACTATGGCATGGCAGAATGTCAAGTCTGGAACATATAGTATTAGTATCTTTGGAAGCCTGGCTTATACCTGCTTACTGAAACAGAAGAGGCACAAACTGGACTCTAAAACCATATATACTATTTTACTTGATTATACCTCAGGAACAGTCTGGCCAGGTTATCTAGCTATGGTAATAGAGTAAATAATACTGCCAGCAACTCAACATAATTGTCATATGGCAGTTAACTAACCTGACAACCCTGAGAACTAACGGCCTTGGGTGGCAAAGTCCACAGGGAAGAGCAATGGTCCCCAAGTGGAAGTACAGGCAATAAAGTAACAAACCTAAAAACAAATAAGGTCAATGTAACATAATGTGGTTCATTTTGATAAACAAAGGTGAGCTGACAAAGAGTGACTGTACTACATAGCTCTGAAAAAGAAGAGCACTAAATTGTACACCTCCGAGGTACAGCAGTGGCAATGTCATAACAACCTGAGTGAACATAGAGCAGGAAGACAATGACACACAGGATGAGATCAGGATGCCAAGAAATGGAGATGTCAAGGTTGTTGAAGTGGAGGAGACACTTATGTCACAACACATTCCAGAGCCAGCCATTAGAGATTCATTGCAAACCAACAAAGGCATACCGCCTCCTTGCCTCACAAGAATAAGTGAGAAGATGAATGCACTCACCAAATATATTGGCATGAAGTGTCATGTGGTGTGTGACTGACTTAGAAAGGGATCATTCAGAGATCTCCAGTCCCAATGCAGAGATTAGAAGATAGCCTAATATCAATAGATTGTTTGAGAAAATATGAAGCAAGATTTTCCCACTTTTGACATTTTGAGGCAAACCCCCCCCCCCTTATTCTTGTTTCCATTATTCTGTTCATAGTCCTCTTCTTCCTCTGACATCCGATCAAGCAAAAAACAGAGTATCTCTCTATGTGTTGGAGACTCCATTTTCCTTTTTATTTGTTCAGGAAGCTGCTGAATGTGGAGTCTATAATGATTTGCAGTAACTAGCTGAAGGGCCTTATTGTCTCAGCTATGGAGTTGTGAAAGAGGGAGAAGGCAAATTTGGGAGGAAAATATTATTTCAGTGCAGGTGGTTGCTCATCAGGATGAGAGCTAGACTCCCAAGGACACTTGGAAGATGCCTGAAGTGTCTCCTTGCTAATTAGAGAAACTGGTACCAGCTGGATTAGAGAAGGGGGTGTAGAACAAATAGTTGCTTTCTGAAAGTTACTGGAGCCCAGAGCCCTGATTAGTGGAAACATCTGGAAGAGGGCTGATGAGTATAAGAGTAGGTCCTCGTACTGACACTTTGGCCATCTTAGGATTCACTCAGTGGTGGGCAGAAGCCGGTTCGGACCAGTAGTAACAATCCTGGGTGGTCTCCCGGGGGGGGGGATTAACCCTCCTGGGAGACAACATGGGGTGGTTACTTTTTTGGAGGTGACCAGTTCGGTCGCCTCTCCAGCCCCCTTTCATGGCAGCCCAAAATGGCTGCTGGTAAGTGTGCATGCATCAAAATACCATTTGATGCATGCACGCTGAATACTGGAAGCACGTATGTGTCAAAGGTATTTTGATGCATGCACACTTGCCAGCAGCCATTTTGGGCTGTAGTGAAGAGTGCGGCGGCTCTCCATGTTTTCCAGTGCTGCTGCTGTTTTTGTACCTCATACTCTACTAACAGAACTAGCCAAAATTTTATTATTTTATTTATTTACTTATTGGATTTCTATACCACCCTACTTGGTGCGACCAACTCAGGGCGGTGTACAAAACAGTTAGCATACAATTAACCAATAAAGTACAACAATAAGGCAAACAATGCTATGATAGGACACCACATAGCGAAACAGCAACAATGTGGCAACGCAATCACGCAACAATATAACTGTACTGAAGAAATACAATGTAGAAATACAATCCCAAAGTACAAAATAGCATACAATATATAAAAAAAAACAATATAATGACAAAAATACAATCAAGCATTACAAGCAATATAATCAAATGTCATAAATACAACGTACTCCTGCTGCCAGATGTTCTTAATCAGGTGGAGGGGGCCCGGAGGGAGGGTGGGGGTGATGCCTCACTGCCTGCAGTTGCGGCT
This sequence comes from Furcifer pardalis, assembly GCA_030440675.1. Lineage (NCBI taxonomy): Eukaryota > Metazoa > Chordata > Lepidosauria > Squamata > Chamaeleonidae > Furcifer > Furcifer pardalis. Next base: position 136,747,016 of record CP126894.1, read on the forward strand.
GTCTTCGTCCGTCTCCGGGCCAGGTGGAAAGGGCCCGGAGGGAGGGCGGGAGCGTCTTCTCGCCGCCACCACCACCAGTTCTTTTTATTGGCCTCCGGGCCAGGTGGAGGGGGCCCGGAGGGAGGGCGAGAGTGTCCTCTTGCCACCGCCGCCGCAAGTTCTTTTTATCGGCCTCCGGGCCAGGTGGAGGGGGCCCAGAGGGAGGGCGGGAGCATCCTCTCATCGCCACCGCCAGTTCTTTTTATCGGCATCCAGGCTGAGGTGGAGGGGGCCTGGAAGGAGGGTGGGAGTGTCCTCTTGCTGCCTTTTATCAGCCTCTGGGCCAGGTGGAGGAGGTCCGGAGGGAGGGAGGGAGCGTTCTCTCACCGCCGCCGCCGCAGTTCTTTTTATCAGCCTCTGGGCCAGATGGAGGGGCCCTGGAGGGAGGGCGGGAGCATCCCATCACCACCACCACCGTTCTTTTTATCAGCCTCTGGGCCAGATGGAGGGGCCCTGGAGGGAGGGCGGGAGCATCCCATCACCACCACCACCGTTCTTTTTATCAGCCTCTGGGCCAGGTGGAGGGGGCCCGGAAGGAGGGCAGGAGCGTCCTCTCACCGCTGCCACCGAAAGTTCTTTTTATCGGCCTCCGGGCCAGGTGGAGGGGCCCCAGAGGGAGGGAACAAATGTTTTTCACCATTTTTCCCCAGTCTGTTAAAAGTATGAGAAATGCCTACTGTACCGCAGAGAAATGCTATTGAGTCCACTGTCCCTTTCATCAAAGGTGACCACTCTCTTGTTCACAGATTATAGAACAGTATTATTAGAACTACTCTTTTCTGAATTCCATGGTCTTTCTCTCTTTCTATTCTGATCAAGTAGGGAAGTAAATCCTAACACCTGATTTAAACAGCTGAACATCCTAGTTTTGTTCATTTTACAAATTGAGAAACCGTCATTCTTAATTCCTGCTGTGTGCAGTTCAGTTTATAGGCCTTGACTTCTTTCACATCAGCCTCCTTTTCCACCCAATAAAATTTAGGCCTGTATGCATTATGCATCTTAGATTTTTACTTTTTGTCATGATCTCCAAATTGGTGGAAAAGCAGTATTTGAGATATACTGACATGCATTCTGATTTGCCTTAAAAGGCCTTTTGCTTGTGGGGAATCAGTTCTACTTCCCACAGTAATGTTTTCAGAAACACAATATTCCTCTTCTACTCCATGCCTTGTCAAATGGGTCACTGCATAGACTCCTATCCCTGAGGCACCCTAGTGGCTAGTGAGCTGTTTTCAGAACCTCGCTTGCCATAGCTGCACTAGTCTTAAAAATGACAAGGCCATAACATCTTGGCACATAATCCATCCTGACCATGTTGATTCAGAATGAATTCATAGCATCACAAACAGAATCTTTCTCTCAGCATGTATTTGAGTGTGCATTTAGCATTGGGCAATAGTTTCACTGCTTGGACTCAGACTTCTCCCACTTCTCTTTCTTTGTTCTCCACTACTTTGCTCCCTGAGTGTCTGGCAGTAACAGGAGCTGACTTCACAGGACATCAACCTGTGCAGAATAATGACAACACGCTACCTGGATTTCTCAAAGGAAAGAGCTGAAACTCAGTGGCAGGGCCAATGCTTCAACTGATGAAGGGCCAACATTTAACCCATGAGGCCTCCAAGAATACAAGGTCTTTTGGACATCTGGAGCTAAACAAGGGTTAGAAAGGGCTCCCAAAGTGCTGCTTGAAGTCAGGATAGATAGAACAAAGAGCAGCCAATGGTCAGCCCTGATGAAAGACATTATTTTTTGTTCCTATTTCATACCGTGCCATTATTCAGGAAGAACACATCTCAGGAAATTACTTTTTGGAGTACAATTACAAGAATCTTCCAGCTACTGGATATGCTGGCTGTGAGATTTTTGGTATCTGTAATCTGAAAAGTAACTTTTCTGAGTGCTAAGGCATATTTGTGAAAGCACCTTTCAGGCCCATGGGAAACCTAGAGGCTGGCCTCCAGTATTGAAAATCAGGTGGGAGCAAATGCTCAAATTTCTACCTTGTTTCTGAGGCATAGGATTACTTTTCAGCTGTAGCAGTGAAAGCTAATTATTGTGATACTGCAGCTTAATCAGACCTTAGGATAGGATGCCAGTCTGAGCTTTAATTAGTGCTGAAGCACACAACAGTCCCGCTAAATGAGTTTCATGATTTTTTTTTTCTGGATGAGAAACATCTGGCCCCACCTCCTGACGTCTGTCATATTGTGAGAAGGCCAAAACGATGTTTTCCCTATGTGAAATCGCTTTGGCTAGTCAATTGCAAAATTATAAATGTTGAGATGCAATTTTGAACTCCTGCAGCACAAATTTAGACATGCCGACCGAAACCTATGATTGGGAGCCTATTAAATATTCATCAAGCTTCTCGGGATTGCAAATAAGGATTTCAGTGTTTTTCACTTGATGCAAGTTTGCCAATTTGATTAGCTGAATTAGGAAGCCCTTTTAGCCCTTTATGCTAATGTAAATATCAAGTTATGCAGAAGCACCCAATCAATACTGTTTTAGTCACTCTACTAAACCATAAAGACTTTGAAAGAGCAAGGGAGCTTTTTCATGTTTGTCGTTTCATTTGACTGTAATTACAGCTTCTCTCCGGCATCTTTTCTTTTGAAAGATTAGCTATTTATGATTGATCAAGCTGTGGTGAAAACAATCTCTTCCACTTCAACAGCAACAACATCAAAGAAAACTGAAAGAGGGAGAGAACAGTTCCTTGAAGGCAAGGCTGTCTTTCACATGTTTTATTCAAGCCAGTGGTAGCTGCTTCGTTTTAGGACAAATGGGATACTGTCCAATCTGAGGCCCAGGCTATATCAACCCAGACCATCCCTGCCTGCCCCACTTTCTTGCCAGAGTGCCCTGCCTGCGTTCTTTTGTTGTTGATCATGCAGCCTTACACACTGTCTTTCTCCTGCATTGGTATTGTGTAAGGATGGCTTTGTCCATGACTGTCTGTATTTATGGGATGACTGACGAAACCACAAAAAAGCCACCCCACAGCACTGCCAAAAGCTCTGCATGGGCTTTTAGCATCAGCTTGCCAGGATTACAAACTGAGGGGAAACAGCTATGTCCAGCCACTGATGGCAAACCTTGGCACTCCAGCTGTTCTTGGACTTCAATTACCAGAATCCCAAGACAGCATTCCTGCTGATCAAAGCTGCTGGGAATTGAAGTTCAAGAACAGCTGAAGTGCCAAGGTTTGCCATCACTGCACTAGGTACAGTGATGGGATGTAACAGGTTCTCACCAGTTCTCCAGAACCGGTAGTAACGTTTCCCAGTGTCCCAGAGAACCTGTAGCAGCTTTTGGGAGGAACCACCTTCGGGGCTTACCTTTTCACTGGTTCCCCCACTGCACATGCATGCCAAGCACTTGGTGTGCATGCACACCTAGTGTTTGGGACATATGCACGGCCTCTTTGCTGTCCTCCCAAACTGGGAGGAGGAAGAGAAGCTGCTAGCCTGAAGCTCCCTATAGCCCGAAGGTCCCTATTTTTATTATTTTGTATTTTTTTCTTTGGCCCCGCCCACGACATGACATCATGATGTTAGCTCTGCCCACACTGTGATGACATCACGGTGGGGTAGTAAAATTTTTGACATCCCACCACTGACTAGGTAACATTCCTATCTGACTTTCATTTGACTACAATTGGCACACTTAGTAAGTAACCAAGCTTTAACCCCAATTCCCTGATGGAGGGCTCTGGGTCTTTGCATTGCCTTTTCCTCCAGTCATAAACGAAGCTTACAGTTTCAAAAGAAGGCCATAGAATGGGAGGTGATATCAGCTACAGCCAGCCCACTGTTCTTCCCAGCTCTTAAGAAACAAAGCCTGACTCAAAACTTGCCATGAACTTTTGGGACTCTCATTGATAATTTTCCTGTACTGTCCACAAGGAATTGGTGCATGCCTGAAGAAGTGATCTTGAATAACAAAAGCTCACATGATATTTGGTTGGTTTTTTTTTGGTGATTTATTTATTTATTTATATTTGTTTATCACCCTCCTCCCTGAAGGGACCCAGGGCGATTCACAGCACGTCAGCATATCGACAACAATTTCAAACCAGTTCAAACATTAAAGTTTTAAAAGTAGCTTAAAAACTTAACATTAAAAACTAGGCGCTGTAGCTAGGAGGCACTGGGGGTCAAACCATCCAGCTGGCTGCGGAAATTGATCCATCCATTCCCCAGACCTGACCTGCCAGCCAGGTTTTCACTCCTTTCCTGAAGGACAGCAGCTGCATCTGCAGGCATAGTTCTATTGGGAGGAGGTTCCATAGGGCCGGAGCGGACACTGAAAAGGCCATCCTTCTAGTGCCAGAGAGGTGTGCCTCTCTGGCCGATGGCACAACCAGAGAGCCTCTCCAGTCCGCTCTGATGGGATAGACAGATGTCCTTGGGACGATGCGGTCTCTTAAGTATCCTCATCCACTACCATGTAGGGCTTTAAAGGTTATAACCAGCACCTTGAATTGCACCCGTAGGCAAACTGGAAGCCAGTGCAGCTCCCTCAGCAGCGATGAGGCATGGGCATAATGCCCGCATCCCAACACTACTCATGCAGCCACATTCTGGACCAGCTGTAGCCTCCGAATGGTCACCAAGGGTAGCCCCATGTAGAGTGCATTAGAATAATCAAGTCTGGAGGTGACTAAGGCACGTGTGACCATGAACAAGGAGTCCCAGTCTAGGAACGGCTGTAACTGGCGAATCACACGAAGTTGTGCAAAGGCCCTCCTGGCTATGACTACCACCTGCTCTTTGAGCAGTAGTCGCGAGTCCAGGAGGACCCCCAGATTATGTACTGGGTCTGCGTGGGGCAGAGCTGCCCCATCCAGAACCAAAGATGGTAGATCCTGATCCAATAAAGGTATCACCTATCCTTCCATTTGTATTGGGTAAGGATCACACACCGTTGTTTCAAAGGATGTGAGAGTAGAGAGGAAGGAGGAAAGCAGGAGCAGATAACAATAAGCTTGGCTATTTCCATGGCTATTGTGGGGGAAGAGATTGCATTTGTTGGTTGGGCATTGCAAAATCATAGAGTGCATCTCAGTAATAAAACAATAAAATGTTATTAGCTTTCAAAAGTGGAGAGTCACAGACACACAAAAAAGTGTCAAGTGTGTCTCTAGAAACATAAAGTCAGTTGTGCCTTTATAATAGGAAGTGGAAATTACCAAGCAACAACTGAGCAGGCACAGGAATGCATAAATCAAAATATATGCTCTAAAGCAATACATTACAAGGACATTGCTATGTGCTCAGGAAATGTATGTATCTATTATTATAATGCCTCTGTTTGAATTGATCTCAGTCATATCTGCCTTAATGCCAAAACATGGTGACTTCCACTTCTCTCTTCTACTTCCGCCCTTCTCCCCTCCTCTTCCCCCTACATCTGTCATTGGCTGAAATGAACTCACTCTTGACAACTCTTTATCTTCTGTCCCAGGAACCATAATGGCCTTACGTTGCCATAGGTCTAATTGAAACCCTGAACCTTTCAGCTGCCTATATACTACCAGCTAGAAATAGCACTTCAATATAACACAAGCCAGTACAACGAAGAAATATGTGAAACATCAGAGTACATAACATGCAGGGACATCACAGGTTTTATTTAAACTACATGAGAGCTGAGAAATTCTGTTTCCAGTTTCAACAAGTTTTTTTTCTTGGCTGTGCAACTCTAGCAAGATTGATCTGGTGATGGAAACTGGTCTTGGTTCATATATCTCATTTCTAGGCGCTCTGTGTTGCTTTCCCTAATTGTGGCTTTTATAATTTTTGTTATAATTTTCTGTTATATAGTGACAGATAGTTCTGTCAAAAGTTTGTTTTTTAAATCTGTTTTATTACTGTTAGTCACCTTGAGTGGGGTTTTTTTGTGGAAAGGGGAAAATATAAATTAATCAATATGGCAATATGAAGGGAAGAAGCACTATTTGCCAAATGTTTCTTTTCTGATGCTAAAATTGCTAGTTGCAGCTCTATGGGTAAGGTATATAAAGCATTTTAATGATAAGGAGACAATAGGCTATAAGTTAATTAAAATACTGTATGGTCTTTTAACTTAGAGAGAGAGGCTGTTAAACTGATCATCACCAGTTTGACAGAATAATATGGTCACTACCGTGTTTCCCCAAATATAAGACACTGTCTTATATTTTTAAAAACTCCAAAATATGCACAAGGTCTTATTTTCAGGTGATGTCTTATTTTTCCATGATGAAGAAAACAGTACACATTTATTGCAGATACAGTGGATTGCCAGGGCAAGATTTAGGTGAGTGCCTTATTTTTGGGGAGGCCCTTATATTTCCAAAGTGGGGAAAAATAGGGGAGTGCCTTACTATACGAGGAGGTCCTATATTCGGGGAAACAGGGTAGGACTGGAGAAAACAAAGGAAAGCCATTTGGTCATATAACTCAGGCAGCAAAATGCCTTTGAGCAGCCTTTAGTTCATACCCCAGACAATCTTGATGTTTGAGATTTATAGGCTTCCATCTGCTTCATTGCAAAGATTCTGCCATCTACATTATTTAAAGCCAATGACAAAATATAAGTTTATTTTGGAATCTTCTTTGTAAAAAACCCACAGTGAATGTAGACTGAGAGAGTGATTAGACAGCATTTTATTTCCTACTTTGGACTGTTTGTGGAAGTCCAAAGTACAGTACTGGCAGTTGTGAACTAACCCAACTCTTTCCCATGGTTCTCCATACCTTTTTTTGGTTCACTGGCCGAGGCTTCTGTTTTTTCTGGTGTTTTTGTTTTGTTCTTCTTTTTTAGCATTGATTGGATCACTCCAAAATAGTAAAAAATATCTCCAACAGTTCAGTGCCATGTCACTTGAGGGCAAGCCAATGAAATCATATGCCACTAATCAATAAACACAAAAACCTCCACCACCCCTTTCCAATGGAGGTGGAGACAGCAGAACTGGAGGTTTGCTTAAGTTGCATGCCAACACTGTGTCACTTGGGTGGCAAGCAAATGGAGAGACATACCACTTATCAATAATTGTTTTGCCTTTTTTAAAAAAATGCAGTTTCCTCCTGCTCCCTGCAGGAAAAGTCATGGAGGCGGAGAGGGAGGAATGGGCTAAATACAATCGTTTTGTGGTACAGTGTGATTTCCCATCCAGAAACCATCAGATCCTTGCTTGTAGAAATGAGGAATTGGAGGGGTTTGGCTGGCCCCAGTTAGCGGAGCATGTCCACTGAGAAGCCTTGCTTTGCCTCGTTTCCTGACCCTCACCTGATCTACACCCCTATTGGCTAAGCGTATTGGAAGCACGCTGTTTCTCTCTGTATTTGGACTGGGGTCTGTTTGCCCCAGAGCCTGACCAGAATATGGAAGAAGAAGAAGAAGAGACAAAATCAGTGATAGGAGGTAGACTTGATTTTGGCCTTATCCAGAGTCATTTCAAAGTACTTTCACTAAGACTGCTACCAGCTTTAGAATGGTTAAGTGCCGAACAAAGTGTTTGTCCATTTCAAAAGGTAACAAATGTTCCTGAATACTTTAGGAAATATTAGCAACCATAGCAACCAGAATGGAAGTAGGTTCATTATGTATATTGGGAAAATAAATAAATTGCTGTTTGGTCTCACATATACAAACCCCAGGTGCAGCTTATGGGCCAAGCAGGTGGCACACACCGCACTCCAGTCACAAGCTGTTTGTAGCACACACACCTCTCAGCAACATCTGCTACCGATGCATGGAGGCTTGAATTTCATTTTTCTAGTGTAATCGTTGTATCAGAGCTAAGACACAAATATTATCCAGCATCCCAGAGAGAAAGGTATAAATTATTCTGTGCCACACATATTTCACATACAGTACTAGTATTGGTTTGCAGTTTATCAGGCGATAAAGCAGAATTATCCTGTAGGCTGGGGGGGGGGGGAGGAAATCTTTGTTTTATCATTCTGTGAATATTCAAATATTACCTCCCAAACACTTTTGTTAAGATGCTAAGAAAAAAAAAGTAATCCTCAGGTTTGATGACCTACGTAATATAGATTAGCAATTGAACAAATTTTAAAAAAATACAGTAAGCTTAAACTGAGAAATACTCTAAGGCGGGGATTCTCAACCTGCGGCCCACAGCACCATTTCATGTGGCCCACCACCACCTCAACCACACCCAGAAGTACCATGTGGTGGAGGAAGGGCAAAATGGCTGTCCAACCCCTGAAGTTGTCTGTGGGAGCGTGACTTGGCCCCCAGCTTTAAAAGGTTGAGAACTCCTGCTCTAAGGAGTAAAATAGATTGGAAATAAACTGTCTTGTCTTCTTCTGAGGAGCAACAGCCAGAGCCAGGGCGGAGCTGAGGAGCGGGTGATGAGTGGCAGACTGGCCCAAGAGGAACACGCCTCACTATCCCAAGCCCCCAAATTGATCCCTATGAAGGAGCTGGGTGGTTCTGGAGAAGAAAAAGCCAAAAGAGCCCTCAGTGAGGATGCATGAGCCCCAACACAGGTTATGATGTATCCACCCTCAAAGACAGTTATTGGGCACCAGCAGTAGCTGAAGGTGACACTGGTGGAGGAGACAAAGGTGGTGACACTCATGCTAACTTATATTAGTATTGCACAGAAGGTGGCAATAATTTTTTTAAATAAAGATGAGCTTTCAGAATGATTAAAACCCTATTAGACACCCCAAAATGAAACAAGGGATAGGGTTGGAAGATTAGGCTCCATGTTAGAATACACTCAATCGCCTAATGGTAAGGAGAGAGAAAAGGCAAAAATAGATCTGTCACTAAGGATGTAACTAGGTCAAAGCAAAATAGCTGGCCTATCCAGAAGTGGAAGGAAAGTCCAATGTTACACAGCAGATACAATTGGAACAAAGAACAGGAAAAGTGTGGACTGATATAAAGTAAAAACTATACAGCAAGTAATTGAATGTATAAATATTGCAGTGCTTGGTGTCAGTGAACGAAAGTGGATTGGAGTGGGATATTTTCAGTCAGACAACAAAAAAAGTGTTCTACTCTACAAATGATTGAGAAGAAATGGAGTGGTTCTAAAACTGAGGCAAGATGTAGCACAGTCAGGGACTATAATGCTGAATAATATCAATCATTCTTTGTGAAAGATGTAACAACATAACCATCATTCAAGTCTACACTCCAGGTAGAGATGCTAAAAAAGATAAAATCAAACACTTTTATACATGTGTCTAAATGGAAATTGATCACATACCCAAACAAGACATGCTTATAATCATAGGACACTAGAAAATAAAAGTAGGAAACAAAACAGAATCAAATGTTGGGAAATTTGTTCTAGGAGACAGAAATGGATCAGGAGAACAAGTCATAGAGTCATGTGAAGCCATCAACTGAACTTATATGCTTCAAGCAACCAAGCAGACAACTGTACCAGTGGACATCTCCAGATGGTCAATGTAAAAATCAAATAGACTGTGAAATTGGAAGCAGGAAATGGAGAAACTGTACTCCTTCTGCCAAAGTGAGACCAGAAACAGATAATGAACTGTTGGTATCCAACATTAGAATAAGGTTGAAAAGGGAACACTAAAAGAATCTTAGTGCCAAAATAGAATAGAAACAACATTCTGTATGAATTTAAAGTTGACATAAGGAACAAATTTGCATTACTAAATTAGCCGTGAAACAGAAAAACTGGCTTAAAACCAGAGATATTACTAGGAAAGGATGCAAAAAGATAGTTCACATTCTTCTTGTTCTGCTACATCTGAATCCGAATATTGGAGATCCTCATTGCGATTAGCCATGAAGACTGTCCTGAGAATATAATGAAGTGGCCTTTCACCTGCCTTCTGCATCGTAACATGACATCTGTACCGCTGATCCAGTTCAGCAAGTCACTTTCTGGTTCAGAGCCCTTTTGGCACACAATGTCCTCCTCAGCCCCAGGCCAGTATTGATGAAGCTGCTGCCTTCCATCAACATGAATTCAAGTGGGATTTAATCCACTTGGGGACCATCACCTTTCCTTGCGGACTTCCAGCACCCAAGCCATTAGTCTTCAGGCAGTGATGGGATGACAAAAATTCTACTACCACGCCATGACGTCATGGACGTCATGGGCGTGGCCAATGTCATGACGTCATGGCCGAAGCCGACGTCATGACGTCATGACGTTGTGGGCGGGGCCAAAAATAAAAATAAATAAAAAATAAAAATAAACATACACACACACACCCCTCCCTCTCAGCCCACCCACCCAGACACAAATAAATAAATAAATAAATAAAATAAAAACAACCACCCACCCAAAGCACAAATAAATTACCCCTCGCTTACCTTTCTTGGGACCCGGCACCCCGACTGCGTCCACAACCGCCGCCGCCGCCGGAGCTGCCTGCACCCCTGTGGCCTCCTCCTCGGGAGGCCACCTTTTTACCCCGGCTCCGGCCATGGCCAGGGGTGGCGGGCAGCAGTGGCTCCAGCCGCGGCTGCCGAGCCTCCCTGGGCCGTCCCCATGCCGCACCGCCGCTGGGCTAAAAAGGGACTGGCCCAAGGAGGAGGCCACAGGAATGCAGCCAACGGCAGCTCCGGTGGCGGCGGACGGCGGTTGCAGGCACCCAGCCCACAGGCCGGCGCCCGGCGGAGGAGGAGGCGTCAGCGGTGCGCCATGCCGGGCGTCCCCAGGGCATGGGGCTTGTCGGCAGTGGACGGCCCAGGCAGCCCTCAACGTGCCGCGGGGGAGGTGCCCTTCTCAGAGGGCTGGTGCCACCTCCGCCGCCGCCGTCCTGAAAGCTCTAAACAATTTTTTTAAAAAATTTGGAGCTAAAATGGCTCCAATTGACTGTGCATGTGCAGAAACTCAATCTGATGCATGCGCAATGTGTCAGATTGAGTTTCTGCACATGCGCAGTCAATTGGAGCCATTTTAGCTCCGATTTAAAAAAAAAAAAATTTCTTTCGGTGAGGCGTCCGGAACCGGACGCCCCAAAAGTGGACTCCCCTCACGGAGAACCCTCCGGAATTGGTCCTACTGGTTCCAGGGAACCGTCTGGAACCGGGGACATCCCATCACTGTCTTCAGGGTTGTCAGGCTAGTTAACCACTGCCTGACACTCAGTGTTGAGTCGCTGACCAGATAGTTCCCATAGGAAAAAAAAAGATGGATGATGGAAGAAACACAAATATAAAGAACATGTGAAAAGTAAAAGGTAACAGCAATAGTGTCAGAATCCTGAACAGTTTTTTCAATGTCTGGCACATAGAGAGAAAGAGGACTATTAAAATAACCAGTGCAAAGACAGAGGAGAATAACAAAAGGGGGGGGGGGACAAGAGCTCTCTTATAGAAAAGTCAAGAAATCAAAGGGAGATTTAAGCCAAGATTAAGCCCAGGCTTCCCAGATGGCTAACAGGGAAACACACTATCGAACCAGAAGAAGAGAAAGATAAAGAATAAGCCAACAAATATGAATTGAAATTATTATGGTCAACAACCAGCATTAAAAAAAGGGAAAACAAAACAATGGCAACATTCAATATAAATTCCAATCCCTAAGAAAGCAGATGCCAAGAACCACAGTAACTATGGAATTGTTGTTTTAAGTTCCCATACAAGCAAAGTGATGTTCAAGTTGTTGTAACAAAGGGATCTACATTGCATGGAGCTAGAATTGTCTGATGTCCAAGGTGGATTCAAAAAAAGAAAGAGGCACTGAAGATTATATTTCACATATTCACTGGCTACTGGAGTGCACCAAATAATTTCAGGAAAAGATCTGTCTGAGCTTGATAGGAAAAGCCTTTGACTGTGTGGACCATGAGAAAGTATGGGTTGTTCTCAAATGGGTGTGCTTCTATATTTGATTGTCCTGATGCGTTACTTATATTGTGGACAGGAAACTACCATTTTGAAAGAATATGGAGAGACAATATGGTTCCTTATATGCAAAGTCACAAGACAAGGGTGCATTTTATCTCCTCATCTGTTTGGACTACCTGCAGAACATATCATATGGAAAATTGGACTATATTCAGAAGAAAAAGAAGAAAAAATAGTGGAAGAAACATCAATAATTTAAGAATCTCAGATGACCATCTTAATGGTAGAAAACCACAATGATGTGATATGACTTTTAGTCAAAGTGAAAGAAGAAAGTGTTAAAGTAGGACTGCAGATGAATATTATGAAGCTGAAAACTGTGATTACAGAAGAACTATATAACTTTAATAATGGGAAGGAAGAAGTTGAAACAATGAAAGAGTTTGCATATCTTGGTACAATCATCAATCCAAATGGAGACTACAGCCAAAAATAATCAGAAGACTGAGGCTGGGAAGGGCATCAATGAAGGAGTTAGAAATGATAATCAACTATAAAGATGTGTTACTGAAGACCAAGATCAACAACTCTTGTATTTCTAATTGCCATGTATGGACCAAATCAAGTATGAACTATATCTGGAGACAAAAATGAAGCTGAGGCTGTCATACTTTGGTCACATCATGAGAAGGATAGTCTCTGGAAAAGACAATAATGCCAGGAATGGATTTTGAAGATTACTTGTTGAAAGGATTGCATAAGTTCAAGGTGACATGGTGGCATTTGACAACAAGAAAAACTAGGAGTAGCCATTACTCCTGCTAACCTAGCAGTTCGAAAGCAAGAAATTGCAAGTAGATAAATAGGGACCACTTTGGTGGGAAGGTAACAGCGTTCCGTGCGCTCCAGTGTCTAGTCATGCCTGCCACATGACCACGGAAACGTCTGCAGAAGCAGACAGCGCTGGCTCTTCGGCTTAGAAACAGAGATGAGCACTGACCCCTAGAGTCGGATACGACTGGCTTTCGAGCAAGGGAAACCTTTACCTTTACCTTTAGCCATTAAAGGGAACCAAAGGGTATTTTTGTATCTTTCTCATCTACTGGTAACAACAATGTGACAGATAATAAAGTGAGTTATTTACATAATTATAGCAACAGCACTGATAACAGCAACCTGACTCTAAGAAAGAAGTAAGGAGTTACAAGGTCCTTTTAAAAAGAACATTCCAGGCTCTGATTTCTAGTGAATTGATTCATTCACTAACTAATCCACGTTTCTTAAAATATGTTTTCTCTATAAATTTTCAGCTATAGTTTGCATTGTACTTATGAAGAGTAACGTTCTCATGGCTAAAAACTGACTGAAATACATCAGTAAATGTGCAAGCGAGAACACATACTAAGAGAGTGTACAATGTGCTTTCATTTATTTTGCATATTAGTAGGTGTATTTTGGCAAAAATCTTTTTGGCAAAGCCACAACTGTGAAGGATCACTAGTTGGTCATTAGTATAGGTCAATTTTCAGGAATCAAAGACTTCCTCCTTCTTTCCCACAGTTTTTTTTTAAATTTGGAAATAATTTTCATTGTTTGGAAGCCATGAGAGCCTTGGGAGAAGTAGGTCTCATTACCAAAAAATCTCCCCCTTCTGGTAATGTAATTCAGCTGCATTGTTGTTGTTTTGTAATGAAAAACTTCCTCCCCACATTCTGTGGCAGTCAAAGCTTTCAGGTGATGAAAGGGATAACTTGCAAATCAGAGATGATTTGGTCACATAATGTGAAGGCAAGTCTCTGGAAAAGACTGTAATGGCGGGAACGGTTTAAAGACTGAACATGTCTTTTGCTACTCAAAATTTCACCCTGCTGGCAACAAAATCACTTTTCTATAGGCATACTATGTCAACAGGATTTCACCATTTTTTCAGGTATTATATCATAACATGTGATATAATTCTAGCTGTAATAATATGCATGAAATTATCACAGGCACAGAACTTTGCTTCAGTTTCCACTTCATGTGCCTTGTATTCATTTTGCTGCTGGCCTCTTGACGAAGTATGCCTGTCACAGACCAAAGTAAGGTTAGTTACCAACATCTGAAGTAGTTACTATTCTAGAAAAAAAAATCATTATTATGCATTTAGTTTGGGATAGTACTTTAAATACACATTAAAGGAGGAGATGAGCCAAGGTAAATGTGATTATATGCCTGACATGTTTATATTAAAGTGTTCCAATTTCTGACTCCTGCTGAATCTCTGGGAAACCAGGACTTTGCTTCAGCTTATACATTTGGCATCGTCTGTTTTATTCTGACACCATGAGAATATGTGAGCTGTCAAGGTTTTTCTTTTCCAGGAACACATTAAATAATTAGACAGTGGAATTTCCCATCCCCACAATTAAGTTTCAGCCATAGTTTTTCTAGAATTTCACAATGATGTGTGTATAAAGGCAGCAGCCTTTTCATAATTAAGAGTCAATTTTATATTCCACACAATATCCCGGGAGTGCTTTTATTTTTTCTTTTCTCCTGGTGTGAGAAGAGCTATACACAACATAAAAGTGGAAGAATTAGGGATGAGTATTAGGATGAAGAAGAATGCACTTAAAATATTCCATAGCACCTAGAGCAGGGGGCCGCAACCTTTTCATGCTGTGGGCTGGACCATGCCCCCTCAGCCAGATGTGCCACTTTTGCTCCTTCCAGTGGTGGTGGCAGGTGAATTCACAGTGTGTTTTTGGATTTTTTAAACCACTTCCGCCACTTCCTGTGGTCGCAGGAGTGGCCAAGTTTTTGATGGTTTCTTGTGGTTTTTCAGTTCTTTTGGCATGATTCCTGTGTGTTTTCAGTGCTTCCGGTACATTTTTTTGTGTGTTTTCAGTGCTTCCGGCATATTTTGGTGCTTCTGGCAGTGGTGACATGGCTGGATTAATTGGCACTGTGGGCCAGATTAGGCCCACGGGCCACAGGTTGCAAATCCCTAACCTAGAGAAAGGGCTCTTCACATTGTGAACTTTAAATGTAGAGGTCTGATTTGCACTGCTCAGTTGCAGCTAAATTATTTGGTATATGTTGTCTATTTCACATAACAGCAAGTACAGTTACCCCCCACACACACACCAAAATTGTACTTTGATTGCTGCCTTTACCCCTGCTGGCTCATCCAGAGTGAGCTCTGTGTGATAGAGCAGTGATGGTGAACCTTTTAGAGGCCAAGTGCCCAAACAGAGGGGCGGGGCAAACTCTGTATTGGAAGAAGGAGGAAGTGTTCCCATTGGGCAGAGGGGCGGGGTGAACTCTGCGCTGGGGTGATGGCACACATGCTAGCAGAGAGGCCTGGAAGTATCATAGTTTCACCACCAGTGTGATAGATGAACAATTGCTCTAACTCTCACTCTGAACTGGCTATATCTGCTGTTAGTGATTTTGTTGCAATGCCTACATATATTGATCTACTGTTCCCCCTCCCCCTCCGGAAATGTATTTCTTACATCTTTCTACTATTGAAACAATGCTCATGCAAGTATAAATTGAAATCCCGTGTTAAAATAAATCTGTCAGTCTTAAAAATGCCAAAATACTATTATTCCTCTCCCTCTTTTATTGAATAAGATGAACATGACTATTTCATTGAAAATGGCAACTTATGTAATGGGTAACATTCAGAGGCGTAGCTACCGCCGTATCAGCCATATCAATTATACGGGGGCCCCGGGCTACGGGGGCCCCCAACGGCAAAAAATAAAATTAAAAATAAAAAAGAGCAAAAATTTACTGCGCATGCGCAGAAACTCAATCTGATGCATTGCGCATGTGTCAGATTGAGTTTCTGCGCATGCGCACTTTATTGGAGCCATTTTTGGCTCCAATTTTAAAAAAAAAGCCGGAGTCGGAGAGTCGGAGTCGGAGCCGCAGCTTTTAAGCAGCGAGGCAGCCCCGACTCCGAGGCCCTCCCCCCGGTCGCCGCGGGGGCTCCCTGCCTGCGCCAGCCCAGGCGGCGCTCTCCACGGTCGATGCTGGGGTGGGAGTCCACCAGCTGCAGGACCAGCTAGCGGGCGCGCCCCGTCCCGCGGCAGGCGGCAGGTCAGCTCCAGCCAGGCGCAGCCACCTGGAGCGTGCCTGGAGCTGACCTACCGCGCGCGCCTGGAACTCACCTGCCGCGCGCACATGGAGCTCACCTGCCGCCTGCATGCGGGATGGGGCGCGCGAGCTGGTCCTGCAGCTGGACTCCCACCCCAGCGTCGAGGTGGAGAGCGCCGCCCGGGCTGGCACAGCCAGGGAGCCCCCGCGCCGCGGCGACCGGGGGGAGGGCCTCGCTCGGGGCTGCCTCGCTGCGCCCGCTCGCCTTCGTGCGCGAGCTGGTCCTGCAGCTGGACTCCCACCCCAGCGTCGAGGTGGAGAGCCCCGCCCGGGCTGGCGCAGCCTGCCAGGGAGCCCCCGCGGCAACCGGGGGGAGGGCCTCGGGGCTGCCTCGCTGCGCCCGCTCGCCTTCCACAACTGCCCCTTGCCTTCGCCATGCGCGGCGAGGGAGCGATCGTGCGATGGCAGCAGCGGCGGCGCGGCGGCGGTGACAGCAGAGGCGGAGGAAGAAGAGGCCCCAGGATTAAGGTAAGTGAGGTTTTTGTGTTTCGGGTGGGTGGGTGGGTGGGTTGAGGTGTGTGTGGTTTTTTTTTTTTTTACATTTTAATTCTATTTTATTTATTTTATTTTTATTTATTTTATTTTTATTTTGGCCCCGCCCATGACGTCATGACGTTGGCTCCCCCCACGACGTCATGATGTCATGACGTTAGCTCCGCCCCACATATAAAGGGCCCCCAAACAATTTTTATACGGGGCCCCGCCAAGGTAAGCTACGCTTCTGGTAACATTCCAGAAAACAATTGCACAAAAGTTGCTTTTCTCCCAGCTGAGACTGAGACAAATAGATTTTGTTGCC
Source organism: Furcifer pardalis (assembly GCA_030440675.1). Taxonomy (NCBI): domain Eukaryota; kingdom Metazoa; phylum Chordata; class Lepidosauria; order Squamata; family Chamaeleonidae; genus Furcifer; species Furcifer pardalis. Next base: position 136,763,817 of record CP126894.1, read on the forward strand.
ACCACATCTCTGTATATGTGCAAAAATGTCCTTAGTGTGTCTTTTCCTTTTGAAAAGCAATCCACACACATACAGACACAGAGCAAGCACAGGACAACTGGCAAGTTATTAAGAAAGATGCATACAACCCATCTAGTAGTTTCAACATCTCAAACAAAGCTGTGGGCATGTTCATTTTAATAATTTATGCCATCGTGCTAAAAAAAAGGAGACAATTTGTTTGGAGAACATCATTCCATTGAATATAAGTACTCTGTCAAATGTTTCACAAAATTCTTCACCATCCTTGACAATGAGAAGAATGCTATGTATATGAAGACAAGACAAATGAGGACTTACATCACCACCTCTTACAGTATAACTGCAAACTATCCATGGCCACTTGGGATGGGATTTTCAGATTTTCTGGGCTACAAAAACATAATTCTTCACAAGAAGTCTTTGAGGTTTTGCTAGGCCTAGCTCTGCTCGAGCTTCCTTCTCAGCAAGCAAGCTCTCAGCCAGCATTAGAAGAACAGGAAACTGAGCAGAGTTTGGTCTAGCTATGCCTTACTTAAAGCCTTCACATTTACAACTTCTACTCAGGTGCATCACACTGAAGTATTTAAAAGATGTCTGCTATTGTAGAGTTTTGAATTTCTGATAAAATTTCCTTTAGCTGTGTAGCAGAAGTGTAGAGTCCCACAGAGGAGAATAGTTGCAAGTCATCTAGAGTCTGATTAAGTGGCATTCAAACCCTCAATAATTTTAAATTTTTGTGTGAAAATGGCTTGTCCTACCAAGCCAGCCTAAACTGACCAGAAGTGGTAATCTTTATTTCCCTCCCTTCTATGAAGCAAGGTGTGTGGAGGACAGAAAATGTACCACGGACCCAATGGTGGGCAGCAACAGGTTTGCAGCCCCTGGGAGGGGGGGGTTAGCATAATTGGATGGTCTCTGGGAAGGGGGTGGCGAAATTGAGTGGCCTTCTGGCAGGGGGGTAGATAAATTGGCTGGCCACGCCCACCTCCCTGCCCTGCCCCATCAGGTTTTGTCCCTGCAAGTGGTTCAAGGTCTCCCTTGCTCAAAAACCAGTCATATGGCAGGCGTGACTAGATTGCCCATGATGTAGGCTCCTCCCATGATGTAGGCACTGCCCATGATGTAGGCTCCACCCACAACAAAGGCTCCGGCCATGATGTGGTAGCAAAAATTTTTCCTGCCCACCACTGCATGGACCTTCTCAGAGAAGGAAGTAATAATCATGCAGAACCATCCCATTATTTGGCAGATTGAAGCAGGAGTCAGGGGTTGCTTAAGAAACTGTCGTTTGCATCACACACCTTGTCCTTCACCCTTAAAGCCATCTTATATTCCTTAGGAAGAAGAGAGGGTTATTCTGCTAGCTTTCATGTGTTGGGTGAAGTAATTTGTTGGTCTTAGGAAAAAAATGTCTTCGATCAACCCTGCAAACAAAAGGGCGAAGAGGGATATATTTTAAAAAATCTTTAGAATCCTATGCTATATTTTCAAGGCTTGGAGAAGTTCCCGAAAGTAACTTTTCTGAGTTTTGAATATTTTAAGATCTCTAATTATTTGCTTTCCATGCCAGGATGTCATCATTCAAAAAGGCACCTTTTCCCCATCTCTTCTTTCATTTTAGCATGACAATCCATAGTCAACGAGGACAATGAAGACACAGGAATACTGTAAGGTTAAGTACCAGTGTCCACCTTCCACAAGTAGCACCATTGTAGAAGATGGACCTGTGTTCCCTCTTTCTTATAGCTGGTTAATCTGAATGCTGTAATAGCAACAATTTTGTGTCAGAGATTACTCTGGGTTGAAAGGATTTTTGCTAGAACAGAGTTTGCCCTAAAAAAAGATGATGCTTGCTTGATTCAACTGTGTTAACTGTCAGTCAAGCCATTTCTGCAATATATAGCATAAGGAGAAGATTTTCCGGCTTTGATGTCTCTTTGTCAGGCCCTGTAGCTATAGAATAAATCAAGAAAATGATTACTTTTTTTTAAAAAAAGTCTTCATTTCCATCTTGTTCATCATGTGAGGGGAATGTAAATACATTCACCTTTCAAGGAAGCACTCTCTTCTATGACATTATGTTTGATTAGGGACAAACATTGCATTGGGGCTTCTAATAGCTATGCAGAACTATAAGTCACTCTCTCTTCATCTTTCTGAATTTTACTGTCATGACTAGCATTACATTTAAATATTGTACCACTGAGGTGTCCTTCTCTGCATGACATTGCAGCCTGTTTATTTTACAAGCTGAAATGGTATTATTAAAATGTGCAGACATGCACCTATAGTAAGACTTCTAGGATCACACCCATCAGTACAAAATAGTGTAGGTTTTATACTGGCTGCAGCAGTCATATTTTCTGTTATTCCCCCCCCCCCCTGCCGATCAGATGACAGCATGTCAAATGTGTGGGATTTTCATTTCACACTCTGATACCATGTTGTGTAGTTGATAGAGTAGTGGAATAGGACTCAGGAGGCTTGGGTTAAAATCCCCACTTACTAGAGAAGTGGAACTCGCAAAACCAATCTTTAAATATGTCACTTAACTTGAAAGCCCTGTTAGGGTCCCTATGAGGTCATAAGGTACATAATGGGACTGTGGTGGTTTAGTGGTTAAAACACGAAACTTGATGACTGGAAGATAGGTAGGTCACAGTTTGAGACCCGAGTGCTGCATGATGGAGTGAGCTCCCATCTCTGTCCCAGCTCCTACCAGTTTGAAAGCAAGAAATAGCAAGTAGATATGTACTGCTTTGGTGGGAAGGTAACAGTGTTCCATGTGCTCCAGTGTCTAGTCATGCCTGCCACATAACCATTTTGTGTGTTACAGCTCAGCAGGTAAGTATTTTGTGGTAGTACATCAATATAGGTGAAGGTATTAAATACACCTTAAAATACACACAAACACACCACACCCAAAGTTGAGTCACTTACCCTGGGGAACAGGCTATAGGGAGCTTCAGGCTAGCAGCTTCTCTTCCTCCTCCCTACTTGGGAGGACAGCAAGGAGGCCATGCATACGCACCAAGCACTGTAGGCGTGTATGCACACCAAGTGCTAGGCGCGCCTGTGCAGTGGGGGAACTAGTGAAAAGGTAAGCCCCGAAGGTGGTTTCCCCCAAAAGCTGCTACCGGTTCTCCGGGACAGTGAGAAAAGTTACTACCGGTTCTGGCGAACTGGTGAGAACCTGTTACATCCCATCACTGACTCCTGGTCATAGAAAATGTCCCTGTTTCCTCCTAATACAATTAATGCACTTACATTCATTAACTGATTTATAGAGACATTATGTTAATGTACAATTTTGTGTGGTGCCAACAGGCATTGGATAAAACGCAAATAATAAAATCTATGAGATGGCAGCCTTATGAGGAACCCTGCCGCTGTGTATTGGCTAGGTGTGTTTTGGCTTATTTTATAATACTTCCACTGTTGTGTCTGCACTAAAATGATAAAGAATAGGCTTATTGCACATTTTAACCTGATTTCTCACTTTAAAAAAACAACAACCCCTCATTTTTTTGGAGTCCTTGGGATTGTCATGTATTTCAGTGTGTGGAAGTCCAGCATAGTGTGTTCTGTTTTGGCATTAGATCAAAAGCTTGGTACAAACTCTCATATTCATTTGCTAAGGCTAGCAGTTTATAACCAAGATTGTTACTTGCTTGAAATTCAGAGAGACATTACTAAACAGGATTGGCTTGGAAAGTGCAGAGACTATCAATATATTTTTTTATTAAAGCATCTTTTCCCCTTTGCCCCCAGACATAGAAACAGCTCTCATGGAAAAATTACCGGTATATTGTCACCTAATATTGCTATGTGAATGTAGACTAACACTACTGAATGTAAAGGCTGGCAGGGTTCTTGTAGCCTTCAAGAACTACCAAAAAAAGTTTTTATGTGGATAATTTATATATCACGGCACACAGTGAAATTATCTCTAGGGGTGGATTCAGGGAGACAAATGGAGAAAACTAGATTTCTGTGCTTCTCTTAGACCTGCATGCTGGAAAACAAGAACCAAACTACATGAATCATGATAAATCTGTCTAGAGATAAACTTCTGGGTAAACAGAAGATATGTGACTCTGGTTCTCATCAGAAATACATGGTATCAACAAATGTTGCTAGTAAGAATAATGGGAATTATTGTTTATCAAACAAGAGCAGGGCCGTAGCCAGGGGAGAGGGGGGCAAAAACCCTCTGAAGCTAACAGCCCACCCCCCCAACCCATCCAGTGGTGCCAATGTTATATATGTGAGTGTGACATTGTTGCCACTCCTGAAATTTTTTTTTGCTCCTCCTGAAAAAATTTTCACACACCCACCCAAATCTAGAATCCTGGCTATGGGCCTGGACAAGGGTGAGTGAAACCTTGATTATAGCCCTGAAATCTAAAAAAACTATAATGTTTTCAAGCCCAACAGAACTCTTCATAGCAGTCTCCATTTCCATAGGCAAAGGTCCATCTGTCATTCAGCATCTTTCCCATGGCCTTATTTGGAAGCATGTAGGATCTGGTGAGCTGAAACAAGAGATATTAGGAGGTAAGAAACATTGGGAGTTAAATTTAGGCAAATACACTATCAACTGAAACCAGATTAAGAACAGTAGCTAGAAAATACAGGAAGGTATAGTCCAAAGTATGATGTAGTCTTTCTTGAGTGACAATGGGTCTTCTTCCTCTAGTCTTACATTCTGCCCTCAGCAGCTATTTAGATTATCTTCCACAGTCATGTGGTCCTTATGCAAAACCTAAAATCATAGGGATTTGGCATCTGAAATCTCAAAAACAAACTAGCTTTCAGAAGGGCTGAAGGTTCCCACCGCTGCAGTTATCAGCATGTGAAACAAGGCCATGCCCAGTGAAGCTATTGATGTCCTGTGTGGAGAAGCACACCTTTCTCTGCAACTGGTGTTAGCTGAGTTTTGTGGCACTAAAGGTTGGCTACCCATGCTCATCCCATCAGAACTCTGCTCTTCCACTTGTTTTAACTGCATGCATGTTGCATTCCCATGCATTTGTTCTGTTCTGTCCTCTCAGCAAAGGATTGGGGCTCCAATCTAATCCTACCCAAACCCCATTGCATAATTCTGCATAATCATTAAGTTATTTCCACTCAATAGGTTCTGTGTCAATGAAAGAAACATGGCAAACCCTGTACTGTATCAGGAAAAGTAAGAGGAAACATTTAAATGGTATTTAAGCAAAAGTAGACCAGCTATGAGTATTGCCTAGTGGACAGAGGACTATGAGACTTACTGGAAGAAAACAGCAATGACTTGAAATGAAAATGAAAGGAAAAAAAGTGCCAAAGAAGGATTGTAGTTGAATATTAAACAAACAAATATTATCAATATGGAACCACAGAACTTTAAAGTGAACAATGAAGAAACTGAAAGAATGAAAGATTTTGTATAACTAGATTCAATCATCCGCCAAAGAAAAGACAAAGACTTGGAAGGGTAGATTGAAGGAATTAGAGAAGATCAGCATATGTAAGGATGTGTCTCCTTTTTTTAAAAAAAGATAAAGCTCACTGGTTTTCCAGGGAAAGTACTTAATAGTACTTTCTTCTAAACAGAAAACAGTGTTAATGGGTTCTATCTTTTTTACTAAGAAGCAGCAGGGCATGTCCATAATACCAATATTCGGCATGATATAGTTTTTTCTTCCTGAAACTATGAAGTACCAGTCAATGGTCCTGTAATCAATGCCTGTTAAATTGCTTCAATTTTTATATGTTAAATTACTCCTGATGCAGTAAATAGAGGTTTACAGGGCAGTGGTGATTTACGCTAGAAAAATGGAATGGGGCTTAACCTTCTTCCCTCAGAACTATGGTCCCTGTCAGAATCCATGGCTGTTGGGTCTTCATCTTTACTTTTAAATAACATGCTAAGTGACAGGTAAGCCAATCATGGATCACCCAAGTATTGATTTATTTAGAAGATTTATACACTGCTGTTCATCAACATTTACTCTAGATGATTTATAGCAAGCACAGAATTAAAACACAACATATTGTTGCTGTTAGTGATAACACAGTTTTAAACAGATACAGAATGAGTTCCAAGCAAGAAGGAATAGATTTGAGGATGTAGGAGTGGAGCATGTGGCTTTCCAGATGGACTGCAGTTCTCATCAGCCAATGTAGCCAACAGGGAGAGCCACAAGTTGTCCACCTTGATCTAGGATCACTTGATCTAGAATCACCATGCATGTACTAATAAAACTATCCGTTTCAGGCAAATACCCAAACAGGGATACCATTGTGGTGCAGTGAACTAAGTGATGGACTAGAACTGTGTGCCTGTGTGCCATCCAGTCAATTCTGACTTATGTAAACTATTTTCCAGGGTTTTCTAGATAGAGAACACACAGAAATTATTTACCATTCCCATCTTCTGAGGATGCCCTGGAACTGTGCAGCTTGTCCAGGGGGACACAGACTGGCTCTTCTCTCAGGAGGCACAGTGAGGAATCAAACTCCCAACCTCTGGCTCTAAACTACTGAGCTATCCAGCCAACGTAGGACTCAAGACAAGGGTTCAAATCCATGCTCAGCCTTGGGAACTGACTAGTGGGCAGTTAGGGTCCCTATAGGTTGAATGCAGTTTAATGGGATATAAAAAGCAAACCAACCCAAACAGAAGCAGACAGTTCAGAGGAGTGAAATCTAATACGTAGTATATTATATATATACAGATATTACTTCCACTTCAGAGTTCTCTTTCAATTCTACTGCAGTCACTAAGGAAACAGGCTATAAATGAGACCTTAAGAATGAGATTGCAGAAGAAGTCCAGATTTATTTTGTTTAGTGGTTTAGTGCAACATAATATCCAAAGGGGTGTGTGGTAATAAACACCCTCTTCCCATCCTCCAACAAACTATGCCTCAAATAGATACTTGGCCTGATTTTAAAAAGAGCAAAGTTGTTGGGGAAATGGCAATTTTGCATGTACCAACACTGGGTATCAGTAAAAGGAGGCTATATAGCCTAATGCAGTGCTTCCCAACTTTGGGGTCCCAGATGTTCTTAGACTGCAGCTGCCAGAAATTCTGGAAAGCACTGCCAGCAGTAAGTACTCTAATATTCCAGAACCATAGCTGATGGCAGCTGAATTGGAAATTACTCAAACAGACCAACTCATAAATATCTTGGAGTGGCATTTAAAAGTTTGGGAATACAGTAAAACACAAGATAACTATTGGATCGGATAACGCTAAAATCGCATAATGTTAAGTAATCTGGGGAGGAGAATTGGATCGAATAACGTTAAGGTCCTATGGGATGGATCGGATAACAACCGCTAAAGCCTGTGCGGCTACAATGTATCTCTATGGAGCTTTAACGTTATCCGATCCATCCCATAGGATTTTAACATGGATCAGATAACACTAAAAATTGGATAACACCAAGACTTGTGGAACCAAGTTTTAGCTTTATCCAGTGTTTTACTGTATGGTCAAATTGTTTAGAATCTATAGTTATTTACTGTTTTCCCTCTGGGCTGGATGGAAAAATGGTGGTACCTTTAATACAAGCGTTCAAGGGTAAATTGCTTTCTCAGAATGTTTTTTGGTGCCCCAGTATGGGATATTTCAAATATTGGACTCACAGATTCTTAACCAGACCACTAGCGGTACCAAGTTCTAAAGTACTGTGCAAATGTCTTAGGTCACCACCAACTGGTCTGGGGAAAATTCAATGAGTGATTTCGGGAGGGACATAACATCGACACCCTAACTCCAAACTTCATCAGACTTAGAGGGGATTGAGGGAAGTGTCAGCAGAAGAACCTTCCCTATTATGGTGGGTCTAGTTGGCTCAGAGGGTGGGTTATGCCCCCACACATGGCTATAGTCCAAGTTAAGACCTCATGCTACTCAGTAGATACCTCACAAAAAGAAAACACCCATTCTGTTTTGGCTCAAGATAGTTTTTCATCTGGCCTCACCCCTGGTTCTACTGGCCTATAAGGCACTGGGAAGGGACTTTTGGGCTGCTAAGATATCTACAATTATATTTAAATTGGATTATTCCTCTGGCTACTTCCTCAGGAAGGACTATGAAGCTGCCAGAGAAGCTGCTGTAAATGACTTTACAACACTGACATCCAGACTACGGTGGCATCCATAATGAACTGTCACCCCAATATGATCTATAAAGGTTTTTCCTTGCAATTTGGAAAGGTATCCCCATGTTTGCCCCTTATAAATTGAATTCACTGCAGTTGAAGGATATACAGGGGCATTATATGGACCAACACAGCAAAAGTAGACATTGCCTGGCAGGATGCTCTATGATGGAGGACCTGTTACTCTTTCTAACTGAATGTCCTCCTCTTGTAGATTTGGGGGATCAGTATCTTACACTTTTAACAACTGGGATCAAGACCAGCTCCCCCTTTCTGTAAAGCTTTATTTCTGCTTGGTGGCCCTGACATCTTTATTTCTGCTTGGTGGCCCTGTCAGATTTGTCAAATGAGCCGTGGAAGGATGGAACTTACTGCCTGCTACACAAATTCTGCAAGTTAATCCTCATAACCTGATATTTGTTTGATAATACCTATTTTATTATCTTATTATTTTACACAGTTATGACTGTTTGCATGTATTTTTGTCACAGTGGCTCAAGTGGCTAAGATGCTGACTGGGAGGCAGACGGTCAGCAGTTCAATACCCGAATACCGCAGGATGGAATGAGCTCCCATCTTTCTTCCAGCTCCTGCCAACCTAGCAGTTCAAAAGCAAGAAATTGCAAGTAGATAAACAGGGACCACTTCGGTGGGGAAGGTAAACAGTGTTCCGTGTGCTCTGGTGTTTAGTCATGCCTGCCACATGACCACAGAAATGTGTGCAGAAACAGATAGCAAGAACCCTGTGCTGGCTCTTCAACTATGAAACAGAGATGAGCACTGAACCTTAGAGTCAGACACAACTAGCTTTTGAGCAAGGGAAACCTTTACCTTACCTAACAATTATTTTTAAGTGTGATTTTAATTCTGTTTATGCGTACAGCCTGACTGGCTCCGAAGCAATGATGTATATAGTAAAATCTCTCTTGGAATGAACAGGTACATTTAAGTTGATAGAAGTTAAAAAAAATGAGCATTAATGTCCTCAAATACAGAATTCAGCGGCATAGGTCATTGCAGATTGCCAGATGGGAGCCAAACCATTATTTTTCAAAAGACCTCATCATCTCTCTACTTTTCAATGTGCACTCATTCCCATTACTTATCTGGACTACAAGTGATTATATCAGTGTGAGAAGTGCAACACTTGAAAAACACTCCAGAAAAGATTGCCATGCCCATTGTGATAAACAGGATGCACTGAAAATCAGAATGACTTTTTAAATTTAGCTCCCTCTCCTTTCTGTTCCCCCCACTAAGTTGGATGACCACACTATCATGAAAATTAAAAAGTATGACAATTATATTCCCTGCAAACATTTTAAAAAGGACAGATCAAGTAGGATGGCTCTATAAAGATCTTTACCGAATGCAAGGTGTTTTTTGGCAGAACAATTGAGTTGTAAAAGGGATAGCTGGCAGACTCAAGGACTTTAGTGCACTTGGGTGGTACATGTATTGTGTTATAAAAAGTTGTAATACCATGATGAAGAGAATAATTGGAACAAAGTGTAAAAGTATATTTTACATATACATATAAGTAGAATGGTTAAGAGTTAAAATGTATTGAAAATAACTGAAATAATTTGTTGTTGTTTTTCTCCTTTTCTTGTTGTGTTATTTATTTATTTATTTATTTATTTTAAATCTTTACAGAGGAATAGTTCTTCCCTTAGACCTAAAAAAAATAATGAGAGAAAATGAGAGTTTCCTTTCATGGTAGCAACATTGTCATGTTCTCATTTTACGAACAGTTGTTTTTACTTATTGGCTGTATTAATAGATTGGTAATTAAACACAACTTGTTATAAAAACTATTGATTTGGCTATTTCATTTATACAGTTGTTCCACAGGATTGCTCTTTAAGTGAGTTTGGTCTTTAAGCGAAACACCATTGTAAGTGCCCAATTGTGTGTGTGTGGGGGATTGCGAACCCCGATTTATTTGTTAAGCGAGTTTTTGGTTGGTTTTATTTGTTAAGCGAAGTGAACATTCAGATAAAATCCTGCTCTTTAAGCGAGTTACTATTTAAGCAAGGTGTTCTTTATGTGAGGTTTGACTGTACAGTACTGTATATTGGTTGTTCAGATACATGAAGATAAGTATGGCACCAACTTTATATCAGGAAGATGCTTATGTGCTTCCAAATTTGTCCAAATGTTGTAAGAAAGATAGTTCCCAGTCCCACTATTTAGTAGAGTAAGCTGATTTCTTTAAGTGGCCAGCTTGGGGGTTCCATCAAGCTGTTGGCTGTTTAGTTTATTGTTATGTTTTTACTAAGAGAAAATATTTTTCTTTTGCTCTTGCATGCCAAAATAATGTTATCAACTATGGGCACTATATATGTTCAGTTGGGTGGTGGCTGGAACGATGGGTCAAATTTGTCACCCAGTGTCAAGCAGCAAAATCTCTTGGATTGGCCCCAGATAACCTGATTTTTCCCCCCCACAAACATACCTTTTTCATCCTGTTGCAAGCATTACAAAGCTTTTAGTGCAACAGAATCAAAGGGCCAGGGAATAAATTTATCCCTATGTTTTGCAGTTCTTTTAGTTGCAAAAACATTTGTGCCACTTAAAACCACCCCATTCTTTGAAAATGGAGGCTCATTGGACCAAGCATTGCATCATTTTTTTTCATGCTGCCCACATTGCTTCATTGGCTGCTGGTTTTTCTTCCTGGTATTTTCATTTTCCTTTGGCCTACAGTGTTCAGCCTTCTTCACTCTCGCTGTGCAACCTGTACAATTTTCTTATGGTCTGGGGACACTATGCAAGGGTCTCCGGATTCAGTTTGGGTCCTGAGTCACATATCTGAAATTGGCCCCAGTTCCCATGGATTTGCATCTGGGAAGTAATCCTCCCCCCCCCCTTTTCAGAAGCAATTATTCCTGGCAAATTCCAGACAAATGGGTGAGAAAAGCAGGGCAGCAGGGCAACTGGCTGCTGTTGGAATCCTCTTCTCCCCACAGTGCTTGGGTCTTGTTTCTTCTCTTCTTTGTGTCTGGCTTTCTTTACTAGTATGAAAGCAGCTGGTCAACCAATGAGGGTGGGGCAGATTGTGAGAATGAGGAATAGGAGAGAGGAGGAAATCTGTAGTTCTTTGGCCATCCAGATTTGAAGGTAGCACAGAACTTCCTCCTGTCTCTCTGCCAACTAATAGCTTCTGTAGTTGTAGTTACACAGAAAAAGGAATGAAGTTATCCTTTGTTAATACACAATGACTGTGAACCCTAGTTAATGCAAAAAGGGATTAATGATAAGTAACTAGTTGACTACTTTCAAGTACTGTTGTCAATGAAGGAAGCTGTAGAGGGAAAAAGAGGAAGATCAACAGACACAAAGACAGGTTGAAAGAAGAAAGTGAAAAAGCTGGCTTGAGACTCAATATCAAAAAAAAAACCAAGATAATAGCAACAAGCCCTATCAGTCCCTGGAAAATAGATGGAGAAGAAGTAGAGGCAGTGACAGATTTTACTTTCTTAGGATCAAAGCTCACTGCAGATGGTGATTGCAGCCATGAAATAAAAAGGCGACTGATTCTTGAGAGGCAAGCGATGAGAAACCTGGGGAACATAGTGAAAAGTAGAGACATCACATTGAAAACAAAAATTCGCATAGTCAAAGCAATGGTATTCCCTGTGGCAATGTATGGTTGTGAGAGCTGGACCATTAGGAAAGCTGAACGCAGAAGAATAGATGCCTTTGAGATGTGGTGTTGGAGGAGAGTTTTGAGAGTCCCATGGACAGCGAGGAGAACAAATAGGTCAATCTTAGAAGAAATCATCCCTGACTGCTCATTAGAAGGTCAAATAATAAAGATGAAGCTAAAGTACTTTGGACATCAAATGAGAAGAGAGGATTCACTTGAGAAAGCTTTGATGCTTGGAAGGGTAGAGGGCAAAAGAAGAAGGGGACGGCCCAGGATGAGATGGCTAGATGGTGTTGTGGAGACGGTGGATGCAGAGCTGAGCGAGTTGAGGGGGATGGTGGAGGACAGGAGTGCCTGGCGGACGGTGGTCCATGGGGTCGCAGAGGGTCGGAATCGACTGTGCGACTGAACAACAACAACAACAAAACACAACTATATATAAGTGGCAGTGGCAAATACTGAGGCACAATCCCAACAAAGATAGACATTCAAATAATTTAAAAGAAAGAGTTAGAGTAATGGTATATGAGGCAGCAACAAGACAGTTACTTCCTTAAGAATCTGATGTCACATACTTCATCTTTTCTCTCTCTTTTTTTTACTTCAAATTTCCATCGTATATTTTATTTGTGACACTTTACTCTTTATGGGCATGTAAGAAAGCAAATATTGCATCTCTGACATTTATCTCATAACTCAGCTTAAAATCCCAAGACAGCATTCATATTTAAATGTCAAAACAAAATGAAAACCATTTTTTAAAATGTCAATTTTTGTCACTATTCAACAAAATGGATTCATACCATACAAAGCACAAAAGGTTCTGTTGAATGTGTACACTTTTCATTTTGCTAGACTGAATTTTGCATTTGCTCATGCAAATGCTATAAAATGTGCACCCTTCCAGAGTTGCTTCTATTGCCTTCAAAAGGTTACCTTAGGAATGGTATCCTACAATATGTTCTTCTATTCGGTAACTGTCATGTTTGGAATTATAGCTATCTTTTGTGATCTAATGCATGGCCAATGACCAAATGGAAGATTTATATATAATGACATCCGTGGGGGTGGGGCGGAATCAATTATAGCTGCTTTATCTTGAGAAATTCTTTACTTTTAATGGCTACAGTGAGTACATCAATCTTCTAATTGCACTTTCACTAAACTGTCCTATGCTTGGCATTTCTCCACAATATTTTTCATCTTACCCTTACTCCTTTTAGGGTAAGAAAATATGGGGAAGAGTATCTGCCTGAATATTGGCAGAACGGGTAACATGGAGCTTTTCGAGGTAATTTATTACCTTTTGCATTATAATTTGTGTGTAACTGAAATTATATAGAAAGAGAAGATGTTCTAAATCTTTAACTATGTGCTGTGCATTTCTCTCTCTTGTTTATTGTGCATGCCAGTGTGCTCCATTCTAAGAGTCCCATCTGACAAAGAGTCACTTACAGGTACCTGAATGTGTCTCACGCTGGAGAACAGCCTAAGTGCTGCCTAGCTTTCTTTTCAAAAAGAAAGCTCCTAGAAAACACGGGCCAACTTTCTTTTGAAAATGGAAGCTAGGTGGAGCTAGGCCTGTCCTTGGGTATAAAGGTTTCAAGTTTAGGCCATTTCCCCAAGTGAACCATGTTTAGGCTTCTGACTTTCAGGTGGGATTCCTAGAGTGGAGAACTATGCATTTGGTAGTCAAAAAGAGAAGACAAAAACAATTGGTGTATCCCTTGAAATGTTTCAGTTATGTTACTGAATTTTTAAAAATATGATAATTTTAATCAGATTAAAGGGGTACACAGAAAGAGCCTCCTCGAAGATTGTGGTATTATTGAACCACAATTGGGTGTACCTTGGTAACAGCAACTTTGTGTTGTTGGCTAATCTTTCTCATACTAGGTCAGACGAAAGGAACTGCAGAATGAACTCGCCAAAAAGTGCTTTCATTTTGGCAGTTTCATGTCTGGCCTAGACACAGAAGAAGAATCAGATTAAAACAGTTATCTGTAATTAAATGTTTTCATGTGTCTGCAAACTGCCTGCACAATATATTTTCTTTTTTCACTGCCTATATGTGTCCATGAGCTCAGGATCTGGAAGGAATCGTATCCTTCTGCAACAGGAGTTCAAGCACATCAGCTGAGGGAGACGTTTCACACAAGAACTCTCTTGCTAGGACTCTGTTTCTCCTTAGGGAGCAGATCAAAGCCACTAAACTAAATCCATTTGTCAATCTGAATAAGTAGAGACCCACTGAAGAGCAGGAATGTAACATAACTCTTAGCAAGTCATATATTCATTCAGAGACCAAAACTCTGTTGCTTATGTATGCCATCCTAAGGGTAACTGTGTAAATTACAGTGATGAATTGCTGTTAGTTAAGAAGTCATGTGCTGTTGACATCCAGTGACTCAATCAGAGGCAGTTGGCTACTCTGGTTTACACCACTGTATTTACACCATGTATTTACACGGTGTATGTAAGCAGTAGGATGCAACCAATTGAGTCTATCATAGCAGGTACAGTTGTACCTCGCTTAAATAGCATAATGTGTTCCACAGGATTGCTCTTTAAGTGAAACACCATTGTAAATGACCAATTGTGTGTGTGGGGGGGGGGAGGGGGATTGCGAACCCCGATTTATTTGTTAAGCGAGTTTTTGGTTGGTTTTATTTGTTAAGAAGCGACCATTCAGAGAAAATTCTGCTCTTTAAGCGAGTTACTCTTTAAGTGAGGCATTTTTTATGCGAGGTTTGACTGTACTAACAAGTAAATTTAACCCAAGTTTTGTATGCATCAGGACCTTCTGGAACAAGATGGTAAACATGTGTGCATCCAGATGTTGATACAGTATACTACTACAACTGTACTGCAGCCAAAACTGCTGACATTGTGAGTTTGATCCCAACCAGACACAAGGTTGACTCAGCCTTCCATCCTTATGAAGTCAGTGAAATGAGTAACCAACATGTTGCGGCAAAATGCTAATTAACCTGATAACTGCCTAGAGAGTCCAATAAGCACTATGGGGCGGTATATAAGTGTAATTGCTATTGCTATTCCTCTCAACCATCATCTATATCCAGGTTGCTAGTTGCTGCTGGAAGTAAGAATTTCATTTAATTTCACTGGAATCCACCTACACATGGAAGGCAGGAGTCTGAACTTATTAACTACAGTCCTTTGCACCATTGTCATTCTCCATGCCTAGAACTAGGAATGCCTCTTGACTATTAGATATTCCCATTCATGGGATGACTGCAGCAGATGGGCTGTAGGCTGTACATAGCTTGCAAAGAATATAAAATTTCTGGAACATCCTGAGAATTTGACTGGGCATTAATTGCTTATGTTTGGTCTGTTCAATCAATGGCTGCAATTGCATGCCCAAAACATGACACTACTCAAATGGTGGCATTTCTCTCCCTCCTTGTTTGGGACAACATTATAAACTGTTGCAATATCACTGTCATGTTCCATCTTACTGAATCGTCTTCAAAGGGGAAAAAGGACCATGTGTGGCCAGTGTAAGAGGAAAATCCAGTGCTAGATTCGTCAATGTTCTTCAAGAAGCTTTGGGAAGCAGAACAGCTGACAGAAGTCTATAGGCATGAAGATTACATAATTACAGATGCAAGGTTCATTAGGCCAAGGGATCTGAACCAGGCATAGCGTCTCAAACCTTCCTGATTACTAATTAGAAGCAGTTGCAGTAGCTTAGTGGTTAAGATGCTGGACTTGACGACCGGAAGATCGGCAGGTCAGCAGTTTGAGATCTGAGTGCTGCATGATGGAGTGAGCTTCCATCACTGTCCCAACTCCTGCCAACCTAGCAGTTTGAAAGCAAGAAATTACAAGTAGATAAATAGACAGTACTGCTTCTGTAGGAAAAGTAACAGCACTCCATGCACTCTGGTGTCTAGTCATGCCTGCCACATGACCATGGAAATGTTTGCAGACACAGACAAAACTGGTGCTTTAGTTGTAAATGGAGATGAGCACCACACATGAGTTGGATATGACTGGCTTTCAAGCAAGGGTGACTTACCTTTACCTAGAGGTCTGGAGTGGCTAGCTGAGAAGAGAACTACTAATTGTGTTTGTGTGCCAACAGGAAAGCAGTTGTGTTAACAGGGGCTTCATTTTGGCAGTTTCATGTATGACATAGACACGGAAGAAGAAGAAGAAGAACAGGAAAGCATTGTGAAAGGCAGTATGGCGGTTCACCTGCTATTTGTGTGGCCTTCCAAGATTGCTGGAAACTCTGATGAATGGATGACTGAGAGCCATGGCTCTGCCTGCTCTACATAAAAGTGACTGATTCATGGGACTGGACTAACAGTCTGACCCACAGCCTCATCTGACCTCCCACACTTGGAAGAGAGCTAGCTTGGACAACACAGCTTTAGTACTTGTTGTCTCTTAACCCCTACAATCATTAAGACATAAATTCTGCCCTTCATGGATCCTCTCCCCTTTCACAGCACTACCTGCAACAAGTTTCTACTGCATCAGGACAGTGCAAGCCACGGTGAATTGTAGTGACAGTACTGTATACACCACAGTTCATTTCTACCCTATGTGTCATTCAGGACAGTTTTCAAAAATCATTATTTTCAATGATTCTTTAATTTCTTCTGTCTGCCAAGGCAACTCACAATACAAATTTAAATTGCAGCTGGGGCATTTAAAGGTAAAAACACAATAACATTACAGTATTAAAACATTGTTTTATAAGTGATTGTATTAGGGCTTCACAGAATTAAGACAATTTAAAATCTTATTTGAAAAGCAAAGAAAGGGAACACAATACCTACCCACAACTGAAGAGTTGTGATTTGCTTTATGGAATAAGAATGATGGGGGAAAGGATTTTCAACAGGATTAATCCAAAAGGTAAAATCTCTACTTTGCCTGGTGACAGCCCAAGGCCAGCATACATATATCTTCTCTTCTGGTCTATCTTTGAAATAACACTATAGGTTTAAGAATACAGAAACAATTAAACCTTTATCACCCTAACCACTAGGCTACATTGGCTCTTATGTGGTTGTCTTAAGAGAATGCCCTTGTTCTGAGGAACCATAGATAAATGGTTTTACTTCAGAGGAAATTTCAGGCACAGGCCCTTTATCAAGGGATTTTCTTCAGTGTCGGTGTGAGAATAAATGTCACTGAGTACACGCCATGCAGAGAAAAGGGTGAGTTAAAGAGACATAGAATCAGTCTTTTCATGGTTACGAGGTTATAACCCGAATTCACAGAGGGCATTAATTTTTTTCTGTCACTAAGAAATATGTACCTTCCTTTCCCCTTCTTTCAATCTCTGTCAAAGCTTCACATCCAATTTGTAACAGAAGCTGCAGCTGAAATTTCACATGTATGTGGCATGGTGTCATACAAGTAAAAACTGCAGTGAAAAGAAACCCTGCTAGGTAAATGTGACATGTAAATGCCTAAAATAAAAGAACCATGACCTAAGCTGAATGTTCTGCAAAACTGGTTCAGAATTAGCTCCAGGAAATATCTTAGACTGCTTTATTTGAAGAGCTAAAATCTGAGCACCCCCCAGACTATGATTTTTCCCATGCATGTGTTTTAAGGACATACTCAAGAGGGAAAAATTAAATTAAATTGAAAAAGCCAACCATTTACTTCAAGGGGCACACCATGTCACAGTCACTGTTTCCCCTACTTTGCTGCTTCTCCTTCAATCTAGTTTGTTGGGTGCAGTGGCTCATGTGGCTAAGATGCTGACTGGAAGGCAAGAGGTCGGCAGTTCGGTTCCCAAGTACTGCAGGATGGAATGAGCTCCCGTCTTTGTCCCAGCTCCTGTCAACCTAGCAGTTCAAAAGAAAACCCATTGCAAGTAGATAAATAGGGACTACTTCGGTGGGAAGGTAAACAGCATTCCGTGTCTAGTAATGCCTGCCATATGTCCATGGAAATGTCTGCAGACACAGACAGCGCTGGCTCTTTGGCTATAAACAGAGATGAGCACTGAACCCTAGAGTTGGATATGACTGGCTTTCAAGCAAGGGTGACCTTTACCTTTACCTAATCCCAAGCAATCAGGGATAATGCAGAGAAAATAACAATGCCACAACACCATAAAATCAATCAGTGTGTTGTGTGATCATGCACCTGGACACAAAGAAGACTTCACCATTGTCCTCACTTTGAATTGAAAACTGCAGCATGGCATCATTGCCATACTGTGCTACCAGTGTGCCTGCCAACACTGCAGATCAGTGCCAGCATTACACATTGCAACAGAGAAGGGCCATTGCTCAGGGAATGCTGAAGGGGGAACTGGACTGTTGACCCTAGCCAGGAATGTTCTATTGTCAAATGGATGCTGCTGGATTTCATTTTCATGATGTATGCCTAGGACCAAACCCTTCCCTTTAAAAGCCTCCTTCCTTCTGTATGTAGAAGCAACTAAGTGGTAGAGTGGGGACATGTTCTTTTTGTTTTTGCCAGGGGTGGTGGTGGTGCGTTTTTCTTTTGACTCAGCTGGTGAATAGGCCAGGCATTCAGAATCACAAGTAATTATTTATCTTACATTGCTGTGCAAGTGCAGATTATGGTGACCACTTATCTGAAACCTTTGGAAAGGGACATGGAAGAGTAATCTGTCTTTTTTCACATACCTTTATCGGGTAACAAATGAGAAAATTAACCAAACCAAGCAAAACAAGAAACAAGGCAAGAAAAAAAGAAGATGGAGAGAAAGATTGAGACACTAGTCAGGGCATGGAATTAGTATGATTTATGTTCAACATAACAAAGAAATGAACTTTCTGGAACATTGTTTCTATAGGGACAATTACCAGATTAGATTAGATTAGATTAGATTAGAGCTCCAAAGGAGCCTATACTGCGGCTCTTATATTTATAGTTATTTATTTTGTCACTTCCATGTAAAAGATTAAATTCAGTTTAAACGTGCAATAGTAACAGGCAAGAGAACATAAAACTTAGACATACACAGCTACAGAAATTATGATCTTTTTCGCAGTTTAATTTTGATATCTGCAATTCAAGTGCTGTAAGTATGTTGCATTTTAGAATTTGGCAAAATACCTACAACATATCATTTCATACTATTAATATAAGTGTGCTTAATCAGACAACGAGAAGAGAGAACAACTCTAGAAGGTTTTTCTTTTCCTAGTACTCAAAGGGTCAACATCAGCCTTCCCATATGAGCAAAATGCACAGCACTACCATCAACAAAGACCAATTCAAGGCTAAATGCTGCTGGAAATTCACTTCTGTTTTAACTTCTGTACTTGGGTTGGGAGTGGACTGTGTCCCATTTTAGTACAATAACAACACTAAAATAATATTTTTTGGTTGGTTTTTTTCCTAGTTGGAATATGTTCAACTACCATAATATTTGTGGACTATATGGATATTGTTGAGTCCAAATTTTCCCCAAGATATAGGGTTTGGGAATACTGCTATATGCACATAATTGAGAATAAGCCTGATTCAGCTCTATAGAACATTAGATGTGAACAAATCTGTGCTATTTGTTGTTTTGATTTTATGCTGACATAAGTTTTATTTTATCCACTCTGGATCAGGTGGGAAAATATACTAACAAATCTAAAGGCTTCCTGTTTGAAGCTTTTATTGATCTTTATGACCAAAAGATGGGAAGAACCAATCATGAAAAGTTTGGGTCGAACCTGGAGAAGAAGAACCTGACAGCAAAATGAATGGAAAACGAGTTTTGACCAGCAGGAACATATCCTTTGATAGTCTAGTCTGGGGTGCCCAAACTTTTCATGCTGTGGGGCAGTCATGTGGTTCAGGGGGCTGGCCACTATGTCCTATGAGTCAGATCTGGCCCCCAACACCAAATCATGTGGCCCACAAAGCCCTCGTTGCTCCCAGAAGCGGAAGTAAAACATGCCCGCAAAACATGTACAGGCGTGTTTTACTTCAGCTTCTGGGAGCAATGAGGAATTCATAGGCTGGATGAATTGGCATCGGGGGATAGATCCGGCTCACAGTTTGAGCACCTCTGGTCTGGTCAATCAAGGAATCAACAAACCAAGGAACTGATCTTAAAAAGCTTTTGCTTTCCTCTTCCAGAGATAAATTGTGGCATAAATTTGAGGCCTCTACAATACACTGACATTTATTATTGTTCAAATAAAAGCTTCATGAAAACACAAACTTGAAAATAAGGTATAATCTGGACAGTCATCTGTCCAGTAGGGTCCCTACATATAATGTAGTTAAGGAAGGTTGCATATTAGTCCTATTATTATTTAATGTTCATATTAGCTCACAGATTTTGCCTTTTAGCTAAATTTCCATCCTCTCACGATAGCCAGCAGACACCTCTCAGTATTTTTGCATGCTGAAAATGTAATTGTACCTGTCACAGTCATCTATTGGCTAGCAGAAAACATTGCGATCCCTTATACTCTATATAAGCAAAGAAGAAAACCTCCAATAAACTATGAAAAAAACTAAGACTATGATGTTTGCAAAAATACTACAGCTCTATAAATGGTTGATAAATGGCCACATCGAGAAGACAAGGCACCCTTGCTCGAAAGCCAGTCGTATCCAACTCTAGGGTTCAGTACTCATCTCTGTTTCATAGCCAAAGAGTCAGCGCTGTCTGCGTCTGCAGATGTTTCTGAGGACATGTGGCAAGCATGCCTCAACACCCAAGTGCACGGAATGCTGTTTACCTTCCCACCAAAGTGGTCTCTATTTATCTACTTGCAATGGGTTTGCTTTTGAACTACTAAGTTGGCAGGAGCTGGGACAGAGATGGGAGCTCAGTCCATCACGCAGTACCAGGGAATTGAACTCCAACCTTCCAGGCAGTGAGTTCAGTATTTTAACCACTTGAGCCAATGCATATATTTAAAGATGAAGACAAGTGCCTCTAACTAACTTGGTCTTGGGTTTCAAGCAAATGGCACTCACAAGACACATGCCAAATATATTGCCTAAGCAGCATGGGGATCTCTTTCTATTATACTTTTTTCTTTTTGCATTTTTGGGGAATTATATTCCAACCACTTTAAAACTGTTCCAGGCCAAAGACTATCCCTCAAACAATGTATTACAGAGTTTGAGAGGCAGCATGATCTAGTACAATCTCACAATCAGCCACAGATGACCATCACTGCCAGAATATCCGTATAACTCAAGGATTCTCAACCTGCAGCCGATGGCCTGGATGTGGCCTGCAGCACCATTTCATGTGTCCCACCACCACCTCCACCACATCAGGAAGTGCCATGTGGTGAAGGAAGGACAAAAATGGCCATCCAGTCCCTGAAGCTGTCTGAAGGAGCGTAACGCAGCCCCCAGCTTTAAAAGGTTGAGAACTCCTGGTATAACAGCAGGGAATGTTCTTGCTATCACTGCATCTCTGAGATTGGAAAATTGTACCTGGTGTTGCCTACCAGTTACATGGTTTTTGAAAGCACAAGGATCTCTGTTTAGTTTAGTTTATGTGTGCGTGGTTTGAATTTAAAAAACTTAAAGTGTGTGTTATTCCCTTTCCCCATCCTACAGAGTGCTGGTTCCTCAGTGCTGCTCCCTGTTATTATTCTAAAATATATGTAGTGGAAATTAAAACCTCCATTTCTACACTGCAGTTCAGACAGGCAGTTCCTAAATATTCAAATTTCCAGCAATATCCAGCCAAATACTTGGGGAAGTTTATAGACAAAACATAAAGAAAATGATGTCCCCTTTGTTTGCTTCTATCCCACCACTTGATATAAGTAAGTTTCACTTTAGATGGCACAGATAAATAAGGACCCATAATTCAAGCAATGGGAGTGAAATTCCCACTCCCCCATCACATCTGGAGGATGCTGTTGCCTAAAATAAACAAACAGAAGACAGTCATTGTGGAAGAAAATTCATTTGGACTCCCATCAAAAGATGCCATCTGTATCATCTGTCCAGTCCTACAGCTACAGTATATGCCCAGTTAGTGTGTGTGTTTTGTCCATGTGCAAAGCTTTTCTTTGCCACATACTAACTACAGCACAGTGAGTTTATGCAAGTCCCATCCTCTAATGCCACAGCTAGTCTGTCCAGCTGTGGATTATTTACTATACAACAGAATATTAGAGAGAGTTTATTTAGACTGATTCTGTGTACTTTAAATGGCACTGCATAATGAAATTGTTCTTGCCTCTCCAAATCTCTCCGTTTAGTCAAATTTTTAATCTCATTCTAGTGAGATTTTTTAAAAAGTCACTTGGAGGACCCTGAATAGACTGAGGGTTGGAGTCTATAAATGCAAGACCAACATGCTTAAGTTTGGACTGCTGGTAGACAACATGTTGTGTGAATGTGGAGAGATACAGAACCCTGCTCTTTTACTGCTCTGCCAATTACTTCCAGAAACGTGTATTGATGAGGACTTAGATTTGGCCAATGACAAAGCCAAGAAAATGGCTTCATTTTGGCAGTCCAAAGTTTGACTTAGACACAGAAGAAGAATCTCATTCTAGCATATATTATGTGTTATGTTTTATATTGTATATATTTCTGAGTCTCAAATAATTTTTCTCCAGTCAATTCATAAATCCAAGTCTAACAGTACAGTTTTGTGC
The DNA here is from genome assembly GCA_030440675.1 of Furcifer pardalis. Classification (NCBI taxonomy): domain Eukaryota; kingdom Metazoa; phylum Chordata; class Lepidosauria; order Squamata; family Chamaeleonidae; genus Furcifer; species Furcifer pardalis. Next base: position 136,786,252 of record CP126894.1, read on the forward strand.
CCCTCTACTCAGATGTAAGTCAAACTTATTTCAGTAAGATTTACATCCAGGAGCTGGCTGGATATGTCAGTAAATTAGATGTCTTGCTGTGAAACCAGAGGTTGAGAATTCAATTTTGCATTGTGCCTCCTGGAAAAACTAGCTTGTGTGGCCTTGGGTAAACTGTGGTCCCAGTTTGCCCCCAGAAAAAAGGGAATGATAAACTATTTCTGAGTACTTTATATTTAGCAAACTCTGGAAAGGGTCATCATAACTTGACTTGACAGTGCACAATTAAAAAATTAAAGTGAGTATAAGATTGCAACCAAATAATGTAATCCTGTATTCTTTTCTCTCAGAAGCAGGCCTTAATGAGCTCAACTGATTAGCTCTCAGGTAAGTGTCTGCAGGATCACAATAAAAATGTCATGTATATTTATCATTACATCTTTATATTGTTTGTCTTTATGCCTTATTTCTTTGACTTCAGAAGACTGCCGCAGTGCACAAAAATCACCATAAAAATACACAACACTTTCTAGAATCCATTGTGAAAATCCATTTAAATTCCTTTTCTGCCAATGCCTAGATTTTCTTTTTTCATTTGAGAAGCTTAATTAGCAGGACTGCAGTTCCAATTTCATATTGCATGTGACATAAACGATTATGGTTTGGAATATATATTGATTGGAACAGAAATTTCTATGTCCTCTGAAAATTAAATTCTATTAGCTACATGACTGAGTTTTAAAGATGGTCTTTCATTTCACTTGTTGTGATTTGCTAGAATTATGTCTCAGGGGAACAATGAGAGAATTGTGTCTTTGTCTTACTAGATATATTTTTTCATGATTATCCCAGGTTGCTATTCATTTTCTTTCTGCTCATATGCTTTGGAGTGTTGTGTCTGTGATGTTACTGAAGATAAATCTTGGACTGTTCTGTAAATCCCATCTCTCATTTTTACAAGACAATTTCCAATTACAGTGGAACCTCATACTACAATCACCCTGTATAGCAACGAAATTGCATAACAATTAGGTGGTGGGGGGGATGGCATCCCGCATAACAATTTTTCCTATGGAAAAAAACATACAACAATTTTCCAATGGGAAAAGCCACTTAGAAAAAGAAATCATTGTACAATGCATCCCATAGGGAAAATTGCTATACATTGCATGCATCGTATAGCAATTGTTCTGTACAACATCGAGCCCATGAAATGGATTAAAATCATTGTATGATGTACCACTTGTACTTTGTTTCAATACTTTGTTTTGTTGATGTTGTTTCTAGATGTGTATACATTTTCGAACTCAAAGTTGTTACTCTCATTGTCTTTGTACTAAACTAAAATTCAGTACTGCATCTGAGTCTGCACCTAAGTGGAGGAAAGCAAATAATTTTGCCCCAGATGATGGGTTTGAGCATTGCCAATAATCTCTAGTGAGCATAGACAGTTGTGTAAAATGCTGGGAGTTGTAGTGCAACAACAAGTAAAGCCTTTCATCAACAACAATCCAAGGGAGCCATGGAATAGGAGGAGGAAGTCTTTAATTACTGTACTTAAAAATATATGCTACAAACATAATTTTGTAATTGAAGACTTGCCTCTCTCATGCTACGGTCTCCACAGGTTGCCAATGGTGAAAAGTATTCCCATAGGAAACGGTCTTGGGACAGGAGTACAAAATTTTTTATTTTTTTAAAAAATGTCCAACTGATGACACTATTAGCCACTATGAAACTTGCACAAATAGGATTTCAGCTACTATTTTGTAAGTTTGCTTATGATTGATTTTTATCTGGAAACTCACAGTATTTCCTGTCAATACAAATCAAGTCCAAATTACAGTATCTCCTCAAAGCCATGGTAAATGTTCATATTGACCATTGGACCATTCTCTCTCTAGTTCTGAGTTGGGATGCTTGGAAAGGTATGCTGGGATGGATGCCATAAAATCAATTAACTGATGGATACACTGGATTGGTTACTTTTGAAGTATTTATTCCTGGGGAAGCAAATTCCTGGTTGCACAGTAAGCCTTTTCTCCTTGCTGCAAGATGAACTGGCTTTGTTTTTGGTTGGCTTAGGAGGGGAAATGAGCACCCCAATATGGTGTATCGCTGTAAACACTGGAAAAAGAACTGACTGTTGTCTTGTTGCATGAACTTGTAAAAGTAGAAGTACTGTGTGAATTGGCTCAATCATCCTGCTCCTTGTAATTGCTCTGTGTGCATGTATTATATGTGTGTGTACACAGGCATATGTAGCTTTCCAAAGGAAAAAGTCTAGTAGTGTTACTCAGAAGCAAGATTTTTATGCAAATGATATCTTGCAAAAATTGCAAAATCCATCACAACAAAAATTGGCTTCTTGGTTTTGGCTTGAGCTAATATCCTTGCAAGGGAATTGCTGAACACTCTCAAAACAGCCTTGGTGCTCTGAGAAAATGAAATTAATCTAAAATCCCAGAAGTGTTGAGATTGGTTTGGCTCCCTCCTACTCAATACTATTAACTATTTTGTGTACAGTTGTATTACGTGTATGAGTAAAATAGCATATGTTAAGTGAACTGTCCCATTCTAAGTTTATCTACATATGTTTGTGGACTGGTCCACATACTTACTAGGCTGACAATCCTCTTTAATTGGTAGAAAAACATGTAAATGTTTCACCTACTTCAAATGCTGGAAGTGTGCCATATGCCCAGTATTACAAAACTTTGATTTGTACTTTTCACTCTTTTGATAATGCATATCAAACTTGCATTTCATCTTCCTTCCTTCCTTCCTTCCTTCCTTCCTACCTACCAACATACATACATACATACATACATACATACATACATACATACATACATACATACATACATACATACATACATACATACATACATACATACATACAGCACATCTGTTGCCCTGTTGATGCATGCACTATTCAGGTTGGCTTATAAACATGTAAAAACATCATAAAGGTTTCCCTTGCTTGAAAGCTAGTCGTATCCGACTCTAGGGTTCAGTGCTCATCTCTGTTTCAAAGCTGACGAGCCAGTGCTGTCTGTTTCTGCAGACGTTTCCATGGTCATAAGCAACAACAAATAAAGTTACAATAAGTACCCATAATGTACCTGTGTCACATGTTATTTTAAGAGCACAAGGTGGTGGTCATAGACAGAAATATCAGCCACATAAGTGTGTGAACTATCCCATAGACTGTGAACAAATCTACATTTACTTTGAGTAGACACCATCAAACTCTATGACCGTTCAATTTTGTCAGCACTTAAATGATTTACGGTGGGTGAAACCAACCTGATTGCATTAAAATGAATGAAATGGAGATTTAATTTTAAGTCTATATTTTTGCACAGTGGGAAAGAGTTTTTAAAATATTCTACAGAATGCTGAAAAAAAGATTGTATGTAAAATGAATTAATCTGACTTGGGTAAAGTCCTGTTATTTCCTTTCCCTCACTGCAAAATTAGTTCCTCTACCTTCCTTAATAGGCTTATGTATTTGTTATTTCTTGGTCATTGTTTTACAAATGGCTGTTCTAAATGAAAGCTAGAAAAAAATTAATGAGAAATCACAGGAAATGAAAACTGTTTTAAATACTCCAACAGAGACTGAAAGCTTTGCTTCAATGAATATAGGAGTAATAAACTTGTAATAAATGTCACTGAGATAAGTGTCTTGATTGGAAGAAAACTCACATGTTCTTTCCAGACACTGAACCTGTCAGTTACACAAATGAAAATGCATATTGAGGAGAAATAGGTAATAAATCTTTCACACTAAAGATGAAATTTTGATTGAACATGAAGATATGTGGTGATAAGTAAATTAGCTTCTTCTTATTACCAAAGGTGTCTTCTTTTGAAAAGCAGTCAGTCAGCCTTAGAACATAAAGAATGCCTAATAAATATCTGAAAGTCTGGCCAGGTTATCCTGCTGTGGTAATAGAGTAGACAATACTGTCAGCAACTCAGTGCTGAGTGTCAGGCAGTAGTTAATTAACCTGACAACCCTGAGGACTAATGGATTGGATGCCCAAGTCCACAGGGAAGGGTGATGATCCCCAAGTGGATTAGATCCCACTAGAATCCATCTTGATGGAGGGCAGTAGCTTCATCCATACTGGCCTGGGGCTGAGGAAGACTTTGCGTGCCAAAAGGGTTCAAGACCAGAAAATGACTCATGGAGCTGGGTCAGTTGTATGGTGTCAAGCTGCGATGGGGAAGGCAGATGAAAGGCCACTGCATTATATTCTCAGGACAGGCTTCATGGCAGATTGCCATGATGATCACCTATATTTGGATTCAGATATTGAAGAAGAAAAAGAATATGAATAAATATCCATATGCTTTTAAAATAATAATGCAAGTGCTTCAGAAGAACCAAGTTTCTGTTCTTTATTTATATATACCGGTACACCAACTGGATTTGTTGTTCAGTCGCACAGTTGATTTCGACCCTTTGCGACCCCATGGACCACTGTCCGCCAGGCACTTCTGTCCTCCACCATCCTCCTCAACTTGCTCAGCTTTGTGCCCATTGTGTCTACAATACCATCTAGCCATCTCATTTTGGCTGCCCCCTTCTTCTTTTGCCCTCCACCCTTCCCAGCATCAAGGCTTTCTCAAGTGAATCCTCTCTTCTCATCTGATGTCCAAAGTACTTTAGCTTCATCTTTACTACTGGACCTTCTAAGGAACAGTCAGGGTTAATTTCTTCTAAGATTGACCTATTTGTTCTCCTTGCTGTCCAGGGGACTCTCAAAACTCTCCTCCAACACTACATCTCAAAGGCATCTATTCTTCTGCGCTCAGCTTTCCTAATGGTCCAGCTCTCACAACCATACATTGCCACCGGAAATACCATTGCCTTGACTATACCAATTTTTGTATGCAATACGATGTCTCTACTTTTCACTATGCTCCCCAGGTTTCTCATAGCTTGTCTTCCAAGAATCAGTCGCCTTTTTATTTCATGGCTGCAATCACCATCTGCAGTGAGCTTTGATCCTAAGAAAGTAAAATCTGTCACAGCTTCTACTTCTTCTCCATCTATTTTCCAGTGACTGGTAGGGCCTGTTGCCCTTATCTTGGTTTTCTTTATATTGAGTCTCAAGCCAGCTTTTGCACTTTCTTCTTTCAACCTAATCAGGAGCTTTTTAAAGTCCTTCTCACTTTCTGCCATTAGGGTGGTCTGCATATCTCAAACTGTTGATGTTTCTCCCAGCAATTTTGATCCCAAATTGTGATTCCTCCATCCCTGCATTGCACATTATGTGCTCTGTGTATAAGTTGAATAAGGAGGGTGACAAAATGCAGCCTTGTCTTACTCTTTTTCCTATTCCAAACCACTCTGTCATTTCGTATTCTGCCCTAACTGTTGCTTCTTGATTCATGTACAGGTTTCTCATGAGGCATATAAGGTGTTCTGGTATTCCCATCTCTTTAATTACTTGCCACATTTTGTTGTGGTCCACACAGTCAAAGGGCTTAGTGTAGTCAATGAAACAGAAGTAGACTTGTTTCTGATATTCCTTTGTTTTTTCCATAATCCAACGTATGTTGGCAATGTGGTCTCTAGTCCCACTGCCTCTTCTGAACCCCGCCTGCACTTCTGGTAATTCTCTCTCCATGTGCTGCTGCAGTCTATCCTGTATTATCTTGAGCATCACCTTGCTAGCGTGTGGGATGAGCGCAATTGTTCAATAATTTGAACATTCTTTGGCATTACCCTTTTTAGGGATTGGAACGTATACTGATCTTTTCCAATCTTGTGGCCATTGTTGTGTTTTCCAAATCTGCTGGCATATAGAATGCAATAATTTGATTCCATCATCTTTTAGGGCTTTGAAAAGTTCAACTTGGATACCATCATCTCCACTGGCTTTGTTGTTTGCAGTGCTTTTTAGGGTCTTTCTGACTTCATTCTCTAGGATGTCTGGCTCAAGTTCAATTTCCTCATCATTGTTATTATCAGGAGTGTTGAGGTCCTTTTTGTAGAGTTCCTCTGTGTACTCTTGCCATCTTTTCTTAATCTCTTCTGCATCAGCTATCTCCTTGCCGTCTTTGTCCCTTATCATGGTCATTTTTGCTTTAAACGTTCCCTTGATTTCCCCAATTTTTTTGAAAGATCTCTAGTCCAATTGGATAGGATGCAAGTTAAATAAATAATACTAATGTTGAAAATGACGTGGGAAGCATTGACCACAGTAAGGATCAGTGAGAAAGATTTGATAGCTAAAATCTGTAATATTTTGATGCTGATCAGATAGTGCATAGTAAATAACAAGTTGGTTTTTAATCTTTCCCCTCTCTAATAGCTAAGGATAATGAATTATTATGAGTGTAATTCAACAAGATATACCATTACTGGATTTCATTTTCTAAGTTCTAGTCAGCTAAACATTCATTTAGTGCAAAGGGTAACAGGTGGATGAATGGCTTGCCAGAACAGAAGAAGAAGAGGTTATGAAACAAGGGATAAAAAATAATGTTGTGTGAATGTATGTTTGTGCAAGGTGAGCAGTGGATGTACAGATAGTTAGACAGGTCTGAGTGCTTGCATCTTTTTTATTTCTGTGGGTAGATTAATCGTTTTCCTTCTTTCTAACTTTTCCTCTCTCCATATTCCCTGCCCCAGCAAAGCTGCAAACATGGAAGCCAATTCTATCTATCTATCTATCTATCTATCTATCTATCTATCTATCTATCTATCTATCTATCTATCTATCTATCTATCTATCTATCTATCTATCTATCTATCTATCTATCTATCTATCTATCTATCTATCGGATTTATAACATTTATATACCACCCATCTTGGTAATTTCCCCACTCGGGTGGTGTACAACAATAAAAATTTACAAATAAAATAAACAAACAACCCAATCTCCACTGGCAACATATGAAGTAGACAATAAATTAAATTTAGAAAAAACTAAACTACTAAACGACATTAGGGATTATGTTCTGAAAAGGTTCTTTAAAGAGCAAGGTCTTTAAGTGATTTAATTTTGTTAATTAAGGTTTATCACTTACGTTCATTTTGTTTGGAATGTTCTGTTCATTTATTGTTGTAAGCCACCCACAGTGGTGCTTGCATCAATTGGGGTGGAATAGCAAGCAAGCAAGCAAGCAAGCAAACAAACAAACAAACAAACAAACAAACAAACCCAGGGATAGGGCATGATACAGGTCCATTAGTAAAGCATTCCACAGTGTAGGTGCCACCACTAAGAAGACCCTCCCTCCTCATTATAACCTCCCTCACCATTCTCGGTGTCGGCTGCACTCTTTGAGATGACTGAGTGATGCAGGCAGCTCTTTTGTGGGAGAGATGCTCCAAAAGATAATAAGGTCCTAAGATACATGGGGCTTTGTATGTTAGTGTTAGCACCTTGAGCTTGATACAAAAGGGAACTGGAAGCCAGTGTAGATTTGCCAAGGCTTCATGAATATGTTTGAAATTTTTTGTTCCCATTAACAACCTGGTTTCTGCATTTTGGACCTGTTGTAGTCTCCATGTCAGGGACAAGCAGAATCCCACACAGAGAGCATTACATTAGTCCAGTGGGTCCCAACAAGGGGTACACAGCCCACTAGTGGACTTCAATTCCCAGAAGCCTAAGTCAGTACATTGGCTGATCAGTGCTTTGGGGAAATGACTTAGGCTTCTGGGAATTGAAGTCCAAAAACCAGCATTTGGGAAACACTGCGATTAGTCAATTTGTGAGATTACCAATCAAGGGCCAAAGTAGTTAGGGAACATCTGTCTAAGAAGGAGTGCAGCTTCCCAGTTTGACAACAATGGCAAGATGATTGACCCTTGTGGAACCCCTCATTGGAAGGTCAATGGAGCCAAAACAAACTCCCCACGTTGAATTTTCTGGATCTGGCCATTGAGGAAGGATCAGAACCACTATAAAGCAGTTCTAGAGGCTTTGGTAAATATGCTTAGCAACCTTTTCCCCTGTTTTAGCAATTTCTGAATTTCCTAAATTAATCAAAAGAAAGTTTTCATTTTCACTTTGCTATCAACCTACAAAGTAGTTACTCTTGTTTAATTGTAGCAAGCTCATTTTGTAGATTTTTCCAATTCCAAAATCCAGGTGGCCTAATCTGCATTTTTTGCATATTAAGCAAATTAATGACATATTAAAATGTGTATGTTAGGTAAATTAAACACATTAACTACTGCATTTGTTTTTCTGCAAACATATTTCACCCTTGGCACCATGTATATACAGTAGTTAGCATTGATCAAAGAGGCTGTAAAAGCAATGCTTAGAATGCAGGGCTTAGAAACCAGTGTTGGAATTCTTGCAGGAATTCCAGGGTGCCACAGGCTCAGCCAATACCACATAGCTAAATACAACTTACAGCTGGGTTTCCCAACCTTGCCTCCCCCCATGTTCTTGGACTTCAATTCCCAGTAGCCCTGATCAGCAAGTGTGACTTGGGCTTCTGATAATTGAAGTCCAAAAACACTTGTGGGCCCATCGTTAGGAAACCCTGCCTTATAGGAAGTTCTGGTGATATTCTGATAGCATCACCATAGCATTTTGCCATTAGTTTTCTTAATAAAGGAAAAACACTACAGACATAAGGAAAAAAGTAGAGGAAAGCTCCATTAGTGACCTATTTACATTTGAACAGCAGGAGGCAAAAACATGATAAAATTATAATAACAGCTTCTACCATGTTTTGCACAGTACAGTACTTTGTTCTGCTTCATTCTATCCATTTCACTGCAATGGCTCAGTTGTCTTCTGTGTATCCTTCCCAAGCAACAAGCAGGCTAGACTTTCACCCCCAACTGCAGTATTGATTCAGGTAGCTGGGAGAACAAATCCATCTCCAGGTAAAACCAAAACAAGTCAATCACCACCTTGAGACATCACTCATTGGTTAGAGCTAATTTAAGGCTGTGACAGCCCTTCTGGCAGTAGAAATGGGAGAAATAGTGATTGCATATTTTACCCCCTAACTCATGCTCCTTTCTTTGTAAATGAAATTATTAACAGAGGCAAGCTAGTGGTGTAGGCAAGGCACTGGCTACCAAGGGAGTGACTTGGATTCAAACAGACAGCATGGCAATCCTGTGAACAGTAAGATGCTACACTCTGCCAGAACATAGCAGCATTGGGGTATATAGCACTACATCCTTTAGGACCTTCTGTTGGAGAGCAGTTACTGTAATTATATTGAGGCTGCATGGTAGCCTGTTGCTATAAGCCAGAAGGCACTAGAGCTGGAGACCATTTCCTCCAGTAGTACCAGAGCTTTGGTTGGCTTTGCCAGGTTGGCCACCTGATTTCTGTAAGCATTCAGTGGCATCCCTTTGAGCTCTCATTGAGGTGAATGTTCTGCCAGTGTGGTAACATGAGGCTGTGCTCCTTAAGCATTGCTACTAGGTAAGCATTGGCTTCTATGAAGAAAATCTGTGCTACTACACCCATGGGACATTTCCACTGAACATAAACTCAGTGGGATATCACCCCATGTGTTTAGAGCAGGAGTTCTCAACCTTTTAAAGCTGGGGGCCGGGTCATTCTCCCTCAGACAAATTCGGGGGCTGGATGGCCACTTTGCCCTTCCTCCACTAAATGGCAGTTCCGGGTATGGTGGAGGCAGTGGGGAGCCACAAGAAATGGCACTGGGGGCTGCATCCGGCCCGGGGACTGCAGGTTGAGAATCCCTGGTTTAGAGGGCCATCTAGGCTACAATACCTGTCAGGCTTCAGTAAAGGTCACCCTTGCACCAACTCTAGAGTCCGGTGTTCATCTCTGTTTCTAGCCGAAGAGCACTGTCTGTGTTTGAAGACGTTTCCATGGAGATGTGGCAGGCAAGCCAAGACACCAAAGTGCATGGAATGCAGTTTACCTTCCCACCGAAGTGGTCCCTATTTAACTAGTTACAATTTCTTGCTTTTGAACTGCTAGGTTGGCAGGAGCTGGGACAGAGACAGGAGCTCATTCCATCATGCAGTACAGTATTTGTGTTTTGAACTGCTGACCTTCTGCCTCCCAGTCAGTGTCTTAACCACTTGAGCCACTGCAGTCCATTGAGCTACTGCAATAAGTCCTTACTTTTTATTTTATTTCTACCCTTTGCAGTGGCTCAAGTGGCTAAGATGCTGAATGGGAGGCGGAAGGTCAGCAGTTCGATTCCCGAGTACTGCAAGATGGAATGAGCTCCCATCTTTGTCCCAGCTCCTGCCAACCTAGCATTTTGAAAGCAAGAATTTGCAAGTATAGTAATACCCCAGATAATGTTATGACTTGGTTCCACATGTCATGACGTTATCCGATTTTTAGTGTTGTCCGATGCATGCATCGAACAACGCTAAAAAAAAAAAGAAAAAGCACTGACTTCAGGGACAAACCACTTTAAAGGCAGGCAGGGAAAGCAGGAGACCTGATTGTGTCTCTCTTTTCCTCCCTGCCTTTAAAGCCACCCCCCACCCACATCGGTCTCTAGAGACCCAATCACGTCTCTCTCTTTCCCCCTCCCTGTAGTTTAAATACAGGGAGGAAAAGAGAGACAAAAGCAGTCTCTGCGACTGCAGTAGGGTGGGGGAAAGGCGCATGCTTTTCCCCGACCCTACTGCAGGCACAGAGACCACTGCGGGTGGGGGGTGGATTGGGTAGTTCTACCCAAACCACCCCACACCCACAGACCATTGCCTCGGATAACGCTAAGAATCATTATCCAGAATCATTATCCGATGCAAGTTTCCCCCCAAAAAACTTGCATCGTTATCTGATTCTAGCATTATCTGATGCAATCGTTATCCGGGGTATTACTGTAAATAAATAGGGACCACTTTGGTGGGAAGGTAGCAGCATTCCATGCGCTCTGGTGTTTAGTCATCCCTGCCACATGATCACGGAAACATCTGCAAAAGCAGACATCACTGGCTCTTCAGCTTTGAAACAGAGATGAGCACTGAACCCTAGAGTTGGATACAACTGGCTTTCGAGCAAGGGAAACCTTTACCTTTACTAGCCTTTTCTTCAGTAATGAGCATCGGGTGCATCTTCTCCTTCACACTTAGTCCACAGGGCAACAGTGAAAGGTAGGTTAGGCTGAAGAACTGTGACTAGCCTAAGGCAATCCAGTGATCTTTGTGGCTAGTGGGTATTTAACCCTGTGTCTCCTGAGTTCCTAGTACAACACTCTTGCCACTTCCCCAGGTGCAGACAGTGCACAAGTCTAAAGGTTTATCCCTCCTTACGAGGTCCTGCTTCTTCTTCTTCTTCTTCTTCCATGTCTAGGCCAGACGTGAAACTACCAAAATGAAGCCCTCTTTGGATGAATTCATTCCATAGTTTCTTTTCCCCTAATCCAGTGTGAGAAAAATTAGCCAGCACAAAGTGGCCGCTGCCTGAGGTATGCCCAAATGTGGTTCAGAAAATGTCTCAGTCTTCGAGGAGACTCTTTCTGTGTATCCCACCAGGTACTGCTGAGCCATAGGATCTTATTCTGAGCCAGAGCAAGTGGTCTCTGTTTGCACAGTCGATTCCGACCCTTCATGACCTGTAGCAAAAGCATAATGTCAAAAATGCAGAAGGACTTCAAGCAGCAGACAAACAATACATGAACTCAGAGGAGTGAAACTGTCTAGGCCTGGAATAGAAGTAAATGGGCATCTAATGGAAATGATTTTCCAAAGGAACTTGAGAAACTACTATAATTATTATAGAAACTACTATAACAGTAGCTCAGTATGGTGGAAAACAATCATAGGACAAACGAATGAACTTGACTTCTGACTGGTAGTTTTTAAACTTGTGCTTTAAACAATAACTAAGTTTGACTATAGTATATTTATTTCTCGGTACTGGTGAAGAAATCCTTTAGCAAAACAAGCATACAAAAATAGAGGGGTGTGTTTGATATACAGAGGAAGGAAAACAAATTGGAATAGTATTGAACGCCAAGATCTTTTAACTTCATTCTACATTTTACCGTACTTATTCCCTTTCCCCTTCCCTCTCACCCCACACCCCCTGTCTCCCTCCCACCAATTCTGGATTTGTTCTTCTCAGGCAATAAGGGTATGAGGCATCCAGGGCTGAAGTGCCCAAGAAACAGCTAAAAGATTATGCCGTGATAAATCACATGAACTGGATAGTATTCTCTGAAAGGCTTGGGGGGGGGGGGACCTGCAGTCTTGAAAGTGCTGGCATACTGCCAAAAAAACGCAGTTTATCATTGCACACAGCCACAGTATCAGCATGAGGGCCTGGATGTTTTGTCTTGCATTTTAAATAGGGGCTGTGATTTCTTCAAGGGACACAAGGGCAAGATATTGCATTAAAATCCTTGGATGTCAAGGTGACTTCAACCTTCTAGCATATGCATATGCATGTATGAGAAGGAAGAAAATCTCAAAGTTATCAGAGTTCATAAAGTGGAGCATATTCTTCCTCCATCACAGCAGCAGGATGTTAGTGGTCCAGGAAATTATTGTCCCGTGACCTGCACAAAAATAACAAGCAGCTGTGGCTTTGAAATACATAAACCACGCAAGTTGTTCATTTTATAAACTGATGTCTAAACCTGGATTACCTGCAGCTCTGCAGTTGAAATGATATAATAAAATGAATAAACAAACTGCAGCATTCTGAGGAAATGCTGAAGAAGAGTAATCATATTCTCTGAAATTAAAAAGAGGTTATCTATCTAATTTTTCTTTAAACATATTTTACCTTGTTGATACCACCAATTAGCAACTCACTATGACTATTTTTCAAAGAAAGGTTAAACATCATCTTGGAGAGAGAGAGAGAGAGTGTGTGTTTTGCTCCAGCATTTCTCTGGATATTTTTGTCATGTTTTAACTGTTTTATGGTTTTATTGTTGTTTTATTGCTATTTGATATTAGCCCATTAATATTAACATTTAAAAGACTGGATGCTCCTGTTTTTGAAGGATGGGCAGGGTATAAAATTGTGATTGACTGAATAAATAAAAATAATCCAACTAATGCATCCCATTAATCCAGAATACCCACTCATCAGAATGGATATCAGTAAATTTCCGTGCTTGAAAAATATCTTGGAAAGCAATTTTAGTGGGTTATCTACTTCAATTAAAACCCCTTATAACAAATTACTTTTTATTACTTGTCTAAAAGTGGCATACTGTTTTCAAGAAGGAAAGAAAGCAAACTTTAATGCAATGGTCTGGGAACATATTTGTGAATATGTTGTGTTTTGGGCCACGAGCCAGTCACAAGGTTCAGGGAGCCAGTCACAATGGCCTGGGGGCCGGATCTGCCCCCCAACACCAATTCTTCCAGCCTGTGAAGCCCTCATTGCTCCTGGAAGCAGAAGTAAAACACACCCATATGGGCATGTTTTACTTCCGCTTCCAGGAGTGACAAGGGCTTTGTGGGCCGGATGAATTGGTGTTGGGGCCGGATTCAGCCCCCGGGCCATAGTTTGGGCACCCCTGTGTTAGAGTATACTGTTCACACATGGTTACAATCTAAATTCCAGATCAGCTTGTATGGGACTGGCCTTCATAAAATGGCATTGATTTCAGCAGGCTAAAGAAATTGAAATAGTTTTAAATAGCACATTTGACTTTTATGAATGTTTTGAACCCATTCAGGATTTTTGTCACTTCAAATAAAAAGTATTCGATTTGAGTGTGTTATCGTTATTATGTTACTATTGTGTGACATTTTGAGTCTCCAATGGCTATGCAAGTCATGTTTTTTTGTTGCTGGTTTTGTTAAAAGGAATAAAATAACAATAATCTACTTAATCTGTCTAGATAAATGGAAGAAATTAGCATTAGCGTTTCTCAAAAAGCCTGTCATTTCTATCCAGTTGTCTGGTTTTATCTGTATATCGTCTAAGAAGTCAAGGATTAATAAGTGGTTTTCTGGGAAATGTTATCATTATAATGTTACAGAGATTTAGAATTTAATTGTATCCTTTTTTGGTACAGGGAAGAGTGCAGAGATATCTGTCCAGTCTCTACCCCTTCCTTGGAAAGGGGGGGAACCTATCTGGATGATTTGGTTAAAGGAAGCTTTTATGTACGCTTTACAACATCTGTCTGTCTGTTTATCAGAGCTACAAGTTTTCAGAGAACAATGGAGGAAGGAAAAAAGCTGGCTAACAAGGAAACTATAATAAAGGAGTGGTCTCAAAGACTCTTAGACTGAGGGGCAGTGGTGGGTTGTTGCTGGTTCGCACTGGTTCACCCGAACTGGTAGCAACAATCCCGGGTTGTTCTCCGGAGTGGGTGGGTAGTAACCACCCTTTTTTTTTTGAGGCGTCCAGTTCAGACGCCTCACCGGCAAAAAAAAAATGTTCAAAATTGGGTGTGTGGGTGTATTTTTAATGTAATTTTTATTTATTTATTTAATTTATTTATGGGTTTGTGTTGTGAGTGGGTGGGTGGGTTGAGTTGTGTGTGTGTGTGTAGTTTTTTCTTTGGCTCCGCCCACAACGTCATGACATCATGATGTTGGCTCCGCCCATGACGTCATGACGTTGGCTTCACCCACACTGTGATGACATCACGGTGTGGTAGCAAAATTTTTGACAACCCACCACTGCTGAGGGGCACACACACATTAGAACCTTTCTACAAAAGGGAATGTAGATACAGTAGGTCTGTTTTATAGCTTCTTAAAAGCTTCTTACTTGTACTGTGATATATTTTATCACCATCCACACTGAATACGTTTATTCTCCCATGACAAAGGTTCACACTGGTCTTTGGATTGCTTCAGTCTCCTTTGCCCTTTGATGATTAACATTCCACTCCTGCCCTCTTTCCCATCTTTTCAGGTGGCTGTTATTCAGCGCAATGAATCTCCTTTTGTTTGCCTGTGTTAAATTAAGTAAATTACATAGTGAAAACTGTAACAGGTGAAATCCTGCTGCTGTTCCACAATGGGTGTAATTCCTAGAGATGAATTATTTTAAATTAAGAAATCTCTGTTGTCATTATCTTCTGCGTGCTGAGTCATGCAATTTGTGTGTAACAGCTAATGTCTATGGAGATTGCTTAACATGACATTTCACTTCTAAAAGTTACAACTTTTGGCCAATAAGAGGATACCTATAAAGATGTAAATGTCCTCCTTGCAAAAAGTAGTTTTTTGTTTCTCTCATTGTGGTACTGAGGTTATTTGACAGAGTGATTTATGAATGTGAAGTTAAGAACAGTTGAATACAACTTTTTTAAAAGGTTTCATTTTCCACCAGAGGTCTAAGGATCCCTTTTATGAAGCAGACTGATTCTAAGCATAAATCTCCAGTAATCACTAAATTGTAAGTTTCCTTACCTTACCAAAATATTAACGAGGTTTTTTTGAAAGCCATACATGTAAGAAATTTTATGAATAAATTTGATACTGTATATTTAGAGGAGAGCAAATCTGTGCTGAATTACAACTTCCATCATCCTCAGCCATTGGTTGTACTGGCTAGGATTGAAGAGACTCGTAGTTAAAATGTTTGACTAGAAGCAGGTTTGGGAAAACAAATGGATTTGGGATCTCGATTCCCCACTGACAGGGGCTGAACTTGTTGGTCTATGGCAGTGTAGGTGAACCTATGGCACATGTGCCAGAGGTGGCAGGAACAGCCTTTTCTGTTGGCATGCACACTGTCATGGGCAAGCCCTGCACTGCAGTACCAGTGCTGCTTCACCATCAACTCCTCTCCCTTCACCAATAAGGAGGAGAGAGGGGAGGCTAAATGGGAGGGGCAGACCTGCAAGGAGGGCCTGTGCATCTGCTGGGGGCATGCCGTGCCGCTGGAAACCCCTGCACAGCCAGCAAGCCACAAGCCACACTACTGACTTGGGGTTTGCTGGTGGTGCAGCTTGGGGCTCACTGGTGGTGCGGCCATAGAAATAAACCTCAAGCCATGATGCCACGCCAGCAAGCAAGCACCGCCAATGCCACCACCAGCAAGCAAGCTGCACCACTGCCAACAAGCAAGCCGTGGCAGCATGGCTGGGGACTTGCTGGCAGCGTGGGGCTCTCCATTGGTGCAGTGTGCCCCCCACAGGTGCACAAGGCCCTCTTGCAGGTCCACTCCCATGGGTTCACCACCTCCTCCTCCTAGGAGGGGGGGGGGTCTTGTTGCCTCACCTATTCTTGCCACTGCTTCCCATTCAGCCTCTCCTCTCACCTCATCATTGGTGGAGGGAGAGGGGTTGATGGGAATGTGGCACCGGTGGCACGGGTTAGGACTCGCTAGTGGTGTGACCTTAGAAATAAATCCCAAGCTGCACTGCTGGCGAGCCCCAAGCCACACCAGTGGTGCCACTTCTCCATCAACCCCTCTCCCTCCACCAATGGGGAGGAGAGAGGGGAGGATGAATGGGAGGTAACAGCCAGAATGAGGTGAGGTAATGAGACACCCCCCTCCCAGGAGGCAGAGGCAGTTCACCCATGGAGGGCATACAGACCCACAGGGGGGGTCTATGGACCCACATGGGGTGTGGGTCTATGGACCCACATGGGGTGTGGAGACTGCATGCCTGCATGGGGCCTGAGGAACCCATGGGGGACCTGCGCATATGCCCATGTGACATCATTGGAGGCACACAGGTGATATCACATGGGTGTGTGGGCACAGCGCTTCTTTCCCACATTCTGCCTCCTCTTTCTTGGGCACTTGGTCTCTAAAAGGTTCACCATCACTGGTCTATGGGGGCCCTTCCATCTAGACAATTCCAAAATTGTTCTTCTTCTTTCATGTCCCAATCAAACCCTGGACTGCCAAAATGAAGCCACTTTCTTGGCTTTGCCATTGTCCAAACTTAATCCTCCTTTCATGTTGTTCCTTATCTATTCAGAGGATGCCAAAGGTCATTTTCTTGCTTAGTTCTCTGCTATTTCTCTCCTTATACAGAGAGATACCAACAAGAAGGTATATTTTCTCAAATGGTGTAGGTTTGAGGCATCCTGTCACTATATGCATGGTTTCATTTACAACAATGTCAACCTGTTTTGCATGTGTGGATGCACTCCATATTGGAGCAGCATACTCTGCTGCAGAGATGCTCAGGGCCAAAGTTGATATGTGCAGCATGAATGGTTGAGTTCCCCATTTTTAGTTTTGTGAGTTTCATGATGATGATGATGATGATGATGATGATGATGATGATTTTGTGACAAATTACTCTGGGATTTTTTATTTTTGAAAGGATTTTTGCTGGAGAAACTCCATTCAGGGGACAGCTGAATGAGGCTCCTTTCATGTCCCCAAGTGCATTCCTCGGATATTGAAACCCAACCTTCCAGTCTCCAGCTCAGCGTCTTAACCACTAAGCCACCGGGGGAGATGATATTCCTTGTACTACCTTTGGCTTTGGTATTCAGGCAGTACTGCTTAAAAGAGTGTCCCATCAAGCATCATGCTGAGCTAGTTTGGTGCTGAACAATGCTATAATTGGTTCCCTTGCCATATTTATTTATTTATTTATTTATTTATTTATTTAATTTGTACCCCAGCCTCCTCCGAAGACTCAGGGCGGCTTTACAACTAAAAAAAATTAAAACATATACATACAATCAAGTTAAAACTTAGCATAAAATTAAATTGGAATTAAACATTAAAATTCTTGCCCTTGCCCATGCTACACACCTTAATATTGTATGAAAGCAGCCTTTAATGGGTCACTGTTTTCTTTTTCTACACCAGGGGTGCCCAAACTACGGCCCACAGGCCAGATCCAGACCCCAACATCCAACTCACCCCTTGGTTTCAAAGGTAGAAAGTACACACTTGAGTACTCCAGTAAGTTTTCCAGCTACCTCATCAAGGCTTGTTGTTTGAACAGTCATTGCCATTGCTATCTTCATAGATGAACAATTTTGTAATGTCAGGAACTGGTTGATCATTTGCATATATATTATACAGTGTTGGAGACAATACACTTCCTTGGGGCAGTCGATTATTCTGCAACCCCCATCTGCTATTCTTTTCATTCATTATCACATAGACTCTCCAGTTCTGAAAGAAGTTGCCAATGACCCTAGGTTTATCTGAGAGTAAACAAAACAGAAGAGCAAAAAAAAAAAAAAAGGGGGGGGGACAAAAAATGTTGTGCCACCTTAAAGATTAACTCCTGTGTTAATCCTAGTAAGCTTGTTAGCCTTGCTAAGGTTATTTATTTTATGGGAGCAGAATCCTATGATTGACAGTATCGTATGCTGCAGTCAGTCAATGAAAACCACTTCTGCAATTAGCTTTCTTTCGAAGCTATCCTCAATGTGTTGAGTAAGGTTATAATTAATAAATGGAACACATGCATTTCTGGACTTTGGCAACTCTCTTCAGATCACAGAAATGTCAGTAACTGCTACTTAGTTTAGTGAGATGGCTCATGTGGTTGAGCTCCTGGCTCTGTCCCAGCTCCTACCAACCAAGCAGTTCAAAAGCAAGAAATTGCAAGTAGATAAATAGGGACCACTTCGGTGGGAAGGTAAACAGTGTTCCATGTACTCTGGTGTCGAGGCATGCCTGCCACATTTCCATGGAAAAATCTGCAAATGCAAACAGCGCTGGTTCTTTAGCTATAAACAGAGATGAGCACTGAACCCTAGAGTCGGATATGACTGGCTTTCAAGCCACTTTACCTTTACTTTTTAATGTGCAATCCAATACATTACTAGAATTGCTCCCCCACTAAATTTTGTGGAATTTATTTTTTGAGTGAAAATCATGAGAATGGTTGGTTTGGAGCTACAGTTCCCAGAACTTAACAGCTGCCATTGGCAGTGGTTACACTGGCTGCATGATTTTGAGAATTGTAGTCTAAAAAAGGAGGTCTTGGTGGCTTAGTGCTTAAGATCCTAAGCTTGATGTCTGGAAGGCCAGTAGGTCAGCAGATCAAGACTTGAGTGTTGCACAATGGCATCTGTCCCAGCTCTTGCCAACCTAGCAATTCAAAAACAAGAAATTGCAAGTAGATAAACAGGTACAATACTGCTTTGGCAGAAAAGGTAATAGCATTCTGTGCACTCTGGCACCTAATCATGCCTTCCTTATGACTACAGAAACACATGCAGACACAGAGAGCTTGGGCTGTAACTGGAGATGACCACAGCACCCTAGATTTGGACACGAGTGGCTTTTGAGCAAGGGCTAAGAAAGGAATGCTTTCAGTCTATGGCCAAAGTGTCTAAACTAAAGGTTTGTACAGCAGGTGTGGTTAGGACTTCAGCTCTGCTACAATCTGTGAGCCACGAAGTACGCACCTGGATGTGGAGTTGGTTTGAAGCTACGGTATGCTCATACTGCAGGGAGAGAGAGATTGCTCCTTTTTTTTAGCCCATGGCCCAGGATATGAGGCTGGAAATCGATCAAGTTCTCTCTCTCTCTCTCCCCTCTAGAGCCATGTGTTCCTCCACCCCACTCTTCCTAGCGCTGGCCGTGCCAGGAGCGAAGCAAGTCGAACTGTTTTGGACGGGATCTCCTTGGACGCCGCTGCTTACGAGAGCAGCCGCATTAAATGGGCAGCTTGGCGAGTCCTTCCCTTCCCCAGGGAGCGCACGCGCACGCCTTTCAGCCTCTCTCTCGTTCTTTCTGGAGAACCGATTGCCTGGGTGCGCAAAGACGGTCCGAGAGAGAATCGTTTTAATCGTGTCAGAAGCACCAAAGGTGCTTTCTGGGTTGAAAGGGTTTTTTTTTGCTGGAGGAGCTCCTCTCAGGGGACGCCCGAACGAGGCTCCTTTTTACCGCCGAAGTGGTCCCTATTGATCTCCTTGCTTTCGAACTGCTACGTTGGCAGGAGGTGGGACAGAGACGGGCGCTCATTCCGTCATGCAGTACTCGGGTCTGGTCCGGAACTGCCGACTTGCCCGATCTCCTAGCTCTCAAGGGGGAGCTTCTCTAAACCACGGAGCCACCGCAGTCCCTAGAGAGAGGATGGGAGGCAGAAGGAGGTCTGATTACGTAAGCAGCCCTGACGGCCGAAGGACAGGACGCGCTCTTGGCCTCTCTGCCTGGCGCTCTTTGGGCAGCTCTGCCAGGAGGGAGGAGGGCCGCTAACCCTATTTGCTGGCCTCCTCCCTGGGTGGAAGGGTGGCGAGGCGGAGGGTTCGGTTACGTAAAGGCTCCCGCCCTTTTCAGGCCCAACCTCCGGGCGGCACGTCGAGGAGGAGCCACAGGGGAAGGGGAGGCGGGGGGGGGGCGTCGCTTCGCCCTCCGCCTTCGCGTCTTATTATTGTCATCCTTAGTAGCCGCGCTGCAACTCACGCCGGCGGGGCTGAGGGAGGCCCGCGCGCTGAGGAAGGAAGGGCGCTCTCACGCGCTCCCCAGGAAAGAGGGCGGGCGGGGGAGAGAGGCTGCGAGATGGAGCTGCCTCGCCTGACCGCCGGGGAGCCAACGCGGGGGGGTTCCCCTCTGGAGAGAGTGACCTTTTAAATATATATATATATATCTCTTGGGATTTTATTTTTATTTCTGAGGGAAGGAGGCGGCGTGTTGGGAAAAGGACCCTCTCGACGCCTCTCCTCGGAGCAGGAGGGGAAACCGTAGCCGCGGCGAAAACGGGTGGCTCTTCGCAGGTAAGCGCCGCAGTGTGAGGAGATGGGGAGGTTCTTTAACCGGGGTGGGGGACGAGAAGAGACGTATGGAGAAGGCTAAGCCTCTGGTGATGGGGGGGGGGGATGGACTCTGCTCCGGCACGGGGAGGGGACGCTCCCAACTTCAGGCTTTGGCTCAGTGGTGGCGGCGGCATTCTGGAAAGCGCGCGAGCCCGGGGGCTGTGAGTGGCGCGCGGCGGCGGCGGCGGCGACCGAGGCTGAAGACGGCTCCGGGACTCGCCCGCCAAAAAGCCAAGCGCGCGCGCGCGCAGCGGCAACAACTTTCTGCTCGGCTTCTCGATCAACAGGGAGCGGAGCGGCGCTTGCCGGCTTTCCTCTCTCCCCGCAGCGACCCAGGTGAGAGGGGGGGGGGGCGGAACTGGCGCGCGCCTTCCCCCGCTCCTATTGCCTGGGCATGGATGCAAGCAAAACGTTTCTTTACAGGCGTGTTGATAGGTGTGTGTTTGTGTGTTTAAATCAAATCAGCCTCCTTCATCTGAGTCGCCCAGGACAGGTGCCTGAGTCGCCCAGGACACGGAGGACGCCTGCTTTGCCAGATCTAAAGCAAAGATGCGGGCATGATGTCTCACAGGGGAACGGATGGTGCGCGGATGTACGTACGTGTTGCCTTTGCGCCGGGGCTGGTGCCCTGCCTGGGTGCGGAGGCGCAGGCGGTGTGGGATTATGCCGTACGACGCCAAAGGTGACCGCGCAAGGAGGCGCCTCTCCTTTCCCTTCCCTTTCGCTCCCTTCGTGCCGGGTTAGAGACGGGGTGGGGGTGGATGCAGAGGCGTAGCTACCGCCGTATCTGCCGTATCAATTATACGGGGCCCCCGGGCTACGGGGGCCCCCAACGTGCGTAAGCAAAACAAATCTTTACCCTTCCTAGGGCCCCCCAAACAAATTTTTATACGGGGCCCTGCCAAGGCACGCTACTCTTCTGGGTGGATGGCAGGCAAAGCCTGGTGGATGTTCTGCCTGCTAAAGTCGAGCTGACGCCCGAGGCTCAAGGCACTCATATGTGTGGATGTGGGCATCAGGGTACTGTACGGTTAATGCTTACGACGTCTTCGCTTTGGCTGCTTGTGAGTGGGTTTTTTCCCTGGCGGAGAGACGCCTCCTGTACAGGAATTTGGGGTTCCGGATAAGATTTTCTAGGAGACCTGTTCAGAAGAACCTTTGTCCTTTAAGAAGGATATAGTGAGAGGTAGGAATTGTTTAGAAGGACCATGAAGTTGCCCTGCATTTAATTTGTCTAATTAGCACCAGATGCTGTCTTGAATGTACAACCTTCTGATGCTGCAGCAGAACCTTTGAGCATGTAGAAGAAGGTGTTTTCTCTTTATTTGATAAGTCATGGCCATGATCATGTTGGCACTGTACACACAAGGATTTTGAGATTGAGAAGATCTTTTTTGACATTTGCTCTAGCAAGATTATTTTTTAGAAATTGTTGGCAACTTGTGATATTTTTATGTTCTTCCATCACCTTTCATGTTCATTTTGTGGTCAGTTCCTTTTGGGGTTTCTGATGTATTACCTGCAGCAGAGCTTCTTTTTGTTAGCATGTTCTTAAGGGATGCCAAAAACTTAGCCTTGCTTCTTTTTAAAGATTTGGCTCTGTATATTTTGAGCATCTTTCATAAGCTTTGTGTATCAAAATAAACCTTGTGTGTACACAAAATCCAGCCTTCCTCCAGTGTCAAGGATGAGAGGAGCTGTAGACCTAAACAACTGTAGAGCCACTATGGTGAGAAAAGTTGGCACAGGTGCTTTTTTGTCAGTTAATATGCTTCATGTCTTAAGACATTCCTCACAGGTACAGCAACATTTGAGTGGGGTGCTGCATTTCTTTAAAAAAAAAAGCTTTTGGAGCTACAGACTATCCATGCTTGGATTTGGTTGCAATGCTGAACATTCCTTTTTTAGGAATAAACTCTAAGGAACTTGATTGGATTCTCTCCTGAATAGACAAGTTTTAATCTTCATTGAATTTCCTTGAGAATATACTTCACTAAACTCTGTTGTTTTTCTATGATAGCCTAAATTCATTGTGTCTCTATCAATTTTTCATCCGCCATGAGAGTCCAGGACTTTGATAAGTTGTACTCAATGACACAGTTCTAAAGAGTCTAGGAAGGTATAATATACACTGTTTTCCAGTGACAAGGTAGAAGGCTCAGTAAATCTTTGAATTTAGTGTACATACTGCAATGTGTAAAGAAATGGTCTGAAACAATAATAGGTTGGAGATAAAGTACTCACCTAGTAGTAACAACTGAAGGAATTTCAAATGTTTAAAACTCCAAGCAGTTAGTTAATATCAAGCTGCATGGATTTCATACTGACCAGTTATAATACTGGTGTTGGAGGTGGGTAAATCGTACATTCATGAAAATTGTAAAACAGAACCCTGCTGATGAATGCATTGCTTGGATATTATTTTAGAATCCAATTGTTTGGCATTTTATTCAAAAACAAAACAAATAATCCTTCACTTATGCTAGATTTCTTTTCAAAAGCAGGTCTTTGTGCAGTAGATAGGTGTCAAGATCAAAGCATTGTGTGAATGTTAAGATACCAAATCAGAATTTGGATCTAAATATTGTGACTTGAGTCTTACTATGCATCTTAAAGAGAGCCAGCAGAATTATAGCAAAGGAATGATGCATATCTAGTGTTGGGTGAAAAGGATATTAAAACTCTAGAATAGAACCTGCTGTTCTGTGGCACAGTAAAACTGGAAATTTAGCTATATTGTCATGTGGAGTTGTTACCATGTGCAAATTCAATTGTATTACATCACCAGGTAACATCTTCCAAGTGTCCATGGAAGTGATCTTTTTCCCCATGTATTGATTGATTGGGCTTGGGTTTGATCCTGGTGATTCCAGAGGAGTTATTTACTCTTGTACATACTGTATCTAATACTGTATCTCTCTTGTATGTACTGAAGAGTCAGTGTTCCAGACTAGTTGTTATTTGATGCTTCTCTACATTGAAGGCTGAATAGGATACAATAGGACAGCATCTTTTGTCATGCTGATAAAAGCAAGCTAAAATTTTTTGGGGAGAAACAGCCAGAGAAGTTTGGCCCAGCCCTCTAGTATTTCCCATCTGAGCTGATTGCCTATTTGCTTGTATTTTTTATCTGACCTAATATGCCATTGTCATTGCCTTTATAAAGGCAGTGGGATGATACACACTTTTAGACAAACAGCAAGTCTGATAATAATAATAATTTAGTGTCAGAAATTATTCTGTGTTGAAATGATTTTTGCTGGAGAAACTCTGCTCAGGTGATGCCTGAATGAGGCTGCTTTCATGTTTGCAAGATCTTTTCCCACTGAAGTGGTCCCTATTTATCTCCTTGCAATTTCTTGCTTTTGACCTGCTAGGTTGTCAGGAGCTGGGACAGAGACGGGCACTCAATCCATCATGCAGTACCTGGGTCTCAAACTGCTGACTTGCTGGCCTTCCAGTTCCAGCATCTCTGATCAAAATCAGTGAGATTCATTCCCAGAATGAACATGCTGGACTTTAGAAAAGCAAACTTCAATAAACTCAGAACAAAGATAGGTAAAATTGCATGGCATGAGATGCAATTTTACATTTCAAAGAGGGGCAAGAGTTTCTAAAAAAGGAAATTCTAAAGGCTCAACTCTAGACAATTCCAAAAAGAAAGAAAGGTGGAAGACAGCGAACGAGACCAAATGTAATTCCACGAAAAGCTCAGAGAGGAGATAAAACAAAAAAAGGAGACATATAGGAATGGAAGGGAGGCCAGGCTACAAGTAGCAAAGAATTGCAGGGCTTGTGTTAGGAAGGCAAAAGCAAAGAATGAGTTGAGACTGGCAAGATATGCTAAAAGCAAAAACAACAAAAGCATCCTTCAAGTATGTACAAATCAAAAGGCAGCGAAAATAAACATTAGTTCAGCAGCTCAATGGGGATGGGAAAATGGTAACAGATAGCAAAGAAAAGGCACAAGTGGTCAAATACTACTTCAAATAGTTTCCCCCTCAAAAGGCAAGTTTGAAGTACAAGAGGAAAGGGCAGAATTGCAGCTTGATGAACAGACAATCAAGGAATACCTTATTACCTTGAATGAGTGCAAATCCCCAGGACCAGGTGAACTGCATCTAAGGATATTGAAGGAAATGGCTGAATTGATCTCTGAACCACTGTCTGTCATTTTCTTGAAATCATGGAGGATGGGTGAAGTGCCAGATGATTGGAGGAGGGCCAATGTTGTCCCTTTCCTCAGAAAGGAACAACTGGGGAACTACAGACCAATCAGCTTGACATCAATCCTGGGGAAAATTCTGGAGCAGATTATAAAGTGATCACTTTGTAAGCAACTAGAAAATAATGCAATAATACTAGAAGCCAACATGGATGTGTTACAAACAAATCCTGCTGGACTCATCTGATTCCATTTTTTGATTGGGTAACTTCCATGGTGGACAGTGAGAATGCTGTTGATGTAATATATCTTGAGTTCAACAAAGCCTTTGACAAACTGCCTCATGATATTCTGATTAGCAAACTAACGGGGTGTGGCCTGGATAGCACAAGTGTCAGGTGGATATACAGTCAGTTACAGAAGTGCTCATTAATGGCTCCTTCTCAAGCTGGGATGGGGTAACAGGTGGAGTACCACAAGGATCAGTCCTTGGTCCTATGCTATTCAACATTTGGAGATTACACAAAGTGGGGTGAAATAGCTATTACCTTAGAAGACAGGAGCAGAATTAAAAAAAGATCTTGTTAGGTTTGAACGCTGGGCTGCAACCAACGGAATTAAATATAACAGATATAGTTGCAAAGTTTTATACCTAGGGGACAAAACCAAATGGGGGATACTTGGCTCAGTAATACTGCAAGTGAGAAGGATCTTGAATTGTTGTAGATCACAGGCCGAATATGAGTCAACAGTGCAGCACTCATTAGATCACATCTAGAGTACTGTGTCCAATTCCAAGCTGCCTTGAGATGGGATGATTTTTCCCTAGAGAGGTGGGATATAAGTGTAAATAATAAATAAATAAATTCTGGGCACACTTTAAGAAAAATGCAGGCAGATTAGAACAGGTACAGAGAAGGGCAACAAGGATGATCAGAGGACTGGAAATGAAGCCATATGAGGAAAGACTGGAGGAACTGGGCATGTTTAGACTTGGGAAAAAGGAGACTGATTGGGGACATGATAACATTCTTCAAATACCTGAAAGATGGTCATAAAGAGGAAGGGCAGGATCTTTTCTTGATCATCCCAGAGTGTAGGGCATGTAATAATGGGCTCAAACTACAGGAAACCAGATATAGGCTGAATAAGAGGAAAAAAGCTTCTTAACAGTTAGAGCAGTATGACAGTGGAACCAACTGCCTTGAGAGGTGGTGAGCGCTCCAACACTGGAAGCATTGAAGAGAGAATTGGACAACCTTCTGTCATACCTGCTTTGATTTGAATTCCTGCATTGAGCAGGTGGTTGGCATTGATGGCCTAAAAGTCCCCTTCCAACTCAGTTATTCTATGATAATTTTGAGTATGATTGCAGCCTATGACTCCAAATCTACAGCTAAGCTTATAATTGTCTGTTTGAACTGCTGATGCTGCTCAGACCAATGCTTGTCTATTTTAGACTTTGGTCAAGCTTTAAAATATTACTCCTCTTAAGACATTTTAAATGTAGGTATAAAATATAATGTATGATGCATGGAACTACAGTTGGCCACTCTGAGGACAAACTCAGGTTTCTGAGTGAAATTGCATACATTTGACACTGAAGAGATAACTTTAGTAATGTAATATGTAATAAAGTAATATGTGAGGAGATTGCTGCATATCCTGTCACCATCAGATGTTCAGTTGGTTAATATGGAGGAATGTTCGCTTAGCTTAACAAATAACATCAACCAAAAACTCGCTTAACAAATAAATCAGGGTTTGCAGTCACCACCACCACCACCAGAAGTCACAATTGGTCACTTACAATGGTGTTTCGCATAAAGATCAAACTCGCTTAAAGAGCAATCCCGTGGAACACATTATGCTCTTTAAGTGAGGTACAACTGTACTGTACAGTATGTGGAATTTGGGCTCTTTGACAGAGTTTTCTGCTGTTCAAACTCACTTTGTGAGCTAGGAACAGAATCTCTAGAGATAATCCTCAGTTCCTGCAGAATTTCTTTGCATATCTGTGTTGGGTTTTTATCTTTCCCTACGTAGACTGGAATGTCAAAAGGTTTTTTGCAGACAAGCGTGTAACATCTGCAGCACCATGGGGGAAGCCCTTTTATTCAAGAGGTAAAACTAGTAACAGGTTTCAAATACCTTTGGTAATATCATCTCTACACAGAAACTTCTCATTTACTCCAGGTGTCCTCCCTCAGGTACTTGTTCAATTGATAACAGTACTCTCTTTAGTGAATGTTTCTGTTCTGTTTAAGTAAAGGAAAGGTTGCATATTGCTACTTTTGTTGTTGCTGGAGAAGTCAAACTGCTTAAGAAGAAATGTTCAGGGTGAAATGATTATACAGTATTTTGTTTTCACAAAATATTTTGTTGGTCATAAAACAGATGTGTTGGCACCAAGTACTTTCCCATCAAACTTCTTTGTTAAGTTGCCCGAGATAAAAATCAGCTGGTGGATTTTGTGCTAGTGCTGCCAAAAGAGAAATGTAACCTATTCACGTGTCCTCTTTCCCCCCTCTTTTCTACGCTGTCTGCTCATTTCTCTTTAAAAAGCTCCCACTTTAAATCCTTGATCTCTGCTTCTTAAAGGATTAGACTGACCAAATGCAACGGATTGGAAGCTGGTCTCTTGAGTCTTAGTATTTGTGTAGAAGAGGGACATTTGGCAGTTTTAACTTGTCGTGCAGGGATGACAAAACTGGCAGCTGCTGAGATTCCTTCTTTACACACATTTTAACACTATCATCTATTTCTGACAGAGCTGGACATTATTAGGTATATGGGCTACATTTATTGTTTAAAGGTTTCCACTCTGATGTATGCAGATCTGCTGACAGAAGGAAATATTTATTCTAGGACTTTATTTTTTTTAAAAAAAGTCTGTATAATGGTTTTTGAAGGATTCTACTTGGGGTTTTCTCTGAAATGGCAATATTTGCTTTATAGAGAGTTCAAAAAACATTTGCAATGAATATTAGTGGTTTCATAGTAATGGGTTTCCTTTTTTTCCTTACAAGTTATGTGCAGATATATATCTATAGGTACATCTACATCTCTTTATGCTAGAGTATTTTTACTTTCTCATTCTACCTATGACAGAAGGCATGTAAGCTACTGCATATGACCATTCCCCTCCAATTTTTGACTTTTGATCTGACTGCTCTATTTTTTTGTAGGAATATATTGACGGAGCAACACATTCTGCTGCTTTTGAATGGTTACAGTGCAAATATCAAAAGAATGGCAAATATCAAAAGAACGGCAATATTTCACCACTCTTATTGCCTCTGCAGATAATCGCCCAGCGACTCTGTTTCAGGTGACTAGGTCCCTCCTAGGTAGAGGGGTGGTTGCGGTGGTGCACTCAGATTTGCTCAAAATTTGACCCTGACGTGGATACTATGGGTCTGAAATTGACCGGATTGCAGTCTTGCCATGTTATCTGGGATCGGTTTGATCCAGTTGTCCCTGATGAAGTGGACAGGCTCCTAAGATCTGTTCGTGCCACTGCTTGCCCATTAGATCCATGTCCTGCCTAGTTGGTCAAGGTGTCCAAGGCAGTGACAGGCAGTTGTGTTGGAGCAATAGTTGTGGGAGGAGGTGTTTCCTGCACCATTAAAACATGCTTTGGTCCGCCCCCTACTTAAACCAGTGCTCAACCCAACAATAATAGCCATCTATATGCAGGTATCCAAACTCCCCTTTTTAGGGAAGGTTTTGGAGAAGGCAGTGGTGCGGCAATTACAGGTGGTTCTGGATGAAGTGGATTATCTGGACTCTTTTCAGTCAGGATTCAGGCCTAGATATGGTACTGAGACTGCACTGGTCGCGCTGTTGGATGATCTCAGGTGGGAGCGGGATGGAAGTCACCTGTCTGTCCTTGCTCTTCTTGACCTCTCAGTGACCTTCGATACTGTCAACCTCGGTATTCTTCAGAAACAGGTCCAAGGAGTGGGGTTCCAGGGCACTGTGTGGTCCTGGTTTACCTTATTTCTGAAGGGCCGGACCCAGTTAGTGTGGTTGGAGGATGGGATGTCCAGCCCTAGGCCTCTCCAGTATGGGGTGCCTCAGGGCTTGGTGCTCTCACCTCTCCTATTTAACATTTACATGAAACCACTGGGGGAGATCATCCGTCCCATGGGGCCAGGTATCATCAGTATGCTGATGATATTTAGCCATGGTGATCCAAGTGATGCAGTTGGAGTCCTCTCCAGGTGTCTGGAGTCTGCTGGGGTCTGGATGGGGGACAATGGGCTACAACTGAATCCCTGTACGACTGAGTGGCTATGGGTTGCCCCCCTCCCCCCGTGTTATCTTGGGAGCTACCATCTTTGGTTCTGAATGGGACTGTTTTGCCCCAAACAGACCCAGTGCTTAATCTGGAGGTCCTGCTGGACTCGTGACTCCTGCTTGGTAAGCAGGTGGCAGTCGTGGCTAGGAGGGCTTTTGCACAACTTCGTGTTATATGCCAGTTATGCCCACTCCTAGATCAGGACTCCTTCCTCATGGTCACGCATGCTCTGGTCACCTCCAGACTGGACTATTGCAATGTGCTCTACATGGGGTTGCCCTTGATTCCCATTCAGAGGCTGCAACTGGTCCAGAATGCTGCTGCTCAGATGGTGATGGGGTGCAGGCGGTATGCCCATGCCTCACCACTACTTCAGGACCTGCACTGGTTGCCAGTGTGCCTCCGGGTGCAATTCAAGGTGCTGGTAATGACCTTTAAAGCCTGACATGGTAGTGTGCCAGGATACTTAAGAGACTGTGTCATCCTGAGAACATCTGTCAGTCCCACCAGAGCAGATCGGAGAGTCTCTCTCATTGTTCCATCTGCTAGGGAGGCTTGTCTCTCTAGCACCAGAAGGAGTGCCTTCTCTGTGTCTCCTCTGACCCTATAGAACCTTCTGCCAATTGAGCTGCATCTTCAAATGGAGTTGCTGTCCTTCAGGAAAGAGCTAAAAACCTGGATGGCAAAGCAGGTGTGGGGCACCAGCAATGTGGTGACCCCTGCCTGCTGGCTGATTTAGTAAGAACACTCTGTCCCTCTTTTAATCTCTTAATCTGTAGGAATAATTTTTGGTGGCAGTTTTAATGGGGTTTTTATTGGTTTTTTGAAATGTGACTGGTTTTATTTTCTGTGAGCTGCCCAGAGTTGGGCAGCAAGAGAAATCAGACAAAATAAATAATAAATAATAAAACATGTTTAATAAAATGAAATTTGGAAGGAACTTCATTTCATTCTGAACAAATTGATATCTCCCAGTTTCTGGATGCTTGAACAGAACAGCAAGAGTAATGATGAGGTAGTACTTTGTGTGACCTGTTTTAAACAAAACCCTCACAACTAGTAAACTAGAGAGATAGAATCCAAGAGGATGGGTAACCTCGCCTACTTATGACCATACTCTGTCATTTTCTGTCTACAGTAAAACCTTGAGTTATGAATAAACTCAGTTCCAGGGCATTGTTCGTAAATCGAATTTGTTTGTAACTGGAGGCATCTCCATTCAGATAAAGCAAAAGCCCCACTCCTCCCTCCAACAATCAAAACGGGCCAAACCCACCGTCCAAAAATCAATCAAACCACCCAAAAACAACAGCAGCATTGAAAGGAAAGCATACATAAGCAAAAAAGCTGCTCCTTAACTTAAAGAAGCTTTGAAAATGGACAGAGCATGTGTATAAAACAGAGTGAAAAAAATTCATTCGTAAAACGGGGCATGTTCATAACTAGAGGAATGGATTTCAGTGCAAAACTAATTCATAAGTCGAATTATTCATAAGTAGTATTTGTAAGTAGGGCTTTTACTGTACAGTAATACCTCATATAACATTAGTATCGAATAACACTAAAATCGCATAACATCAAGGAATCTGGGGGGAAGAATTGCATCAGATAACATTAAGATCCTATGGGATGCTTCAGATAACAACCGCGAAAGCCTGTGTGGTTACAATGTATCTCTATGGATCCCATAGAGGATCAGATAACACGAAAAATCATATAACACGAAGACTTGTGGAACCAGGTTTTAGTGTTATATGAGGTTTTACTGTATTTCTTTTGTGTTGGTCCATGCAAAGAAGCAAGAGCTATTCTCAGATACGAGATACAATTGCAGTGTGAGGCAATGGTTACATGTTGGCATTATTGTTTACACTTTCCCCTGATATTCTTTCCCCCTTTTGTACAGTGAACTGCCAAACTACTTTGGTGGCTACCTTCACAGTCAGATAGGAAGAAGGAAAGTGAAATTTGCTGTTCTCTGTGTGCTTAATTTTCACTTACTATCAGATTCCATATCTGTGCAGTATAACTGCAGTGTATCAAAGCTCAGAAATAATGTCAAATATTGAAGTACAGTGCTTGTAATTATTTTATTTTTCTGATCCCAGAGGTATAACAGTGTTACATAATTGTTGTAGCTCAACCAAGGGTAAGGCTACTGTGTTTGCAGTCAATGGTTACATTTAGTTGCCTTTACAATGAAGATAATGCTAGGGAACAAATATTTTGAATTTCAAGTGCTGGCAGCTCCTCCTCCGTCTAGGCCAGATGTGAAACTGCCAAAATGAAGGCACTTTTTGGTAAGTTCATTCTACAGTTCCTTTCGCCTGGCCCAGTGTGAGAAAGTTTTGCCAACAACACAAGGCTGCCATTACCAAGGTATGCCCAATTGTGGTTTTAAAATGCCACAATCTTTGAGGAGGCTCTTTCTGTGTTGTGTCATGCCTTGTGCTGCTGAATGCTATAATGATGTCTTAATTATAGAACCTTCTCATTCGCTTTCTTGAGCAGAACAGCAAGAGTAAGATGTAAGAGTAAGGTGGTTGTTGTTGTTGTTGTTGTTGTTGTTGTTGTTGTTGTTGTTGTTGTTATATTTCAATTTCTATACCGCCCTACTCGGTAGGACCGACTCAGGGCGGTTCACAACACATGTAAAATTACAAGTTCATACAATTAATTACACATTTATTTATTTATTTATTTATTTATTTATTTATTTATTTATTCAGATTTATATTGCCGCCCACTTGCCGAGGCGACTCAGGGTGGCTTACAGTCAAAACAGCAACAGTACAATAAAAATTATAAAATATAACCTCACAAAATACAAAATACAACCAAACTGGAACACAGACTAACTCCCCTCAGGCCGTTGTTGTGGGCCCAGAGGAGGGGGCAAGGTCCTCAACGGCCTGCCAGGCCATGGAGTCTTCTCCTCGGGCCGTTGTTGTGGGCCCAGAGGAGGGAACAATGTTCTCAGCCACTGCTAGGCCATGGAGTCTTCTCCCTCATGAAAATATAATTGTGGGAACTGTTTAGTAAACAGCTATTCTGGTACTTTAAATGTGGCTGGTACTTAAAATCTGATCTGGCTGTCTAACAACTTTCTCTGTTTCAGGAAATGTTGCCAACCTGCAATCTATGCTTGTAAATAAGTCCCATGGACTTCAGTAGCATTGACCTTGGGTACCTTGGAGTTGTTATTTAGTGAGGAGTCCTTGTATTAGTAGATGCCTCCACAACTACATTTGCACAACTTCTGTCCATAAAGATCTGTCACCTGATACCTTCATTTTTCATTTTATTGCGAAACGAGATTCCAAGGATTGATCTCTCAATCATTGTGTTACTTACAGCCATTTTTTCTTATGCACCTGTTAAAGCCCATGTTTCACTGCCATATGTCATTGCTTTCAAGACTGTAGAATTGAAGAAATTTGCCTTTGTTTCTGGTTTAACTTTTGACTTCAAGATGGCTGACACGTCTCTGAATTTATGCCATGTGCCTTTCTGTCTTCTAGTTATTTCTTCTTTTAAATCCTTGTCCATCCTGACTGCTTGGCCCATATAAACGTAGCTTTCCACTTCTATCTGTTCTTCACCAAGTTTTATTCCATCACAAGGTAGCTCTTTCGATTTCATAAACTTGGTTTTAGTTTTGTTGACCTTGAGACCTATTTTTGAGCCTTTTCTGTCCAGCTCTGTAAAGATTTGTTGCAGCTCTTCTGTTGTATTACTTATCAGGACAATGTCATCGGTGAACCTCAAATGGTTTAACTTATCACCATTTATTATGATACCCTCAGTCCAGTTTAACTTTATCATCACCATTTCAAGGCAAACAAAGAACAGCTTAGGTGATATTGTATCACCTTGTTTGACCCCTTTGCAAATTGGGATTTGTACTGGATTGCTGAAGAGGGTAATACAAGTGAAATTATTCTTTTGTGCTGCTTGAAGTGATTTGATGTAGCTAGGGTGGACTCCTTTTTCCTTTTGGTTTCCAAGAGCTGCATTAACTTCCATACTGTCAAATGCCTTTTCAAAGTTTACAAATGTTACTGCAAGCAGAATATTGTATTCACCACTTCGTTCTCTGGGTTAAGGCAAAAATGTGATCTCTTGTACTATAACCTTTTCAAAATCCTGCCTGTTCCCATGGTTGTTATTCGTATAACACCATTGTTATTTGGTTGGTGATGATCTTTGTGAACAATTTGTATATACAGTAATACCTCAGATAACGCTAAGACTTGGTTCCACAAGTCTTGGTGTTGTCCGATTTTTAGTGTTATCCGATCCATGTTAAAATCCTGTGGGATGGATCGGATAACGTTAAAGCTCCATAGAGATACATTATAACCGCATAGGCTTTAGCGGTTGTTATCTGATCCATCCAATAGGACCGTAACGTTATTCAAGCCAATTCTCCTCCCCAGATTACTTAAAGTTATGCGATTTTAGCGTTATCCGAGGTAAACGTTATCCGAGGTATTACTGTATGTGACAGGAGACAAATTAGCATTTACTGTGAGAAAATAGGCAATCTATGACTAAATACAAAGGGAAGAACAGATTTCCTGTATATTAAGGAAGCAGCTTGTTGAGCCAAACCAAATTTAACAATGTCAAAGAGAACAGCCCTTGTCAAGGGTATGGTGTTAAAGATGAACTATAAGAATCTATGGTTTCTTGCACTAATCTTGAAGTGTGGAAAAATACCATGCTGTCAGAATTCCGAGATCATCCTTTGGAGTTATGTTCTGAAAATGTTCTATGATTAAGAACTAATTCCCTGTCGAGGCATAAATATCAAGGGATGTAGTGTGCTTGTTTCGGAGATATGCAGAGCTTTAAAACTTGTTATTTTAAAACAGATATATAATATCATGGAAACATTTTAAACATTCTAAATGTGAAAGTTGCATGATGGAGGATTATTGGGAAAGAATCACATATTGAACTTAATACTTCTGAAATCCTCTTTGGTATTAAAACCAGTGAGCATTGAGTTGTGTGTTGCTTTACAAATTTGATGAGTTTACACGTGTCAATTTATCAAGAATTAAATCATGCTGTTTCTTGTTACTCTCTACTACAGGGGTTCCCAACCTTTTTGCACTGCGAACCAGACCACTCCCCCTGGACAGCTGAGTGGACCAGTCACATGGTTCCTCCTGCCATAAATGCTGCTGTAAAACATGTCCACAGTTGTCATAAACAAGTTTACAATAGCCGTGGGTGTGTTTATGGCAGTGTTTACAGCAGGCGCATTTACACATGCGTGCGTGCATTTTACAGCTGTTGTAAATGTGTTCACTTCTGGTAGTGGCAAGGGTGGTGGCGGGCCACGTGAAATGGTGCTGTGGGCTGGGTCTCGTCCATGGGCCATAGGTTGACCATCCCTGCTGTACTAGGTTATTTCCAGGGTGCTAAGTTATCATGATTTTTAATCTTGAACAGTAGTTGTATGTATGATAGCAAATATCTTAGGATTGCTGCTGGTCTGTGCACACACATGCGTGTGTTATTAGCTGTGGCCAGGTTGTCCTTTTTGGGCTACTCCAGATCCCTTATGTGTGTGTAGTGAGATTGAGCACTGCTTTTGTTTCCTGCCTTTTATTATGGTATACAGTTGTACCTTGCTTAAACAGCATAATGTGTTCCACAGGATTGCTCTTTAAGCGAGTTTGCTCTTTAAGCGAAACACTATTGTAAGTGGCCAATTGTGGGGGGTGGGATTGCGAACCCCAATTTATTTGTTAAGTGAGTTTTTGGTTGATTTTATTTGTTAAGTGAAGCGAACATTCAGAGAAAATTCTGCTCTTTAAGCGAGTTACTCTTTAAGCGAGGCACTTTTTATGCGAGGTTTGACTGTACTGCTGTTGTCTTCAGATTCCTAAGAACCTCAGCTACAGTACGTAACAATCTGTTTGCACAGTTCAGTGCTTAATGTCAAGCTATTTGATAAAGGCATGAGGTATTTCCAGCCTTTGTCACATTGTTCCCTATGACAGTGAGTTTTCTTTACGGAAATGTGCATCAGGGCACTTCCACATAGACTGCATTGGAGAGGGCTGGATCAGGCTAAATAACATCACAATCAGGTAGAGACCTGCCACACCACAAGCTAACCCATTTGGTCTCACTTCCTCTTGAAAAAAGGGCAGTACTACTATATGCAGGGTCTTCTAGAAAACAGCTCTGGATTTCAATGCTTGCCTTGTCCAAATGAACCTTAGTTACCCAAATGTTATGCTTTTAATGTATTGTTGGTAACCTGTATGTAGATTAGTTTTATCCATTCTAGTGCACTTCAGATTTTGCTTACCATGCTGGCTGGGAATGATTTGAAATCTAGCCCACAAAATCTGGATGGCATCAAGTTTGTGAAGCCTAGTACAAGCAATCATGTTTAGCAGTACCTTTTGCCTTAATTCAGATTCAGAGAGGGCAAAATTATATTTAGTTGTGACACCCATTTGTTTGAATGCTGTTCTTTTGCCTAGACCTTAAAAACAGTTTGATGTATAATTTAAAATTGTATCAGCACTGTGTCAAGGAGCATTGTAAAATGTAAATCCAGATCACTTTGGTTTTGACACACTGTCTTCTAAAAAAAATCTGTACACATATAGCTTCATTTACCGTGAAATAAATTATGCCCATTGAAATGTATCATTATCTCCATCTTTGATTGTGGGAGAGTAGAGAGTGAGGCTAAAGCGAAGTGACTTTTTTAATTCAGATTTAAGTCTCACTGAGGTTAACTGAATTTATGCCAGATTGCACCCCAAGTGATGCTGTGACAGAGGTGAGATACATTCTGACCCCAAATTCAGTGGAACATATACTCAAATAAGAGTGCATAGGCTCAGTTTCTTAGCTGTTACATTAGACCAGCAGTTCTCAACCTTTTGAAGCTGGGGGTCAGGTCACACTCTCTCAGACAGCTTTGGGGGTCGGCCGGACAGCCATTTTGCCCTTCCTCCATCTCATGGCTCTTCCTGGTATGGTAGAGGTGGTGGTGGTGCTTCATGAAATGGCATCATTGGCCGCATCTTGCCTGTGGGCTGCAGGTTGAGAATCCCTGCTTTAGACCATTTTAAGTTTTGCATCATTTCCATGCTTCATAAATGCAGTTCCATTTGTGTGTATTCCCAGCAAGTTATTTTGTGTGCTTAATAAAATGGTTATATGTTGGAAGTGTTTCACATTTCTGCCAAAATGTGTGAATGCAGGCAGATAGATATAACGGAGAGGACTACTAATTTTGTTGCCAAGCAACTGCTGTCAAATGCAATGGCTCACAGTCAAGCTGTAGATGGATTCAGCTGGGAAAAGTTAAATGCATAAGAAGAAAGGCAATAATGTTGCTGAATTTAGTTCAATAATATTTTACAGTCATATATTTTACATAAGCACTGTATTCTGGGTTCAAAGCAGATTCCTAACACACATTGAGTATGTATATGTGTTTAGAAATGGACAATATCTTGACTCACCGATTAATACAGTAGTTTGTAACAGATGTCCATGCACTGTCTTGTCCAATTTTATGGGATCAGTTTCGAC
Source organism: Furcifer pardalis (assembly GCA_030440675.1). NCBI lineage: Eukaryota > Metazoa > Chordata > Lepidosauria > Squamata > Chamaeleonidae > Furcifer > Furcifer pardalis. Next base: position 136,822,889 of record CP126894.1, read on the forward strand.
TATTAACACCAGTTGAGGTGGACAAAAATGTGCATGTTGTAAAGCTGCTATCTTTTCTTTAGACCCTTGCCTATCATGGCTGATAAAACCTGCCTGATATTTGACTATAGAATGGGCTCGCTATACAATAAACTCATAATTGCAGGAATTTAATTTTCTTTTCTGCCTAAAAGAAAGTCATATGACCATACTGAAAATAATAATGTAGCCAAAATTACTAACAACTTTTGACCAGTTTCCAATTTACCTGGTGAGAGGGCAGCTGCTGAGCACCTGCAGGAGGTCTTGAATTAAGCCAATTGTCTTGATCCACTCCATTCAGGGTTCAGGCCTAATCATGGCACATATAAAAAGCGGTTTCAGCAAATCAAAAGATTACATAGCCAAAATAGAACAGTTTCAGTCAGAGGCACATCAAAACAATTAAGCCTATCTAGTTTTGGAAGCCAATAAGGGCCTCTTTCAGTTTCGACCTAATTAATGACTACATGATTCCAAGTCAAACAGCAGACTCCATAGCAAAGCCTTTCTCAGCAATATACAGTAAAACCTCAGATAACACTAAAACCTGGTTCCACAAGTCTTGGTGTTATACGATTTTTAGTGTTATCCGATGCATGTTAAAATCCTATGGGATCCATAGAGATACATTGTAACCACACAGGCTTTAGCGGTTGTTATCTGAAGCATCCCATAGGATCTTAATGTTATCCGATGCAATTCTTCCCCCCAGATTCCTTAATGTTATGCGATTTTAGTGTTATTCGATACTAATGTTATCTGAGGTATTACTGTATCCACCTTTCCCCCACCTGAGATCCCATGATGCTGGACCATCCATCCATTAAGAAATGAAACCAACAGGCATCCAGTATGGAAATTAAGATACAGTAATACCCCAGATAATGATTGCATTGGATAACGTTAGAATCTGATAACGATGCAAGTTTTTTGGAAAAAACTTGCATCGGATAACGATTATTTTAGCGTTGTCCAATACAATGGTCTCCGGGTGTGGGGTGGTTTGGGTAGAACTACCCAATCCACCTCCCACCTGCAGCGGTCTCTGCCACTGCAGTAGGGTCGTGGAAAAGCACCCGCCTTTCCCCGACTCTACTGCAGTCGCAAAGCCTCCTTGTCTCTTTCCCTCCCTGTATTTAAACTACAGGGAAGGGGGAAAGAGAGAGATGTGATTGGTTCTCTAGAGTTTAAATACAGGGAGGGAAAGGGAGGGAGAGAAAAACGGAGGCAGTTCTTTTTTCCTCCCTGTATTTAAACTACAGGAAGAGAGAGGGTTGTGTTTTTTTCTTCCCCTCCCTGTTTTTAAAACACAACCCTCTCTCTTCCTGTAGTTTAAATTTAACCGCTGCGGGTAGGGGGTGGCTTTAAAGGCAGGGAGGAAAAGTTCTTTCCCTGCCTGCCTTTAAAGCGGTTTGTCCCTGAAGTCAGGGCTTTTTTTTTAGCGTTGTCTGATGCATGCATCAGACAACGCTAAAAATCGGATAACGTCATGACTTGTGGAATCAAGTCATAACGTTATCCGGGGTATTACTGTACCTCTTTCTCAGTCATTTTTACCCATCTCCTGTTATCATGCTTCAAGAATTCACCCAACCTTCTTTATTATGGAAACAGGGAAAGGCTCTATCTGTGTTATGGGGGAAGACCACTTGCACCGATAAGGCTATAGCCTGTTTTTCCAGAGACAACACATTCTTTTTCCTTAGGAAAGGAAAGGCACAGCGAAGGCTCCACAGAATCTCATCTTCCCTTTCCCTCAGGAGACCAGGGTGACTTTATTTTGGAAACCAACTCTGGGCCTTACAGCTGACATGATCCAGGAAGCAGTCCAAGGGCTTTTTCTCAGCAGCTTTTGATATCGTTGACCATGGTATCCTTATGTAGAGGCTGTCAAAGTTAGGAATTGGAAGTACAGTAATACCTCATATAACATTAGTATCGAATAACACGAAAATCGCATAACATCAAGGAATCTGGGGGGAAGAATTGCATCAGATAACATTAAGATCCTATGGGATGCTTCAGATAACAACCGCGAAAGCCTGTGTGGTTACAATGTATCTCTATGGATCCCATAGAGGATCAGATAACACGAAAAATCATATAACACGAAGACTTGTGGAACCAGGTTTTAGCGTTATATGAGGTTTTACTGTACTGTATGTATTATATTATGGTGGTTCTGCTCCTTCTTTAATGGCAGATCTCAGGAGGTCCAACTGAGGAAGGTTGTCTCATTCCTGTGGATCCTCCATTGAGGTATTTCATAGGTGTTGATCATCTCCCCAGTGTTGTTTAATATCTATGTAAAGCCCTTTGGGGAGATCATTTGGAGATTTGTTATCATGAGTATGCTGGTGACATGCAACTTTATCTCTCATTTACATATTCTGCAGTGAATGCAGTTAGTGCTTTGAGGACTGCTCGGCCTTGGTAATAGAATGGATGAAGACAACTTGGTTGAAAGTGAATCTTGCAAGATGGAGATCTTGTTACCATCCTTTATCCAATTAGGGGGCCTGGTTCCTTCTTTAGGTGGAGTGGCTCTCAGTTTGATGAGCCAGGTCCACAGTCTCTGTGTTGTTCTGAATCTGACTCTTAATTGTTGTTCAGTCATACAGTCGATTCCGACCCTTTGCGACTCCATGGACCACTGTCCACCAGGCAATTCTGTCCTCCACCATCCTCCTCAACTCGCTCAGTTCTGTGCCCATTGTCTCTACAGTACCATCTAGCTATCTCATTTTTGGCCACCCCCTTTTTCTTTTGCCATCCACCTTTCCCAGCATCAAGGCTTTCTCAAGTAAATCCTCTCTTTTCATTTGATGTTCAAAGTACTTTAGCGACTCTTAATATGATAGCTGTAATGTAGCCATGAACAGATTGGCTTTTTTTCAACTTTGTTAGCTCACCTGGCTGCACCTTTTCTTGGGTAGGAGGACCCTGACAACATTGATCTATGTGTTGGTAGTCCCAAAGATTAAGTACTGTAATGTTTTTTTTACATGGGGCTGTCCTTGCCCTGATATGGAAACTGCAGAGCGTTTAGAATGATCCTGCCAGGATGATCTCTAGGATGAAAATAAGAAAGATCACATTGCTCCAACACTGGCACAACTGCACTGGCTCCTGGTGACTCACTATATCAAACAAAAAGTTCTACACAAGCATACAACACCCTAAACAGTTTGGTGCCTTGCCGACAGAGCATCATCTCCTCCTAAGACCAACCTCCTCATGCAATGTCCTCACAGAATGTCCAGCTCTGAGTGCTGACACCAAGTATGGCAAGGAAGACCTTGACTAGGAAAAGAGCAGCACCCACTCAATGGAATGGTTTACCAACAAAGATGTGTCAAGCCCCATCTTTTGTTGTTCAGTCACACAGTCAAGTCCGACTCATGGACCACTGCACACCAGCCTCCTCTGTCATCTGCCATCTTCCGCAGCCTGACCAGATCTGTGTCCACTGCTTCAACGATGCCATCCAGCCACCTCATCCTTTGCCGCCCACTTCTCCTTTTGTCTTTAATATTTCCTAGCATCAAGGCCTTCTCAAGTGAATCGTCTCTTTTCATTTGGTGTCCAGAGTTCTTGAGCTTCAGCATTTGTCCCTCCAATGAGCAGTCAGAGTTGATTTCCTTCAGAATTGACTGATTTGATCTCCTCGTACTCTAGGGGACTCTCAAGAGTCTCCTCCAGCCCCACAGTTCAAAGGTGTCTATTCTTCCGTGTTCAACCTTCCTTATGGTCCAGCTCCCACAGCCATACAGTACTACTGGGAAGACCATTGCTTTAACTATGCAGACTTTTGTTGGCAAGGTGATGTCTCTACTTTTTATTATGCTGTCTAGGTTTGTCATACCTTGCCTCCCAAGAAGTAAGTGTCTTTTTATTTCTTGGCTGCAGTCATAATCTGCAGTGATCTTAGCTCCCAAGAAAGTAAAATCTGTCACTGCTTCTATTTCTTCCCCTTCTGTTTGCCAGGGACTGATGGCCCTATTGCTTGTGGCCTTTAAAAAGGCATTAAACATATCTTTTCAGGAAGGCTTTTAAAGATACTCTTCCTATATTCAGCTCCAGTCAAACACATTGCTGTGTTCTGAAATTTTTAAGTTTTTATTGGATAAATATACCCAAGTTATCCTTATACTCATTGCCATCTGCTCCTATATTTTTATGTTTCTGCATTGGTTTTCTTCAATTCTTATTTAGTAATGTGACTTTTTTATTTACTTCTGCTTCGTTGTTACTGTTTTGTCTGTTGTACACAGCCCAGAGTGAGGAATTTTGATTTGTTAATTGAGTGATAGGGAAATAAAATAAAATTCACCATTACCCATTGCTAATTTTGGGTGAATAACAACATTTCAAGGGGGAAAATAATGTTGGACTTCCCAGGCAAAGAGTAGGAATAAATGAATTTATTCTTAAGAGGTTGTTAGTTAGAGCAGAGTTGCTAGGAAAATTTGCAGAAAGCTTTCTAACGGTTGAACATGACAATATATGTACAGCATATGGTAAGTAACTACAGCATCAATTATATATAAAGTTGTTTGCTTTGGAAGGGATTTGGAAGCACTCAATTCCATTTTAAAGCCCATCCAAATTTATTGTGACATCTAAATCTGAACAACCTGGAACTTAAAAGCATTACTTTTTGGACCCAGAACCTCTCAATATCAGGATATATGTTTTTGACAAATGTAGAATAGTTGTGTGTGAACACACAGCACCCAGAACTATTGTGGCCTCATTCAGAATGGCATTCTTGATGGCTTGTAATCCATCTTTTTGTTGGTTTTTGATATAAAGTGCCACTGCATCCATAGTGACTAGGAGCATGTCATCTGGGAGGTAGGAAATTAACTATAGTTTCCTCAGGAAATCATTCGTGCCTCTTCCATAGCCAGGCACACTCATGGCATACAGTTTGCAGATAGAAGCCATATATTCAGACACTCCAACACTGATGGTGTCAGTAACTGATATTGTGAATCTGATAGTGTCAATAACTGATATTGTGAATCTTCCATGATTGTTTGATTTATATATTTTGGCAAATGGTGTTTGGAAGTGCAGGTACTAATCATGACCCTATCTATAGCCAGCCCATTTCCAGTAAAGAGAATACAAAACTGCAGGTACCTGGATTGATCCATATCACTAAATGAAGAGCAGGTACTCTGTAAGTTAAATAACTCTTAATTGCACATTCACAATCAAATCACCCTTCCATACTTTGCATTACAGCAGGAGTACTATATAAATACAGTAAAACCCCGGATAATGTTAAAACTTGGTTCCACAAGTCTTAGTGTTATCCGATTTTTAATGTTATCTGATGCATGCATTAGATAACATTAAAATCCTATGGGATGAATCACATAACGTTAAAACTCCATAGAGCTACATTGTAACTGGCACAGGCTTTAGCGGATGTTATCCGGAGCATCCCATAGATTTTTAACGTTATGCAATGCCATTTTTTTCCAGATTGCTTAACATTATGCAGTTTTAGCATTATGTGATGCAAATGTAGTCTGAGGTATTACTCTATATTGATCTTTGCAATGGCATATTATTCCTGGGGAAATCATGTTCTTTCTCACCTACTGTGAGGATTATACCTGAGCTCAGAGGAAATAGGAAAGACAAAACAGATGATGTCATAGTCCCTGCTACTCAAAAGTTCTTTGGTTTTTGGCTCCATGAGTTCTGGCACCATTATACCACAGATTTTGTGCAGTAGGCAAAAAAGTGCTCAATCAAGAATATAATTTGTTTGGATTTTATAATGTACATCTGTAGGGAGTTTTTTCTTTTAAGTTTTTTTTCCAGCAGTTGGGTCCATGTCTAAGAGCATGCACTGTGACTATGTTGTTGTTCAGTCACACAGTCGATTCCGACCCTTTGCGACCCTATAGACCATTGCCCCCCAGGCACCTCTGTCTTCCACCATCCTCCTCAGCCTGCCCAGCTTTGTGCCCATTGCATCTACAATACCATCTAGCCATCTCATTTTTGTCCACCCCCTTCTTCTGCCCTCAACCATTCCCAGCATCAAGGCTTTCTCAAGTGAATCCTTTCTTCTCATTTGATGTCCAAAGTACTTTAGCTTCATCTTTACTATTTGACCTTCTAAGGAGCAGTCAGGGTTGATTTCTTCTAGGATTGACCTATTTATTTATTTATTCAGATTTATATTGCCGCCCACTCACCAAGGCGACTCAGGGCGGCTTACAGTCAAAACAGCAACAGTACAATAAAAATTATAAAATATAACCTCACAAAATGCAAAATACAACCAAACCAGAACACAGACTAAATCCCCTCAGGCCATTATTTGTTCTCCTCACTGTCCAGGGTACTCTCAAAACTCTCCTCCAACACCACATTTCAAAGGCATCTATTCTTTGGACTCAGCTTTCCTTATGGTCCAGATCTCACATCCATACATTACCACCAGGAATACCATTGCTTTGACTATGCGAATTTGGGTTTTCAAGGTGATGTCTCTGCTTTTAACTAGGTTCCCCAGGATTCTCAAGAATCAGTCGCCTTTTTACTTCATGGCTGCAATCACCATCTGCAGTGATCTTTGATCCTAAGAAAGTAAAATCTGTCACTGGTTCTACTTCTTCCCCATCTATTTTACAGGGACTGATGGGGCTTGTTGCCATTTTCATTGGTTTTCTTGATGTTGAGTCCAGGGGCCTAGCTACCGCCGTATCTGCCGTATCAATTATACGGGGCCCCCGGGCCACGGGAGCCCCCAACGTGCGTAAGCAAAAATTAATAAAAACTTCCCAAATTTTAATTATGATGAATAAATATTTCTTTTAATTTTATGCAATTTTTTTTCTTTTGTGAGAAATCTTTACCCTTCCTAAGGGCCCCCAAACAAATTTTTATACGGGCCCCCGCCAAGGCATGCTACGCTTCTGGTTGAGTCTCAAGCCAGCTTTTACACTCTCTTCTTTCAACATAAGCAGGAGCTTCTTTATGTCTTCTTCACTTTCTGCCAATAGGGTAGTATCATCTGCTTATCTCAAGTTGTTGATGTTTCTTTCAGCAATTTTGATCCCAATTTGTGATTCGTCCAACCCTACATTGCACATTATGTGCTCTGTGTATAAGTTGAATAAGCAGGATGACAAAATGCAGCTTTGTCTTACTCTTTTTTCTATTCCTAACCACTCTGTCATTCTATATTCTGTCCTAACTGTTGCTTCTTGACTCATGTACAGATTTCTCATGAGGTATATAAGGTGTTCTGGTATTCCCATGTCTTTACTTACTTGCCACATTTTGTTGTGGTCCACACATTCAAAGGCCTTGGTGTAGTCAGTAAAACAGAACTAGACTTGTTTCTGATATTCCTTTGTTTTCTCCATGATCCAACGTATGTTGGTAATATGGTCTCTAATTCCCCTGCCTCTTCAGAACCCAGCCTGCACTTTTGGTATGGTAATTCCCTTTCCACGTGCTGCTGAAGTCTTTTCTGTATCATCTTGAGCATAACCTTGCTAGCATATGGGATGAGTGCAATTGTTCAATATGTATATACTCGAGTATAAGTTGGGATTTTTAGCTCCCCAAATTAGGTCCAAAATGGGACTCAACTTATACTTGGGTCAATGTAAACACTCAAAAACATACCAACACAAATGTCTAAAATAATTTTACCATATTTTCATGTACAGTATTTTAATTATTGAAAATCACTAGCAACTGTTGCATTTTCCACCCCGATTTATACTTGGGTCAATCTATTTCCCTAGATTTAGAGGTCCAAATTAGGTAACTCAATTTATATTTAGGATGACTTATAGTTGAGTATGTATGGTAATTTGAACATTCTTTGGCATTATCCTTTTTTGGGATTGGAACATATACTGATCTTTTCTAATCCTGTGGCAATTGTTGTGTTTTCCAAATATGTTGGCATACAGAATGCAATAATTTGATTGCATCATTTTTTAGGGCTCTGAAAAATTCAGCTGAGATACCATCATCCCCACCAGCTTTGTTGTTTGCAGTGCTTTTTAGGGCTTTTCTGACTCCACTCTCTAGGATGTCTGGCTCAAGTTCATTGTTCTCATCATTGTGATTATTAAGGATATTGAGGTCCTTTTTGTAGAGTTCCTTTGTGTACTCTTGCCATCTTTTCTTAATCTCTTCTGCATCAGCTAACTCCTTGCAGTGTTTGTTCCTTGTCATGGTCATTTTTGCTTTAAACGTTCCCTTGATTTCCCCATTTTTTTTAAAAAAAGATCTCTAGTCCTACCCCTTATGTTGTTTTCTTCTATTTCTTTGCATTGTTGTTTTAGGTAGGTTTCCTTATCTTTCCTTGCTTTTCTTTGAAATTCTGTATTCAATTGATTGAATTTTTTCTTCTCCTTTTTCATTCCTTCTTTCCTCTGCTATTTTAAGAGCCTCATCAGACAATCACTTTGCTTTCTTACGCTTTTCTTTTGGTATGGTTTTCCTTGCTGTTTCCTGTATGATGTCCCATCCATCTATCCTCTGTCTATCAAGTCTAAGCCATTAAATCTGTTCCATACCTCCACTGTGTATTCTTTAGGGATGTTGTCTAGGTCATACCTGTTTGGCCTAATTGTTTTCCTTATTTTCTTTAGTCTGAGCCTGAATTTTGCAATCGGTAGATTATGATCTGAGCCACAGTCTGCTCCAGGTCTCGTTTTTGCTGATTTTATGACTGAGGTGTTCATTTTTGTTAAACTTCAGTTGGTTGATTACAGCTGTTATTGCTTTGTCTGCCTCTTTGATGACAGTGTTTTGATTGCTTTTGAGTCTGTGGATGGCCTCAAGTGTTCTACAGCTGAGACTGAATGTCCCACTGTGTTCTTTGTCTCCTACAAGATGAGGAACAGTAAACCAACACATAAATACTCTTTCTTATTGCTATAGAAAGAAGTCAGAATGGACTCCCCTTGATGGAGTATGTGTCTACATTGCCTGCTTCTACCATTGTATCCAGGCTGAGATAATCAACAAAGGACATAAACAAACCAACATATCTACCTCTTTGAAAACTGGGATGAGTTATTGTTATTCCTAACAAAACAATCTACTTGATAAAGCTAGTTTATTGAAACAAAGCAAAGGGGGAGGGAGAGAAGATTCTCTAGTAGAGCAAGCAGAACAGATTGAGAAATGTGGGGAGCAGAACTCCTGTGACTTGACTCTTCTCTTAGGGGCAACTTTTAGAATTCCACACTGAAAGCCTGGATTATAATTAGCTGTCACATGAAATATAGAATTGGTTCATACTGACTGGTTTAGAATGTGAATTTGTCTCTACCTGATCTAATAAGGGCTCAGTAACATTCCCCCCACAATTTGTTCTCCAGCTCAGAATAGGAAAGGATTCTATCAAGATAAATTCAGGTAAAAATCTGTGGGGCACTTGAAAACTTACAGTTTTGATCCAGTGTGGTGAATTTGTCACAGTAACCATAGTTCAGGGCTATGTTGTAACTCTCCTTGCAAAGCTGGAGAAGTATTCATCCAAGGCAGGGCTTGAAGAAGGTCTTGGGGACAGATAAATTCTGTAGCCCATGAGCTTTGCCATGCCATACTGAAATGAGTTGAGAAGGTTTCCCCCTTTTATATAGGTTCTTTAAGCTAGAGTGGGTGCTTCAGAGGTTGTTCCTAGATTTCAGCATCTCCATTCAGCACAGCCAAAGATCAAAAATGAGCTGTAATCTAACAATATGTATTGGGTCTCAACTTCATTACCTCTCCTACAACCTCTGTTTTTTCCACTCATGTTACTGGTGAGAATGTTGTCTCTAATTGTAGCTACATTAACATCCAACAGAATGATGGAATAGACATAGAACACATCAGCGTATGCAGCTCTTTAGAAAACTTTCAGCTGTCTCTGGTGCTGTCCAGTATCCCCAAGTTTTCACCATGGCTTCCTTTACTTCAAATGCCTGTTTATGCCAACGGCACTTTCTTCAGCAATAATGGCATATCTTTTGGTAGCTGTCAACCATCATTCCCCCTTCCCCATAAAGACATTTCAAAATGACTAAGTTGTCACTGCAACATAGTTCTTAAAGGTCGCCCTTGCTTGAAAGTCAGTTGTATCTGACTCTACGGTTCAGTGCTCATCTGTTTATAGCCAAAGAGCCAGTGCTGCCTGCCTCTACAGACATTTCCGTGGACACATTGCAGGTGTGCCTTAACACTGGAGTGCACAGAATGCTGTTTACCTTCCCACCAAAGTGGTGCCTATTTATTTACTTACAATTTCTTGCTTTTGAACTGCTAGGTTGGCTGCAGCTGGGATAGAGACGGGAGCTCACTTTGTCATGCAGTACTCAGGAATCAAACTCCAACTTTCTAGTCATCAAGTTCAGTGTATTAACCACTTGAGCCACCACAGTCCCTAACATAGTTGTTAGGAGACTGCCGAGACAAATGATGATTACCAACTGTTGAGAAAATTACTACTGCTGCAATTACCATATACTGTATACTCAAGTATAAGTCAGATTTTTAGCCCCCAAAATTAGGTCCAAAAATGGGACTTGACTTATACTTGGGTCGGTGTAAACACTCAAAAACATACCCACACAAATGTCTAGATTAATTTTATCATATTTTCATGTATTTTAATTATTGAAACTCACTAGCAGCTGCTGCATTTTCCACCCCGACTTATACTTGGGTCAATCTATTTTCCTAGTTTTAGCAGTCCAAATTAGGTACCTCGATTTATATTCAGGACAATTTATAGTCGAGTATACATGGTAAGTTCGTCTGCCCCCCCCCCCTTTGACCTTAGTTTAACTGCTTCCTAATAAGGTTCGTTCAAATTGTGCTATTATTCTTGTTAGTTCTGTGATTGCTTTTGGTTCTGATTTTTATTTTTATTTAGATTGGAATAGATTATATCATTATTGGTGCCTATGAATGGGGAGGATATTTGTTATGGATGTATTAGTGTATCCTGGGTCACTCTTATGTCCACACATATCCAGAATTGCTCTTTGAAGCCTAGATTCCAACACAGATTGCTGTCCCCCTTTTTCCTATCTTCTGTTTCCTTTCCTCACCTATGTAACTCTTTCCTCCTTTCTCTCCTTGTTTTACTCACTCACCCTTCCCAAACCTTCACCTTTTGGCCACAATTAATTTTTTGCTTCTACTTTGTGCTATGGTGACATTATAAAAAAACACACACAACCAGAATACAGACACAGCTAATATCTTTTTTGCCTTCTCCCTGCCTTCTCTCCTTTCTTCCCCTTTCATAGCTGTCAGAATTTTGCCTCAAGGCTTTCTATTTTTATTCTTATTTTTAACTTTTAGTTTTCAGTGTTATGCTGAAATGGTACAGAAAAGATAATATTAAATAAAGCCTCACCCTCCAAAAAATGGAACACAATATCTGCTGAATATTGCTTCTCATACTTAGTTGTTTTCTCCCTTCACAATAGCAATTATACTTATACACTGCTCTCTAGCACTTAATGCATTGTCTGGGCAGTTCATGAGGTAATTAGCACTTTGCCCTCAACATGCTGGGTACTCATTTTGACGACTCCAGAAAAATGGTAGACTGAATCAACCTTGATCCCCATCAGAATTGAACTCACAATGTCAGTAGTTTTTGGCTCCAGTATAGCAGTCTGGCCAGACATCCCGCTAAGGTAATGGAGTGGATTGTACAGCGACCCAATGCCGAGTGTTGGGCAGCGGTAAATAATCTGACTTCCTAAAGGGGCCAATGGCTATGGGTGGATGAGCCCCTTTTGGTGGGGTGATGGTTCCCTCGGTGGAGGAAATGCCACTGGAAACCATCATATTAGGCCCAATGGGAAAATGAGTGGAGGAGGCACTCACAATGGTCATGGAGGTGAAAGAGGTCATGCCAGATGTACCAGCTGTGGAGGGGCACCTTGTCCATTTGAGCAGATCCTGCATTGGAGATATTAGAGTAAAGTGGAAGAAAGATCTGCCATTAACCATCAGTTGTGTAACAAACCCTGGGAAATGAGGTTGGTTTTCTGGTCCCACTTTGTTGATTTTAGCTTTCTGTCACTGAGATGCAATAGAAATCTAGATAAGTGCTCAGTGTGGATGGGCTGTGAGGAGGCAGTCTGTCTTAGTCATGCAAAGAAGGTGTTCCTCTACTCAAAGCTCATTCAGTTTGATGTGTTCCCTGGATTTTTGTCAGGTTTTTAGAGAGCTTGAATTTGTTCTAAAGCTGGCAAACTAACCAAGGAGGATTATGCCCTGATTTAAACCAGGAGGTACATTTTCTCCATTAAAATATTACTCAGTCATGAATTCAGAACAATTATAATCCTCTTTAAGGGCAATACACTGAGTAATAATTTATTTCTGTAATTCTCTTGGTTCAGGACTCATGATTTACATGATTTTTATAGCTGGCCATGCTGCCTGCAGACTGATTTGTCTTGTAAGCAAAAGCCTTTGTGCAGATAGCATGCACAGAATATATTACTCTTCTGCTATATAAAACATATTGCAGTTTTTTACCATCTTAACAACAGGCTTTTTAAAACCAGGAATATCTTTATTTTTCTCCATTGATAAGATCTGAAGAAGCCCCACTTTATATATTTCTTGTGTAGTCCCGTCTTCCATAAGGATGTATCTGATTCCCAAGACATATTCACAGGCACTCCGACAATTTCACCACACTGTGGTAGGTTAGTGGTTAAGATGCTGAGCTTGAAGACTGGAAGGTCAGGGTTTGATACCCGAGTGTTGAATGACAGATCTTGGGTACATAAAAGGAGCCTCATTTGGGCATCACCTGAGTGGAGTTTCTCCAGCAAAAATCCTTTCAACCCAGAGTAATTTCTGACATGAAATGTATTATTTGCCGTAAAAGTTCAGCTAGTCCAAATTCTTTACTTGTAAAATTTCATACTTTGTTATTGAAACAGTTTGGCCACTTGCATTCTTTTTTCATGAAGCTTTATGGAATATTCCATCATTTTATCTCTGAAGGATGTTAACACTTGCAACCTCCCACCTGCCCAAATATTTTAAGTGAGAAATTATTAACATTCCTTTGCTTATCATTCAATTAAAATGCATTTAAAGATATATTTGAAAAAAGTATTCTTTCAAGCCAAAGACTGTATGTACTGAATTTCTGGGCTTGCTGCCAGTATCTCTTGGGATGTTAGCTCAATGCATCTAATAATCTAGCAAGGAGGAATTAAACCACCTAATAGAGCTACATGCTGTTTTGAAATCGCTTAGCCACCTAGCAGTCTGCTGCATCCTTTCCTTCTTGCTCAATCTGAATGTTTCCAGTGCATCCATGTTGCTGTTTAGTACTGCTGTGGTAACAGCAGAAGAATTTACACTGTTTTAAAATATTTGAGGAGGCTGTGAATATTGAGGAAGGGATAGACTTGTTTCCATCACTGCTGTCCTTGGAGCCCTGGTGGCACTGTGGTTGTGAGTTCAATCCTCACCTGGGTTTAAGGTTGACTCACCCTTCCATCCTTCCGTGTTTGGTAAAATGAGTACCCAGCATGTTGGAGGCAAAATTAACTTGTGAACTAATTAACTTGAGAACTGCCCAGAGAGTACACTAAGCGCTATGGGATGGTATATAAGTGTGATTGCTTTTGTGTTTTGGCAGTTTGGATTCTTCTACAGTATGTTAATTTATCTTGTCTCTCCCTGCCCCCCCGCCCCCCGCTACAAACCACTCTCTGAAAAGCCCCTCTGAAGGGACAGATGCCATCCTGAAAATTATAGGGTGGAGCACACTGCTATGGACCCACATCATTCATAGGGGTTGAACAGGACTTTAGAAATAGATCTGGCTCTGTCCTGATGCTTGGTGGAGAAACCATGTCAGGGATGGAGTGCAGGGGCAGCAAATCCCCCCTCCCCCCCCCAAAAAATGCAACCAAACAGCATTTCTTGATTTTGATTTTCATACTTTTGATCATTTGGCATGGCTGTGTAGCCCAGGGATGGAGAATTGCCCCTCACACTCTTTGATTTTGCTCATCCTTGTTCAGTACTGGCCATTCAATACTGACAAAGCCAATACAATCCAAGGTCTTTATGCTGTCTCTTGAAAACTCATGACCAGAATACTATTATTTTCCACGCAAGTTTTATGTAATTCAATGTGGCTAATTAATGAGGTGCCATTGCATGTTTTGAGCACATGTCTGGTCACATGCCTGATTATGCAACTGAGATGCAATGTGATGTCTCATCAATTCGCCATGGAAAGTAATGCAAATCATATGCAAAGGCCAGCAGTTTTCTGGCCACATATAAGTAGCATTTTGAATGTAATACAGTTGCTAATTTAAAACTCTGCCTAGAAAATTGTTAGTTTTCACAGAATCCCAAGAAGAGTGTAATAGTGTAATAGTTGTGTTCCTTCTAACTGTGGTTCTTTGTAATGGTTTCTAAGGCAACTGGAAAAAAGTGACTATTCTATTCATCCTTTAAAACTTCTGTATCCCCTTACTTTTGAGGTCCATCTTTTCTTTCTGCTCATAGCTACCACCAGAGCTCATTCCTAAGACTTTGTGGTTGGTTCTTCCAAATGACCCAATTATATTCCCACTTGTTCCAGCAGTGTGGTTTACTGGAGGCATAAATTAAAGATAATTTAAGTTTCACTATATTATAAATTCATAGAATTGTCGTTATATATTATAAACACAAATTTTTCAACAGCAACAACAAAAAACCCAGCTAGATAATAGCAAAGGTAAATAGCTGAAGCTATTTGTATTGCAGAGCTCCAGACACAACTCTCAATTTGGCCTTGAAGCTCACTGAGTCACCTTGGGCCAATCGTTCATTGTCTCGTCTCTTAAAGTTGTCTCTCATGGTTGCTGTGATTTTTAAATTGTGAAGGATGACCATGTACATCATTCCTGAATACTGTATTCTGAAGGCAAAATGAGATGTAAGTAAGAAGTAAACCATACAGGCTGAAATCCTATTGAGTAGCTTCACTTGAGTCACTTGATTTTATGCAAACAGTTGTCACATTTGAGGATGAGCCTGAAGAATTGGATACTCCAAAGCTTAATACGGTTGAGGACCTGCCAGTCCTGGACTCTTGGGGAAACAGTACTATCCACTTCCACAGGCACATTGTGCAGTCGGTTGTGATGGAAATCTTGTTGCTGCTTGAACAGTCAACTCACAGAGTCCTTGTTACCTAGGTGTAATGCCTGGCAACATCATACTTGTGTAATTATGTTATATGGCAACAAACAGAATTCTGCCCACTTTGTTAAGTAGTGTTCTGTTAACACTACTTTAGAGACCATGTCACCCCAAGGACATTTGCCCATCCCACTAGAGCAGACCAGAGGGGCTCCCTGATAGCTCCATCTGCTAGAGAGGCTTGCCTCTCTAGCAAGAGAGGGAGGGCCTTCTCTGTGTCTGCTCTGGCCCTGTGGAACCTCCTGCCAACTGAGCTTCATCTCCAGGCAGAGCTTTTATCCTTTTGCAAGAGCCTTAAGACCTGGCTGGTGCAATGGGTGGGGTGGGGTGAGGTGGGGGCAGCAGCTGGAGCGATAGCCACTCTGGGCTAGCTTGTATAAATGTTGCCTGGGCTTTTAGTGTTTATGCGGCATTGAGGAAGGCCTTTACATTTTTTAAATTGTTAACTTTAAACAATTTTTTAAGCTTAATGTTTTTATAGAATTTTAACTGTTATGTTTATATGTGTAAGCTGCCCGGAATCGCCTTGGTGAGGCAGCGGCGGTAGAAATGTGATTTAAATAATAAATAAATAAATAAATAGGCATGCAATATGATAGTTCTATTTTATAGGGATCTTCAAGGTAGGCATCTCATTCTATAATAATAAGAAATCAAAATCCTGTTGTATAGTGTGGTAAATTGCACTAGAGAAAACTAGTGACTAGGTTAGGTGAGTCAACTCTGATGAAAGTTCTGTTGCTTCCTCATTTCAGCATAGTAAGTCACAGTTAGAGTACCCCATTTGAAGTAGTCTAATTTAGGGAGTAATTTAGGGAGATGCTGATTCATTAAACTCCCATTGATTCTGTAGTGTGACTTACTTCTCTAAGCAAGAGGATTTTGGCTAATATGTGACAGATTAATTAAAAATATTAGTTTGTTTCTAAAAAAGTCATCTCCTGTTGGGAAAGAAACTGTATTTTATGAAAGTCTGATAACAGTCTTGTACGGGACCCGTACAGGTTCATCCAAGTGTCTTTGAATAGAAAGCAGTATTTCTGGAGAGAATTGATCAGGTGGTTCAATAGTTGTCATAGCACAAGACACAAAATTTTCTGTTCCTGTCATGGCACATCTGCCCACTAGCACATAATCAGTAAGAATTACTGTGGCAGGTGTGTGGGGAAAACTGCATCCTGACTGGCACTTTTAATTATATCAGGTGAACATGTTCTGATATATAGTCAAGTGTGACTGTAACAAATCATTCCGCTTGAAAGCACATTAGATCCTTGTATATTCTGTCTTTGTTGTGAGGAATCAGATATTTATACACATCTATTATTATTATTATTATTATTATTATTATTATTATTATTATTATTATTATTATTATTATTATTATTATTATTATTATTATTATTATTATTATTATTATTCGATTTCTATGCCACCTTACTTGGTAGGACTGACTCAGGGCGGTTCACAACATATGCAAAATTACAAGTTCACAAACACAACATGCCAATAAATAATCAATATCAATATCACATAACGTTAACATCAATTAAAAAAATACAATACATGTGCTACACAAGCAGCACATTTCAGAATATATTTCAGAATATATTAGGCCTGCAAATGGAAAACACCAAAAATTCAGAATACATACAGATTCTGTGTTTTGTTTGCATCTTTTGGTCTGAAAATGATCTACTGAGGGATCTTATTTTCTTCTGTATTGTAGAAATTTATTTATTGGGATGGAAAGCAGTGAAGTAGGATATGGTCACTTTTCTCTTTTTGGCCTATGTACTTGTTTACTTGTAGATTAATTCTGTTCTCTTCTCTCAATTTTCAGTGGGATGTTCTCCCTTTTGTCTTCATGCTGGGAACTCTTGCTTGGATATTCCATCAAAGCAATTCCTGCCTTTACTACAGTGTGTGAATAAAACTAAACAAAGCATGAGGAGATTTGTCTACTGTAAAGTGGTTCTTGCCACATCTCTGTTGTGGGTGCTTGTGGATGTCTTTCTACTCCTCTACTTCAGTGAATGTAACAAATGTGATGACAAGAAAGAGAGGTCCCTGCTGCCTGCTCTGAGGGGTAAGATACAGTTTGGTATGTGAATGTCTGTTATCCATGTCTACTGGGGCTTTTAACATTTTAAAGGTGATTATTAATGCATGCTTCTAAGAGTAGTTGGCATCCCTGAGCATAAATTGTTAGACAGTTGTTATTTGGCAAGAGATATATCATAGGGTATATTTCTATCTCATACAAGATGTTATGATTTCTTTGAAAGTTTTGACAATACAGGTACATGAATAGATTTAATGAAACTTACAGTTAAACCATAGTCTAAAGCTGAGCTTTAGACTAAAGCTGAGCTTTAGACTAAACAATATGAAATATCTTCACAGTTAGAAGGTAAGAAAGCATGATCTCTCTAGAGCAGGGGTCCCCAAATGTTTTGGGCCATGGTCATGGTCACGTTGTTCAGAAGGCCAGCCACGCTGTTTCTCCCACTGGAAGCAGAAGTAAAATACACCTGTGCCCACGCAAAACACTGCTGTAAATGCATCGGTGGCTGTTGTAAATGTGTTTACGACAGCCATGAGTGCATTTATGGCAGTGTTTTGTGCATGCGCTGGCACGTTTTTACTTCCGAGGGCAGCACGGACCAGATTATTTGGGCCAGGTCCAGCCTATGGGCCGTAGTTTGGACACCCTTGATCTAGTGATTCATTTCTTCAAAGGTTCTGTTCTGTACAATCAAGCTGCAAATAAAGGTGGTGGTTTGCTTCCTGATGACCAGTCACCAAACAAATATCCATTACAGTAGAACCCCCGCATAATGAAAAAAACTCTATGCGGTTTTTTTTGTTATGTGGTTCCCTATGGGAGATGCCCCACATAATGAAAAAAAGTTCATTAACCAGGGTTCCCATTAAGCAGGTATACCCCGGTTACCAAAAACCCAGCATAATGATTTTTTTTCATTATGCGGGGTATCATTATTACATAATGAATGCTTCATTGTGCAATTTTTTCGCTATATGATGCGTTCGTTATGCGAGGTACCATTGTATACTAATTTACAGCTTGTTAAGCTGCAGAAACCTCATGCTAGGATGGTTAAATAAGCTTCTTTTAAACTTTTAAAACTTTTAATTTTTTGAACTGGTTTTAAATTGTTGTCGATGCTGATGTGTAGTGAATCACCCTGGGCCCCCTTGCAGAGGAGGGCGATAAACAAATTTAAATAAATAAATAAATTCCTTCTTAAGGAAGTTACACTTCTAGTTGCAAGGCTGGCACTGCATATTGTTTGGCCCTAAGTATCTTGCATTAATAAGAAATCTCTAATGCCACTGTTCAGTTCAGTTTCAGATTTGTAATTAATTAATGATTGTCAAGATAAGTTTGTTTGTGTGTAAAAAGCCATTACCATTATGTGAGAATTTTTCTCCTTGAAGAGAGACATTATTTCATAAGTTTAATTAAATTATTGATGGACACAGATTAATGAAGGTATTAGTCTACGTATGTTGGGTTTTAAGTTCATGTTCTGTTAACACTATTCTTAATCTTTGTTAATTTAATGAAGATTTTTTTGTCATAGAACCAGTACGAGTCAATTTTTTAAAAATGACAATTTTATAGATGCAATTTTGGTCAGAAGACTATCTCTTCACCTCATGAATACTTGCTTATTTGGATACTATTATTCTGAAACATCATAAAAATCCTGCCCAAGCCACAAAAAATAAATCAATAACTAATAAGCAAGTGGCATGCATTAATATTAAACTAATAAAGAGTCTGGTTAGACAACCCTATCAAAGGGGAGAATGTCCTTAGAAGCCTCCATGAAAAGCTCTGCTTTCACTAGTTTCTTAAACAGTTGGAAGAAAGGGGCTTGATGAGTCTCTGGATGGCGACCATTCCAAATCATTGGGCCACCACTATGAAAGCATGATTCCTCTTTTAACCTCTATTAGGGTTGAAAATGCAGTATTAAAGCATGTGTGGAAGGAGTTGGAATTGAGTAGTGTTCCTTTTTTTAACAGGCTTGTTGGCCTATGTGATTTAAATTATAATTCATTTACCCATCTGCAGGAGTGAGTCCAATTCCAGGACACTTAGCTAAAGGATAGGAAACTGCAAGAGCAGTTGGAGAATAGCAACTTTTTCATCTCTCTCTTTGTCCAAAGCTCCGTTTCCTGTTCAGTTTGACTTCTTTGTGTGGGTTTCATCCCAAATGAAATTTGTATTTGGCATGGATATTGTTATTCCAGAGATGCAGTGGTATTTGGGCACAGTAATACCTCGGATAATGTTTGCACCACACAACACTAAAACTGCATAATGTTAAGGAATCTGGGGAAAAAATTACATTGCACAACGTTAAAATCCTATGCAATGTTTTGCACAATGTTCGCTGAAGTCTGTACCGGTTACAATGTTTCTCCATGGAGTTTTAACTTTATGCGATTCATCCCATAGGATTTTAACGTTATGTGATACATGTATTGCATAATGTTAAAAATCGGATAATGCTAAGACTCGTGGAACCAAGTTTTAGTGTTCTCGGGGTATTAATGTATGTGTTTTGGGAAAGACTACATAATCACTAGCAGTCACCAGATGTTAGATCCACGAAGTTTCTAGTTACAAGATTGTGAGGAAATGGTGTCATGAGCAGCTGCTAGTTTGAGATATACAACCTCATTTTCCCATAAGGTTGTGTCACTGTGATAAATGAAGGTATGAAATTGTCAAAACATTTCCAGCTTGCTGTTGAAATAAAAGCTATCACTGGCTGTAGGAAGTTCCTTGATATTCTTAATCATAGAAGACACCATGTCAAATGCAACTGTGTTGAAGAACTAGCAAGTGAATTAATGCATGCATCTTGATGAACAATAGACAGCCCTGAAAGTGGGAAATTATCTCTACAGGAAGCAACATAAATTGCCTTGGAGAATAATTCTGCTTGTGTTAACACTGTCAGTGAGAAGTGGATTCTTCATGACGTTAGGCTAAATCCAGCATTCTGTTTGCACTTGGCGTGAAATTTTCTTCTTTGGGACTCTTCCTTGTAGCACTCCTTGCTGGCTGAAAACCAGCTGTAGAGAGTTTCCAAATTTTCCAAACCTGATTATTTTGGGATGTATGGAGGCTACTGTGGGTGGACAATATCACATTCCCCACAGTATATTCTTCTGGGATCTGCTATTCTCCAGTAACAGTCTCCTTCTAGATACTACCCATGGATAGTAACAGCTTTCAAAATACAGTAAAAGAATGTAGTTTGGACTTTGCAAAAACCTCCAACAGTGGTTGATATAGGAAGAGAACATCTGTTCACAACATTGGGTTTAAAATGTGAAATGTTCAGGAAGAGACCAGATCAATAGGTTGGGAACCCCTGGTCTAAACTAAAGAGGCTACTTTTCTTCTTTAACACCCAAAACTAAACTCACTCACTGTGGAAGCCTCCCAACCAAGGCAAGAGAGTGTGAGAATGCCATATCAAATAATAGTGATGGGCACAAAATGGAGTTGTTGGACAAAAAGATGTATACCACCACTTCATTGGGCTTTTGCATTGCTAATTATCAACATGCCATGGGAGTCTTATCAGTGCTTTCTTTGGGGAAAGATAAAGCCTTCCAGAAAACATGAGCACACTAACTCACATATTTCAGCAGGGGTCCATGGCACTTGCCACCCAACAGATATGCTCAGCATGTCATGCGACTGACTCTGCTGCAGTAGCTCTCATGATATGCTGGCTGTGTCCAGCTTTTCTTTCTTAGGAGTCTGGGACTATATTGGAAGCTCTCCCCTTTGATGATGATGATGGTGGTGGTGGTGGTGGTGGTGGTGGTGGTGGTGGTGGTGGTGGTGGTGGTTGTTAATTATTATTATTATTATTATTATTATTATTATTATTATTATTATTATTATTATTATTATTATTATTATTATTATTATTATTAAAGTTAAGAATGGTGACTTTGAAGGTACAGTAATACCTCGGATAACGACTGCATCACAAAGAACAAAGTTACTAGTAAGTAACCTGTCCGTCTTCTACTGATGGGACATTGAGCACACCATGTTCATGTTACAAGTCATTTAACAATTTTTTTTAGCATTCACAAATTCAGTGTCTGCCAGACAAAGTTGGGCACAAAGAGAATAATGAGAATAAGCATTCTGAGCAGTATATTAAAAAGATGTGGGCTCTATAAATAGGAATATGTTACTACAGGTTGCCAGCATGAGAAAAAAAGATCTTGCAGTGTTGAAACTAGCTGAACAGGAATCATTTACCATCAATTACTCATTGTAATCTACTTTTTTAAAATCTGAATTCTTTTCAAGCAAACATCAGCTCCTCATTGTTCATCACAAGTTCTGAAAAAACTGCAAGAAACATTATATCTTATTTCTTTTTGAACATATTACATAGTAGACATTAAATTTGTGACAACTTCATTGAACAGTGTTGTGAGAATCTTTACTTTTGAAGGAACAATATTCAGAAGAAAAAAAATATAAAGGAAAGAAAGTTAAAACCAAGATTGAAGGAGTCAATAGAATTATTCCTTACCTAAAATTGCTTCTACAATAAAAGGATACAGAGAGTGCTTTCATATACTATGACCCTGTAGTTTTGTGTCATATGGATGCAGTTATGTTTCAATTGATAAATCAACTGGGTTCTCATGAGGGCCATGGGGTGGTGGTGATAATTACATTCAGGAATCTTGCACAACAAATTGCATATTGGTTGATTTTATGTTCCTTTTTTAATATCCTAGGCAAATATCCTCTCACAACTTGAAAGATTGCAAAACAGATTATTGTAAAACTGTGCAGGATGTACAGTAAAACACCAGATAACGATTGGATCGGATAACGCTAAAATCGCATAACGTTAAGTAATCTGGGGAGGAGAATTGGATTGAATAACGTTAAGGTCCTATGGGATGGATCAGATAACAACCGATAAAGCCTGTGCAGTTACAATGTATCTCTATGGAGCTTTAATGTTAGCCGATCCATCCCATAGGATTTTAACATGGATCAGATAGCACTAAAAATCGGATAACACCAAGACTTGTGGAACCAAGTTTTAGCGTTATCCGGTGTTTTACTGTACTTGTTTTCAACTGAGGACCGTAAATGAGATAGAAGATTTGGGATAGTGTTTGAAACCACTTGTCAATGCCATTAGACAAAATCCTAGTATTCATGGCTTTGTTCATAATTCTAATAAATTTAAAATTGCTCTTTCAACAGATCATCTGTTTATTTCTTAATGAAGGAGTAGTTAAGAAATATTTGCCCATGTGGCAAGTATCTTCCATCTGCAAAGATCTTAAGTAGTTACTGGGAGTACTAGGCAGTCCTTTTCGCTGCTGACTTTGAACAGAACACACCAGAAGATAAGTGTGTGCTTAGCCTGACAGGAAGGGGAGTGGCTTAGAGGAAAGGAGAAAGGCTCAAGGGAAAGGGGCATGGCCTGACAACTGCCAAGAGCTTTAAGTAGCACCTGGGATAGAAAGATAAGGTTTCAAGATAAACAGAAATAAATAAATACAGGGATTATGTAATCAGGGAAGAGACTCACCAGTGGTAGTGACCTGCAAAGCATGTGCAATGTTTGTCTTCCTGCATGTAGGAAGTGTAAATTAGTAGCACTCTTGGAAGAGAAAGTGAAAGGACTGGAGAAGTGCCACATTTAAGATAAGAGAAGATTAAGAGTACAGTACATAGACAGAACTCTTGAGCTGCAACAATCAGTGGAGGCAATAGAGGTGGAAGAACAGCAAAGCAAAACAGAGGAAAAGAATGCTGAAGAGAGAACAAACGCAGTGGAGGGAAGTGCCATGGAAAAATGTCAGAGTTATGAGCAAAAGGAAAAGAGACTCTTCAGTGGAACTGCAAAATCGCTTTCAGATTCTTGAAGAGAAGTATAGTGCAGTGGTTCCCAATCTTTTGTTTTTGGATTTCAATTCCCAGATGCCTAAGTCAATTCCCCAAAGCAGTGATCAGCCAATGTACTGACTTGGGCTCCTGGAAATTGAAGTCCACCAGTGTTCTATGGAACATAGTTTGGGAAACGCTGGTCTAGTGGATGACATGTAGAAGAAGAAAAACACGATATCTGAGAGAAAATGAGAGAGCCTAGCGCTCAAGAAAACAAAGATGCAGAACCTACACCCTACAAAAAGAAGAGCTCAATAGTTATAGTTTTTATATGTTACCCGGAAGTCAGTTTTGCAGCTCCCTGAAGATGGTTTGGCATCCTTTTTTTACACTCTGCTCCCCTTTCTTTGACCTATTTGCCAGTTTTACTGTAGCTTTAAAGGCTTGTCTTCTCCTACCAGACAGTTGATTTTTAACTGATTTTATTTCATATGATTCAAAATCATTGTTTCTTTTTTTTTAAAGAGTTTCCCCTAATATTTTTATTGTCATTGAAATTAAAATGTGTTTTGAGTTTGGAAAAATGCTTTTATGGTACTACAATAGTCATTAATGAATAAATATTTTTTCTTAAGTATACCCTAGATATATGGAGAAAAGAAGTTTATTGGAGTGGTGGTGTTTACATGTTAATGTTTTCAGCTATGGAAACAATTGTGTAAGAAATGCAGACATTTTTACTCATGCAGTGTAATGGATAATAGTTGTTTTGGTTCAGAGGGACGATGTAACATAATTTAAGATTTAATGTGCATAGTTCCATCTGAGTACCATGGAATCTTGCTATGGCTCTAAAAATATATTATGAGCCACGCATAAAGAAGTGATGATTGAAGCTGGAAGATGCAGGAAGGTCTGTAAAATAAATCTGTAAAATAAATAAATAAATAAATAAATAAATAAATAAATAAATAAGGTTTTTCTTTATCACCATGTTCTACTTTCAGCCCTATACTGTATAATGTAGTGAATTTGTTCAGCCATTTGCTACATGACTAGTGAATACAGGGAAGTGAATTCCAACAAACTCTGCTGGCTGGTTTGTCACTAAGTGCAGTACAGTATTCCATAATAGAAGCTGCTTAGTTTCCCCCAGGTACTTCAGGATTGGCAAACTCTGTAAATTCAGGAGCAATTATTCTATCCCCAGACTCCTCCAGGTGTTACACCACATACTTTGGATGATATTTAATTAATTTAATTTAATTTTTATATTCATATGGCTAGTGACCCATTTTTTTAAAAAAAATCTAAACCAAGGAGAGTTTTGTAGGAGGGGCTCCAAAATTTGCCTTTGAAGAGAATTAAATAGCAAGTGTATGATTCTCTTATTTTGGGATGGAGGAGGCAAGGATGGGAGAGATGGACAAATCAAAAAATGGGGAAACCTTGAAAATTGTCATGTGAGTTCAATCCTTGATCCAATACATGATGCAATATTTTTAGTGCTATTACTCTCTGGATGCCCAGCAGTTTGTCACAAGACTGTTAGTCTTGTAGATGCAAAAAATTTTATAAGCTGTTGTTAAACTGTTTTCTCTTTATAGATGTATGTTGACACAGGCTCTTGCACTATTACTATTGGATTCAAGTAGCATAGACAAGCACAAATCAGAAATCAAGAATTCTAAACAATCTCTATGAATTCCTAGTAATTAGGAAATAATTTTAATCAGTGAAGAGCAGAAAGTAATTGGAGCAATCAAAAGCTATATAGGAATAGACTTATTTAATAAATTAGTCGAGATCAATTGCACTTCTTAAATCTTAGCACAGAGTTTTAAAAAAAGAAGCAAAGTAGTTTGAGCCTCTAATGAGATTAGGATACGTTGCATTCAGCTGTCCCAGTTTAACTACATGCCTTTATCATTTATCCATGGAATGCATGCAGGAGAAGGAAAATGGAAAAGCCCATCAGTTTTATGATAAATGCACACTTCATTTGATTATGTGATTTGGATACATAACCTGACAATAAATCAGTCCACCCTACCATTTCATATTGTATGTTAGTTGCATCAAATTGCTGTCTCTGCTAAAAATTGAAATGCCTGATGGATCATTTCAGTATGGAGTGATATGTTTGTCATCTGTTGAACTGAATCAACTAGCTCAGTTGCCAAAGGCAAGGGAAGCCAGAATACGCAAAAAAACAAAAACAAAACCAACAACAACACTCATTTTTAAGGCAGGGCAGAGAAATAAACTATTTTTGACTTTTACTAAAAATTATTTTTACTATTGCATCAGATTGAATATTAGATGCTCCAGTGGAAAGGGATTTCCCTTAAACTAGCCAGTGAAAGTTTAACTACTGCTAATAATAATTTACTTTACCAGTGCAATGTCTTTTTAGAGTTTTAGTGTTGTTCTTACAAATGTTATGCTTTGGTGACATTATTCTGCTATTATCAATGATTATTTGGGTAGTTTTTAAAATCTGCCGTTATGAATACAGAAGCAGGGCAGGTTCTCCATCTCTTAAGACAGAAATATGACTTTTGTCTGCAGGGGGAGCATTTTTCTTTTAAATTCCTATTAATTAAATGCATTTTGAAATACCCCAGTACATGGGTCTCAAGTTTGCATAGATAAACAAAATCTCAGAGAGATTTGGGACTTTTGTTAACAAGAAGAATGGATGCTTCCTTATTTTAAGTCAAACGACTGCTCTGTCTAGTTCAACACTGTCTGTATTGATTGATAGTTGTCTGTCTATTAGGTATAAATATTTCCTTTATACATTATTTGTACATAGAAAGGGTTGTTTGCATGCAAGTCAAGTCCTTGACCTTTGCACTGTGGTTCAGTTCTTTTTATAAATGTCTGGGGCACACAGAAAGAACCTCCTGGAAGATTGTGGTATTTCTGAACTACAATCAGGTGTACCATGGTAACGGCAACCTTGTGTTGCTGGCAAATCTTTCTCACACTGGGTCAGGCGGAAGGAACTGTAGAATGAACTTACCAAAAGGTGTCTTCATTTTGGCAGTTTTACATGTGGCCTAAACACGGAAGAAGAATAATAAATGTCTGCTCCATAGCAGAGTAGCGTGTTTTGTAATATTTAAATATTTCTGCCAAGTGTTGTGTAATGATCTTGTAATTTTTGATCATTGAGATTTTGTTAGTTGAAAAAGATACAATGTTGCTATTCTGTTGGGCTGGCCCATTATTGTGTGCCTCTGTACCTGATGTGTGTATAAATTGATGCCATGAAGCCTCACTCTTATGTCTGATGAAGTGGACTTGTTCCAGGAAAGCTCACATTTAAATAAAGGAGTTAATCTTTAAGGTGCCACAATATTTTTTTGTCTTTTTTTGCTCTTCTGTTTTGTATACTCTCAGATATATATTGCATAAATGTGTCAAAAGTAAATACCTGGCAAGTATTTTGTTTGGTTTTCTGTGCATAGAACATCAGTCACAAAGGTTTTTTTCTATTTACAAGGCTGGTCATTGTTTGACTAATTCTGGAAATCAAAGGACAAGCAAGTGTGCAATGGATAGCTAAGAAAATAGTGTCCTCTGCTTGTGTGGTCACTTTCATGCACAGTGTAAGACAAAGGTATAATGAGTTTTACTTAATACTTATTTGAATGCTTTTAAAAGTTATTGTTTTATGCACTAGTTTGCCTTTGGTTTCAGGGTGTCTTTCTGCACTGAGTCAGAATGCCCTGTTTATGCTGAAATGTTTGCATAGTTTGATACACCATGTGTTGCAGACTGATCTCCAAAAATGTCAAGTGGTGCAAGTTGATCTGATGGTCTTTCATCCAAATAGTTTACAATTCAGTTGCAGAAATATCATTCAGAAGTACCTCTGAGTATGTTCCATGGTATTTACTGCCAGGAGTATAGATATGTAATTGCAGTCACAGTTGTAGTTTGGTTCAGGTTAGTAGTGGTGTCTCTTTGGATTCTGATTCCAAAAGATTCCTGAATCTTACAGAAGAAAGGAATTTTTTTTTATGTAGGCATGTCTAGGGATGTCATTGTTTTCAGAATACAATTGTTGAATTATGTGTTGATGTTTTGTTGAAATAGCATTTGCGGACATCTTTCAGTGTATGATAACATAAAAATTACATCACTGAACTTCTGCTTGTGTAGTGAAATGAGCTATGATGCATGAACAAAACACTTGTAGCCTGTGCTAAGTTTGGAGCTATTGTCAAATTAGAGGATGTAGCATTCACATTATGGATCTTGACATAAAAGTATTTATCTAACAATGATGTGCATACAAATATGTGTCTAATTTTATCATGGAAAAATGGCTGCTATATGGTTAGAGATGGATGAGTTGGTCTTCTCCCATGACCTCTATAAAAGGAATGCTGTATTGACTCCATTCTGTCTAGCTCTTATTGCCTATACAGTAATACCCCGGATAACAATTGCATCGGATAACGCTAGAATCGGATAATGATGCAAGTTTTTTTGGGAAAAACTTGCATTGGATAACGATTCTGGATAATGATTCTTAGCATTATCCGAGGCAATGGTCTGTGGGTGTGGGGTGGTTTGGGTAGAACTACCCAAGCCACCCTCCACCCACAGCAGTCTCTGCGACTGCAGTAGTGTCGGAGAAAAGCACGCGCCTTTCCTCCGACCCTACTGCAGTCGCAGAGGCCGGTGCAGGTGGGGGGGTGGCTTTAAAGGCAGGGAGGAAAAGAAAGAGACCCGATCGGGTCTCTTTCTTTCCCTGCCTGCCTTTATTTATTTATTTATTTATTTATTCTTCAAATTTATACCCCGCCTCGCTCAGGCGAACCTGACTCTAGGCGGCTTCCATATTAAACAAAACAATATCCCACCAACCCCCCCCCCATTGAGTCCTCTATAGCTGCCCAAGACCCCCAAGTTCTCTCCCTTCGAGGCCGGGTGGCCGAGGGAGAGTCCAACAAAGGGGAGCGGCGGCAGCGTCTTGCGCGGCAGCGGCGGCGGCGTTTCCTCGAGCCTCCCCCGGCTAGGGAGGCCCCTTTTATCTTCCTCCCGGCCGGTGACGGGGGCCGGGAGGGTGCAGCGGCGGCGGCGTCTGGCGCGGCAGCGGCGGCGCTGTTTCTTCGGGCCTCCCCTGGCCAGGGAGGCCCCTTTTATCTTCCTCCCGGCCGGTGACGGGGGCCGGGAGGGGTGCAGCGGCGGCGGCGGCGGCGGCGTTTCTTCTGGCCTCCCCTGGCCAGGGAGGCCCCTTTTATCTTCCTCCCGGCCTGTGACAGGGGCCGGGAGGGGTGCAGCGGCGGCGGCGGCGTCTGGCGCGGTGGCAGCGTTTCTTTAAAGCGGTTTGTCCCTGAAGTCAAGGCTTTTTTTTTTTAGCGTTGTTCGATGCATGTGGAACCAAGTCATAACGTTATCCGGAGTATTACTGTATTGCCCTCCAAGCTTTCCTTAGAACAGTCTTTTTTGCCCTACCTGGAAATGCTAGGGACTGAAGCCTGCATCTAAAGCATGTGCTTCTACTGTGCAATATCTTCCTTTTCCTCTGATGGCAATCATTATGTTTCCAAAGTTACGAACTTACTAGGTGTCCCATTCATACTGAATATGAGAGTACTGAATCACCTTCTTATGTAAACATTTGTTATGAGCAGTAGGTTTTCAGTCCTAGACTGGAATCTTGTCAGTGGCAAGTCACACTGTACTGAGTGAAGGGAACAAAGAAGATTGGATCAGTGTGCCTATGTGGTGTTTATAATTTTCAGAAAATGTTGTAAGACATGGCTGGAACATATGGTACTTTTTAAGAGGCTAATGAAGAAGGTAGTTACTGACCTGAAATTTCTGATAGCTCTTGGATGTTTAGAATGGATAGTCACTCTCTCCTTTATCTTGGACTTTTTTTACAAGTAAATTTGAGATGTGGTGTTGGAGGAGAGTTTTGAGAGTCCCCTGGACAGTGAGGAGAACAAATAGGTCAATCTTAGAAGAAATCAACCCTGACTGCTCCATAGAAGGTCAAATAGCAAAGATGAAGCTAAAGTACTTTGGACATCAAATGAGAAGAGAGGATTCGCTTGAGAAAGCCTTGATGCTGGGAAAGGTGGAGTGTGCGACTGAATAACAACAAAAATGAACCAAACATGTTTTGATAAAGAGTTAGTTTTGCTGGATCTCCATGAAATGAGCACAGAATCCAAAAGATCTTATTGGTTAGTTATCACTAACACATATAAGTGTAATAGTGTAAACCGTAACAGCAAATTGTGACTTATACCCACTGTTTTACAGTAACTCATGTGACTAGAATGTAATGAGGGATACAAGTGGTGACTTGTTAGTGGCAGATCAGCCCTACAGTTGCCATTGAACCTGTGCTGTTGTAAATATCCATGAAGATTTGGGGCAAACTGTTTGAAAGGAGGGGTAGTTTCCAACATCATTTGAAAAGATATGCAGAATTAGAATGACAGCTTTCAGACATTTTCTAAAACCCACAGGGGTAATCTGAATTCCACTAGTGCACTAGAGATCCAATCACATCGCTGAATTTTTCCCCCCTTGTTTCCCTAGTTTAAAAAAAAGTCTCTGATCAGCTGTTAGTCGGGAGAGAAAATACCGTAAGCAGAGGGAAGGTAAGCAGAGTTGGGGGGTGTATTCTCTGTGTCCGAGCAGGGAAGGGGGGGAGAGAGAAATGTTGCCTGGGCCGCCCAGGCACTCATCCTCAGAGGCTCCAGCCGGAACCGGAATGTGGCCGAGAGGGCCGGAGGCCTCTTGCCGGGCGCCAGGACGCCTTTCCCCAACCCGATGGAGGCCGCCGCGCTGGGGAGGAGGGATGGATGGAGGGCAAGAGACCGCTCACCGGCGGCCTCCATTGCGGCGGCGGCCAGAGCAGCGCCTATCTCCGAGGGGTGGTGGTGGTGGAAGAGGGGTGGGTGGGTTGGGGGAAGGCGTCCTGGCGCCCGGCAAGAGGCCTCCGGCCCTCTCGGCCATGTTCCGGTTCCAGCTGGAGCCTCTGAGGATGAGTGCCTGGGCCGCCCGGGCCTTCAGGAGATTCCGCGTCGGGGAGGAGGGATGGATGGAGGAGGGCAAGAGGCCGCTCACCGGTGGCCTCCATTGCGGCGGCGGCGGCCAGAGCAGCGCCTACAAGAGGGGTGGGTGGGTTGGGGGAAGGCGTCCTGGCGCCCGGCAAGAGGCCTCCGGCCCTCTCGGCCACGTTCCGGTTATATTAATTTTATATTTATTTATTATTATTTTAAAATTAAAAAATATTTAAAAGTCACATGACCAACTTTGGCCCCGCCCACCAAGTCACATGGTCCCACCCATGACACTGGCTCCGCCCACAATGCTGGCTCCACCCACAACACTGGCTCCGCCCACAACACTGGCTCCGCCCACACTGTGATGACATCATGGAGTGGTAGTAAAATTTTTGACATCCCATCACTGATTAGTGTATGTTGGTATTTCTTTAATGCAGTCATTTCTTACTCTTTATTTGGTTTTACAAGGAATGGTTGGCTTACTGATCTAAAAGCTTTATTCTCTTTTTGAAATCTAGCTTGTCTTTTCCATATTCTTCAATAAAATTAAAACTCTCTATACCCTGTGTTACCCAGTATAGTGCTGGAGAATGGGTTGGTTTTGGATTAAATGTTTAGATGTATACTAAAAATTTCCTGTAATTATTACACTTTATGGCTTGTCTTTAGTGTACCTTTTCAGGGCTGGTAATGTTAACTACGAGAAGGAGATTGCCACTAGACTTGTTGTTTTTTGATAAGTGAATTGCAGCTGCTAGTAGGCCTAAATTTCCCAGACACGACTGTAGGGAAGTGGTGTGTGCTTGCCCAGAGGCTTCCTCGGTAACAGGCTCTTGGTTGAGCGGTGCTCTGGTTATAGACTTCTGTAAAATTTACAGCTCATAGGTTTTTTGCCTTTCTTTCTCCCTACCTAATCACAAGGCTTATGATCAAACAGTACATCACAGACTAATGTCTGAGAAGCAAAGGAATGAAATACCTTAGCTCAGGAGTTCTCAACCTTTTGAAGCCAGGGGGCAGGTCACACTACCTCAGACAGCTTTGGAGGTCGGACGACCATTTTCCCCTTCCTCCACCACATGGCACTTCCTGTTGTGGTGGAGACAGTGGGAGGGCACATGAAATGGTGTCATGGGCCACATCTGGCCCATGGGCCACAGGTTAAGAAACCCTGTCTTAGCTCTCTATTATTTGAAATGTGAAGCATCTCAGTTTTTTTTTCTTTGAAGCTATCTGTGTCATCTTTTACACAGTTAATTAACTAGATGGATTCAGATAAGAGCACTTGCTAAGCTATTTCCAAATGTTGCCATTATATTTTCAGTTGCCTTTTGGACAGAGAGCCAATGCTTTGCTCATGAGATAGCATTAACAAACCCCTCCCCCATGCTATCATTTTTTATTTTAAAAAGCCCTCCTACATAAATCCGTTCAACCAGCACCACTCTATAGTGTGAAAGACAGACTATTATTATCTCCTGACTGAGAGGTTTGAAATTTTCTATATCTGCCTGATGCACTTTCAAAGCAATTCCAGTTCTAAGAAATAAGAAATTAACACAGTCTTATCTCACTTTCCTGGCGTCTTCAACTGAAAACACATTCATAGTATTGTATCGGTTTAGACAAGTGCAACATTGAGAATCAAAGTGATAGGCTTACGAAGTGGTTATTACACCACTGATAAAACTTTATGATTCATTTCCAAGGGCACAAAATGAAAACATAACTCTGCTCATGCTAGTGAGTAAGCACCACTGGATATGGTGGAATATTGATCTGTTTGGCTTCTCAAGGCATTAATGAACTGAGTCTTTTGTGTGTCAAAAGTATTGTACATATGAAAGGTCTGCTACAATATCTTTCATCTGTTTTTGGAGCAGGGAAATGAGCTGCAGTTCCACAGTCAAATACTTTAGAATTTGAAACACAGGCATCAATGTGGAATTGAGGGAGGGTGTCCATAATCTGGCTGGGCAGGTTAACCAGTCTGTGACCATGGAGCAACAGGTACACATTTTACCATCTGTAGCACGTTTCCTAGCTCCACTTATTCCTGGACAGGAACTCACTGTTGACGCTGACCTACACTCTGGTAATCTCCAGAATTGACTATTGCAATGCTGTCTACATGGGGCTACCCTTGAGGCTGATACGGAAACTCCAATGGGTGCAAAATGCAGTTGCTAGGCTGATTTTTGGTGTTGGTCATTTTTGACCATATCATTCTGCCCTTGACTAGTCTGCATTGGCTACCTGTTGAGTTCTGTGCCAAATTCAAGGTGCTGGTTTTTGTTGTTGTTCAGTCTCACAATTGATTCCGACCCTTTGCGACCCCATGGACCACTGTGGTTTGGGACCATGCTATCTAAGGGAGCACCTTTCCCTTAAAGGACTATACAGTACTTGTTTAACGTCAGATGGTCACCCCCAAAGAGGTAAAAAAGTCAGTGACCAGATGAAGGGCATTTTCTGCTACAGCCCTTTAGCTGTGGAAGGAATATCCGGCAGAAATTGGATCTGCTCAAACTTTGCTGGCATTTCAAAAATTACTGAAATCCTTTTTATTCCACAAAGCTTTCCCCTCTTAACCTGCCAAACTTGGAAATATATGATATGTGCTATAATGTGGAAAGGCTGACTGTTACCTGTACTAATTGTTTTAAGAATGATGTAGATGCTGTTGTTGCCAGTGAGGTTTGTTTTATTTTTATGCTTATTATTATTTGTTATTTACATATTTTGTAAATGTGTATACAGTATCTGTTTTGAACTATTGTAAGGTGCCCAATGTGGTGCTTTTATCAGATGGGTAGAGTGGGTATGAATGAATGAATGAATTTATAGATAAAAATTCTCAAATGCAGGGCAGAATTGTATTGATGCTTGCTTAAGGATTGTATAGCTTGCATGAGCTAATATCAGCTAATTGATGAAGTGTTATGGCATGTCCTCATTGGATGTCATGCTACTTGATTGCAGAATCAAGATGCACATGTTTTGTCTTAAGTGCCAAAATTATGCCAGTGCCTATACCAATTGAGTCTCTAAAGGGAGGACATTCTATAGTTGGGGTGCTGAGAAAGCTTTCCATCATATTTTCAAATAATAAATTGTTCTCAGTGGCAGAACACAGAGAAAGGCTTTTTCAGCAGATCTTAGCTATTGAATAGACTCATATAGGGAGAGACACTCCTTCAAATATCTTGCTCCCAAGCCATGTAGGGCTTTGTACATCAGTGTCAGATGCTGAACTCAGACTGGAAGAAAATTGGCAGTCAGTGCAAATCCTTCAGAAGTGGTATCATGTGGGTTCTAAAGGATGTTTCTGTTAGCAATCTTGCTGCTGTGTACTGCACTTGCTGCTGCATCCATGTCATATTAAAGGGTAGTCCCATGTTGAATGCATTGCGATAGTCTAACCAGGAAGTTACCAGGGCATTGACTACTACAGCCAGGTAATCACTATACAAGCATGGTTTTAGCTGGCAGACCAGTCAAAGCTGGGTTCAGGCATACTAACCCACTAAGCTTATGTGAGTCTCCAATAATAACAATTAATATAGGAGCACTCCTAGAGTATATATCTGCTCCTTCAGGGGAGGTTTGACTCCATTTGGAACAGGACTGTTTCCCAGCTCCCAGACCTGAGAACCACCAAACCACAGAGCCTCAGTTTATTTGCCTTCATCTAGCCAATTACATTACAGTAAAACCTCGCATAAAGAGCACCTCATTTAGAGAGTAACTCGCTTAAAGAGCAGAATTTTTTCTAAATGGTCGCTTCGCTTGACAAAACCAACCGAAAGCTCGTGTAACAAATAAATTGGGTTTCACATCCCCCCCCCCCCCACACACACCAGAAGTCACAATTGGTCACTTACAATGGTGTTTCACTTAAAGAAGAAACTTGCTTAAAGAGCAATCTCATGGAAGGCATTATGTTCTTTAAGCAAGGTACAACTGTATCTGCACATCCTCAGACAACCCTTATGGATTAGAACTGACTATCATCAGTGATGGTACCCAAACTAAAACTAGTGATGTCTTCTGTGGGTGAACGATGGGGGGATGGGATGACGCGTCATGAAACACACAACACTCTGATCCAGCAGAGAACAACTTCCACCTCGAACTCCTGTTCGAGGCCCTTTTATTGTTACAATCGTATAAGGAAATGCTTACATAGAAAATCACCATTGGCTACTTAGGCCTTGTACATTGGCCATGATTGGGTCATTCTAGGGTGGGCTTCTACCTGATTGGCTAACATCTTTATGCATACCTCCTAGCATTCAGTCTCATGACTTAACTGTGTAACAAACAACTTCCTTCCACGTATGCAATCTTGTGACCTGAGACGGCCACAGCCCCAAAAGCAGGAGACCTTTGAACTGGATCAGGGATGAGCACTGGCTAACTTACTGAGGGTACAAGGGTTAACTTTAGGGGCAGCATACCAGGAGCCTGTGGGCAGTCACTGTAATATGGGAGCCCCCATCAGTTCCCCACATGTCCCCTTTGTTTATATTATTAAAGACAGGATATAGTAGGGGCAGTCCTTATGCCAATATCGCCTATCGAGGACTATGAAGTCTCCAGGTTTTAGGGCTGACAAGGGCCCAGGAGGTCTGTAGCACCTGTTGCATACCTGTGTGCATTTTGGAAGGCTTTTGGATGAGGCAGCATACTAAAATCAAAAACACTAAGCATATAATAACACATTGTATAACTGTTTTAAAACCAAGCTGAATTGGAAAGCAAGGACCAGAGTGAATCCCATAGCGAAGG
The DNA here is from genome assembly GCA_030440675.1 of Furcifer pardalis. NCBI lineage: Eukaryota > Metazoa > Chordata > Lepidosauria > Squamata > Chamaeleonidae > Furcifer > Furcifer pardalis. The sequence goes on from CP126894.1 coordinate 136,857,908, forward strand.
CCAGGGACTGTCTGCATGAATGTTGTTGTTGAGATGCTCCTTTAATGCATGGAGCTCATCTTCTATGGCTCTATTCAGATCATGAAAATGTACCTTGCAACCACTTTCTCCCACAGTATGACAAAAACCTTGTTGTTTGCAAGAATGTGATTAAGGGCTATCCTGTGTTGCATGGTTACCTGTTTCAGCTTCAGATCTTTAGTGATTCTTCCTGAAACATTGAGAGAATACTCCAATCTACAAACTAGTACTAAAATGAATTTTCTTGTGCTATTATTCCAAGGTATGTTCCTAGGTTTATGGCGTATGTAACAGCGGCAGCAGCTGCCATCCTTCTGAGGTTATATAACTGAGCTGGACATATGTTATGACCTCATCAAAGCACGTGTGACTTATGGGGCCTACTAGTCTGGGATGTGCAGCGTGACTAGGTCTATTGACTTGTATCAGAAACGTTAGGTAACCCACCGCTGCATACCGGTACTTTCCAGGGGTGATAATTCATGGCTATTCCATTGAAGAACCATGGGTTGGGATCTCTTAATTGCCAATCTCTGCATATGTCCCGCTCCCACCCAAGTCCGGGTTGTAGTGTGGTGCATTATCATAAATGTCACTCCAGGATGATTGTGTGAAGTTCAGGCTGATGATGTAAAATGTGTTCCTCCCTCCCCACAAATATAGGGTAATCAGAATAAGCACTGTAATTTCACAATCTGGGCAAGATATGCCTCCCCTTATCCCAAGATTTCCATTTCCCATTTTTCATTCCAATTATTATGGCAGCAAAAACATATACCTTTGGTGAATGCATGAAATATGATATAACAAAACTTGATATCATTGAGCTGATTAGGTACCTTTGAAAACCAAACCATTTCGGTTCCCTGAGTGATCCACCTCTGCAGATCACTAAGCACAATATAAGTCTGTTCATATATAAGTCTGTTCAATGTTCCATTAAGGTGGATAGGAGGAGAAACTGGAACTGTCAAAGAGTGTTCAAAATGCAAAGTAGCATCAGGTCCATGAATGTCAAATATATAATGTGCATGTCAGGTCCACATATTCAAGGATAGGTCTGATGAGGGTTGAGCAGCCAGTCCAGCAGGTGGAAGGCAGCAAACAACAGCAATGAGAAGGATAAATGTCATGGAGTTCATAATCAATTGAGCAATGATGGCTGCCAAAAAGGTTTGCGGTTCTTCTTCAACTTGCACTTAGGCTAGTGCTTTCTTGGCATCACTGCTGAGAGACTTCGGCATCTCCCAGGTCACTCATTTGGGGCTACTGCTCCTCTGGTCGGACAGGGAGCTTGCATCTCCGAGCTGTCACCTCCCACTTCAGGGACATCACTAGCTTGAATCCTGGTATCTGATTGGGCTGCACCTGGTGCTGGCTCATTCTCCCACTGGAAGGGCCGCATACACCATCCTGGAAGCCAAACTGCACCTGTAGGGGTAAAGACTGCAGCGACTGCTGCATGACCTTGGCCCCACATGATCAGGGGGGGAAGATCCGCCCATAAGGGGCTTGGTGGTTGGTGATAAATCACCAGAGGTCTTTCTGGTGGAACTTCTTTCTGAGAATGCCATTCCACTGGCGAATGCAACTTCCCGTGAGGGACTAACAAATGGATCCAGGTGAAGAAGGCCGTTGCCACGACCTCCTGCACCTGTTGAGGCCAAATTCCCCTTTCTTTAGTTTGTTTTTGAAGAAGAGTCTTGAATGAATGATGGGCATGTTCTACAATAGCTTGCCCTGTAGACTTGTATAGGATGCCATGCACAAGGGAGATGTCCCAGAGAGTGCAGGATGGAGCAAAAGCAGTAGAAACATAGGCAGGGGCGTTTGCAACCTTAAGGATCTTAGGGTGGCCCATGACTTCAAAAGGGCAAAGACAATGCAGAATGACATGATGTGTGGTCTTCCCTGTCCAGAGGATGGCCCAAATGAAGCCTAAGAAGGTGTCCATGGTGAGATGGACATGTGAAAAAGATGATAAGGCAAGAACTGAAGTTACATCCATTTGCCAAAGGACGTTGGCCTCTAGGCCTTGGTGTATAGCCACATCAAGAGGAAGGTAGACAGGTGACTTAACCATATCAAAAGGAAAGTAGACAGGTGAGAAAGAACAGGAAGGGCAGGCAGAGATGATGTCTCGGGCTTGGGTCATAGGGATAGAAAACTGGTGATTGAATTGACATGCATTCTGATGAAAAAGGAAATGGGTTGCAAAGAAATCTGAGAAAAGAAGGTACAAGGATTGGAGCACTTTATTGGTGACCTTGTTGCCCTGTGAAGGGGCGTCTGTGAAGCCTGTATGAGATCGAATAAGAGCAGCAAAGAAAGGAACAAATTGAGCAAAAAGCAGGTACTGGAGAGTCAAGAACTGTGAGATCAGCAAGTGATCCAGAGCTTGAGAAATATAGGCATCTGAAAGACAGAAAGGCAGATTAGAAACATACTGTGTATCAACTGTGAGATTGAAAGTAGTGTTGAGAAACAAATGAAAGGATAAGATAATAGCGGCAAGTTCAGAAAGTAGCATTGAAATGCAGAGTGCCATGAGGCACATGGCCCGTGAACCTGAAGAATCTTGGTAGGCCACAACTCTGTGATGTAGAAAACCATCTGTGAAAAGGCTGATGGTGTCAGAAGTCAATGCAGCAGAGAGCAGAAAACCAAGCACAAAAGCCATCTGGTGGACCAGTTGAAACCTGGAATTTTTAGGAGCATTGAAGCAAGGGTCTCTCACAAAATCTGAAAAGGCAATCTGATAAGACATGAGAAACAAATGCTCAGCCTGACAGATAGGAAGGTCCCAGTCTGTAGGGTGAATGCTAAGAAAGTTAATCAATTCTGCAATGCACACTTTGATGACTGCAAGAATACCCAAAAGGGTAGGAAATAAAAGGACAGGCAGCAAGTGCAGAGGAAACAAATGTGGCTGTGGCCCTCGATCAATCATTTGCTGGCGAAGAGCTGCCTTAATCTGATGGAGGGCATGTCTTATCCCTGTGGTGATCGGAATGTACTCTACAGGATCTCTCCGCCCTCTGATGGCAGCAAACAAAGGCTGGAGCTTCTCTGTAGAGAGGCCGAGATAAGATTGAACCAAATTCAGGTGGCCCAAAAACTTTTGCAATTGTGCCAGAGTTAAGTGAAAAGGCACTTTAAGGCCTGGAATCAAGGAGGAAGAATTTTCCTGGAGAAGGCACTGATGAAGATACTGAGAGGGAAACTGTTGTTGATTCTTCTCTGGGGCAATAATTAACCCCTTGTTCTGCAGGTCTGCCGTGAGCTCAGGAATAGCTCTCTGCCACCTATTAACCAGATTTGTGTAGCTGTCTCCCTGCCTGATGCTAGTAAATGATTCAAGGGATGGTCTTTTGGCGTTCTGGACTTTGAGCCAGTTTTGTTTGACCAGATTGCTACGAAGCTCACCAAGCAAACTGAGAGAAACATTGCTTTCTGTGACACTTTTCTTTAGCTCCTTTTGGCCCTGGGGATTTTGGGCCGCTGAGCAAACTGAGAACAGAGGGACGACGTTCTGAATATCAGCTATTTGAGCACTGACCAAAGCAGAAGTCAGTCTCTCTTTTACTCCCTGAGAAGGAGCCAAATTGAGCTGGTTCACTTCCTCATTTACAGCTGCAAGCTCTGTGGCCGAAGACACATAAGACAGAAGAGGGGGAGGAGGGTCAGGGGGGTCTGCCGGAGGAAGATCAAGGAACTCCTGTGGCTTAGGTGGGGGCGGCATCAAGGGCTGCGATGCCGGAGGAAAAAGGATTACCTGTGGCAAGTCTTCAAGTCCTCTCAACAAAATATTTCCCTTATTTAATTTGCACATGGCTTCAAAACACATCTGCCAGGTGAGAAAAATTCTACCAGGCAAGGCTGGAAGTTTACGTAGCTTAAATCCAATTTGTTCCCAAACTTCTGCTGCTAAACTGCCTGATTCTGCGTACCAGGGGCAATAGGTATTTATTTCTTTAAGCAGCTCTTGCACCGCTTCAGTTACATTAGAATTACCATTCTTTTGGAGCAAACACACCAGATCGTTACAATGGTGCTGCTGAGGGGTCGTCAGAGAACTCCCCATTTTTCAAGTAAAAAAAAAAAAGGAAGGGAGGGGCAATACTCACTGGGATCCGAAGATGAATGGCGCCGAAGCCCGTGCCGGGCGTGGTGAGATCGCGATAGGATGAGCCACACACCGATGTGTGCTGCACCTGAAAATTCTGTGCCTCAGAGAGGGCACCACTTGTGGGTGAACGATGGGGGGATGGGATGACGCGTCATGAAACACACAACACTCTGATCCAGCAGAGAACAACTTCCACCTCGAACTCCTGTTCGAGGCCCTTTTATTGTTACAATCGTATAAGGAAATGCTTACATAGAAAATCACCATTGGCTACTTAGGCCTTGTACATTGGCCATGATTGGGTCATTCTAGGGTGGGCTTCTACCTGATTGGCTAACATCTTTATGCATACCTCCTAGCATTCAGTCTCATGACTTAACTGTGTAACAAACAACTTCCTTCCACGTATGCAATCTTGTGACCTGAGACGGCCACAGCCCCAAAAGCAGGAGACCTTTGAACTGGATCAGGGATGAGCACTGGCTAACTTACTGGGGGTACAAGGGTTAACTTTAGGGGCAGCATACCAGGAGCCTGTGGGCAGTCACTGTAATATGGGAGCCCCCATCAGTTCCCCACAGTCTTCTACTGTGTTTCCCCGACAAGACACTGTCTTATATTTTTTAAAACTCCAAAATATGCACGAGGTCTTATTTTCAGGGGATGTCTTATTTTTCCATGATGAAGAATACAGTACACATTTATTGCTGATTCTGCAGACTGCCAGGGCAAGATTTAGGTGAGTGCCTTATATTTAGGGGGGCCCTTATATTTCCGAGATGGGGAAAAATAGGGGAGGTGCCTTACTATATGAGGAGGTCCTATTTTGGGAGAAACAGGGTAACAACTTCATATAGATATCATATAGATATTCAACAGCAATAGCAATTACACTACAGTTAAACCTCGCATAACGAGCGTTTCGCTTAGCGAAAAACTTGCATAATGAGCAAGTTTTACTCTAAGCGGTCTGACTCACATAACGAATTTTTCGCTATGCGAGATTGGACTTTTCCCTATGGAAAAACTCGCATAACAAGCGTTTCTAAGGGGAAAACTCGCATAGTGAATTTTTTCGCTATGCGAGTTTTCCCCATAGAAATGCTTATTATGTGAGTTTTTCCATAAGGAAAAGTCCTACTCACATAGCGAAAAATTCGTTATGCGAGTCAGACTCGCATAGCGAATTTTTCGCATAGCGAGCAACCTCTCAGAACGCATTAAATTCATTCTGCGAGGTATGACTACTACTCCATAGTACTTAGAGCACTCTCTTGGCAGTTCACAAGGTTATTGGCATTTTGCCCCCAACAAGATGGGTACTCATTTCATTGACTTTGGAAGAATGAAGACTGAATCAGCCTTAAGTCATTAGGGATCAAACTGAGACAGAGTTTTGTCTGCGGTACTCTACGTCGGTCACCGTGCTGTGTTAAACAGTGTGGGAGATAGAATGGAACCCTCTTGTGCTCCACAGTGTAACTGCCATGGGACTGAGGAGAAGTTCTCCAATTCAGCATTTTGGAATCTGTTCCAAAGATAGAAATTGAATTTCTGTCAGTAAAGTGACTCCCATTTTTATTCCACAGAATCTGCCTAAGCACATAGTATGATCAATGATATGGAAAGCCACCGAGAGGTCCAGGAAAATCAAGAGGATTGTGCTCTCCCTGCTATCAGCCTGGAACAGGTCATCAGTCAAGCAGCTAAGGCTATTTTGGCACTCAAATCAAACTGATATGGGTCTAGATCAGTGCTTCTCAACTTTTTTTTTTTTGCCATGCCCCACCTAAGCATCTCTAAAATCCTGATGCCACCTCTCCCTGTGACATATAATTCTTATTTTTCAAAAAGTGAACTCCTATTCACGCAGAGGAAGCCTAAAGGGCCATTCACTGTTAACTCATTCTTGAATTGCCCTCCTAAAAACCAAATTGCTCCCCATGGGGTGTGCCCCATGTTCAGTACCATGAGTTTAGATCAGGAGTGCCCGGACCTTTCAGGCTGTGCGGCGGTCACGTGGTCTAGCGCGCTGATAATGTAGTTCCTCCCACCTGGATGTGAAAGTAAAATGTGCAGGCACTGAACACACCAACATATCACAGAATGCTGCCATACATGACCTGTGGCTGTCGCAAACACATTTACGACAGCCATGGGTAATTTATGGCAGCATTCTGCATATTTGCAGGCGCGTTCAGTGCTCGTGTATGTGCATTTTTCTTCTGCTTCTGGGAGCATCAAGGGCAGTGTGGGCTGGATTAATTGGCACCATGGGCCATAGTTTGAGCACCCCGGTCAGTTTGCTCCAAGAATGTCTGTAGCCACCACACATTCAAACAACTTTCTCAAAGATGCCATAATCTTGAACTCAATCTGATCTTGGAAAGCTGCCTTGAAGATAGATGAAAATAATGACATGCTGAAGTTGTCCATAATAACTGAGCAGAATGCTGTTGTGCATCCCAGGACTTCACTCTATCACTGCTAACCTGTGGAAGGCTTCAGAATGTGATCCATATATATATTTCTTTAAAATATTTTTAAAGCTCCCGATTCAGAGACCTGCAAGGGAAATATTTATATTTATATGTGCTAAATAAGTCACATGAGAAACAGATATTACTGGAGCATGGTATAAATAAGATAGCTGGGAGACACAGATACTATGAAAGTATGGCTAGTATAGCCTGATTATTATAAAAAGGGATATTATATTTATCCCTTAAGCACATGGGCAAAATGGAAAAGGGCAAAGTAGAATAATAAAGCATATAATTATGTAAGAGATACAGCATCTCTGGGTGAAAACAGTCTTTGTCAAGTGTCTATATATAATTATTTTTGTTTTTTCTATAGCACAAATTGACAACAATGCTTAAAAGTCTGTATCAGGAATAAAGTCTTCTTTATATACAAGGAAATACCATACAGTATTTCATGATTTGGATAATAATAATTATTGCTAGTGATCAAGTCAATTTCAACTTATGGTGACATTTTCCTGGGTGTTCTAAGTAGAAAATACTCAGAATTGCTTTATTATTCACTTCATCTGGGAGTGCTCTGGAAGTGTATAGCTGACACAGGCTAGCTCTTTTCCCAGGAGGCTCAGAGAGGAATCAACCTCCCAAACTGGTTCTGCAGCAAATATCTAAATCAGGGATTCTCAGCCTGCAGCTCTTGGGCCGGATGCAGCTCACGGTGCCCCCACTGCCTCCACCACACCCGGAAGTGCCATGTGGTGGAGGAAGGGCAAAATGGCTGTCTGGCCCCCGAAACTGTCTGAGGTAGCATGACCTGGCCCCTGGCTTAAAAAGGTTGAGAACTCCTGATCTAAATCACCAAGCTATGTGACCAGTTTATGTTTTTATATATACCAGGACCATTCAGTGACAAAACCAAATTTCTATCTCTTTTACTGATCCCTATTCTCCTTCCAGATTGTCTTGATTCTTGCAAGTGTGAACAACTGTTCTCCTTTATTAATATCTGTAAAACTATTCCTGTTTGCCAAAATCTTCTTTAATTTAATATCACATGTTTGTTTATCATTAATAGCTATATACCAAACTTCTTTGTACCATTCCTTTAATTGAAAATCTTATTTTATTTTCCATTCCTTGCTATTAATAATTTAGCTGCTATTAATACAATTAAGATTGATTTTTCTCATTGCTGAATTTCATTGTTCCCTATTAAATATTAATAAAAGGACTATTTAGGTACTTACATCTACTTTTATCTTAACTAATAATGGATAGCTCAGGGTTTTGGTATCTGGCTGTGGAGCTAAAAGTTGGGAGTTCAGTTCCCACTGCGCCTCTTTGTCATGGGTTAGACTCAATAATCCATAGGTTTCTTCTGCCTCTGCAGTTATATGATGATGATGATGATGATTTCTTTTAAAATTATCTGTCATTTATACTCACATTTTCACCACATATGAAGAGAGGTATCTGTTTTAGGAAAACTTCTCTAACACAAATTACAATGGTTACTATCTATTTGACACAGTTTCATCAAGGTTAAAGGCAATCTTCAAACAAACTTATAAGAAAATCCTTTATTCTTTCTAAGATAGATTTTAATATTCTTTCCCCCATATGTTGTTCCATTGCTCAGTACATATTCCCTCTTTCAAATCATATTCCCATAAAAATATGTGGGAATCATGTTTGTCCTCTACCTGTATTAATATTTTGTAATATTTACTTAACCCTTTCCTTATCTAATTTTTATCTGCACTTTCCTTTCTATTACCATTTCTTCAAAACACACACATAATATCTCTGCAAGTATTGTTCCTTTTTACTATTCTTTACTCCACTGTTCTAAATGAACAAGATTAAACCAAAATATTGTCTCTATAACCAATATTTATTTCTTTTTTTCTGCATTTTTCTAACCAGTCTTTTATCCTAGTAACATGTTTCATTGTAAGCAGATTTTCCATCATTTGTTTCAATTCCAATTCTACCAAGATATGTTATGGAGATATTGGTTGAGTAAATAGTTTCCTTTATTTAATTCAAATTAGTAAGTCAGCCAAGAAATTTAAAGACAGTTGAAACTTGAAAAGGTATCTTTGAAGGAATTAGAAAAAAATATCAAGTATAAGGATGTGTCACTGGAGATTAAGCACAAGATATTTCACACTACTGTATTGTATACCTTATCACCATGTATCGATGTGAAAGCTGGACAGTTAAAAAACTGACAGGGAATTTTTAAAATTAATTTGAAATGTGATGCTCAAGAAGAGCTCTACAGATATCCTGAACTATATTTGGAGGCAAAAATGATGAAATTGAGGCCGTCTTACTTTGGGCACATCATAAGAAGGTAAGATTTTCTGGAAAAGCCAATAAAGCTCAGAAAGATGGCAGGCAGCAGAAGAGGAGGAAGAATAAATATGAGCTGGATTCCATAAGTCCATGGTGGTGAACCTTGGCACTCCAGCTCTTCAATTCCCAGAAGCCCTGATCAGCAGGTGTACTGAGTGGACTTTGGTAATTGAAGTCCAAGAACAGCTGGAATGCCAAGGTTTGCCACCACTGCAGAGGGAAACACAGATTTAAGTTTGCAAGAATTGAGAAGGGTTGTTGAGGATAGGACATTCCGGAAATGTCTCTTTCATAGGGTCACCATAAGTCAGAGACAAAGTCTGAAAAATTTCCAGTTTTCCCTTTATCAGATTATAGTTCTTACCTCTTTCATATTTAGCTACTCTAATTAGATTCTTTACTTTTTTAGATTGTATAGTTCTAGCCAGCATCCTGGAATTTATATTACTAAATGATCACGATTTGTATTCAATCCTAATGGCTTGAGGTTGACTTATCCTTCCACCCTTCCAGTGTCAAAAACATAAGTACCCAGCATGTTGGAGGGGGGGGGATGTTAATTACCTGTGAACTGCCCAGAATTTACTCCTTCTAAACACTATGGGCTGGTATATAAGATAATTTTTTTAATGTAAAAAATTATGTAATGTAAAAATTAGAAAGATTTCAAAGAAAGTCTTCTACATTATATAGAGTGAGAAATACCTGGTGTTCAAGCTATACTGTATTTCGAAAAGGAAGAGGTACTCAGTATTTTATTGCAAATATCTGCTTACTACTGGAGTGCATCAAAGAATTTCAGAAGATCTGCCTGTGCTTTATAGACTACAAAAACCATTTACTGTGTACATCAAGAGAAACTGTGGGTATGCATCAGTACTAAGCAGCCTATAAATGAAATAAACAAGGACACCCTTACTCAAAAGCCAGTCATATCTGACTCTAAGGTTCAGTGCTCATTTCTGTTTATAGCCAAAGAGCCAGTGCTGTCTCTTCCTGCAGATGTTTCCATGGCCATGTGGCAAGCATGACTAGACACCAGATTGCATGGAATACTCTTTAGCTTCTCACCAAGGTGGTACCTATTTATCGACTTGTAATTTTTTGCTTTCAAATTGCTAAGTTGGCAGGAACTGGGACAGCAATGAGAGCTTACGCCATCATGGAGTACAGTAAAACAGCGGATAATGATTGGATTGGATAACGCTAAAATCACATAATATTAAGTAATCTGGGGAGGAGAATTGGATCGAATAACGTTAAGGTCCTATGGGATGGATCGGATAACAAACGCTAAAGCCTGTGCGGTTACAATGTATCTATGGAGCTTTAACGTTATCCGATCCATCCCATAGGATTTTAACATGGATCAGATAACACTAAAAATCGGATAACACCAAGACTTGTGGAACCAAGTTTTAGCGTTATCCGGTGTTTTACTGTACTTGGGTCTCAAACTGCTAACCTGCCAACCTTCCACTCATCAAGTTCAACATTTTAACCACTAAGACACCATAGTCCCATTAAAAATAGAATGACAAATTTTAATGCTTTTTTGGGGTGGGGGAGGAAGAGGCAATATTATGCTCTTGTTGGCTGCCATTTTATTTATTTATTTATTTATTTAGATTTATATTGCCGCCCAATCGCCGAGGCGACTCAGGTCGGCTTACAGTCAATACAACAGTACAATAAAAATTATAAAATGCAACCACATAAAACAACCAAACCAGAATACAAACCAACTCCCGTCAGGCCATTGTTGTGGGCCCAGAGGAGTGGGCAAGGTCCCCAGCCACTGTTAGGCCTTGGCATCTTCTTCCTCAGGCCGTTGTTGTCGGCCCAGAGGAGGGGACGATGTTCTCAGCCACAGCTAGGCCTTCACATCTTCCTCAGGCCATTGTTGTTGGCCATTTTAAATGTTTTTATAGGTATTCGAATGTATCTTTCTAAGGAGAATTGAATTCTGATTATTCCAAAGCAATTATATTCAACTCTTCAGAGCAGTTGTACTATACAGGTTTCTCCTCATAGCAGCAGTTTTGGCATTTTCAGTTTCAGTTATCTGTAGGTCTAAAAATATTCAATTAAACATTCCTGAAATACATAATATATTTGTATTTCTCTGGTGTGTTACCACACACCTAGAAATACATATAGAAGCCACAGTCTGCTGTGTAAAGTTTACAAGGAAGGGAGTCAGGTGATTTGGTAGCTCTCAGGTAGAATGGATGGAGGCATTTGAAACCCTTTCCCCACTTCTATGACTGAGCTATATGTGTTAAATATAGGGGTCACTGTTATCTGTGGTTTCAGAAGGTTTTGAAATTCATCCCTGTGGATATAGAGGGAAACCTGTAGTAGTAGTAGTAGTAGTAGTAGTAGTAGTAGTAGTAGTAGTAGTAATAATAATAATAATAATAATAATAATAATAATAATAATAATAATAATAATAATAATAATAATAATAATAATAATAATAATAATAATAATAATAATAATAATAATATCCCATAGAAATTTGTAAATATTTATTTGCCATCAAGTCTGTTTTCTAGACTTAGAGTGTTCTTCTCCAATGCTCCTAGTACAAAGTATTCAGAAGTGGTTTACCATTCTCTTCTTCTGGGGAATATTGGAAATGTGCAGCTGGTTCAAGGCTACATAGGCTAACTAGCTCCCCTATCAATAGTTGTATGTACCGTACCTGTCCCTAGGAAGAAAGTGGATGAGCTTGCATGGTGTTTAAAATCTACACATATGATTTCCTGCAAATAAGAAATGATACAAGATTAGGACTGAGATACTGTACCCTAGAACATAGCTGGCCTTTTTGGGTTATAAGATGAATCCCCTGCTTCAGAAACTGGGAAGACTAGTGATTTGCACACTCATGTTGTCTCACTGGAGTAAAGCATCATAGGGGAGATCCATAATAACCCTAGTATTCTGCTTCTGCAAATGGAAGCCAGTAAAACGTTAGATTGAGAGATGTCTTCAAGCAGCAGACTTTTTGAGGTCCTTGTTCTAAGGATATCTTGAGAGTGGGGCACAGGGCAAACTCCGAAGAGTCCCCTACATTCTAATACAGAGCTTTGAGGTTGTGTTTTATCAGAACCAGAGATTGCAGTAAGATTGCAGTAATTCACTGCCCAAATGTTTTTCTTTGAAGAAAAAAAATATTTTTAATGTTTTGTGAAAGGTTAATAGAACAGGACCAAAGTAGCCTTCTTTTAGATGGTTAATTCCACATTCTAGGATCAGGGTGGATACTATGTAGTTTTTTCATTGTTACTTGATTGTAGATCACATCACACAGTGCTGGCGTTCCTGGTCTAGTCTAACTATTAAAAACATCCTCCCCCTCGGCCTATCTTAATGTAATTTTGGGACCTGTTGGTATATATGGAAAAGTTTGCGAAGTTATCTCAAAAGGGGAGATAGTTTATAGATATCCATGCAATTGCTTCTCACTTTCCTTCTAGTCCAGTGGTTCCCAACAAGGGGTACACAGCCCACTAGTGGACTTCAATTCCCAGAAGCCCAAGTCAGTACATTGGCTGATCAGTGCTTTGGGGAAATGACTTCGCTTCTGGGAATTGAAGTCCAAAAACCAGCATTTGGGAAACACTGTTCTAGTCAGTACTTAAGATCCCATTACCAATACAGTACAGTCAAACCTCGTATAAAGAGCGCTTCGCTTAAAGAGTAACTCGCTTAAAGAGCAGAATTTTCTCTGCATGTTTGCTTCGCTTAACAAAACCAACCAAAAACTCGCTTAACAAATAAATCAGGGTTCCCCCACAATTGGTCATTTACAATGGTGTTTCGCTTAAAGAGCAAACTCGCTTAAAGAGCAATCCTGTGGAACCCATTATGCTCTTTAAGTGAGGTACAACTGTACTTTAATTTGTGGAAATAAATGGAAAGCAAATAGAGGTTTCAACAAGATAACATGCCAAGAAGCAGTCCATGTTGACAGTCCAGCCTAGACATTCTGTTCTGGTTGGCGTTTCAGAGTACAGTTGTACCTTGCTTAAAGAGCATAATGTGTTCCACAGGATTGCTCTTTAAGTGACTTTGCTTTTTAAGTGAAACACCATTGTGAGTTACCAATTGTGACTTCTGGTGTGTGTGTGTGGTGGGGGATTGCGAACCCCAATTTATTTGTTAAGCGAGTTTTTGGTTGGCTTTCTTTGTTAAGTGAAGCGAACATTTAGAGAAAATTCTGCTCTTTAAGCGAGGCACTCCTTATACGAGGTTTGACTGTACTGTTTAGTGAAGCTCAGCCTGGGGTTCATTCCAGTAATTCAGAAGGGATGAAATTAGCATAGGTGTCATCATGGCTGGATCTGTTATTACTTGTTATGTAGTTTATTTTTGTCTCTTGGATTAGCATGATACATGGTCTCTTGAAGTACACAGCTAAAAGATACCACATGTTACTCTTTTTTGGTTGATTTTGTTTCCATGAGCAAGCGACTCAGGGCGGCTAACACAATGTTGGGAAATGACAATTCAGTAAACCCATCCATAAACCCAACTACCCATACAGTTCAAAGAGATTAAAATTTTAAAAGTTCAAGATTAATTAAAAATTAAATTATAAATTTAAAAGACTCAAAAATTTAAGAGATTTTTAAAATTTAAAAAGGTTAAAAGAGAAAGAAAGGTGGCTGTCTAATCAAATCAACCACCCAACATGGGACCCCGTATTACTCGAGCCCCATAGCTGCCCTGCTAGCCAGGTTTTTAGGCTCTTCTGAAAGGGCAATAGCTACGTCTGTAAATGTAACTCAGTTGGCAGGAGGTTCCGAAGGGCTTGGGTGGACACAGAGAAGGCCCTCCTTGTGCTAGAGAGATGATGGAATGATAAGAGAGCCTCTCTTATCTCTTATCCTCTCTAGCTGATGGAATGATAAGAGAGCCTCTCCAATCTGCCCTGGTGGGATGAACAGATGTTCTCGGGGTGATGCGGTCTCATAAGTTTTTCAAATGAAAAGCACAGAGTTGAGTTTTTAGGCAGTTTGGCTTCAGTTGGTTATCTCTATAATATATAGCCATTAAATTTAAAGCCTCAGTCAGTTTTTTCACAACAGCTTCAAAGATTGTGCACTGTGTGGCAGTTGCCAGGTTGTCGGCATAAAGAAAACTAGTAGTGGCTTCCGGCAGTGGTTGATCATTAGTATATATGTTAAACAGTGTGGGTGCTAGCACAATGCCCTGTGGGAGGCCATTTCTTTGAATTCTCCATTGGCTGTGGTGTCCTTGGAAATCGACAAAAAATCTACAGGATTCCAATAAACAGTCTATGGTTTTTATGACTTTAAAATCCTTTGTGATGTGGGAGACTTTGTTCAGCAAGACTGCATGGTTGACTGTCATAAGCTGCAGTTAGATCTATAAACACTATACCTGTGATTTCCTTCAGTTCATAACCATCTTCTATGTTAAGAATTTGTGCTGTACAGTCTTTGCCAGGTCTGAAACCAGCTTGCTGTGGTATAAGCCGGGGTTCTGCTATTGCAGACAGTCGGTTCAGGATTAAACATTCATATATCTTATTTAGGTGACTAAGAAGAGATATTGGTCTGTAGCTTTTTGAGTCTTTAGGTGGCTTGCCTGGTTTAGAAATGACTACATTTCAGATTAATCAAATGTATTATTCATTTTGAAGACTTTCTCATAGGACTTAAATTTTATCTCCTTGTTTTTCTCTTCCTTGGTTCTTGTGTAAGTGTGCTGTGAATTTCAAATATATCAGCTTTCATTTTCAAGCTATGATGTTATGCTTTCAAAAGATAGCATCACTTGTTGGCAGACCACAAAAACAGCAAAGCAGGGGAACTCTAGAATAAAGCAGCTGGATGATGCTAAAACAATATAGCCTCTTTCAAACAACACAGAGCCTCATATTAAAGAGAAGTACCAGATCACCCAAGCAGAAGTCATTAATGTGATTTGTCTTTGATGTGCAATATAAGCTGCTTCTGTATAGATTTCATATGGTGAAAGTATTATCCTAAAAAGGACAGTTGTATTGTCAAAATATAATACTGGCTCCATGCAGATGCCCATTTTGTGTAGAAATAATGGTGTAGAACAGAGAGAGAGATTGGGATCATGCCTTCATTAGTAATTGTTATAGAAGATAGTTCTCTCTATGAAGATATCTTCTATTTCAGGGGTAGTTAAACCTTTTACACCGTGGGCCTGACTATGTGCCTGGACAGATGAGTGAGCTGGACCATGCCCCCTGGAAGCACGAGTGGGCACATTTACAGCTGTCATAAATGCACCCACCTCCATGTTTGTGACAGCTGCGGGCATGTTTATGCATGCACAAGTGCATTTTATGGCTGCCATAAACATGCCCAGTTCCACTTCTGTATGTGGCGGAGGTGGTGATGGGGTGGATGGAATGGCGTCATAGGCCAGGTCTGGCCGTGAGTCATAGTTTGGGAACACCTGTTCTATTTAAATGCTTGTCTGATCCAAGTCCTGTTTAAAGATCCACAGCCAGAAAAACGGAGAGCATTTAGAGAGCAGCTAGAGTAGGATCTCAAATCACCTGGGGAAAATCCTCCTTTTTTCAGTGATAAGAACTGTGTTTCTATTTAAATTCTAAAGCCAAAATCCTGGTTTTGTTCATGTGAGGTCTTACATAACTTGCTGTGGCTATTTGACAAGCTCCTGGAATGTGTTTCTGTTATGTCATGATTTTTCTTTTTTTCTTCTTTTACCCCTTTGGGTATTGAGGGAGATACAAGGCTCTTATTCCGGCACTTCTAGTGGCTTCCACTGGTATTATTTGGTGTTTTTGTAATGTCTTTGATATTCTCTCTCCATCTTCCTCTGTGTTTGCCTCATGGTCTTTGTTCTTTTACTCTTTTCACATATGCCTTGTATGGTATAGAATTTCCAAGACATTCTATCCAAATGGGTAAACCACTGTATTTGTTGTCTCTGTATGTATTTTAAGATTGGTTCTATTCCAATTCTATCCCTTATAATATCATTCCTGATTTTATCACTTCTAATCACTACAGCTGCCTTTCTAAGAATCTCATTTCCATGGTGACCAACTTTTGTTTATGATTTGTTGTAAGTGTCCATGTTTGGCACTAGTAACATAAGGTGGGAATGAATATGTTTTGTATGATGTGCTTTTGTGTGTTGGTTTGCATTGCCTTATGTTGCAAGAGTGGAGCTAACTGTATCAATATTTGGTTTGCCTTATTACACAGTATGCTAATCTCTTCATCTATTTTGCCATTTTCAGTAAATGTTCTCCCTAGGTAGTTGAAAAATGACACTTGTTTTATACTTGTATGCTGTTTCCATCCAATTGTCATTACCTCAGTCTTCTCTTTACTATTATCATATTATTTATCTTGCATTATTGGTTCATGGACATAAGGTGTTGCTGTAATTCCTTAGTTGTACTTGCTACCAATGCCTGATCATTTGCAAAAAGCAATTTGTTGCTTCCATTCATGGGTTTGGATTTTTTTTTTTTTGCTTATTCACTCTATGTAGGTGATAAATAATAATGGAGCTAGTACACATCCCTGCCTCATTCCAGATGTTACTGTGAAGGGTTCCAATATTTCTTGACTCATTCTAACTAAACTTGCACAGTTGCTATATAAATTTTTACATAATCTGATAAGATGTTCACTTACTCCATATTGGGAAAATATTTGCCATAGCTATTTCCTGTCAACTCTGTCAAATGTCTTTTCTTGGTGTACAAATGGAGAAAAAGAGATACTTATTGTATTCTGTATTTTTCTCTATTAATTATTTAAGGATAAAAACCATAGATACTGAGCCTCCAGAAATGGAGATGACATGTACATGAAAGTTTCAGGTTTATTTTGTGTTCCTCTTTTGTGTAACTTTTGATACCTATTTTACTTATCTTTCAAATGGCCTGAGATATTTATGCATCCAATAATGTTGTCAGTGTTGCCAGTTGCCAGTCAGAACATATTGGGATAAGGAGTTTTTACTCTGTAAAAGGGCCAGGAACCCAGAGTGGACTGCTCTATACTTCTCAGTAGGATTACTGTGAGCCAAATTCTTGGTGCCCTCAACTTGGATTAATGTTTGCCTGCCTACCTGCCGTGACTTTGTCTTGGATCTTTCTGATTTGTTTTGTTGCCTTTTTGGTTTGATTTTGAGGGAATTCCTCCCTCCATGTCCTTGGATTATTCTTTTTCTGCCAAGGAATTTCCTTTGCGAACATCCCTCCTTTGGATTATATTATGAAGCACCTCCCCATTTGTCTGGATATTTTCCCCTTTTTCATTTCTTTTGTGGTCCTTTGTTGAATCATTTTTGCTGCTCCTTGGCCTGTCAGTTGCTGCCTGTTGGACTCAAAGAAGAGAAGGCATCAAGTGATAAGAGGAAGAGAATCTCCCAATATTCTAGTAGTTTTGGCTGAGGTGGGCTTTGATTTTTTTTTTTTTGGCCTTTTTTTGCTTATTTGTTTATGGGTTTTGATAAAGAGATCTTTTACAAATCTGTTTTATTTGCTCATGTGTGCATACTGTATCTGTTTGGTTGCATTTTTTAAAACTGTTTTTTGGTTAATTCACTGTGTATTTATGCTATTAAAATATATATTTTGTTGTAGGGGTTGGACGACTGTTTCCTTTGCTTCTGTGTATTGTGTATGAACTGAGGAATGGATTTGGTTTTCAAGCACTGGCAGTACTGTACGCACTGCATTAAATGTTGGAGAAGAGGGGATTGGGCTGCCAGTGCTGACCAAGCCAGCCAAATACCGTATTTGCCGGAGTATAAGACGACTGGGTGTATAAGACAACCCCCCAACATTTCCACTCAAAATATAGAGTTTGTTATATACTCGCTGTATAAGACTACCCCCTCTTCCGCACACCTTCCACACACCAAATAAAACATAAAAGAACATCAGATTTGATTTCAACATCTCCCTGTGGCTGGCACTAGTGTGCAAGTGTGCATGTGCGAGCTCTGCGTAGACAAGGGGCGGGGCAGAGCGCCGCTGCTTCCCACCGAGCAGAACAGGCTGGTCATGCCGAAAAGGCTGGCACCCCTGTCTCGCTGCTGATGCTCGCCACAGTCACGATGGATACTGCGTGATACTGGATGGTATGTAGAATGAGGTGGGTGGGCATCGGGAGGCCACTATGGGCACCGGGCGAGCATCGTGAGGCCACTATGTGCAGCTATGTCTATCCCAACTGAAGTGCACCCAGCGTATAAGACGACCCCCCCCCCCACTTGGAGGCATGTTTTTCAGGGGAAAAAAGTAGTCTTATATGCCAGCAAATACTGTAGGTTTGCTATGCTGCTTCCAGATAAGATAATACCAAGTAGTGCATGCATGATGATTTTACTTTTTAACTACTGCTTCCTGCTTTGGGGATAGATTGAAAACACTCACACATATTGGATATACCCACTAGCTATACTCTAGCAAACCATCTTGAGTAGTCACAAGTTGATTAAGACATGAGTCATAGGTGAGTTAATTAGATTATAAACTTTGTCATAAACTTAAGGTAAAAGGTCATCTTTGATAATTAGGGATGTGCATATACCAAAGAAAGTACTTTATTGAATTATCTGTGCATAGAAGTCACCTTTATTGACTAATTATTACATTTTGCTTCTGTAAATAACCTTGTTAATCATGAGCTGCCTTGACAGTGTTCCAGAAAAGATGGTATAAAAAGGGTCAAGTAAAATTGTGATTTTTACTCCGTCTTTGGGAATCAATTCCACTGGGTCCTACTGACATTGAAATCATGCCATGTCAGTAGTAATAAAAGGTCTTGCTGTTATTCACCTATCATTCTGGTGTTTTCATTCTTTGGCCTGGTTCAGCCGCTACAAAATAAAAACTTTTTTTTGCTGTATACATCCCTAAAAACAATGTTAATGCATATTTCTGTAGGCTGTCATAAGTTTGAATAATGCCCATTTTATTTTAATACATATCATGCATTGTGGTTCTTATTTTGACAGCTGTGATGTCATGTGCAATTTATTTAGAGACATTGTTATAATTTTTTTTATTTTTCATCATAAGAGCAGAGTTCAATGACATTCTTCAGCAACAGAGATCTTTAAACTGCCCTGTGGTATTTATTGCTTTAGAATGGGTTTAACTTTGATTTGTCAAATGAAAGGGATAATAGATACCTATCTGGAGGAAAGAAGTATGGATTTACAGATATTTGATGTAAATTTGTATGTGTCCTTCTAGATTAGAAGGTACAGTAGTTGCCACTTGCTTAAAGGGTGTCTGGTCGCATTTTAGTTTAAATGTAAAGAATCATAGGGTCTTTTACTATAGCCATCAATAATTATTATATGTCCAGCAGGCTAGTCACAATCTTCTCCAGTATGAAATACTCCTATTTAAATTATAATAGTTATTACCAAACTTTTATCCAAAGATATGTAAATAACCATAAGCAAATATAATGTAAATCTGTTCTCCTTTTGTCCTAAAACAACAACAACAACAACGATATGCAAGTTTTCTCACACAGTCCTTCATTGTTGTTTGTTGATCTTGAAAGGAGGCAAACACTGGGAAAGTATATCCAATCTATTTTACTCTAGCATCTGTGTTAAAATTATGAAGTTAGTACTGAGCTTTTATTGAGTAAACTGCAACCATTTCATTCTTCTGACAAAATGCAATTCTGTGGATGTATAACTTATGATCTCTGTTGCATTGCACATTAAAGTTAATTAAGTGCTGTTTTGAGAATTTAGGTTTATCGATCTTTACACTGACTAGTGTCAACTTTAATAGATTTTACTACAATGGTTAGGTTAATTGAAAGAATAGTAGTAGCTTATGGGAATACAATACATCAGTATGCTGTAGCAAATATGACATTTGTAGTGCTTCATGGGGACTACTTTGAAATTGTTCAAGATAGTGTTCAAGCTGTTTTAGACAAGGTCACACTTTCCTTGTAGTACAGTATCAGGTCCATCGTGTGGGATGCTTATCAATCCAGCATTAAGATACTCATGTATCATCCATTGCCCACAGCACCAGGGCTTCTCAACCTTGGTCCCCCAGGTATTCTTGGGCTCCAGTTCCCAGAAGTCCAAGTCAGTACACCTGCTGATCAGGGCCATTGGGAATTGAAGTCCAAGAAGATCTGGTAGCCCAAGGTTGAGAAACCCTGAATGCAAATTGGCTTCTTCTGAACAAAGAGCAGCTGGCCAAAGTTACCTTTCCTTTACATGATAAACTTCTTTTAAACATTTATTTGCAAGTTCAGACTGTATTTATGCCTGTGAATCCTGCTGCCCCCATAAAAATACCTTTAAATAACTCCATAGGCTACAGCTTGATTTTGCCATCTAGGGCTTTTTACTAAATGCACAGTGTCAGCCCCAATTTTCCTTTCCCCTGCTTTCCCAGAGAGGTAGTGTTTCCAGCACTAACCAACAGGATACAGTCCACCCACTGGGGCCATCGGAAGTCCAGGTCTAGGGAAGTAGGTGGGAAGTATGAGTCCCAAGCTCAGACATGGTCCTTAAGGCAGGAATTAGGAACTGGGCTCTGTGGTGGTGTTTTTTTTTGTTGTTGCTCACCTCTTAGTACTTTTGCTGGGTTGTGGTAGGTGCCACAGTCTATTTCAGGCAGAGAGAATGCCAAGACTGAGATTGCACTAAATCAGTTGGGAAAGGCATTACCAGAGTCCTTAGGTCCCTGATGCCTTCCACAGCCAAACAGGCTGGCTGAGAGGAGTGGCTCCATTTGTCCTCGTTTCTTGCTTGAAGATCTGCAGAAGATGGATTTCTAGTTCTCTCCAAATCTCTTCCTCATTTGAATTGGCATCTAAGAGTTCACCATCTCCTGCATAATCCTGCATGGACTTTACAATTGTTGTCAGAGGCCCTTATCTGAGACTCTAGTTTTCAGAAGGTAGCTAGAGAGCTACCCAGAAATAGGACTTCCTTGATTGTGTTCTATATGTGCAATGATGCCCCAAGGGAGTCTTTATAGCTCTGACTGTTGATGTTCTTTCCAGCACTAGGAAATGAACTTATTGAACAAAGCCTTGGTGTTGAAGTTTGGCTTGCATTAAGATTTCTACCTATTCTGTTACATTTTTCTGTGTTCCTATTTTGTTGGCATTGTGGATGAAATTATATTAATTATATTGACTTTTATGAACTGGTTTTGAAACTGTATAAATACATTTAAATAACTATTTTGATAGGCTTCATAAGAGAACAAATGGATATTACTTGTTACTTTCTAGAGCTCCCAGTGCAGCTGGAGGTATGTTTGTTTGTTTTTGGGTAGTGTAGGGTTTTCAAATCTCATGTCTGACACTGCAAGTGATAATATTTTTGTGTATGTGGGAGTAAAAGATACACTGAGATAGAGGAAGAATTATTACAGATGTTGCATGCCATAGAAATAAAAATGTAGATACTGTAATATGTTTTATAAATAAGATGATAAAATTAATTAAGTCTCAGAGGAAAATTTAAAAATGAGGTCAGCTGAAGAGGTGCAAACAAATTGTATCTCTTATTTCAGCATAACACAAGTATAGTACGACTTACTCTACATGTGTACCAGAATGCCTACATGTAACTTTGGTGTTCTCTCTCTCTCTCTCTCTCTCTCTCTCTCTCTCACACACACACACACACACACACACACACACACCCCTACCTCTCTGACTATAGTATTCCATAATAGGGGTTTCAAAGTATTTGAGATATTTAAGGGATGAGTTTAACATTGCCATCCTCCAGAGCATTTCCATGGCAGAGTGGTAATTTGAACCCAAGTCTTTTGGGTCCTTTAATACTCTACCCACTACGTTACATAAATTGAGATACTTTCTAGAAAAAATGGGCTGAGGTATAAGAAAATTCATGACATGCTAGGAATTCTGTTACTTCTCAATCAACAATCGAATAAAATAATCTATTCAATTGGTAAGAAATTTGCAAATAGATAACTTTGAATATTAGTGATATTCTCAGTATTCATATCCATGTTATCTTGACAATTTAGCATTTTGAAAGCAGGAAGTTGCAAGTAAATTAAATAGGGACCAGTTTGGTGGCAAAAGATCTTGGGGACTTGAAAGGGGAGCCTCATTTGGGCCTCCTCCCCTGAGTGGAGTTCCTCCAGCAAAAAATCATTTCAACCAGAATAATTTCTGACACAAAATTATTATTTTAGAACTCAATTACAACCGCCAAGTTTTTTTTTTAAATTTTTCTTTCAAAGGCCAATAAATAATGATAAGTATGAGACAGCAATTTTAGTTCTCCTGTTTGTGTATGGACACCATCAACTAATCTGTAAAATATTATAGCATTTAGTGATTTTCATTTGTCTTTTTGTGCATACAGAAAGAGGGAGAGACCAAAGTGGTACCTCCCCATAGAACAAAAATTAGATCCAAATAGTAACCACACTGAGTTTGTTTCAGCAGAATCAACTAAGTGCCATGTTGTAGCACCTTAAGAGACTCAAATATTTAGACTTGGGCAGTTAGCAGGTACAGTATTCAGCTATAACACAGAAAAGATATATCAAAGCATGAACTTTCATAGGTGGATACATTTGTTCTTCATAGCTGATTCAGTTTCATCATAAATAGCAGTAGGAACATAAAGAGAACAGGATAAGGAAAAAATTCTAAAGAGTTTTGTGACCTCTTAAAAAGCAACAAGTTTTTATTTGGCCTAATGCTTTTGCATACTCCAAAGGACTTCTTTAGAAACACCAACAGAAACAGAGATTAACACATTAATGGAGAGGGTGGTGTATGAAATGCAATGGACATTCAAAAGGTGTAGCTTGGATGTGGTCAATCCGTGCTCATTAAGGGTTAATGGGGTCCTTGGGAGATCTCATCATTACAGATCTTAATGGTTGTTGTTGCAAGACATTCAAATGTGATTGGAAAATACACTTGAATGCTGATAAACCACTGTAATAGAGAAAAAATAGGACCATACACAGTGATGGGATGATAAAAAATTTTGTACCCCACCCTGACGTCATCACAGTGGGGGCGGAGCTAACGTCATGACGTCATGGGTGGAGCCAACGTCATGACATCATGACGTTGTAGGCGGGGCCAAAAATAAAATAAATAAAATAAAAATAAAACACACACACACACACCCCTCAACCCCCCCCCCACAAAACCGTTAATAAAATAAATAAATAAAATAATAATTAAATAAAAATACACCCAAACACCCACCCACCCCAAACACAAACCCCACTTACAATGGGGACCGTTGGGGCTGGCCCCCAGCCTTGGTGCCCGGCGCCGCGCCTAGCCGGGCGGCCCACGCTCGCGGCCGCAACGCTCCATGGGCGGCCCCGACCCTCGGCGCTCCGCGGCGCGCCTAGCCGGGCGGCCCACGCTCCCGGCCGCAACGCTCCATGGGCGGCCCCGACCCTCGGCGCTCCGCGGTGTGCCTAGCCGGGCAGCCCACGCTCCCGGCCGCAACGCTCCATGGGCGGCCCCAACCCTCGGCGCTCCGCGGTGTGCCTAGCCGGGCGGCCCACGCTCCCGGCCGCAACGTTCCATGGGCGGCCCCGACCCTCGGCGCTCCGCGGTGTGCCTAGCCGGGCGGCCCACGCTCCCGGCCGCAACGCTCCATGGGCGGCCCCGACCCTCGGCGCCCCGCGGCGCGCCTAGCCGGGCGGCCCCGAGCTGCCCATGGAGAGTTGCGGCCGGGAGCGTGGGCCGCCCGGCTAGGCACACCGCCGGGCGGCGAGGCTTGGGGCGCCCGTGGAGCGTTGCGGCCGGGAGCGTGGGCCGCCCGGCTAGGCACACCGCCGGGCAGCGAGGCTTGGGGCGCCCGTGGAGCGTTGCGGCCGGGAGCGTGGGCCGCCCGGCTAGGCACACCGCCGGGCGGCGAGGCTTGGGGCGCCCGTGGAGCGTTGCGGCCGGGAGCTCTGGGCCGCCCGGCTAGGCACGGCTCCTCCTCCTAAGCCCTCCGCCACTGCCAGAGCCACTTCAAAATGGTCCGGCTCCGGCAAAAACAAGTGCGCATGCGCAGAAACAGAATCTGACGCATGCGCAATTTAAAATTGCAGCACGCATGCGTCAGATTGACTTCTGCGCATGCGCACTGAATTGGAGCCATTTTGACTCCAATTTAAAAAAAATTTTTTTCTTTTTTTCAGGCGTCCGGAACCGGACGCCTTAAAAATAGATTACCCTCTCGGAGAACCCTCCGAAATTGTTCTTACCGGTTCCAGGGAACCGTCTGGAACCGGTGACATCCCATCACTGACCATACACCTCATAGTCATAGTAATGAGGAGGCAAAAGGAACAGGAGTACAAAATCTCCAAGCAGAGAAATTTCTCCAAACATTTGTCATAAATGTACAATAGCTGAGTAGTGATACAGAGATTGAAAAGGACC
The DNA here is from genome assembly GCA_030440675.1 of Furcifer pardalis. Lineage (NCBI taxonomy): Eukaryota > Metazoa > Chordata > Lepidosauria > Squamata > Chamaeleonidae > Furcifer > Furcifer pardalis. The sequence continues at coordinate 136,882,352 of CP126894.1, forward strand.
TATCCCTCTTCAAACCATTAGAGATCTTTTTGAAGCAGATTTTTAGCTGTTACCTCTGGGATCATTCTTTAAAGTTATTTTGTCTTTTGGTCACCTTGAATTCAGAGACAGAGTGGCAGAATGAAATTTCTCCCATTGGATTTAGAGTGTTACTCTTTTCCAGTAGTAATCTATGAATGTGAAAGCTGGATTATAAGGAAGGCAGAGTGCAGAAAAATGGATACCTTTGAATTGTGGTGCTAGAGCAGTATTCTATACTGAGCTATCTGTCTGCAGTATGGATTGCCGAGCAGCCTAGAAAACAGGAAGTTAATTTAGCAATATATGCAAACCAGTCTGCGGGAATTCAGCCTGATTTGGCTCAGAGATGTCACCTTCCCATATTTGCCATGAATTGCCAGAAAAGTCCACAGAACCGTTCCATAAGCATAAAATTCATTAACAGCAAAACTACTTTTGCAGTCCTTTCACTGGTCTCAGTTTTGAATTAATTAAACAAAATAGTGATTTTTCAAAATAGATACTGATATTGTATATTTAGGAATCTGGAGATAGCTGTGGCAATGTGGAACCAGAACTTGCAGGATTGAAGCCGTGGACTTTGTCATTACCATCTTTAGGCTTTTCTGTTGACTGTGAAGTTAGCTGCAATTGTCACATTAGCAGGGAGAGAAATGAATTTCAGTGTAAAGCTTTCCTTGTTGTATGGGGTCATGGTGGCTTAGTGGCTAAGACAGTGAGCTTAATGACCTGAAGATCAGCAGGTCAGCAGTTCAAGAACCAAATGCTATGCAATGGAGTGAGATCTCATTGTCTGTCCCTGCTTCTGCCAAACGAACAATTCGAAAGCAAGAAATTGCATGTAGATGAATAGATCCTGCTTCAGCAGGAAAGGTAACATTGTCTAGTCATGCCTGCCACATATCCATGGAGAGATCTGCAGATGCAGACAGCACTGGCTCTTTGGCTGTAAATGTAGATGTGTACTGCCCCCCTCCTAGAGTTAGACATGACTGGTTTTCGAGCAAAGAGACCATTACCTATAATCTGCTCATGTGGAATATTATGCTATGTTGATCCATACTGCTTTGTGCTCTTTGTGAGAATTTGTAGCACTCCATCTCCATCCCCCATCTTTGTTTCTACAGATATTGGACAGGATATTGGCTGTTTCTGTGTTTCATTTAGTGTTAAGGTGGATAGACAGTTTATAATGAGAAGTTGGGGGCACTGTTTCAGGATATCACAGTGCTGTAAGGTCATTTCTCATTTGTGTAGTGAGCAATTTTTTTGCAATTATATGCTATATTTGATGGTAGGGATATGATGACTTCTTTGGAAGTCTGGAAGTTGTAATTTATTTGGACTGGGTGGCTCACTCAGTACAAAATTGGATTTCCCATTGATTGTGTAAAGACAGTGAACCTTTGGAGTCAGCGGGAGAGGGGAAGCTTAGTGGAAGGTAGGCGTTCCACGTGCTTCTATGGCACTTAAGATCAAATTTATCATACTGCCACCTGTTTAGTATTAGCAGCAGATTACTGTTTAGTAAAAGTGGGTGGCAATCATGTTGCTGGCACGAAAGACACACTGATTGACTGTTGTGGTGCAAAAGGGGAAACAAATAAAAGGAGGAATATTTCAGTGCAGAAGATAGGGAAAAGGTGGGGCAATAAAGATCAAGATCAAAATATTAGGGCACAGCCCAACATGTGTGTGGTTTGGAATTGCCAGTATATTCCAGTTCATCCTACAACGGTGGCCCTCATGTGACTGGACAGAAGTACCTGGATGCTAAATTCAAAATTTCAGCACAGCAAACCAGCAGGACTACTCAAGAAAAGTTAGGTACCATTGTGTGGGTGGACTTTTATTTTTGAAAGAAAAATAAGCAAATAAAATAAAGTTAGAAAAGCAGGCTAGCTCCAATAGGCAGTGGGTGACCTGCCTAGAATCCAGTTGAAAGCAGCCAAGTGGGCTGTGTTTGGGCAACCTTAACTTTGAGACTTGGCATATGGATTATTTCAGGAATCCAGCTTCATTATATTCATTGGCTTCTTGCTAACCTCCTACTCTACAATATTAAGCTTCCAGCATTCATTTCATTCTCATGTTTTGCCAAATGGGAAATGAGATCCCAAAATGTTTATACAGTTTGCTTCAGCTGAGAAAGGGCTGCCACTTACAGAAGGACACTGTTACTGCTGAGATAGGCTCTGAAAAAATTGTCCAGGCGTTGAATGAGATTGGACTGCCCTGAGCAGTATTTGATATAGGTAAAGGTTGCCCTTGCTCAAAAGCCAGTCATGGCCGACTCTAGGGTTCAGTGCTCATCTCTGTTTATAGCCAACTATCTGTGTTTGCTGACATTTCCGTGGCAGGCATGACTAGACACCGGAGTCCATAGAATGCTGTTTACCTTCCCATTGAAGTGGTACCTATTTATCTACAGTAATACCTTGGATAACACTAAGACTTGGTTCCACAAGTCTCAGCATTATCCGGTTTTTAACGTTGTGCGATGCATACATTGCACAACATTAAAAAAAACTGGTTCCCTTTCCGAAGGGAATCCGCCTGCATGGAATCCCTTCTGCCCTTTCCAAAGAGGCAGGCGGATCGTGCCAAGTGCCAGTTTGGTTGGGGTGAGGATGCTCATGCCTGGTCTCCCTCCAATCAAACCGACTCCCCATTCTCCCCAAACATGTTGGCGCTTTGCGCTTCTCAGTAGTGGCGTGCCTGGGAAGGAGACTGGGGAGCCCCCGTTCTGCTTCCCAAACACACCACACATGGCTAGGGAGTAGAAAGTGAGACGGATTAATCTGCCCTCCAGTGGGCAGGCGAATCCATCTTGCTAATAGCGCTGGATTCCCTTTGGCCAGAGAAATGCTTTTCAAAAGCGCTTCTCTGGCCAAAGGGAAGCCAGTGCTGTTAGCCAGATGGATTTGCCTCCCCACCCTGTTGCTTGAGCAGCGTGAGCAGGCGAATCTGTCTCACTAACAGCACTGGCTTCCCTTTGGCCAGACAAGTGCTTTTGAAAAGCCCCCAGTCGGCTTCTCAGCCATGCCGCTGCTACGAACGATTACCTCGGAAAACGCTAAAATATCATTATCCAATGCAATTTTTTTGTCAACATTTTGCATTGTTATCCTGTTTTAGCATTAACCAATGTAATCGTTATCTGAGGTTCTACTGTACTTGCAATTTCTTGCTTTTGATCTGCTAGGTTGGCAGAAGTTGAGACCGAGATGGAAGCTCACTCTGTCATGCAGTACTCGGGTCTTGAACTGCTGACCTGCTGACCTTTCAGTTGTCAAGTTCAACGTCTTAGCCACTAAGCCACCATAGTCCTAGTATTTGATATACTTTACGTTAATTATTTTTCCAGTGGGTGGAGAAATTATATGGGATTATATTTCATTTCTAACTTCATTTTTTTTTAAGGAGAAGAAGGAATTTGGGAAAACTTCTAATGTAGAGGGCATGACATTGAGGAAGGGGAAGCTAATGAAGAAGTACACAAAGGGAGACTGAATTCTTGCCCAGTTGCTTGAGGTGTTGGTTTCATTGTCTCAGCGCTATTTTAGGGGATAGCTGGAAAGCATGATGCTTCTCCTAGAAGATTTGAGAAGCATCTTCTAGTATTGCCTCTTAATGAAATCTGTAGATCCGACATATGGTCCTTTCATAGCTCCATCAGCAGAAGCTTAAAAATGTCTGCAAGTGTGACTTATTAGAAACTGTTAGGAAGTTAATAGAAGGCTACTTTCTTGAAACTGCCTTAAAAACAAAAGGGAACAATAATTTGTAAATTGTTGATTTTTTCAAAACAAGACAGTTCTTAGGTGCCAGATTTCATTCTGAATGCTAAAAACCAACAATCGGTTGAATCCTAATGGTCAAATACTGTTCATGCAGAAAATCAACACCATGAGCACATTTATGTAGCATTCTGTTGTCAGATGGGTCAGAAGTTGGAACATTTAATTTCAGTGTGTATTTTTTGTCTGATAGCAGCATCATACAAGCCTAGTGAGGACACTTCCTTGTGAATAAGCAAGAAGGATTGATTTTTTGCCTCATATTAGTGTTTGAGTAAAATGAAATAAATCAGTGATGATAATTAGGAATTGCATTATGCATAAGCTGTGTCAAGAAAGACACAGTGCTTTTAATGGCAAAAAGGCAACTGAGAAATAGAAAACTTAAAATAAAAACCAGCATTCAATAGCACATAAACATTTTTGACAAGCTTAATCAGTACTGGTTTAATTTATGAAGAAAAATCCAGTTTAATTCTAGTTGGTACATATAACAAACTTATTTTCAGTCCATTTCATCATTTATTTGGCAATTAAAGATGAAATATTGATTAACTGAGTAGAATGAGAAATTTTAAATAGCTTACATTTACATTGCCTATTAAATATGCATGTATACACTGTTCCCACATGAATAGTTTGTGTTGTGATACTCATCTCATCTTATCTATAATGCAGCTAACATTTAAGTTTTGGCTGAAATGCAGCTAACATTTAAGTTTTGGCTGTTATGTAATTTGGATCTGGTCTGTATAAGCAGAAAGCATAAATCAGGAGTTCTCAACCTTTTTAAGCCAGGGGCCAGGTCATACTCCCTCAGGCAGCTTTGGGAGCCGGATGGCCATTTTGCTCTTCCTCCAAACATTGCACTTCCTGGTGTGGTGGTGATGGTGGACACATGAAATGGTGCTGCAGGCCGCATCTGGCCCATGGGCCGTAGGTTGAGACTCCCTGACATAAATGACGCTCTATCACATGTGAGTATTTCAGAGTGCTTTCTTCTCATCCAAATTTGCAGTGAATTACACAGTTCTTAATTACCTGCCCCTAATGTGATCATAGATATGGTTGTGTGGTTGCTCAGTGGCTGTATACTTTGGGAAAGCTATGCTTTCCTCTTGCTCCTTAGGACACTGTAAAGAGTGAACGTACTTTCTTCCTCTTTAGAGACACTTTTGAGATTTGTTTGATCTGTGTTTTGGAATGAACTAACTCCAGTCTGCATTCCCTGGGCTAGTGTTTGGATCAGAACACAATTAGCCTTCAGATTTCAATTTTCTCTGAGAGTCTTGAGGAAGCACTTGGATGGTGCTGCTGCTTCACTTTGGGAAATGGCACTTTGCTACCATAGAAAACTCCACAGGGGGACTTAGCACACACACACACAAAAACAACAGACCACATGCACATAAGTTTTCTAATGTCTCTGTGCCTAGTATTCTAATAGGTGGCCTTCTCCAGAAATGTAGCTGCCAGCCACTAACACCCGGAAACCTGGGGTGTCCATCCCCCAACAGAACCTTTTCCTAGGGTAAGTGAAGAGGAGAAAGTCATGAAAGTTCAATGTTAAATTATCTTATACAGTTCCCTGGGCTTCTCACCCATATCTGTGAAAGCACTGTAGACCGTCCTTTAAAACTTTTCATTACCAGCAGTTGGACACATTCATACCTCAGAGACCGTGTCACCCCAAGAACGTCTGTCCGTCCCACCAGGGCAGATCGGAGAGGCTCTCTTGTAACGCCATCAGCTAGAGAGGCTCGCCTCTCTAGCACCAGAAGGAGGGCCTTCTCCGTGACCGCCCCAGCCCTGTGGAACCTCCTGCCTATTGATTTACGTCAACAGACAGAGCTCCTGCCCTTCCGGAAAGGCCTTAAAACCTGGCTGGCAGGACAAGTTTGGGGATCCAAAAACACCGGATCTCATGTTGGGTGGCTTATCAGATGAGTCAGCCACCCATGTTCTTACCTCTTCACCCGGTCCTTGTTTTTAATAACCTTTGTCATTTTAATAACCTTGGTAATTTTATATCTTGGAAATAACTGGGAATTGTTTAATCTTTTTAGCTTAATCTGTGAACATTGTATTAATTTATATTTTTTTAATCTATTAAGAGGATACTGTATACTGAGTTGTATTTTTTAACTATGTATTTCTTAAATTTGTTTATGTAAGCCGCCCAGAGTTGGGTTTCGACCCGATTGGGGCGGGATAACAAGTTGGAAATAAATAAATAAATAAATAAATAAATAAATAAATACTTATAGGTAATTGGGGAAAGAAGCATCAGCCCTCTTCTAGGTAAGTAAGGGGGGGGAATAGACTCCCACTGGGCAGAGTGGCAGGAAGGGTACATGAGTTAAGATACCCTTGCCTTTCCTGTGGTTTCTCACTCTGGTTTCTCACCAGCAACAAACAAGGCTTGAGCTCCCTTCTCAGCATGGTCCTTGACTCACAATAGAATGCAGACAGCTGTGGTAGGAAACAACCATACACATTCCCACCTTTGTCTTTTAAGAACAGAGAGAGTTGGCTGTGAGACAGTTGAAACTTGCATGAGCATAAGGGACTTCAGGGAGACTGCAAAGCCCTTGGCCCAGGTCAGTCCATATTTCCCCCACCCCTTCGTACTTCAAAAGAAGCAAAGGGATCCTGTCCTCCCCCTTCCATGCTGTGCTAATGCTTTGATTGCTATTCCTTCTATCTCTTCTTTCCACAGGCAGCCTGGCTAAAGGTGCAGCTTCCAGACCAGTCAGCTACCTGTGACCATAGTCATGGAATTGCAATGAGAGCTTCTGCCTGAGTCTTGCGCCTGTCCCCTGGCAATGATTTGTTCATACAACTATGCCTCAGGCACAGCACAGTTACACAAACACTCTGCACATGTCATTCTACTGCATGGGGTGCCTGCATTTTTCAGGCCACAGGCTGGTCGCATGGTTCAGGGGGTTGGTCGCTATGGCCCATGGGCTTGATCCGGCCCCCAATGGCAATTCATCTGCCCCACGGAGCCCTTGTTTCTCCCAGAAGTGGAATTAAAATGCGTGTGTACGGGCCATTTTACTTCAGCTACCGGGAGCAACAAGGGCTTTGTGGGCTGGATGATTTGCTATTGGGGGCCAGATCTGGCCCATGGGCCACAGTTTGGGCACCCCTGCTCTACTGTCTGTCTCTTCATTGTGTGAGATACAAAGGGACTTCTGAGAGGAGACACCAAGGCCTAGCTGTGTTAGTATCCATGCACCAACCCTCTGAACCTGTTCAATAAAATACTACGAGCAACAACTCAGAGTCATGTTTGTTTATTTTTGTTATTACACAGAAAAGCTCAGGGCCAATCTCATAGGGAACGATGTTGCAGGAAAAAGAGAGGGACCCACGTGTCATAATTCAAGGGAAGGATACTGAGCAACAACCCGCATATGTACTTCTTTATGTACTCCTATCACCATAGATTTTTAAGGGGACCATCTTGCTAATCCTTTTTAAGAGAGACATTGGGACTTTAAAATTGTGTTATCAGTCTTTGAATACCTCTTCTGAGATGTCATCTATTTATTCTGTCTAAGAGTGTACCATAAGGACCAGTTTCTTAGTTGTAGTACTAGTCACCTTTTACTAGTAGGATATCAAAGATAAATATGCTAAGAAATGTTAGGGAACTCTACATCTCTCTCTCTCTCTCACACACACACACACACGCACACACGCACACACGCACACACACACACACACACACACACACACAGAGTAGCACTTTAAAGACTAACTGCTATATTTTTATTGTTAGCTTTCGTGGATCAAGTCCACTTCATCAGACAAAGAATGAAACTTACAGGCATGTTCTTTATATACCAAATTCAGGGGCTCGACGGAAGAATGGGTGTGGTCAAGCAAGATGACAGACAAGCGAGCACAAGATTGCAGTTTCACCCAGCCATTACTAACATGGCTACTATTCCAAAAAATTCTGTCTTCTACAGATTGCACAATATAGTCTTTTAGCTTTCTCTCATATCCTTTCTTATGCAATTGTGGGAGAAAGGTATAGTGAATTTGAATGCCTTTTTGTTCTGTGTAAATTAAAATAAAGAGCACTTATCTCCCTATTCTTCCCTTTTAAGATATTAGTTTTTGAGTTCAAATATGTCATTTGTTGACAGGTGGTCAAGCAGATGGATTCAGAGGATATATTGGATCATAAAGATCTTGCTACTTCAGATCAAAATTCCTTTTTGTCCAACATTATGTTTTCTCTAGTCATCTACTAGATCCCAAAGGGAGGTCTACCCCTACAGCTGTTTCCTTCTATTACTCCTCAGTAACTGGCATTCTTCCAAAGAATATTTCATGCTGTATGTTAAGAGAGAAGATGTTTCTTTTAAACTGGGAAGTATGGAGTGGCTTGGGGTTGTTTTTTCTTCTAAGGTGCCTTTGGGAGAAGAGTGCTACAAAGGTTGGTCAGAAACTAGTCAGAGCATATTGGAAGAATTCCATTAAGTATGTGTTGTTTTCCTGTATCCCAGGAGTGACATTTGTTATGCTTAGGCATGGCTGGAGGAAAGCAAACTTGCTTGCTTGTGAAATTCAGGATTAATAAGGTGAGCAACTCCAGATAAACAAGATAACACAATGTATTTTTCTGGGTTTTTACAGCACAGCACCTTTCTTCAACCTGTTGCCCTCTCAGCGTCCTAAACTACAATTCCTGTCATTTCCATCCAACAAAACTTCCAAATCAATTGGAAGGCATCAGCTTAGCTTAAGGGTCCCCCCATCTTTGTTTCCCCTTTCAAAACAATCATTAGAGGGCTTTTGTGTATACAGTTGAATCCTGCTTTATAGATGGTTCACTTAATGGAAAACTCAACACATGGAAAGAAAACCATAGGAAATGATGATCCGCTTCATGGAAGTTTTTCAGAACAGTTACTTTGGTTTTCAATGTATTCCTATGGGAAACCACAATTTGCTTTATGCAATTTTTGTTTTCAATGCATTCCTATGGGAAACTGCACAGTGCTTTGCCTTAAGGAAAAATTGCTTTAAGGAAAAACCCATGGAATGAATTAATTCCGTAAAGTGGGGATTCACTGTATATGTTTGCTTTTAACTAGGACTTTTACTGTTACTGTTTCTTAAGACAGTGTTTCTTAACATTCATATCTTACTTTCCACCAAGCACTCTGTCAAATAACCTTGTTCACACCATGATAAAAACAAAAGGGCTTTCCCCCCCCCTGCAAATGACATTTCTGTGCTAATGAGAATTCTGTTACTACATTTATCATTCACCATAAATAGTTGGGCAGTAAGGATGAGAGAAATGCTGAAAAATGAAAGGTGGGTTTGCAGTGTTGCAACTAGTGTAGTACAATGGATTAAGGCTGAATATTTTGAAATAAAAGCCACCCTCATTACCCCTTTTGTTTTTTCCCTTGGTTCCTATTGTACAAATGCAATAGGTAGATTTTAGCAGAAAGAAAAAAATGTTTATTTAAATGGATTGTTTTCAAATAAAGTTGTCAAGTAAATGGCAAAATATTAATACAGTAAAACCTCATATAACACTAAAACCTGGTTCCACAAGTCTTCGTGTTATATGATTTTTCGTGTTATCTGATCCTCTATGGGATCCATAGAGATACATTGTAACCACACAGGCTTTCGCGGTTGTTATCTGAAGCATCCCATAGGATCTTAATGTTATCTGATGCAATTATTCCCCCCAGATTCCTTCATGTTATGCGATTTTCGTGTTATTCGATACTAATGTTATATGAGGTATTACTGTACAGCAGTTCACTTCATCTTGGTTGCAGTAAAAGCAAGAACAATCTCTCAAGCAAACGATGATAGCAAGAGGGTACAAAGTTACTAGCTTCCAGAAATAACATTTTACTCTGAAGACAACTAGAGTCAGACTGACTAAACTAAAACGAATTGGCTGTTTATAGTCAAAACAACTAATGACTATGTTTCTTAAATGTTGGCCCTTTCCATCTCCATGCTAGTGTACAGAACAAACATAAAGCATGCTGGGATTGCTTGCTGAAAGCTCAACAGTTATTACATTTATAATTTACAGTAAATCATTGGGCAACGGAAAAGGTAGAAATGCTGAGTATTGAAAGATGCTACTAGTATGCCCATATGGTCAGTTCATGGCAAATGGGTTCAAATGGGCACATCAGTTGCAGGAAGACATGTGAACTGAGAAAAAATAAATTATTAGTGGAAACCCCATGGTCCACCTATGCGACATTTGATTCTATCAGTGATACATATACTAATGTTTAAGAAACATCATCAAAAAGCATGGCTTATGGCCTCCAGTCCTATTGATTCAGACATACAAGATGGGAAGGAGTTCCTTTAGGCGTGGGTCATTAGTGACCAAAGGAGCCCTCTGCCACAGGTTTCTGAGCGAAAAGAGGAGCTTTCCCCAAAACGAATAATGATCTATACACAGAAATTTGCAGATAAGATAAACAGTACTGTTCAGAAGTCGCCACTATCTGGTTTTTGGAAAATTCAATGAGTGATGGAGCGCATAACTCAGCTCTTGAGACTGTTAGACACACTGAAATTGGAGGGAATCTTCCGACTCTTCTCCCAGTCCTCTCAAGAATTAGTCATTGAATTTTCCCCAAACCAATTGGTGGTGGTTTAAGACTTTTGCACAGCACTGTGTTTGAGTTTTCCTTCTCCGTGTCTTGAATGTGATGGTTTATTTCTAAAAGTCTCCAAAGATCCCAGCACTTGTAATAACCCCTTGTGAAATGTTATGTTTCATTTTTAAAAGGAGTCTTTTCTGTGACAGATAATGAAGTGTATCTGCAGGTAGGGAACAGAAATGGCAAAACTTTCAGTCCTTGTAAACATGCTTAGAGTCAGTCCCGTTATCCTGTGTAGGAACTGAAAAGGTCATTGAAGAGAGGAACAGTGAATTCTTGTTTCTGTTGCTTTGTGATTGTTTCTTAGTGGATGAACATATCACAAAGGTATATTTTGAAAGTGCTTGAAGGATGTTTGAAAGGAAGCACAATTGAAAGGTACATTTTTAAACAATCCACACCAACGTCAGCACTGTCTGTTCAAGTGATGACTTATCTTTGCAAAATTTTAGTGTTGAATGTCATTGAGGGAAATGTAGCTTTTAGTTATCTTGCCTACTAACCTATTCAGCTTTTGTTTGTTCATACACAATAGCTCCCTTGAATGTTGAGCTAATGGACAGAATTTTCCTCTGTTTTGGGGACATGCCAGCATCACACCACCTATGCTATTTGTTAAAGGAAGGGGATGTTAAATATATTGTGATGTTTGTATGCTTCCCAAACTAAAATTGTGAAAGCTGGACCATAAGGAAGGCTGAGCACAGAAGAATAGAAGCTTTTGAACTGTGATTTTGGAGGAGACTCTTGAAAGTCCCCTGGACTGCGAAGAGATCAAATCAGTCAATCCTAAAGGAAGTCAATTATGACTGCTCCTTGGAAGGACAAATAATGAAGCTGAAACTCAAGTACTTTGGTTGAGAAGTGAGGACTCACTGGAGAAGGTCCTGCCTGATGCTGGGAAAGATCAAAGGCAAAAGGAGAAGTGGGTGACAGAGGATGAGATGGCTAGATGGCATCATTGATGCAGTGGGCATAGATCTGGTCAGACTACGAGGGATGGCAGATGACAGAGGAGCCTGGCGTGCGGTGGTCCATGGGTCGCAAAGGGTTGGACTCAACTGTGTGACTGAACAACAATGACAAAAACTAAAATAGTGTATTAAAAACATTGTGTATGTTCGTGTGATATTGTGTATGTTTGTGTGTTTGAAACGCACAGTTCATTTGCCCCCATCTGTTTCTCAGTTTTCAGAATAAAAAGGAAAGATGCAAAATACTTTGTGTTATTCTTCTCAAGCACTGGAACCTAACAGTAGAATATGAACACTACTAAATCAATTCAGCATCTCCTCTGAAGAAAATGAGACATTCAGAGATCAGAATGAAATTTGTGTCTTTATAACAGGGATTCACAACCTACTGCCCATGGGCCTAACCTGGCCCTTGCATCAATTAACTCATCCCACAGTAAGGATCCCAGAACCACCACCAGATGTGGCGAAAACGCCATGAGAATGCAGCACAAAAAACTGGGTTCATGACAAAAATGCTCCGCCCTCGCTCCCACTGCCACAGGAAGTGGCGTAAATGGGTGAAAACTCACCGCCTTTGTTCTCACCACTGCCACTGCCACCGCCACCATTACAGGAAGCACCAGAAGCAGCAAAAGGAAACATGCCTCCCCACCCATGCAGTTGTGTGAGGGGGCATTGGTCCAGCCTGCAGCAGGAAAAGGTTGCAAACCCCTGCTTTATAGCATCACTTTCTAGTTAAAATTTGAACATCCAGTCACTCTTCTTCACTCTTCTTTACTTTTTACTGGGGGAGTGGGTAGAGGAAGGAAGAATATAAAATTAATTTTTGTAAAAATATTTAATATTTGTAGAAAGGAGAGTGTAGTCCTGTACTTTACTGTCTTTTCTAATGCATGTTTTTTGCTACTTCTCAAGATTGCCAGGCATATTAAAGCATCATTCACTTCCAAACTAACACATCCATCCATCCTTATAACTGTGCTGGATAAATTAGACTGAAGAGTGTATAAGTGATAGCTTTTGGGCAGAAGGGGTAGAGGTACCTCTCTCCTGCTCACCCTCACCCACTCCTGATTCACATACCTTCTTATTTTGCAGATTTCTGTAGTACTTCATTTGTCTGGATAGTTCAAATGGCTTGGCTGCAGAGCCATCAGTTAGGTGTTCAGTCCCAACCTATGACTCTTGTGAGAAGAGCCAACCTGTGTGTCCTTAGGCAAGCTGACTGTCCCAAAGTGCCTTCAAAAGAAGGTACTGTTGGACCACTTCTCTACCTAGTTAATGAATTATAGTATTCTGTCCAGTGGTGGGATGTCAAATTTTTTACTACCCCACCGTGATTTCATCACAGTGTGGGTGGAGCTAACATCATGACATCATGATATCGTAGGCGGGGCCAAATAAAAAATAAAAAGCATGTGCACGCACGCATGCACACACACACACACCCCTCAACCCACCCACAACACAAACCCGTAAATAAATTAAATAAATAAATTAAATTAAAAAAACATTAAAATACACCCACCCACCCAAACACCCACCCACCCATTCCAAACACAAATCAACCAGAGCTTTTAAACCAGAGCTTAAAGCTTATTCTGGCTAGTCTTTCTCACACTAGGTCAGATGGAAGGAACCACAGAATGAACTCACCACAAGATGGCTTCATTTTGGCACTTTTTGACTTTTCAACAGTTAAAGAAGTTAGGTACTAAGTCTTTGCCTAACCAGTTCTCTAGGATAATATGCCTTAATGTAAATGTAAAACATCTGTACCTCCTTAAGGGTTCTCCAATTGGAACAGCACTTGGAACAGCACAGCCTGCCAGGCCTGCCAGCCGCCAGGCCTTTTTAGGAACTGTGGTAGTACGTCAATATAGGTAAAGGTATTAAATACACATTAAAATACACACAAACACACCACATCCAAAGGTGAGTCATTTACCCTGGGGAGCAGGCTATAGGGAGCTTCAGGCTAGCAGCTTCTCTTCCTCCTCCCCGCTTGGGAGGACAGCAAGGAGGCCGTGCATACGTGCCAAGCACTGTAGGCGTTCATGCACACCAAGTGCTTGGCATGCATGTGCTTTGGGGGAATGAGTGAAAAGGTAAGCCCTGAAGGTGGTTCCCCCCAAGAGCTGCTACCGGTTCTCTGGGACACTGGGGAAAGTTACTACCGGTTCTGGCAAACTGGTGAGAACCTGTTACATCCCATCACTGATTCTGTCAAAACTAAAAGAAATGTTGGACTGGCTCTCAACATGAGCAGCATTTTTACACAGTGTGGGTGGTGGGTGGGTGTGGGTGTCACCTGCTTCTGACAAACAGTTCATCCCCAGCCACATATATTAGTACTGCTGGAGTACGGAGGTATGCTGCTTCATGTGTGGATAAAAATGAACCATTACAAAACTACTGCTCCTCTTAGCCAAGGGCCACTAATGCTCTCTTTAAGAAAAATTCCCTTGGTAGTAAATTGACTTGATAAGAAGCTGTTTGCTATCAAGCCTAGTCAATTTCACATTTCACTGATTTTGCCTATGATGGGGAAATGACTGCAATTGGCAATTCAGATGAGGCTTGGATGTAAGTTATCAATCTGCAGGTAGTAAAGGGGGACTGATGCCACTGTAGCATTAAGAAGGTGTTCTTCAAATGTATAATTGGGAATACAGAGCTAATGGCTAGGGGGGAAAAGAGTGTTGAAATTAGCCTTTCTGTTTTGCAAATGAATATGAATTTGAAAGTGTATCACTTATATCTGAAAATCTGTCGTCTATCTACTGTTCTACATTGGTGTAAAACAATCAGAATGTTTTCAGTACAGTCCTATTATAATGTGTGCCAATCTCACTAAATTACTTGTTCTTAATGAGACATGTGGGATATCTTATCTCTAGAAAAACCAATAACCATTGGTAAAGGCTAATACAAAATGACTCTACCTAAAACTTTTGGAGGGGAAAACATGAACACAGTAAACACAGGATGACTGGCTGGAAGCAAACAATCTGCTGCTGCTTTTTCTTAGAACACTATACAACAAGGCAGCAGCTTCTGCAGATTGTTTAGTATTGAATAAAAATAAAAAGTATCAGATGGTTTTTTATACATTCCATATTCAGCAACAGTTAAGAACATTTTAAACCTCAATGGATACATAGAAATTACCATGTTATGGTGACACAATGTCATACTAAAAATCCATATGTGACTTGAAAGAAATTCTGTGATACCATTGTTTTGACATAATAAAGAAGGGGGTCTCATTCTGTAATCATTGTTGATTGGTGTTTCATCCACATAGCAGGATACCCACTCTGTTGTTTTGGAAAGAAGTAGCAGTTACCCATGGTTTCTGTGCATTACCTGAAGGAATCGAAAGCCCTTGAAAAGCAAGATAATTTAATTTAATTTAATTTAATTTAAAAGTCAATTTAATTGACTTTTAAGTAATTTATGAACCTTAAGGTTTTAATTTATGAATTTCTGTAAGCCGCCTAGAGTCAGGTTCGCCTGATTAGGGCGGGGTAATAAATCTAAATAAATAAATAAATAAATAAATAAATAAATAAATAAATAAATAAATAAATAAGATTCCTGCTGACCATATGTAGTACTGTGCACATATTTATATGTTTTGGACATACAAACATATAGGCAGGATCATGGCATTCATCCCATCAAATACATGGCAGAGAGTAGAGCCTGCTGTCTCCTGCTGTATGACCACTTATTTCCAGACATTGAGGACAGATGTGCAAATACGATTTATATGTGGCTTTTTATCTTCATACTCAGGCAGATGTTTCTGAGGTGACTGGGATCTGCAGAGGAGGCATGCCTTGTGCTATGTAGGACTAGAAAGTAGTGATAGCAAAATATTTTAATTTTAATAAATTGAGCAGAATACACCTTGTTATAAAGAATAATGCAAGCTAATTTCTTTATTTGTTGCACAGTTTATTATGGAAGAGAGTTAGTAGCTCACAATGCATCTGTTTAATTATTGTATCTACTCAGAATTGATTCTAGTGTCTTCTGTTCAGACAAGTAAATACAAAAAATAGGGAAATATATTTCTGGAGGTCACAATTTTAAAGGCTGATAATATGGGTAAGAGCATTTTTCAAATGTTTGTTTTGGCTCAGAAGAATTATCCAGCTTTTTCTGATTATTATTTCTGGAATAATTTGGATAGTTCTAGGGAACGTTTTGGAGAACTCTTCCATCACTGTGCTTCCTTTCTTGACCAGAATGACAGCTATATATCTGTACACCACCTGATCTTATCAGGGGGATGGGTAAATTTTCTCCATCCAGTTTCTTTGGTCTAAAGTTTCCTTGAGCCTTACTCAGCGTGGCTAGTGGCAGGAAATTGTGAATTTAAACAAAAATATAAAGGGAGAATAAATGACCCTTATAGGTATCTTGGATGTTGATATTTGCCTGTCTTTAACCATTTATGTGCATTTTTCTTCTCTGATTCTTGCTTTTGTGTCTGGGCTTTGGCTTTTGCCCACCTTTCACCAAACAGCCACCTCTAGCTGTCATATTCCTCTCTCACCAGTGCTCAGTGGGTAAAAGCATTGTGCTTGGAGACCAAAAGCATGGGGTTTGATTCCCTGAGAGCTGCATGATAGGGGACATGAAAGGAGTCTCATTTAGGTGTCCCCTGAAAATATCCTTTCAACCCAGAGTAATGTCTGACTCTCTCTGCCAATCCTCAGGTATTGAACTCAGCACCATTTAACTCAAATGGTTTTGTTAAAATAACAATGTCAAAAGAATGTTGCTTCAGCCTATGCTTTAAGTCAGGGATTCTCACCCTGTGGCTAATGGGCCAGATGCGGCCTATGGAACCATTTCATGTGGCCCACACCATCTCCATCACACCAGGAAGTGCCATGTAGTGGAAGAAGGGCAAAATGGTCATCCGGCCCCTGAAGCTGTCTGAGAGAGCATGACATACACACCCTAGCTTTAAAAGGTTGAGAACTCCTGCTTTAAGTTTATTCATCATTTTCTCTGAGCACCTTTTCCTCCCAAACTTTCTCAGGCTACCAACTCAGACTTTTCTCCCTGACCTCAGACTCCAAAACTCTCCTCTCCCCGATCTCTTTATACCAGAATGCTCAAAAGCTCAAAATACTCCACACCCTTAGTTTCTCTCAACCCATCAGAAGCATTTGTACCACCATTCCACGCTCATAATTCTCCCGACCCCATCATATCCATACCAAACCAATTAAATTATACATTTAAACATAACCTAGCCTATTTAGATGGTTAGCCAATTCCCTCTGTTCCGGATCTTCAGGCTTAAATCTGCTCAGACCTGTAAAGCTTAGCTTCTGAAAAGCTTCTCAGAAACTACTCTGTATTCACTGTGTTGTGTCATGTGGGTATGATTTTCTTCCAGAGATGGGGAAAGCATTATAATTAAGCATTAAAAAAATACAGTTCTAGATCATGTTTATCTGATTCTCTATACTAATTGTTTTATAACAACTTTTCTAATGAAATTGTGAGGCTGTGGGGGCTTATATGCATGGCTTAGCTGAAGTTGGTTGGTGCAGGTTAAATAGGGATTTCAGCCTAAACAGGATTTCAACCTAAGAAGGATTTCGGGCTAAAGGTCAGGTCAGATCTTGATCTTTATATCTACATGGCATAGCGACCCTATTTGGTCCACCGAAGGCTTCCTTCAGAAAAAGGGGAGGAAATTGGAAGACTCAAGAGGTGGACAATTTTTCCCTTTTCTTTACAGCCAAAGCCCTTGCTTTGCGAGGGACATAAAATCTGAAAAGGTAAGGGGAAAATTTCCTCCTTGCCCCTTTCTTTTTTCCTCCCACTTCTAGGAGGAAGTCTTCAAATTTTATCTTTTCTAAAAGGTACAGCAAATTGGGACTGCCATGGCTTAGTGGTTAAGATGCTGAATTTGATGACTGGAAGGTTGGCATGTCAGCAGTTTGAGACCCAAGTACTTTATGATGGGGTAAGCTCCCATCTCTGTCCTAGCTCCTGCCAACCTGGCAGTTCAAAAGCAAGAAATTGCAAATAGATAAATAGGTACTGCTTCAACAGGAAAGGTAACAGTGTTAAGTGTGCTCTGGTGTCAAATCATGACTGCCGCATAACCATGGGAAAATCTGCAAATACAGACAGCGCTGGCTTTTTGGCTGTAAACAGAGATGAGCACCACACCCTAGAGGCCGGACAGAACTAGCTTTTGAGCAAGGGGACCTTTTACAGCAAATTCGCATCACTATTAACTGGGAGAGGAACTTTTTAATTTCCTTAAACTGTCTGTTTAAAGCACTAATGATATGTGGAAATTGAAACCATTTGGCAAATTGAAACAAGAAACTACAGGTTGCTGGCTTACTTTGGTTCATTTCCAGTAATCCTGACAGGGTTCAGAAAGATGCAGGCAGGAATGCTGGTTGTTGCAACAAAGATATTTAATCACCATCCCTGCAGCAAAACAAACAGGGCAAATGGCCTTGAAGTCACACTGACATTCACTCATATGTTACTGTATAATATTTAGGAGCGTATTTCTGAATAGCAGTGTATCTGTGGTTGAAACCCTGTTGTGTAACTTACGTCTCCAAAAACAAGATGATGATGATGTTGGAGGTGGGATTTTAAAAGTACTGTACAGTCAAATCTTGCATAACGAGCGTTTTGCTTAGCGAAAAACTCGCATAACGAGCAAGTTTTTATGCTAAGCGGTCCGACTCACATAACGAATTTTTCGCTATGCGAGTTGGACTTTTCCCTATGGAAAAACTCGCATAACGAGCGTTTCTATGGGGAAAACTCGCATAGCGAAATTTTATCGCTATGTGAGTTTCCCCCCCTTGAAATGCAAGTTATGCGAGTTTTTCCATAGGGAAAAGTCTGACTTGCATAACAAAAAATTCATTATGCAAGTCAGACTCGCATAGCGAAAAACTTGCATAGTGAGCAGCCTTGCAAAACAAATTAAATTTGTTATGCGAGGTATGACTGTACTTCCTCTTTATGTCTGTGATTCACACAGCTTTCATGTGATGAAAAGCAGTATCAGGAGTCAAAAGAGCTATAGGACAAAAGCAATAAGTTTTTAATTACTGTAAAAATTCAGCGACTGACATCATCCTTCTACAGGCACAGGTTACACAATATAATTCCAACCCATGAGAATTGAAGAAAAGTAGCCAATTAATTGAGTCTTCTACGCCCCTACCCAATTTCACATTTTTGATGGCATCAATTAGATTGGTATCTAATAGGAGCATGTTTATGTGTATCTAAGTAGGCAGCCAGAAGGTCTGATAAATGGCAAAAATCAAAAGATTTTGTAAGAGATTGAGGCACTTGGAAAAAGTACATTCTTTTAGGTTTTTATATGTGGAGAGACACATTTAATTACTAGTAGCAGATGGGAAACTGGAAGACTATCTCTTTTCCTACTGAGGAGATAGGACAAATTATTCACTAGTGTATAATTTTTAACCATTGACCTTAAACATTTTCCTTCTGTGAAAAATACAGATGTCTACTTAGAAATAGTGATATAAATTTTACACTGATGGAACACTACTGCTTAAAGAATTCTCTTTTTGGTTTTAGTAATCTACTAGCTTCTGAGAATTTCCACAAATAATGTTGTTATTATGCATTGGAAAGGCCTTGAGGGGTTGATAGTTCTTTACCAACAGTTTATTTACATTTGGCCTGTTTTCTCTACATAAATTCTCCACAAACCAAAATTATTTTACAAGGTACCTTTATTTGCACAGGATTTGTGTGAAGGACAGAGATTCCAGTATGCAAAGTCTTTCTTTTCCAAAACTAAAGTTTATTTCTTGATGTAAAAATATAATCACTGCTGAGATTATTGGAATACAGTTGTACCTCGCTTAAAGAGCATAGTGTGTTCTACAGAATTGCTCTTTAAGTGAGTTTGCTCTTTAAGTGAAACCCCATTGTGACCAATGGGGGGGGGGATTGCAAACCCCGATTTATTTGTTAAGCGAAGCGAACATTCAGAGAAAATTCTGCTCTTTAAGCGAGTTACTCTTTAAGTGAGGCACTTTTAATGCGAGGTTTGACTGTATTGTATATCTGAGAGTAAACATAACAGCAAAAAAAAAAAGACAAAAATGTTGTGGCACCTTAAAAATTAACTCCTGTATTTAAATGTGAGCTTTCGTGGACCAAGTCCATTTCATCAGACAAGAGTTAATAAGATTAAATGAGTCTTAGTCTTGCTATCTAGAGTTTGCTGTTCATATAGTACCTTGTTGGCTAACCTTGGCACGCCAGCTGTTCTTCGACTTCAATTACCAGAAGCCCAAGTCAGCACTCCTGCTGATCAGGGCTTCTGGGAATTGAAGTTTCTGAACAGAGGGAGTACCAAGGTTAGCCATCACTGATAGCATATAATGTTGTAACTTGGATTAGTTCTATAATGAAAGCTTTTGATTTCCCCATATGAAGACAAAAAGAAAGGAGAGGTTTGCCTGGGAATATATTGAAATCCAGTATGATATTTTAGTAAGGAAGTCACATCTTTCATATGCTATTTAGTTATGGTTAACAACCTGGTCACTACATTTTAGAATATTTATGGTTTCTGAAGAGTCTTCAGTATAGATTTGTGAAGAAAGCCACATTACAGCAGTCCAGATGTGATGTCATTTGGACAGGGCTTCAGAACATTTGCCACTAGAAGGTATTCTATCGGGGGTGATGATTATGGCTGACATGGGTTATTGTCCAGGAAAATAGAAATGATTATGTGTTTCCCATTCCTGAATTTATGCAAGTATTTTATTGCTCTTCCGAATTTGGTGCTGCAGGCATAGCAGCCTCAGCTGAATAAAAGCACTCATGGGTATCCAGGACAAACCCCAAATCTTTCTGTCATCTTCTGTGACTTCAATGTTGTGATCTGACACGCTTAAGAATGAGGACAGGGAAGTGGAAAAAAAAACAATGAACTGGATATAACTTCATTTGGGTTTGATTGCATCAAACAATTCCTGGCTACTGCCATTTATTTATTTATTTATTTATTTATTTATATTTAATTTGTATAGCCTCCCCAATCAACATGCGACTCTGGGCTTGGTACATAAAATCCCCAATGATTAAACTATAGAAACCCTTAAAATTTCTAAAAACACTGAAAAACTACCTCCCAACCACACCAATTAAAAATCTAGTTAAAAACTATTAAAAGTATCACTACATGGGCAGCCCCATTCTGAACCAGTTGAAGCCTCCAAACGGTCATCAAGGGCAGCTCCATGTAGAGCACATTACAATAATCCAGTTTGGTGACCAGAGCGTGTGTGACCGCAAGCTAGGAGTCCTGGTCAAGGAGCCGACGTAATTGGTGAATGACACGAAGTTCTGCAAAAGCCCCCCTAGCCACGACTGCCACCTGCTCATTGAGCAGGAGTTGTGAGTCCAGGAAGACCCCAAAAGTACGCACCAGGTCTGTCTGCAGCAAAAAAAAGCCCCACCCAGCTCCAAAGATGGTAACACCAAGGATAACATGGGCCCCCTGAACCACAGCCACTCTGTCTTTCCAGGATTCAGTTGTAGCCCGTTGTCCCCCATCCAGACCCTTACAGCCTCCAGACACCTGGATAGGACTTCAACTGCATCGCTTGGATCACCACGGGCTGAGATGTATAGCTGAGTATCATCTGCATATTGATGATACCTCACTCTGTAAACTAAATTTAGTTGTACTCAAAAGCTGATTTGTATGATGCTAAAATTATTTGGAGGGATTGTTGAAGTCTCTGTGAAATGATATGTTATATAAGAGCCCTTATAGTGCAGTGGTAGTATAGCAAAAATAACTGCTTGTATTCTGATTTGGATCCTGATGGGATCAATGTTCAAAATGTAGTGTAAGATAGTACATTGGCTGGCAGAAGGCAGCAGTCAACTGAAAGTAAATATTGAGGAAGATTAAAGAAGACAGAACAAAAGCACTATTAAAGTGGAACATTTAAAAGGAAAGAAAAATTACTACAGATTCATTATACAGTAATACCTCGCATAACAAATTTAATTCATTTCATGAGGCTGGTTGCTATGCAAGTTTTTCGCTATGCGAGTCAGACTCGCATAGTGAAAATTCCTATGGAAAAACTCGCATAATGAGCTTTTTTAGGGGAAAAACTCACATAGCGAACATTTTTCATTATGCGAGCTTTCCCTCATAGAAACGCTCGCTATGCAAGCATTTCCATAGGGGAAGTCTGACTTGCATAGCAAAAATTGTCGCTATGCGAGTTGGACTCTCATAGTGAAAATTTTTGTTATGCCAATCGGATCACTTTTTGAAAAACCCGCTTGTTATGCGAGTTTTTCGCAAAGCAAAATGCTCATTAAGCGATATTTGACTGTATAACTTTAATGTTTCCAATGAAGAAATTGAAACCAGAAGCCTCAGAATAAGAATGCAGTGTTATTTATTTCTGTCAGAAGCACCACAGTAAAAATAATAAATGGACAACATCAAGAGCATTTCAGCCAAATATCACCAGGTTTTCCATGGTTTATGTTGAATGGCATAGAATACCCTTTTTATTCTCTGCACTCACAGAGAACCGTGCTGATATGACAGTCTCCTTTTCTTATATTCACTTTGGTTCTGACAACACCATTCAGTCAGCTGTTATGTGACTTTCAAGTGACTCCATATGACTGGGGCTAGACTTTGCTTAAGACATGGGGACGTCTTTATTTCCACATTATACTCCTACTATTCTCTGCTGTTTCCCCTCAGGATTTACAGATACAGTTCAGTAATACCTCGGATAACTAACGTTTGCAACAGATAACGCTAAAATTGCATAACGTTAAGCAATCTGGAAAGAAAATTGCATCACATTATGTTAAAATCCTATGGGATGCATCAGATAACATTTGCTAAAGCCTGTGCCAGTTACAATGTATCTCTAGGGAGTTTTAATGTTATCCGATACATCCCATAGGATTTTAATGTTATCCGATGCATGCATCAGATAACATTAAAAATTGGATAACACTAAGACTTGTGGAAACAAGTTTTAGCATTGTCCAAGGTTTTACTGTACTGTGATTGATTGATTTTAATCTGGGATGGGTGAGATGGTAGAGAAAGAGTGGATACATATTTGATGCAGCTGTATTGAGTCTTTTACTATTAGCTACTACTACTATCCATAAGTCACTGGGTGCAATGCCTACTAGGTAATTGATATTATCAATAAGATTGTCTTCAGGCAACCCAGTAATGATTCTAAATCTTTTGTGGAGTGTTTTTGTAAAATTGAGTCCAACCTGTAGTTCTTAACGTTAACTGGACACTCTATCCAAGACCTGAAAGTTACAATTCTGAAACAGAGAAATTACAAAACTAGGATTGAAAGGGAGACAGCAGAAATCAAATACATCCATCTGTTAGACACCCATCACAGGGAGTAAACATTAGCGAAGGGTTTCTGGGACATTATCAAATTTGATTCACAGATTGCTATATGATTTTATATATTATATTACAACCTTCCTGCCAATTCTCTTTAGCAAAACAGAAAGTAGCCAGGTACAGTGTTTTTGTTGGTTTTCTGACATGCAGGTCAAAGGTTGATCAGAGACCAGAATGGGCTTTCTCAGCAACCTTGAGATCGAAAGGGAGTCATTTAGAGCTAATCTGAATAATCTATTGTTGCTAATGGCTGTGTGAAGCTGTATTGTAGTGCTTGCTTGTCTGTCATCTTGTTTGACCACATCCATCTCCCTTTAACCCTCTGAATTTGGTGTATAAAAACCATGCCTGTAAGTTTCACTCTTTGTCTGAAGAAGTGGACTTGATCCACAAAAGCTAACAATAAAAATGTAGCAGTTAGTCTTTAAAGTGCTACAGTGTTTTTTATTTTATTTTGTTTATTTTGTTTTGTTTTCTGATATGCCTGAACCACAGACTAACACGGCTACTATTCCAAAAATTTTTAATGTTTGCAGTTGTTTCCCTTAGCTGGTTCCTGACAGCTTTTGAAGAATATTGTACCTTGCAGAGACCTTTTGTTTTGTATTTTGTCAATGTTTTCTATATGCCAGAACGTAAACTGAAATGGAATCTTGTTATTGGAGACAAAAAAATATATACAGTCAAACCTCGCATAAAGAGTGCCTCGCTTAAAGAGTGCCTCGCTTAAAGAGCAGAATTTTCTCTGAATGTTCGCTTCGCTTAACAAATAAAACCAACCAAAACCTCGCCTAACAAATAAATCGGGGTTCGCAATCCCCCCACAATTGGTCACTTACAATGGTGTTTCGCTTAAGGAGAAAACTCACTTAAAGAGCAATCCTGTGGAACACATTATGCTCTTTAAGCGAGGTACAACTGTAATTACTTGTTATTTGTTGTTTGCCATTTTCTTTTAAATTAATGTTCATTGTTTGCTTATTATTGTGTTGGAAATAATCCCTGAGTAGAGCTAGCACTAAGTGACAGTGCACAAGTGCTATGCAAAGCAGTGTCATGCAGTTGCCGGGGGAGATGGCACTGAAGCAGGGAAAGTTTTATTTTTTAAAGGAGACTGCTGGTAGGATATGGGGTGGGAATGACCTGTCAGCAGGGGAAAGTTTTGTTCTTTGAAAGAGGCTGCAGCTGTAGCTGCTGGAATTTTTGGCACAGCACCAAGGAAACTCGCTTTTTTAATGATTTAATTACATCACTCTATCACGTAAGCAGGGACTGCGGTGGCTTAGTGGTAAAGATGCTGAACTTGATGACTGAAAGTTTGGCAGATCAGTCGTTCAAGACCCGAGTGCTGCACAATGGAGTGAGCTCATGTCTCTGTCCCAGCTCCTGCCAACCTAGCAGTTCGAAAGCAAGACATTACAAGTAGATAAATAGGAGGTACGACTTCAGTGGGAAGGCAAACAGCATTTCATGCACTCCTGTGTTTAGTCATGCCTGCCACATGTCCATGGAAACATCTGCAGACACAGACAGTGCTGGCTTTTTGGCTATAAACCTAGATGAGCACTGAACCAGATACAACTGGCTTTTGAGCAAGGGCGACCTTTAACATTACCTATCACTTATGCACTTATGTGTAATAACAGTTTAAAACTACAGTCAAACCTTGCATAATGAGTGTTTCGCCTAGCGAAAAACTTGCATAACAAGTAAGTTTTTTGCTAAGCGGACTGACTCTCATAGCGAATTTTTCCCTATGCAAGTCAGACTTTTCCCTATGGAAAAACTCGCATAACGAGCGTTTCTACGGAGAAAACTCGCATAGCGAATTTTTTTCGCTATGCGAGTTTCCCCCCTTGAAACGCTCGTTATGTGAGTTTTTCCATAGGGAAACTCTGACTCACATAGTGAAAAATTCGCATAGCGAGGAACCTCGCAGAACGAATTAAATTCATTATGCAAGGTATGACTGTATATATAACAATCAGGATGATATTTCTATCTTCTTTTTTCTTGATCCTAGACTACTGAAGTGGCAGCTTTCTGGCAATAAGTGGAAGCTTTCTGTAAACAATAATAACTATGCATGCTTACCTGTACATCATGTGATTCCTGATCTTTGAATCAATTTACACATTGAGAAATCTCATGCAAATGCAGAAGTATATCAATATCTAGACAAGCCCTTAGTCAAGATAAGTGGGTCCTAGATTCAAGCTTGAGCTGAGTCTGTCATACTTAGGGTGTATAATTTACTTTTAAAAAAAATTCTGTGCAGTCTCTCTCCCAATTAGGGGCTCCAGGTAGCTCAAAATTATTAATTGAAAGTAAATGGTGTGTAATGGTGATCCAAATGGAATGGTAATTAAGACATGTGTTTCCACAACCAAATGAGACATTGTAAGGAATGGGAGCAGCTCAGAAACAGTTTTAACTATGCAAATGCCTTTTTGACTGTCACTGAGAGCTGATTGTCAAGTCTCAAGGATAAGACCAGAAGCATACTGAAGCTGTGAACCTGAGTTTTCATGACCATACAACTAACTGGAAGTGATAATTCTGAGAAAAGTTGAAGGGAACAAGGGAAAAACAATGACCAAATGTGAGATGGATTGAAGGAACCACGGGCTTCTGTTTGCAAGATCTGAGCAAGGCTATAACGATAGAACTTTTCCAATAATACTAATTGCATACTGTTACTGTTGAGTCCATTCTAATTTATAGCAATCTTTTCTAAAGTTTTCTAGGTAAAGAATACACAGAAGTGGTTTATCAGTCCCTTCTTCCGGGAGCGCCCTGGAACTGTGCAGTTTACCCAAGGCCACATAGCCTGGCCCTTCTCCTTGGATGCACAGTGGGAAATTCAACTTCCAACCTCTACATCTGAACCACTAGGCTATCCAGCCAGAACCTTTTAGGCCAACAGTTCTCAGCCTTTTAAAGCCAGTGACCAGGTCACACTCCCTCAGACAGCTTCAGGGGCCGGATGGCCATTTTGCCCTTCCTTCACCATATGGAACTTCCTGGTGTGGTGGATGCAGTGGGGGTGCCACATGAAATGGTGCCATGGGCTGCAGGTTGAGAATCTCTGTTTTAAAGGGCATTCATTCATAGGGTCACCATTAGTTAGAAGTGAGTTGATGGCACAAAATGACATTTATTTATTTAAATTTGTTTATCGCCCTCCTCCCCAAGGGGACCCAAGGCGATTCACAACACATCAGCATCGACAACATTCAGTAATTCTGTGAAGAACTGTGGTTAGTGCCGTTCTATTTGTTCTAACCTACTTTAAGGTGACATCTCTTAGAGTGCAAAAAATAATAATACTAGTGCTAATTGTGTAGGATCGAACTTGTTCAATGTAGTTATAAGCTTAATCAGAAATACAGGTCTATAAGACATCACCTTGCAAACAAAAATTCGTATAGTCAAAGCAACGGTATTCCCGATGGTAATGTATTGTTCTGAGAGCTGGACCATAAGGAAAGCTGAGCGCAGAAGAATAGATCCCTTTGAAATGTTGTCTTGGAGGAGAGTTTTGAGAGTTCCCTGGATAGCGAGGAAAACAAATAAGTCAATGCTAAAAGAAATCAACCTTGACTGCTCCTTAGAAGGTCAAATAGTAAAGATGAAGCTAAAGTACTTTGGACATAAAATGAGAAGAGAGGGTTCACTTGAGAAAGCCTTGATGCTGGGAAAGGTGGAGGGCAAAAGAAGAAGGGGGTGGCCAAAAATGAGATGGCTAGATGGTATTGTAGACGCAGTGGACACAGAGCTCGGCGGGTTGAGGAGGATAGTGGAGGACAGGGGTGCCTGGAGGGCAATGGTCCATGGGGTCACAAAGGGGCCGGAATCGACTGTGTGACTGAACCAAAAAAAAAAAAAAAAAGGTTTACAGGATGAGATCCTTACATGAAGAGAAAGGCAGGTGAAGGACAAACACTACTTTTCTTTCTTTACATTTGAATAGTCAGAACAGTGTGCATTATGACAGTGGGATGCTTTCAGAGGATTTGATGGTGATGCATATAAAAAGGCATATGGAAAAATGCCAGGAAGCAGAAGTGGAAGACTGCCATTGTTGTTGAAGGAAGATGTAGATATTCTGTTTAGAGAGAAATAAAAGGTGGTGTTAGTGAGGATGTGCATAAACAAAAGTGTGTAGTTCTTTTTAACATCTGTTTTGAATATATTTGTTAAGTGCAACTTTCAAGATAAAGGTTCATGGGCTATAAGGCATCTAGAGCATATTCTGTGGTTATTCATCCTTCTGCAAAGCCAAGTGAAAACTGTTGATTCTCTCTAGAAAGACAACTCTGAAAATGCCAAGCATGCATTTAGTAATAACTTCTGTGCTATAGTAGTCATTTGAAGTAGAGTCAGAAAAGTTACTGTGGAATACAGGAATATAATGACATTCTGCAGCATCTGTAATAGAGCAGAAGGAAGATAATGCTCTGGGGTACAAAATGCCATCCTACCATTGTTCAATTTCAAATGGCTTCAGTATGCCATTATATATATTCTCCTTGAGGAAACTATATCTTCTAAATTCTAATGTGACCAGACAAGAATCCTAATCCTGATACTCTGTTGCATTTTTAGTTTTTGAAAATCAAGGCAAATAGTCAGCATAGGGTATGAATTCTTCAACATAAACTAAATAGTAATGAAGGAGCCTTTGAGCATGTGCAGAGTACAGTGGTACCTCGCTTAAAGAGCATAATGCGTTCCACGGGATTGCTCCTTAAGCAAGTTTGGGGGTCGCAAAGGGTCGGACTCGACTGCAACTGAACAACAACAAAAGAATAAAATGGGAACATTTATATCAGAACTGTCTACTTAAAAATACACTAATCTATGTAAACATTCACTGCAATTGTATCTCAACAAATGTGCACATTTGGAGAAGGTGTGAGTTTATGAATGTTAACAAACATTTGAAAAGCTGAGTGTAAGAGCAATCATTTCTTACAATTGCATCTCCTTAGATTTGGTTTCTTTCATTATTTATATTTGTCATACATTTGTAAAAAACAAGTCTGTAATAATTCATTGTGTTGTGTCAATTTATTTCCTGTTTGAGTAGCCCCATGCTATATTGATTTTTACTATTAGAGTTGTACCTCGCTTAAAGAGCATAATGCATTCCACAGGATTGCTCTTTAAGTCAGTTTGCTCTTTAAGCGAAACACCATTGTAAGTGACCAATGGGGGGGGGGGGGCGATTGCAAACTCCTATTTATTTGTTAAGCGAGTTTTTGGTTGGTTTTATTTGTTAAGTGAAGCGAACATTCAGAGAAAATTCTTACTCTTTAAGTGAGGCGCTCTTTAAGCGAGGTTTGACTGTACTTAGATTTTTCTCTGCATACCTTTGTGACGACGACAACAACAACAACTACAACAACTACTATTCTAAATAGAACAAACTATGGATATTAATTAGGTAAGAAAGGATTGAAGGTTTTACATCTGGTCTATATGGATTATCTAAAATTGTTTGGAAAAACAAGAGCTGAATTAAATATTCTGTTGGAAACTACAAAGAAATTTAGTAAAGACAATGGAATGCAATTTGAAATTAACAAGTGTGCAACAATTACTGTTAAGACAGGCAAAATTGTCAAAGGTGATGTATTTGAGTTAGCTAATGAAGAATGTATCAAAGCAATAACATCAGAAGAGGGATACAAGTACTTGGGAGTTCTGGAAGCTTCTGAACTGCTACACAAGCAAGTCAAAAGAACTACTTCTACAAAATACATAAAGCGAGTCCAGAAAATCTTGAAGTCAAAACTGAGTGGAGGCAATATCACAAAAGCAATTAATACCTTGGCAGTGCCTGTTATATGATATTCAGCTGGAATAATTGACTGGACCAAATTGAAATTAGACAACCTAGACCGAAAAACAAGGAAGCTAATGTAATGACCCTGCACCCAAAAAGTGATGTTGAACGTCTGTACTTACCAAGAACTAAGGGTGGCAAAAGACTCCTACAGGTGAAACAGACAGGAAGAAAAGCATAGCATGAATGACTACATTAAGAAGAGTGAAGAGCCTATGCTTCAGGAAGTGAGCAATGTCGAGCTGCAAACTGGAAAAACAAGTCTATGCATGGTCAATGCTTGAAAAACATAGAAGGCAAGGCTGACCCAAAGCTGACATGGAGATAGTTAAGAGCAGGAATTTTGAAGAAGGGAACAGAATGGAAGGATTTATCTTGGCAACTCAGAACAAGTTTTGCCAACAAATTGCATGAAGACAAAAATACAGCATGTTTCCAACAATAGCAAATATCAGCTTTGTAATGAAAAGGATGAAACATTAGATCATCTGATCAGCAGATGCAGCAAAATTTTACAGACTGATTATTTGCAATTCCATAACAGGGTTGCAAAAATGATTCATTGGAAACTTTGCCAGAAGTTTGGATTTGAATGCAGTAAAAATCATTGGGAACATCAAGTAGAGAAAGTTTTAGAAAATGAGAGTCAAGCTCTTGTGGGACTTTAAAATTCAAACAGATAGACATCTGCCTCACGACACACCTGATATAATTGTTGTGGAAAAGGTCTGGTTTATTGACATTGCTATACCAGGAGACATACGAATTGAAGAAAACCAACTGGAGAAAATCACAAAATATTGTGATTTGCAAATTGAAGTTGAGTGTCTATGGAGGAAGAAATCTGCTGTTGTACCCATAGTAATCGGAGTCCTTGGAGCAATACCTAAAGGACTCCCTATATGAGGGATGTCCAAACTACAGCCCATAGGCTGGATACAGCCTGCCACGCTAATTCATCAGGCCCACGATGACCTTGCCACTCCCGGAAGTGGATGGGGATGCACCCACCAATGCACATGCACATCTGGAACCACTTCTGGGAGTGGCAAGGACATGATTGTGCATGCACAAGGATGTCTGGAACCACCTCTGGGAGTGGCACAGATGCATTTGTGCATGCACAGGAACATCTGGAACCACTCCTGCTGATCAAGTCTTCTGGGAATTGAAGTTCAAGAACAGCTGGAGTGCCAAAGTTTGCCACTACTCTGTAGGTAAAGATGTCTGAAATGCAGAATAGGCAAGACACTATGTTCAAGTCAGAAGTCTTTCTCTCTTCATTCCTTTTAGAAAATAGAATTGTTCTATATGCAGTGGTACCACTGTATTTGTACTAGGATTTTCTATATAGATTATTTCCTTCCTAGATTAAAAATCCTCCAAACAAAAATCTTCATGTATAGAGATCTAAGTAGTATAATAAAGTCAGATATTATGCACAGCTGAGTTCTGACATATTTGCTCGCAGCATTTGAGGCATTTGTGTGTACTTTGTTTGTGGCTGCTGATGAAATCTGCTGAGTTCAGAAGCCCCTGTTTTGCTTTTGGAGAGATTTCATCTTACCATGCTTTTTTGGTATGTTTCCTTCCTTTCTTCCTTTCTTTCTTTTCTTTTCTTTCTTTCTTTCTTTCTTTCTTTTTTTGCTGTTCAGTGATTTCGTTTCATATATTGGCTTCGGAACTGGGTAGGATTTTTAAACTGTGTAAACCATGCACATAATTGTGACAGAGTAGCATGCTAGTGCAGAATGTATCTGCAGTATGACTTACATTGCTTTTAATATCTTTTATCTGCTAAATTAGAATCAGCAGGAAACTATTGTAAAGTAGAATCCTTAAATTTAGGTTTCTACTTAGGCAGCTGTGTCCAGTTCAAGAATATCCTGTTCATTTTCTTTTTTTTCTTTTTTTGCAATTAAAAAAACCTCCCATCATTCAGCATTCTGTTCCCACTGAGCACACCTTGTTCTAATTGGACTGGCCTACAGATCTAATTGGAGTGAGTCTATCCAGCTCAGGAGCAAATACATGAAAGGAAATCACTTAGCAGCAAAAACTACATAAAGCATGGTAAGATGCAATCCGTCTAAAACAGTGTTTCCCAAACTTTGGTTTTTTAACTTCCAGTTCTCAGAAGCCTAAGTCAATTCCCCAAAGCACTGATCAGCCAATGTACTGACTTAGGCTTCTGGGAATTGAAAGCCTCCTGTGGGGCATAGGCCCCATGTTGGGAATCACTGCTCTAAAGGCAAGATAGCAGCTAGAAACTCTGGGAACTTGGTTGACAGTCACCACCAACAAAATAGTACCCAGTATGTCAAATGCTGAAACTGAACTTGTAAGAACCCAACTAACTGACCAAAACTGCTTCCAGAAGAAAAAAAAATCACTACTGAGGGGAATCTAATTACAGTAATACCTCATATAACATTAGCATCGAATAACACGAAAATCGCATAACATTAAGGAATCTGGGGGGAAGAATTGCATCAGATAACATTAAGATCCTATGGGATGCTTCAGATAACAACCGCTAAAGCCTATGTGGTTACAATGTATCTCTATGGCTCCCATAGGATTTTAACATGCATCGGATAACACTAAAAATCATATAACATCAAGACTTGTGGAACCAGGTTTTAGTGTTATATGAGGTTTGACTGTACTAGATAAGAACATCTCTCCTTAGCTAGTTATAGGTTATTCTCCCCATTCTCCCCCCGCCCCCGGCTTCCTTAATGTTTCAAAATACTTTCCTGTTGTGAGAGGACAGCATTTTCTGGCTGCATAATCAATCCTAGAATAATGAGTTTATTATAGTCTACAGGATGATCAGTAGTTGCATCTCTTGTGTAGCAGTTTGGTTTTGTAAAATTGAGAAGAACTGGCTTATCATATCCATGCAGCTGTCAGCAGGTGTAAACTCATTTTAATCAAACTATGCAAAGTAATTTGATTATCACGCAACTTTATGGCAAAAAGGATTGATCTCATTTGATTTGTTTTACTGATAAAATTCTCATATCACTCCGTTCAAACTATAGAAAGGCTCTAGAGGGATTTTTTTTTAAAAAAAATTAAGTATGTTGAATGAATTATGGGTATTTTTTATTCCTGAAGATGTTTCAAAAGGTTAGGGTTTAATTTTTTTTTTCAAATACTGTACTGTATTTCCTGAAGTCGCAGAGAATTCCAGTATGCCCCAGGAAAGAATTCAACCTACTAATAACTACAGTATTCCACTTCTGCTTTTTGGCAACATGACTCACAAACAAACGTGTGAGGGGGGTTGTTTCAGTGTCATACTGTTGACCTTGACCACTGTTTTAACTTAACAAGGGAATGGGTCCAGGCATCACTAGCGTGTCTATTTCTACAAACTTTATTCATTTACATTGCTCTTATGTTCTATAAGCATAAAAATACATCGGAGTTGCTGAAGATATTTACCTTTTGAGACGTTGAAAGCATGTTACAGTCAAACCTCGCATAAAGAGTGCCTCACTTAAAGAGTAACTCACTTAAAGAGCAGAATTTTCTCTGAATGGTCGCTTTGCTTAACAAATAAGACCAACCAAAAACTCACTTAACAAATAAATTGAGATTCTCAACCCCCCCCCCCCCCAGAAGTCACAGTTGGTAACTTACAATGGTGTTTTGCTTAAAGACCAAACTCGCATAAAGAGCAATCCTGTGGAACACATTATGCTCTTTAAGCGAGGTACAACTGTACTGTACAGTACTTCCAAAACCATTATATGAACAAAGCTGTAGGTGCCGATGCTTAAAAACATATGACTGAACCAAAGTTACAAGTAAATACCTATGTCAGAAACTTATATGTCAATTGTAAACTTTTTGCTATAAATGTTACATATAAAGTTTTTGGAATCCAGAAATATAAGACGTTAGCTTAAAATGCATATGTTGTTAAAAAAGTTAACATTATTTTTAAAAAAATAGTGTGCATTTCTTAGCCTTTTAGCATATTTGAACACACATGTTAAAAAAATGCACTGTCTAAGTGCTTACCCAGGCATCTGCCATTTTTAAATCTAGGGTTAAGTTTTTAAGCTTCTTTTAAAACTTTGAAAAAATTTAATTTTTGAACTGGTTTTAAATTGTTGTTGATGCTGATGTGTTGTGAATTGCCCTGGGTCCCTTAGAGGAGGAGGGCGATAAACAAATTTAAATAAATAAATAAATAATAAATATGGAGGAAAACATAATTTCTCTTGTGCAGCTGTCTCCAGCTGTTACTGTTTCATTATATTTTCCCTCCCCAGGCTCCTTGAGTCAACTTGTTCCATTTTGGCTCAGCTAGCTTAGCTGACTCTGTGTTGGCTGGTTGATATCTTCCCTTATAGAAAAGGGATGCTTATATATCTTTATCATTTTTTCTATTCTTGCCTAACTTGCAGATTCCATTTGTGTGCAACCAAGTCAATTCCAATTTATGGCAAGTCTTTATGGCAAGATTTTCTAGGTAGAGAATATCCAGAGGTGATTACCATTCCCTCCTCCTGGTGGTGCCTTGTGACTGTGTGGCTTGCCCATAGATATACAGTTTTCTCTCAGAAGACACAATGGGAAATTGAACTCCCAACCTCTGGCTGAGCTATCCATTACTATCAATTTAATATTATTATTATTATTATTTATTTGTTCATATTTCTCCACCGCCCTTCTCACCGAAGTGACTCAGGGTGGTTTACAAGTAATAAAAAGACATCACAACAAAACACAAACACTACCTAAAAACCTCAAATACAAAACTGTTAAAATTAAAATTTAAAATTTAAATCTAAAAAGATTAAAAGCACACCAAATGCTACATCTGACTAATCTTACTAATTAAAAAGGAGAGGGAGAGAGGGGCTCAGATCATCCAGAGAGCTGGGGTCATTATACCTCCTGCACCCCATACCTCCCCCCCCAGCTATGTTTTTAGATTCTTCCTGAAGGCCAGCAGCTCCATCTGGAAACATAGCTCCATTGGCAGGAGGTTCCATAGGGCAGGAGCAGACACAGAGAAGGCCCTCCTTCTAGTGCCAGAGAGATGCGCCTCTCTGGCCGATGGAACAACTAGAGAGCCTCTCTGGACCACTCTGGTGGGATATCTAATAGACTCCATTACCCATGTGAGAATTTGCTGAAAAGGGAAACAAAAAGCTTTCCCCTTACCTTTTTATTCTCCTAACCTAGCAAACTCAATATACAGTGGAACCTCAGTTAACAAATGGCTTGGTTAACATAAAAATCACACAACAAAAGGAAATCCAAAAAAAACTGTTCCAAATATTTTTTGTAAGCCGAGGCATTATTTTCAATGAATTTCTTTCTGTAATTGAGTTTTCCATTACCCAAAGCATCTGTAACCTGGGGTTCCACTGCAGATTTGTTTCAGTAGTGAACTCTATGCATTCTCTCTGGTAGTTGTTACAGTTGTAAACCAGTAGACTTTTGCATATACAGTACTCTGCTACTTTAACAAAATATATACGGTTGAATGGGACTTTTTAATTATGCTGCAGTGATCTCTAATGGTCATTCATTACATTGTGGTCACCTTCTGCTTTCAAGGTTCTACCTATTTGTCCTAAAGTAACCTCCACAAATCAGTTTATTGTTGGTCAAGCCTCCATCTTATAATCTCATGTCCAGGGTTATATTTCTTAAACCTGTGGTTCCCGACATGGGGCCCATGCCCTACAAGGGGACTTCAATTCCCAGAAACCTAAGTTGCTGATCAGTGCTTTGCGGGATTGACCTAGGCTTTTGGGAATTAAAGTCCAAAAATCAAAGGTTGGGAAACACTGTTTTAAACTTGTAATGCTTTATTTATGCAAAAATTTGAACTTTGACAGTTCAGGAGAATGGTGGGGTGTCTTGCTTTTAGGTTTTATCTATTATTCAGTCGTCTAATTTTGCAGTCTTGGTAGGAATGAAACCAATCCCAAAAATAGCAAAATGCAACAAATTTGTTGGGATATGGTTTGCCCCACCAATTTTTTTGACAACCACCATTTAGTGGATGCTGGTGGCACCAATGTCAGAGGGTTATTACTGAATCTGTGCTGGGTATTGATCTAAATATTAATGGAGCTGTTCAAGGTGCTGTGCCTATTTTGAGAATAAGTTCAGTACTTTGGATAGCTCTTGCAAACATTTCCTATTGAAACTCAGAACATATTCACTGTCCTTACCTCCATGCCCTCAGTCACCATCCTCTTCTGCCATCATCTGTACATGGCAAGTGGTTGAAATTGATCGCTGTTCTTTAGTACTCTTCAGGTAGCAATGTTGTTAGATTCTTACATTGTAGATTTGTTTCTGTTGTGGATTTTTGCGTGGACAAAAACATCTAATTCTGTTTAAGGGAATTAAACATTATATAAAATATGGGAATATGACAGATTTGTCCATCCCACACTGGGATAGATATAACCATATCCATAGTTAGAGGGATCACGTGAACTATAAATTGGAGAATCTTTGGTGTAGATTCTAAGTTCATGCAGGTTTTTAGCTAGTGAGACTACCTATTAGTTATACCTATTAGCTGATTTTGATGTACGTATCTCAACTTTATAATTTATATGGCTTTGAGCCAATATTGGAGTAAAATAAACAAAAAACAAACCACTGAATTTCTGAGTTATACTTCATATGCTCTGTGTAGTAGGTAACTAAACTAGTAGATTATATTAATGAAATTACTTCTGCTTGAATAAGGGAACAATTTATTATGTACATGGGCTTAATTACATACAATCTATAGAAGTAGTAGAAAAAAGTATCCTTTAAATAAGGAAACCTGGATCTGGCCCTTTATCATTGGGAGAAAGTTTCTACTCATTCAGCAGATAGAAAGGATCTTGTGAACTAGTCCAGATTCAGTGTTCACCCAATTATCTTTGGTGTCAAAGGGAATGTTTATGCAGAGGTTTCCTCCGTGTGATTAGAACCATTGGGGCAGTCAGAGTTCTTAGATATGTGGAGGAGTCTTGTTCACAAACACTAAATGTTGAGTGTGTGAGAACTGAGTCAGGCATGAGGAACACAATTCTACTTTTCTGCTGGATTTTCATTGCATGCAAAGACTAGGTGGAATATGAGTATACCGTTTATATCTCATTCTAATGTACATCAAATTATTGTTGTAAATAAGATTACCTTCTGCATATAATTCTTAATCTCCTTGAGAGGAAGGGTGAACAAATGTAGTAAATAAATTACGGAAGCAGAGCATCATCGCAAAATGGTGGAAACAGAAACAGTGTTTCTCAAATCCTGGTTTTTGCAAATAGACTAATGAAATATTGACCTGAAGCATATACCTCATCTGAGTTCTAGACTCCAAAAATATAATAGAAGTGGTATTTGAACATAATACAATAGAGAATGGATAAAGATGCTGCATTTTCTTAACATCTTCTGCTACAGCTGTTATATCAAGAAGTCAAGAAGGACCTGGAGAGATGGGAAAGGCTGTCCTCATTCCAAAGGATGACCAAGAAAAAATGAAGGAATTGTTCAAAGTCAACCAATTTAACCTTATGGCAAGTGACATGATTGCACTGAACAGAAGTTTGCCAGATGTAAGACTAGAGGGGTGAGTTTATGCATTTTTCTTGGCTTTCAAATGTGTCTCAATAATATCACACATAAATGTACAAAGCAGTTGTATTTGAATACCTTATGCTATTTCCCACCCCTTTCTTTATTCCTTGTCTCCTTTCCTTCTTTCTTCAATCATTTGACAAGGAGCTGGACTTCCAAAAGGGGGAAAGGAACCTTTCCAAGGTTTCACAAATTACTGAAAAATTTCTCACAAATTATTAGAAACTTTATATCTATTGCAAATTCTTCCTTCCTATTGATGTTTTCTGACCAGGGTTGGACATTTCATACATTCTCTTCTTGGTCTGATCTTCACTGTTCATGATACACTTTGTGAAATTGCTACGGAGTTTCAAGTTGCAATCTTAACACACTTAAAAGGAAATAAATCCATTTTGCCCAAAGTGGAACTTTTGTCTGAGCAAACATACACCAGCAAATACATTCAATTTACAGTGGTGGGAATATGCAGATTTTGCTTGCAGGTTACTCACTGTAAATGTGTATATTGTATGAAAGCGGAGTGGCTTCCTTGCCCAGGATAGGTAGCACCGACTTGACTTGAATTAGCTGAAGGAAGCAGAGGTGGCAACCGAAACCATTCTGAAGGTTCAGAGTAAGGACTGCATGAGAAACATGGTTGAAATGTGATGTAATAGGCAGAATAGTGTTAGTGGCTACATTTATTTGGCTGTGTTGCTGGAATTTTTGGCTTGTAGGTGTCTGTTACTGAATGTGAACTGTCTTTCCTTCCTTCCTTTGCTTTTGTTGATTAACTTGAACAGCTAATTGAGGCCAGAGGATTATGTACAACACATAACTAAAAATGAAGGCATAAAAAGGCATGCGGTGCAAACTACATTAGGTTAACAATGTACTGGAAACACTGAAAAAAAATCACTTTTTGTGGTTTGTAATATTCTCATATGAAACAAATTGGTTAAAAAAAATCATTTTATGATATCCCAATCCACTTTCTTCTATAGGTCCATCTGTGTTCTGCAGCCACTGCATAAAAGTCAGTTCTGTGTTATTGAGCAATGTTACGTTTTCAGCATTAAATAATAAAAATACTGTTGTGAGTGGCCCCATATGATCATAAAGATAAATCCTGGTAATGTTGAGCATTTGTCACAGTAACATTGTGTACAGTGATGGGATGACAAAAATTCTACTACCACGCCATGACGTCACGGACGTCATGGGTGTGGCCAATGGCATGACGTCATGACGTCACGGCCGACGTCATGACGTCATGACGTTGTGGGCGGGGCCAAAATAAAAATAAATAAAAAATAAAAATAAACATACACACACACCCCTCCCTCTCAGCCCACCCACCCAGACACAAATAAATAAATAAAATAAAAACAACCACCCACCCAAAACACAAATAAATTACCCACCCACCCCAAATAAAAACCCCTCGCTTACCTTTCTTGGGACCCGGCACCCCGATTGCTGTCGACAGCCGCCGCCGCCGCCGGAGCTGCCTGCACCCCTGTGGCGTCCTCCTTGGGCCGGTACCTTTTTAGCCCGGCTCCGGCCATGGCGAGGGGCGACGGGCAGCCGCGGCTGCCGCGCCTCCCTGGTCTGTCCCCATGCCGCACCGCCGCCGCCTACAGCTTCCTCCTCCGCAGCGCGCGGCAGCCGAGCTCAAAAGGGACCGACCCAAGAAGGAGTCCACAGGGATTCAGGCAGCGGCATCTCCGGCGGCGGCGGGCGGCGGCTGTGGACGGCGGGTGCAGGCACCCGGCCCACAGGCGCCCGGCGGAGGCGGCGGCAGCGGTGTACCCCGCCGGGCGTCCCCAGGGCATGGGGCTTGTCAGCAGCGGACGGCCGAGGCAGCCCTCAACGTGCCGCGGGGAGGCGCCCCCCTCAGAGGGCTGCTGCCGCCGCCGCTGCCCTGAAAGTTCTAAATGTTTTGAAAATCGGAGCGAAAATGGCTCTAATTGACTGCGCATGCGCAGAAACTCAATCTGACGCATGTGCAATGCGTCAGATTGAGTTTCTGCGCATGCGCAGTCAATTAGAGCCATTTTCGCTCCGATTTTAATTTTTTTTTTTTCTTTCGGTCAGGCGTCCGGAACCGGACGCCCCAAAAGTGGACTTCCCCTCACGGAGAACCCTCCGGGATTGGTCTTACCGGTTCCAGAGATCCGTCTGGAACCGGTGACATCCCATCACTGATTGTGTTGAGAGCAATAGTGTGGTCAGCCTGAAGACAGAATGTATTAAAATCATCTTGTCAGTCATATAATGCCAGGTAATTTGTGTCAACCTGCATTTTAAAACTTCATGGCAATAAACCAGGCTCTCAGGGACGAAATTACACAGTTTGTCCATCTGAGGTATTGCTATATCAACAGGAAAGTAATTTGTTTTGCTACATAGTGCTTATTCTTTGGTTGGCCAGCAGACAGATCAGGACAGGTCCAAATGCTTTTGGGGACAGGACTCCCCTCATATGCATATCCTCAAGGCTGTGGCAGTCCATTGCAGTCCCACTGTTAAATCCTGCATGTCTCATTTCATATGTGATGTAGAAAATGGCTCCGTGATCACAGTGTGTGGGTCACTTCATGGCAAGCTGGTATCTACCTTAAACAAATTCATGCCAGTGGCATTTTTCCTGATTGTTTTGGTGGGTGAAGGCAGCCCAGAAGCAGCTGGTCTCTGAGACCAGGCCTCCTGGTGTCCTGGACTGGGGTAAAAAAGTATACTCATATCGAGTTGCAGCCAACGACAACAATAGACTTGGTCCTTGTCACCATAAACATGATTACAGCTGCCATAAACACTTCTATGGCTGCTTCCAGTGGTGGAGACAGTGGTGGTTGGAGCAGTGGCAGGGGCTGGATGATTTCATGTCATGGGCTGGATTTGTTGTTGATCCGTGTTTTAGACCTTGTAGATAAAGTAATATGTGATGCTCCATATGTTATTTTTGTTTACTTTTCGGCTAAAGTATTGTCTATAAACCAGTGAACAAGCCCATATCTTAAATTTGAAAGACTTCACATTTGTGAAATTGTTTTGGTCATTTAATGTCTGTTTACATGCTTTTGTTGTTGTTGTTCAGTCGCACAGTCGATTCCGACCCTTTGCGACCCCATGGACCACTGTCCGCCAGCCACTTCTGTCCTCCACCATCCTCCTCAACTCATCACATTTTTCACAGCTTGATAGTAACTGATTGCAAATAACAGGTTACTTCAGTTTTTCCCAAACTTTGATTTTTGGACTTCAATTCCCAAAAGCATAAGTCAATTCACCAAAGCACTGCATTTTCATGTCAGAGATTACTCTGGGTTGAAATGATTTTTAGGGGGTGCTTGAGGTACCTTTCATGTCCCCAAATGCAGCTCTCGGGTATCAAAACCCATCCTTCCAGTCTTCAGATCAGTGCCTAAACCATAAGCTTACTGAGGTTTCTGGAAATTGAAGTCCACTGGTGTTCCATGGAACATAGTTTGGGAAATCCTGGGTTACTTGATTCCTTTAATGCATTGTTCCCCAGTCTTTGGGTTTTGGACCTCAATTCCCAGAAGCCTAAGTCAGTACATTGGCTAATCAGTACTTTGGGGAATTGACACAGGCTTTTGGAAATTGAAGTCCAAAAACCAATGTTTATTTTTAGTAAAGGTGTGTATTTATGATAAAGATTTTAATATTTTTACAAGAATTTGCAAATTTATGTAACTGCAAAAATTAAAATAGCAATAGCTGTTGTTCTGTATGACTATCAAAAAATGGAAGCATTGGAGGGATTGTGTCTTGCTGATCAGTTAGGCTGTTTTTTTACTTGCTAGGTATGTGTATTTAGCTTCACAGAAGGAAAAGACACTAGAGATATGGTGTGGAAATTACACATAACATGGGAAAAGAACATTAATGTTTTGTGCTGGAGGCAAGACCTGTCATGGTGAGTCTGACGGGCTGTCGTGAAACTGAAACTGTGTTACATTAGGATTGTGATTTCCTTTAGTCATCTTATTAACCAGAGGTTATTATTCTTGAAAAACATCTTTGCAAGCTCTTTATTGGAATAGGTAAATTATTCAGAACTGAGTTCCACATTTCACCTGGATGACATTCAACTACAGTAAGTTTACTTATCCATATATTTCATAGTGTTCTTAATAGGTCTTGATTCAGCCAATGAGAAATCTTGATGATGGTTGTTCCATTTCATTTCATTTATTCGATTTATATGCCGCCCTACTCAGTGAAAACTGACTCAGGGTGGCTCACAACATATAATCGAATACAATGTAACAGTTCAATAGAGCAATACAGTGTCATAGTATAATCAAGTATCATACATCAATAATTCAGAACAATAAAATATCATAAAATACAGTACAATAAAATAAAGCCCCAATATACATAATAAAGTTACAAAAATAATTACAAAAAACATAGGAACATTACACAAAATATTACAAAGGAAAAATGTTACAAAAAGGCTGGGCAAGCACAGGTGAGAGTCTGGAGGTGGTGGTGGTGGCAGCCTATCTACCCTAGCCACAAATTAGTCCAGGGGCATCTGTGGCAAAAAAAAAAAAATCCCACTGCCCGATGCCAAGGCAGCCTTTAAAACCCACTGCCAGGGGCAGGTTGCTGTGGCGGCCCCTCCGCCCAGCTGCAGGAGGTTCCCAGGCAGCGGCAGCGAGGAAGTCCTGCTACCCCAGTGGCTTTTGAAGCCCTGGCTAGGGGCTGGGTCCTGGCCACAGGTGGAAAGAGTCCCAGGACCGGTTGCTGTGGTGGCTTCTCCGCCCAACTCCCAATCGCTCCTGGGCAGTGACGGAGGCAAAAAAGTCTTGCTGCCATGGTGGCTTTCAAAGCCCCACCCAGGGGCAGCTTGAGGTACAGTACCCTGTTGACTGCATGGTGGCCTTGCAGGTGTTCCTCCTTCCCTCGGAGCCAGGGTCAGCTGAGGGAAAAGTCTGGTAGCAAGAGCAGCTGTGGTAGAGCTTTTGTAGCCAGCCGGTGGCCTTACAGTTGTTCCTCCTTCCCTCGGAGCCGGGGCTGGCTGAGGGAAAACTCTGGTTGTGTGTATACACTGTACTTTTAAATAGAAAATAATTCATTAGAAAACTTTTTTTAATGGTTGTGTTTTAGTGTTTCACTGGAAACATTGGTGATATAGTCAAGGCGACGAACAAGGTAGAAAAATCACATCTAAGCATTGCAGGCATTAATAAGAAGAGAGAAGATGGTGGTAGAACATGGAGAAACAACCTGTCTATCCTGGTTGTGCTGCTACAGTGTATAAGAGTAACAATTTAACAACATCTGGAAATTCACAGGTTGTCTGCCTCTGCAATGAAGAGTGATAATACTGTGTCTTGTAACATCTTGTTCCACTCTAAACAACAGAGTCTTGTGACACATGAAAGACCGGTAATGTTTATGTGGCAATATGCTTTTGTGGACTGGAACTAGCTTCTTGAAATTCAGTGCTACCGACTACTATGCTATGTGAAAGCCTGCAAAAGTCCTTCAAGATTCTTTGTTGTCATGACAGCCTAGAATGGCTATTTTCTTGGAAATTTCTACCCTTAAATCATTCTATTTTGATTAAACTGTATTCCTTTGTGATCATTGCTGAAGGAGCATTCACTGTACATTTTTTCATAATATGATATCCTGGCCTGTGATCCAAAGTCTAAAATACATACTAAGCCATAAAATATAAAATAGAATAGGAAATAAATTTTCACAAAATAGAGACTAACCATAAAACAACCTTAACAGTTCGGAAAGTCTAATGGAAGGTACAACAGAATGAAAACATATTAGCCAGTTTGAATGCTTTTCTAGGATTGGAGTTGGTATTCCACAACAAGCCATTAGAAATGGACAGTATTACAGTAAAACACCGGATAACGATTGGCTCGGATAACGTTAAAATCACATAATGTTAAGTAATCTGGGGAGGAGAATTGGATCGAATAACGTTAAGGTCCTATGGGATGGATCGGATAACAACCGCTAAAGCCTGTGCGGTTACAGTGTATCTCTATGGAGCTTTAACGTTATCCAATCCATCCCATAGGATTTTAACATGGATCGGATAACACTAAAAATCGGATAACACCAAGACTTGTGGAACCAAGTTTTAGCGTTATCCGGTGTTTTACTGTAGTTACCTATGAGTACCAGCATGAGTTTAATGATATGTCAGTTGCATATTGCTGCCAGTAAAGAAATCAAAACTTGTTTTCCTTGTTGTGTGCCAAGCCACATAACTGAAGTGCAACACAAAACACAAGTCTTTATAATTACAGTATCCACAATTCACAGATTCATTTTGGTAGTTTCACCTCTAGCCTAGACATAGAAGAAGAAGGAGAAGGAGGAGGAGGAGAAGAAGAAATAATGTATACAGTTGAACATATGGAACAAGTGTAAGTGATAGGATTTTGGCAATTGTACAATACAGAGCCACATTATCTGGATTATATCAATACAGTTTAGAGATGGGAAGAACTTTGTTTCAGTTAATTTTTTTTGCGAGAATTTTCCAATTTTTTTTCATAGTTGAAATGAAAAATAAACCATCTTAACATGGCAGGGGGGAGGTGAATATAGGATAAGCTGAAGCTAGCAGATTTGTCCATCCATGCTGACATCTGGGCTTTAATTGCAATTTGCTTAATCATATTAGTACTGAGTTAGTCTTGAGACCTCTTTTTTCTGTGGGGTTCCTAATCTTTCATACATATATGAAATAAAAATACAGTATAATTTTTGGAATGGTAGGAATAATTGTATATATTGATTTTTTCCCCATTCCGGGTAGGTAAACATTTCCTTTCAAAATCCACTTTCTCTTTCTTGACTTAAAAAGCAAAACTTCTTTGTGCTTGGAGGAAGTTGTTAGTGATTCTCAATGGCAGTGAGGTCCACCTTGTGAGCTGATTCTATTTTCTGACTTTATAGTGTAAAGGTGTTCAACCATGAAATTGCTTCCTTCATGTAGTGCAGTTCATTTTTGCATGGACAGTCACAGCTTTAAAAACTTGACAGTGTTGTTGGATACAACAGCTGAGCAACCAGTTGCTACTAGGAATAGAGTTGAGATTAGATGAGGTTGGACTAGTCTCAGTGGGCAAGTTTGTGAGTTTTGTTCTTCTATTTTCTTGTCTCTTTTCAGAAGCTGTGGATAATGACATGTCAAAGTCTGGGATTTGGGTGGTTGGCAAATAACACAGGAACTAGGGCAACCAGGCAACATGCCACACATGGTCCAATGGTCCAAAGTCCAAAACCAAACCCAAGGTGGACAAGGATATAGAGTTGGTCCAGTCAACAGGGTACTGTACTTCAAGCAAGCCCAAAGTCAGGTGGCCAAGAGGCAGGGAAGGCAGAGTGCCTTCATGGGCTGGAACAGGGCAAGGACAGGGTTCAAGGAGTGAGGAACCAGATGAGGCATGACAAAAGCAGGAGGTTTTTGGGAGCACGAACCAGGAACAAGGTAAGAGATCTTCAGAGGCAGGAACCAGCAATAATTCAGGAGCTAATCAAGCTCAAATAGCAAAGCAGTTACACTTATATAATGTCTGAAGAAGTGGACTTGATCTATGAAAGCTCACAGTACAAGTATAGCAGTTAGTCTTTAAAGTGCTGCAGTGTTTTTATTTTATTTTATTGTTTTTGTTTTCTAATATGCTTGAACCACAGACTAACACAGCTAATATCCCCCCCCCAAAAAAAAAAATCAACTTATATAACGCTAAGTTCACTCTGTGGGCGGTTCACAGAGGGATTAGCATTTTGCCCTCAACATGCTGGGTACTCATTTTACTGACCTCAGAAGGATGGAGGGCTGTCAACCTTGAGCTCTTCCAATGTAACAAATGTAGCAAATTAC
Source organism: Furcifer pardalis (assembly GCA_030440675.1). Classification (NCBI taxonomy): domain Eukaryota; kingdom Metazoa; phylum Chordata; class Lepidosauria; order Squamata; family Chamaeleonidae; genus Furcifer; species Furcifer pardalis. The sequence continues at coordinate 136,926,665 of CP126894.1, forward strand.
CTTCCTTCAATTTCATTCCAGGCTCTGCTTTTCTTCTTTATAGCTAGAATGGAAAATATATTTTTGCCAACCATTAAAACAACAACAACCAGATTTATCCATGTTGTTTTCTGTGAAACAGTTGAATAAATAGGGACCCAGAATTACCTGGGTAAACCCCATTGTGGCTATGTTGTCAGGTTATAGCAAATGACCAAGAGTGCTGGAGCTGCCATGGCATCTCCCACATAGACCCTCACAAGTGCTGGCGATGCCAAGAGAACTCCAGTATGTGCCTCCCACTGGCGAGCAGGAGATAGTCTGGCCTGCCAGTCTGGCTGGCAGGGAAAATTCAATACTGGACTTCAGGCAAGTGGACTTGAAGATGGATAAAAGGTAAAGGTAAAGGTTTCCCTTGCTCAAAAGCCAGTCGTATCCGACTCTAGGGGTCAGTGCTCATCTCTGTTTCTAAGCCGAAGATCACAAAGTAAAAGGTGACCAGGGCAGTCAGCCTGATGGTGGAGTCATGGGGTAGGAGCTGAATTAGTTACCCAGATATTTCATTTAATTTAACATACCTCTTCTACGTGGATGAAATCAGATTGGGGTAAGAGGCCTCAGAGATATCAGGATGGCCATAGTGGATTGGTACTCTGGTAGTTTGGTGCATTGAAGTTGAATCCAGGAGGTATGAGGGCAGCAAGCAGAAACCTGCTTTCCAGGGTTGTTAAATGAATCATGCAGGTGATCTTCACTTTATTCCATGGCTGTCTTGAAGTTCCAATTATTCCTTTTTTCTAGATTCATAGGGCTTAGAACAAAACCCGGAAGATGCTATAGAGCACCTTAGGCAGCAAAATCTGAAAAAGATGACATTGTCTAAATGTTTTGAGCAAAAAGAAATATAAAGTTTTGTCTGAACCAGACTGAAAGACACATGAGCTTTAAACTCCAGGTCTACCTAAAGCATGCCATCATCATTTCCAGAACAAGATGCTGAGTCTTATTGTATTAATAACTTGAAGTATTCTTCTCCCCATTGGGCCATTGTCCTGTAATTTGCCTTTTGCTCCTTCAGAACAAACCTAAACTGTTAAGCACTTTGATTATAAGCATTATCTGTTCTGTCAACATAAGGTTTTAGTTAGCTAATGATTCCCCAACTGTCAGGATATTTGACTTTGCAACATCAAGGCAAGTGTGGCATATGGTAAGATCATTTGAGAGGATGGCTTAACACATGACCTTAACACATGCATTTTAAAAAAGAGTTTCATAATTTGCATTAGTAAGTAACAGTTTAGTTCTTTATAAAAGGTTGTCAGAGCGGTTGCTGTTAGGAGCAAAGGAGGTGAAAGCAGAAAGAACAAGAGGGATTGTTAGAAGATGACCTAATCTCAAATTCATTTATTAGATTGTATTTGACATTGTTTCTTTGTCTGTAGCCGGAAGGGCATGCATGAGTTTGAGGCATTTTTCTTAGTTTTTTTCTTCTTATTATTTTTTACCTATTCTGTGATATTTCATTATCTAACTTTTTTTTAAAACTGCCTTGTAAGGAACTGTCCTAAAAGGTGGGGTGCACAAATGTTAAATAACTGCATATTTTGTGGAGCAGTGAGTGAAACATTGGGAAGTTTCCCCTTGTAAAGGGAAATAGATGAAGTCTACTTTTCATAACAGATATGTTTTGTGTATATTTGTATTTTGGATATTTGTGCCTGGGTGTGGCTCATTGTTTCAGAAGTAGCATTTAATTCACCCCCCTACATATCAATTAGCTATTACAATGACCTACATTGGATAGGATTGTACAATATTGCGCACATGATCCAAAGACCATTTTCAGATGTACCTAGTGGTTTGCCTATTATTTGTTTGTTTATATTATATTATATTATATTATATTATATTATATTATATTATATTATATTATATTATATTATATTATATTATATTATATTATATTTATTTCATTTTTATTCCACCCATCTGGGATATTCTCCAACCTTATATGTTGTGTTTGTTTCTAGCAGGTATTTCCTCTCTCCCCTCCTCCAAAGATTTAGTTTAGTTTGAGAATTGTGCAATTCATTCTCTTGTGACAAATATGTAGAACAGTAATTGCAATACACTTTCTCAAGCCTATTTGTCTTTAAATTTTGTATCTGATGATATTTATAATTGTGCAGCTGATATTTTGGCTGGCCATTTCAACTGTATGTGCAGAATTATTCAGTCCAAGAGTGTTATGTCTAAATGAATGACTTTGACCCATGGCTCTAACCAGGTAAGGTACCCTTGTTGTGTTACATACTCTCAAGTCAGAACTGATTTACAGCAGTCTTAACAGGGTTTTCAAGATAAGTGTTTTTACCAGTTCAAAACCTCCAGTGAGTTTCCACATGTGAGTGGGCATTTAGACTAAGGCATTCTGGATCCTAGTCCATAATTCTACCTTCTGTACCACACTGGGTATTCCAAGACCCTGCTAGAAGATGCATTTCTTTTGTTCATAATCTAGTTCTTATAGATTCATTTATATGGAATATGTTATTTCACTAAATAGCAGACAATAAAAATAATAAGACCATCCATTTAGCATTATGGGGACATATGGATGTAACACTTTTTTTCTTTTATTGATCAAAAATCTCACTCTTGACAATAATCCAATCTGAGCAGGAAGCTCTGAGACAAATGCATCTGTTACCTGCTTTTGGAAGTGCAGCCTCTTTCCTGAGGAAGAGAGAGGACAAAATACTTGGAAAAGAAAATTGTACAGTTATTCAATACTGTAGCTTTCTTTAAAGTGATACAGAATTTTGGCTTTCAAGAAGTTGCCCCTAATTGAGTCATGTTTACAGGTTATTAACTGTTGTTAAAAGGTGGAAATACATTACATAGAGCAATATTCTAGGAGGACTGATTGCATAATATTATGGAGTGATAAGGTAGAAGTATCAAAGGAAGGTTGAGGAGCAAAGATCGTCTAGATCAGTAATGGTGAACCTTGGTACTCCAGGTATTATTGAACTTCAATTCCCAGAAGCCCTGATCAGCAGGAGTGCTGACTTTGGCTTCTGGTAATTAAAGTCCAAGAACACCTGGAGTGCCAAGTTTTGTCATCACTGGTCTAGAGAGTGATGGCTTTGTACTAGTCACTATTCTGGCCAATGTTTACTGGATGATTAATGGATGAAAAACATACGCCAATGTTCCCATTCTGGTTTGAGGGACACATGGTGAAATGGGAAGATGAGGGGTTTTTTTTTAAATAGTTTGCTAACCTAAAGTGCTCTGTTGCTCTCTTGCATATGTCTGATTGTGCTTCTCTCCTTTCTCTCTATTCAATCATTCACACCCTCCAGTTCTTTATTTAACAATAGAAGGATGTGTTAATCTCGGTTTTATAGACATTAATGGCCTGTTCTTGTTATTTCATACAGTATAGTTAGGAAAATGTGGAAATAATTTGTAAATTGTCCACTTCAGTTCCTTTAACAATGAAGAAAATGATTATTCTCTTAAAAACTGAAGCTTTTTTGTGTTTAAGAGATCTCAACTACTCCTTCATCTGTTACTTGTTCCAGCAAGGCATAAAAGCTTTTTGAGCTTTTAAGTAAATGAAATTCTTGCAGAGATCAACTTCTGAAAAATTAATGCTGCATTTAGAGCTCAGAATCCCTAAGGAAAGCTTAATATTCAAACTCACTTTTGGAGTATGTCACTGTTATGAACAATGACAGCTGAAGGTGTGAGTGAAGTCTCTTTGTTCTTGCAAACTATAAACCTTTTTTGTGCTGCAGATCTTAATGTGAGAGAACCATTTAGATGTCACATTTCCCCATATATCAGTCACTGGGTATAAAAACTGATTGGCTAAAGTATTGTATATATTGGTTCAGCAGTATTGCACAAATTAATATCAACGCAAATTTTTTTCAAGTGCCACTTCTGTCCAAAAGAGAGGATTTAACTTATTTTAGGCTCTTTTTCTGTTCATTAATACAAATTGATTTTGGTCTCCAGTGACAAATCCTTACACTGAATGATCTTTTTTTGATCCCTTAATTACTGGCTTTCTAAGTCTCAGTCTTCTTCTGGTTTCTTGGGTGCAGTTTCCAGTTGGATAGATGATCAAAACTAGGTATACAAAATCTTTTGCTATCTCAATTTCATTATTGTTAACTTTAAAATTATATAGATCTTCTGAAGTGATTTTTTGTCTTCTTAATATTAATTTGCAACCCTATTTTGGTACTTGCTTCTTTCAATTTCATTAAAAGTCATTTCAAGCCATTTCTATTTTCAACCACTGCACATCTTAAATTACCGATGCTTCTTCTGTCAATTTTCACACCTCTTTTCATCTGAATTGACTACTGCTTTCTGTATGATGCATACAGATAGATAAAATGTACCCTTGTCTGACATCTTTGCCTATAGGAAACCAATATTTCTCTCCTTTTTTCATCCTAACAGTAGCTTCTTGTCCACAACACAGGTGATGCATCAAGACAATCAAGTGTTGGGTCACTCTTATTTCTTTAAAACTCAACCCATAGTTTCTCTTAATCCACACAGTTGTGTTATAAATGTGATTAACCCTTGCTTTGAGTGCCTGAATTGAAATAGATGGTTCTTTATACTTTACTAGCCTAAGGAATATGCAATTCTAGCTGAACTTTATGAATAGAATAAAGAAAAAACATACATGTCCTTTCAGGATTCATGAAATTTTTGAAAATCCATATTCCAAGAGTCATTTCAAAATCTCCCTTGACAAGCCATGTAGCAAGCTGGACATCTCTCTCAACAAACACATGTATGGTGAGCCCACAGTGTGTTCAGCTGCTCCTGGTTACCAGCAGGAATGGCTCCTGCAATTAATGAACAACTGCATAGTTCCTAAACTGTGGAGATGGCCGAGGCCTAGAATTGTCACTTTATTGAAACCTGGCAAAGACCAAGATGACCCAAGAAACTACCGACTACTTTGCCACCTTAATAAGGCACCGGAATGGATGGTTTATAAATGTATTTCAAAATTTATTGATTTAATATCATGAAGGAGCAAACAGGCTTCAGGCTGGACAGATCATGTTGTGCTCAGATTCTTAACCTTATGCAACACATTGAGAATGGCTTCGAAAAGCCACGTTGAGTGGCTTTCATTGACCTAACTGCAACATGTGATACTGTCAATCATAGGATTCTGCTCCATAAAACAAATAATCTTATGAGAAACAACAAGCTTACTAGGGTCATTGGCAGCTTCCTTCAGCACCAGAAATTCTGTGTCACGATGAATGGAAAGAACAGCAGATGGAGGTTGCAGAAGAATGGACTGCCCCAAGAAAGTGTATTGTCTCCAGCACTGCATAATATATATTCAAATAATCAATCAGTTCCTGACAATGCAAAATTGTTCATCTATGTGGACAACACTGCAATGGTTGTATGAGGATCAAGTTTTGATAAGGTAGCTAGAAAACTTACTTGAAGAATAAGGACAGTATTACAACATCAGCCATTTGAAGCCTAATCTAAGCAAGACTCAAATGTGTGCTTTCCACCTTTCGAAACTGAGAGGAGATAGTTGAGTTGGATGTTATATGGCAAGGGAACCAATTACAGCATTGTTCAGCATCAAAATACCTTAACAAAAAATGTATGATGGCTAGGAGGATGAAAATAGGAGGGTTCTATAACAGCAGTATGGAATTTTTCATGTAGAACTACATGAAGTAACTTTATTGTTGTTCATTGTTCTTTTAACAATTTTTTAAGGTGGCTTGCAGTGATGAAGGTGTAAATATAACCCGACCACTTCTGGCAGAAAGTGTGCCATCCTCCTGCTCTTGTTCTGAAATGTCTGCCTTACTCAACTATATTGCTATACTGTATAGCCAATCACATATTAAATAGTCATCAATTATTTGAATATTTTTGTAACATATGTAGTGCTCTTATGATTAGTACTGTACTTCAAAAAAATCATACTCATAGTGCTCAGACAAAAATGGAATGAAAATGACTGAAATGACAGTCTAAGTATTATAGGAAGGGGTGGCACTTGCTGTCTTCAAGTTGGTTTTGTTTTGTGGTTGCCTGAATAATGTTCTTGCCCTTGTAGGTAGATAACAGGCATTAGGTGTTTGTAGGGTGAGTGTGTGGGGAGAGAGATTAGAATTAAAAGCTAGGAATAGCTCTAAAGCTGAAGGAAAGGAGGGCAAGGTGCAAAGAAAGTTGAAGTAGCTTTGAAGAGAGGTGTGAGGAGGGGCAGAAAAAAGCATCAGCATTGGGACTTATTGGAAGGTAGATGAACATATGGCACTGGAAGAGACTGCAGTGAGAGACTGATGCATTGAAAGACTGCAGAATTTGACTCCCACAAATTATATAGGTGAATATACGGAAGAGAAAGAGAAACAATATGCCTAGCATTTTAACACAGAACTTGATGATGGTTTGGGTCAGTTGCTAGCAGTGGTAAGGGACAATAAATTGAAATTTAATTCAGGTAAGAGAGAGGTACTTCTGTTTCAGAAGGAGACTGCAGAGAAGGAATTCATTATGTGAAAACATATTAAAGAATCGCTTTGCAACCTACAGCTGTGCCTAGATTTAGCTTTGCTGTTTGAAAACCCAGATTGTACTTGTGGCCGGAGGTGCCTTTGCTCTTTTTAAGCTGATGTGGCAGCTTTCAACTGGATCTGAGAAGAGTTGATCATAGTGAGATAAAGCTTATTTAAATCCAGGATTGTATTTCAAAGAATCTATAGAAACATCAGTTTGTCCAGAATACAAAGTTTGTGGAAGCTTTGTTGGGAATGTTACATCTTCCCATCAACAAATACATAGTTTGTACTTGTTTTGAAAGAAAGCCACTTGTTGAAAGCTCTAATTGTCTTAAGTCTCTGTACTACCTTATGAACCGCTTATTCCTCTTTCTGAGGCCAGGCTTTATTTGCCCCTCTTTTGGCATCCCCGCTGAAGTTTTGGAAAGAAATTAGGAACAAATTGCTATATGGTCAATCAAAACAGCATTCTATTTTGTTGTTGTTCAGTTGCACAGTCGATTCCGACCCTTTGCAACCCCATGGACCATTGCCCTCCAGGCACCCCTGTCCTCCACCATCCTCCTCAACCCTCCCAGCGTTGTGCCCACTGTGTCTACAATATCATCAAGCCATCTCATTTTTGGCCGCCCCCTTCTTCTTTTGCCCTCCACCTTTCCCAGGATCAAGGCTTTCTCAAGTGAATCCTCTCTTCTCATTTGATGTCCATTTGATTTCTTCTAAGATTGACCTATTTGTTCTCCTTGCTGTCCAGGGGACTCTCAAAACTCTCCTCCAACACCACAGTTCAAAGACATCTATTATTCTGTGCTCAGCTTTCCTAATGGTCCAGTTCTCACAACCATACATTACTATAACCCTTACTAATATGAGAGCACATTTGAAACAAACAAAAAAAAATTCTAACCTGAATCATGCCTGCACTTGACACAGTAGAAGTGGGTCAAATGAGTTGCCTCTGCCAAATTTGAAAAAGATTGAACAAATGCTTAAAACTGCTTCAACAGAAGGAAATGATTCATGCTATGTGCTTTAAAAAAAATGAATGTGGTCCAACTTGTTGTTTAGAAGAGATATGACCTTAGAACCTCTGACTACAGATGTGCTGATTCCATAGCAGTTGTTCAAACATCTTGCTCGTGTTACATTAATAATAATAATTTCATGACAGAAATTATTCTGGGTTGAAAGGATTTTTTGCTGGATAAATTTCGCTAAGGGGGATTCCCAAATGAGGCTCCTTTCATGTCCCCAAGATCTTTTCTCACAGAAGTGGTCCCTATTTATCTACTTGCAATTTCTTGCTTTCGATCTGCTTGGTTGGCAGGAGCAGGGACAGAGAAGGGCACTCAATCCCTCATGCAGTACCAGGTCTTGAACTGCTGACTTGCCAGCCTCCCAGCTAACAGTGCTTCATTTAATTGGGGTGAATGAGATTTACTTCTCTATGAGACAGTGCAGAGGGACTACACACACTCACTCTCTCTGCCATGGGACAGAGAGGGAGAAAGGGCAGAAGCAACAAGGAGTGAGTGGTTGCCCTCACTTAACAACTAAAAACAACCCAAAACTCACTTAACAACTAAATTTGGGGTTGGCAATCCCCCCTGCCAGAAGTCACGATCAGTCACTTACAATGGCGGTGGCGGCACTTTTTCCACATGTTTTGCTTAAAGAGCAATCCTGTGGAATGCATTATGCTCTTTAATCAAGGTATCTCTGTACATGTTGTCAGTGTTGACAGCAGACTTTTCAATTCGGATGGTCTGAAAAGTAGTGGTGGTGGTGGTGTTACTGAATTAGGAAACATACCTCTCCCTGGTACAGTTGTGCCTCACTTAAAGAGCATAATGCGTTCCACAGGATTGCTCTTTAAGCGAGTTTGCTCTTTAAGCGAAACACCATTGTAAGTGACCAATTGCGGGAGGGACTGTGAACCTTGATTTATTTGTTCAGCGAGTTTTTGGTTGGTTTTATTTGTTAAGCGAAATGAACATTCAGAGAAAATCTTGCTCTTTAAGCGAGTTACTCTTTAAGCGAGGTGCTCTTTATGCGAGGTTTGACTGTACAGTATTTTGAATGCTAAACCTATCTAGCTATAGAGGGAAGGTGGAATTGTAACATGTAAATATCATATTTGGTTTTAATTTTAAAGTAAAAACAAAACAAAAATAGTTCTTTTCCACAAGGCTGCACAGACATTTATGTATGTTACTTCTAACCTACTTGTTTACTGTTTTTTCCTCACTTTGTAAAGCATGAGATCTTTTAGCTCTGTATATTCTTGTAGGAAATTGCTGGAGTTTGCTTTTGGTACAGGACCCTGACGTTCCGTTCCAGAGATAGCCTCCTGCTTTTCCTAAGTGATTTATTACCCAGCGTATTGGGGTGGGATTTATTTTCCTTTCATTATGTGCATCGTATGCACAGATGTATATCTCACTAGATATATGGAAGAAACACTTTGATAAATAATAGTGATAATTATAACTGCCTTGCAGGAGACAAATGACCTCTATCTTATCGTTCTGTATTGTGAAAGCACAATCGCTTTTTCTCTCTTATCTCTTCTGAAACCATAATTAAGAAAGAACTATTTAGACAACCATTTTTTATTTTTGATGCAGTCCTGAGAATGTTTATTCCAGTTTCAAGTGAATGAGGAAAATGGGCCTTTTGCGATGGCTCCTTTTGTTTATTTTTTAAAAATAGAAAGCTTCCTTGTGTTTTTCTCTTGTTGGACTCTGTCATAAAACCATCAGTGCCATTATCCCAGCATTGCTTTCTGTATTAGTTCAAGATGTTGAAAAGTGTTCACATGGCTTTGTTGACTCACCAGTGATTTTATTTTGTCCCTAATGCTGCTGATATCTTAAGCAAATTAAGACTGGCAGTCTGGCACACAAGATCACCCTTGTCTTTTTACCCTGTCTCTAGTATGAATCATTGCTGGTAAAGATAAAGTTTGCCATTGATCAAAGGCCAGTCATGTCAAACTCTAAGTGATAGTGCTCATCCCCATTTACAGCCAAAGAGCCAGCGCTGTCTGTATCTGTAGATGTTTCCATGGTCATGTGATAGAGATTACTAGATGTCGGAACACTCAAAACACTTTTACCTTTCCTGCTGACATGGCACTTATTTATTTGCAATTTCTTGCTTTTGAACCGCTAGATTGGCAGGGGCTAGGGCAGACAATGAGTGCTCACTCTATCATACAGCACTTAAGTCTTGAATGGCTGACTTTCTGACCTTCATCAAGCTCAATGTCTTAACCACTAAGCCACCATGGCATAATAGTAAAATGGCACCATGCATAATAGTAAAACAATATTCTACAAGGAAGTTCTCAAAAATGAAATTTAGGTTCTTTACCCAAAACCCCTCAACCCAAAATCCCTCAAGAAAATTTGTATTTAACTGCAGCATTTGTTGTTCAGTTGCACAGTCGATTCCGAACCTCTGCGACCCCATGGACCATTGTCCGCCAGGCACTTCTGTCCTCCACCATCCTCCTCAACTTGCTCAGTTCTGTGCCCATTGTCTCCACAATACCATCTAACCATCTCATATACACTCTGAACATTTGTTTATGTGAAAGCAAAAATGATGACAATGGTTCCTTTTTTCCATATATTTAAATGCATGAATCTAAGCAGGCATATATATACCACTATAAGAAAATCAAAGCATATATCTTGAATAAATAGGAGAACATTATTAGAAAGCATTTGTAGCTTAAATCAGTAGTTAACTCAACAATTAAATGTAACAAAAAGTAGTTATGTAGTTAAATTACTTCAGAGCAAGATTATAATAAAATAGGTAAGTGTATTCAAAAGGAATGCATATTAATGAATAATGTGCTGAAATGAATAAGGTGTCACAACACCTTTTGTATTTTTTTATTATTTTTTGCTGCTCTGTTTTATTTACTCTCAGATATGCTTGCACAGCTTCTGCTTCAAACATTCTGGCTTGAAAAGTTTCTGTATTGGTGCCAAAATCTCTAGCCAGTTAGAGGAGAGAAACAGCAAGAGAACAAGCTTAAATACAAATGTTCAATTAGTTGGTCGCTAAACATACTACAATTAAGACATGTATCTTAATAAGAAAGAAACAATAGTATTCAAAATGTTAACAAAAGCTCTTATCTTATTTGTTATTTAAACAAAGGAAAAGAGACCAGAGCAAACTTCTTCAGCTGTTCTTTCTACTTTCACAAAGCTCTGTGTTTAAGAAAACTTAAAAAAGACTCAGTTAAGCAAAATTTAATAGTTTAAACATCAAACCTTATTTCTTAATGAAAATTAATTGATGAGGAGAACATAAAACATAATAAGCTGCAAAAACGCTGGGACATAACGGAAACATTGCCTGATGTCTGTCAGACAACATTTCTGAATAGATCAGATTACAAAGCAAGGTGAATTTAAGAATGGTTATCGTTTCGTCCAAGCAAAAAATGATAACTTTGAAATTAGACTTTGACGCAGCACCAGACTTGGCACAGATATAGAAGACAGTCTGCTCTTGATCTGTGACAAATTTGGGAAGTTCAGGCAAAAGGCAGTCAAGTTATGATTTTATAAAAACTAAAACTGTTTCACCTCCCATGCAGAAATAAGTGACCTTTTATGTTCCCAGATTTAAAACACCCCACATAGATTGAAAACAAGTCTTACTTATTTTGAAGGACAATAGTTTGTCCCATCCTTTCCCCATCCATTTCTTTTGTTTAAATGAAATCTTGGCTGCAGGGACTGAAATATTGATCCCAAGAAAAAACCTCTCAAAAAGTATCTATAAGGTTCTCTTCCAAGACCACATTTCAAATAAGGTGATTTTCCCCACCCCCATCTTTCTTTTATATAATGTGCTGCCTTTGGTGTTGACAACCTTCAGGTTGCCCTTTGCCATGTAAAGTTTGGCATCATTTTTCCTGTTGGCAACATGGCCAAAATATGGTGCAGCAATATCATACCATTTCTTGTCATTTTGAATCATGGATACAAAAGCACAATATCACACATTCATAAATTGGAGGGTGATTTTACTGTTTGTTTGAAGAATTGGATTTTCTTGTTAAACTATGAACTGTGAGTTTGTACTACCCCTTTATTTGTACATTAAAGATTGTTAATATTGACCAAGAGTTTCATCTTAACTGTTGTTTGAGTCAGACTTGCAAATTGTGGCTTAGACAGTGGCTAAAAATGAGGGATAATTCATGCGAGAGAGGGGAGGAAGAATACAAAGAATGTCCATTAGAGACTTTTGATTTCTTAACTATATTTAGGAGTCACCTTGAATTATTTTTTTCTTTTCTGGCAGGAATGCAGAGTGTAAATGAAGTTCATATTAATTAATGGATTGGCAACACTGTCTCTAGTAAACTTGCATAACAGACTAGAAAAAGTACCTATTTTTCTTTTTTTAAAGATGAGAACTATTACTTTTTCAATTAATGATATGAATTGTAAGAGTTGTGAAAAATGGGGACTGAAACACCATGTTGTAAAAAGCTATCCAGTATATCTCATCCGGTACTAGTGGCTGTACTTTTGATAGTTATTGTATACTACGTTACTGTAGAGCAGTAAATACTAATGTGTAAGTATTCTGTTACAACCCAACATATCATCTTAACCTCTATGTTTGTTTTGGTACATAGTGATATCTGTTGTGCTTGAATTGCCTGTAATCATTACAGATTTTCATCTTTCTGACTGGTTTGCTTCTATTTTCGTGATGTATTATCTACCCTTGCATTGCTGAAAACATCAATAGAATTCTGAGAGGAATAAAATCACAATGGAACAGTTTATGGTCACATAATTTGTACATCGCCAAAGGGAACAATAGTAAATAGGTATGTAGTGTACTCTGCTTTCATGTTATTCATCTTGGAAAATGTGTTTTCCTCACATTTAAACGTCTGCATTTACTTCATGTATATTCATAAATCTTCATCTGACACTTGCATGATTTCCAGAGGAAAACATTTCAATCACTAGAACACGGGCTTCTGATAAAACTGGATTGCAATGTCTTGAAGTTGGTTTGCTGGTTTGCTTTATGGCTATTACTATTATTTATATATAGTACACAGTAATTTTTCTTTAAATGTGCTTCTCTTTTAAACAGGGTAAAATAAATAATTTTGGTATTTTAACTATGACAAAGTATAAAGGCATTTTTACATTTCTGTTTATAAATCAAGTTGGGTAACATCTCAAGAGCATTAGATTTCTAGTACCAGCACTGCACAGTATTGGATATTAAAGGCTGGGTATTGTTTTGCATCTCTGATTGTATCATTGCCTTCTAGTATAAGCAATATAAATGAAATTATATATGAATCTTATTTTCTATACAACATCTGGTGTATTGGAATAGGCAAAACAGTCCTATAAGAACAGATTTGGGGGAATCCAAAGCAGAGGAATTGCCAAAATCACAGATGTGCTTTTATAGCAACAAAGCAGATGTCGGTTGTGGTGTTTTTCTGTGTCTTTCCCTCCCTTCTACTGCAATTAATTTTTTGTTTCTTTGTTTGATTTCTTCACATTGTCTATCCCATCAGCCTTACTTCCCCCTTTAAGCATAGTATTGAGGGAATAGAGATGATTTTAAAGCTCTGCTGGAATCAGAGTCTTCTCAGCTTCCCCATGTCATTGTTTTTGGAACATAAGAATATAGCAGCAAGGATATGCAGGTTTCCCTACATCTAGTGGCAAATGTTGTTATGGACATTCACCCTTCTTTCCACATAGTCCTAAATACCTGTGGGCAAAGAAGGAAATCTGTTACATTTTGCAGTCTTTGCAACACTGCTGTCACAACAGAAATTGATAGAAAAAGATTTTCACAGAAAAAAAATCATAGAGGCTGAATTTATAAAGGGGAAGTAGGAGATTGATCACATTAGGAATGCTCCTGACATCCATTGATTGGGTATATTTGGATGTCATGGGAAAACGTGGCTTATGGTGAGCATGATTTTCTTTTTACAAACTGGTTCTGAGGTCAATGGTATAGTGAAGCAGAACTTTACACAAGTTGTGTGGGTGTTAAGTGCTGTCACGTCAAGACCAACTTGCAGTGATCCCAATAGGGCTTTCAAGGTAAAAGATATTTAAAGAATGGTTTTACCATTTCACCCTCCCTCCACCATTAGCTTCCACAGTAGAGCAGGAATTCAAACCCAGGTCACCCGAGTCCTAATCTGTCATTCTGTCAGCTACAGGACTCTATCCAGTATAGGGCAGGAATTAGCCAAGGAAAGAAACCTTATCCTTAAAGAAGATTCAGAACCTAGGACAGCTGCCATAAAGTCTACTATAAAACTTTAACTTCAAACAACCCCACTAACATTAGTGTAATAGCCTCCTGTGATAGGCTCTCTTCCCTGAGTTGAGAAGGATCTAAGGATTCTTTTGTGAAGTGTTACACACTTCATGTGTAACAGATGAGGGAATATCCACATTTCTGTATTGTCACCCTGATAAGCAGACCAAAGTGTACATGTGATCTCTTGTTTTCTGATTGTGCTTTGATTTATTTAGATCAGTGAATTATATCCATAATTTTATAGGCAAATCATTATATGTTGAAAATTCAGAGTTTTCTTCCTACTAAGTACTTTGTTTTGTCATGCCAGCTTGGTTTTTTGTGCATCCAATTTCTTGTAGCATTGATGTTGGGCTTAACTCAAAGTAGTATTGGTCACATGTTAAAGAAATTTGATCCATCTGTGAGCAGAATGAGGAACAGGACAGCAACGCTGGTACATTGTGTTTGTGTATGTATAATATTTTCAGTATGGCTGTGCAGCATAAACGAGAAATATATTAGCAGGAAACACACAACTCAATTTATTTTCTCCATTCCCTATGCAGATTTTAGAACTGATTTTTTATTTGATGTTTTGATATATATCTTATCTTCTCTGTCTGTCTGTCTATTCATTCAGGAGTAGCCAAACTACAGGCTGTGGCCCGCTGCCGCCCTCGCTGCTACCAGGAGCGGAAACAAAAGCAGACACATTTACAAGAGCCATAAAACATGCTTATGCATGCGTAAACATGGCTGCATCTGCCATAAATGCTGCCATAAATGCCCCTGCTGCTGTCATAAATGCATTTACAACAGCTGCGGATGTGTTTTACGGCAGCATTTGTGGTGGGAGGAACCATATGACCAGCCCGCTCAGCTGTCTGGGGGTCATGGACTGGCCCATGGTTCAAAAAGGTTGGGAACCCCTGATCTATCTATTATGATAGTTACTCTGGGTGGTGTAAAGAAACACGAAAACAATTTCATTGTACCCAACCACCTAATCCATGCCATAAATAGACTAACAAAACTAAAACATGAATCTTAACTCATTGATGCTAAGGAAGAACACTCAGTGGAGGGCAAGACAAATATTTATTTTATTTATCTCATAGCATTTATATATTGCCCTTTTTGGCAGAAGTATTTATTTAACTCTAAAACAAATCAAATTGGATTAACTTAAATGGTTTAATGCAAGGGTTCTTTGTACAGCCCATTCTTAACGAATTTATGAAACATCTGGAGTGTGGAGGTATAGCAATCTTGTGATGAAAAGCATTATAGAATGACGGAGTCACCACCCAGAACACCTGGTTCCTATTTGAATTTTGTGCTGGGGTAAGGAGCTGTAGCCCACCAGACTTGGGAGAACCTAGTTTTCCAGGTCCAATTTATGAGAGAAGGAGATTTCCCATCAGGTACCGAGATCCTAACCCACTTAGTGTTTTATATGTCAATACTAAAACTGTAAATCGAGCACAGAAACCTACTGGCAGCCAATGTAGGTGGGGCAAAGTTGGGGAAATCCTGTCAAATCTCTGAATCCCCAACACCAGCTGAGTCACAGCATTCTGCATCTGCTGTACTTCTGTACTATCTTCAAAGGCAGCCCCTCGGAGTTCATTAGGCAAATTGATTCTAGAGATTACCAATGTTTTGAGACACAAAACAAAATGCTGCAGCACTTTAAAGACAAAAGCTAACATTAAAATTATAGCAGTTTGTCGTTAAAGTGGTACAGTGTTTGTTTTTTCCTGTTATGCCTGAAACACAGACTAACATGGCTACTATTCCAAAAAAATAAAAAAATAAAAAAATTCAACAGTGTTTTGAGAGACTTCCTATCAAGGAAATGGAAAAGCTGGCCTATCTGCCTTAGATGGAAAAAGACTACCCACCACTGATAGTTACTTCTCCATAGAGCCAAGTCCAGAATAGCAACCAGATCCCAAACCTTCAGAGGAAGAGTAATCCCATCAAAACAAGGCTCACTAACACCCAACCTGTCAGGCAAACCTCCAAGCAATAGGACTGCCATATTGTCTGGATTCAGTCTCAATCTGTTAGTTCTAATTCAGTCCATTATTACAGTCAAGTAGTAATCCAGAACCTGAACAGCATTCTCTGATGATGAGAGTTGTATATCATCTGCCTATTGATGATAACACACTTTGAATCTTTGAATTATACCTCATCTAGTGGCTTCATATAGATTTTGAACAGCACAAGAGAAAGGATTGACCCCTGTGGTATACTGTATTGTTATACTTGTGGAGCCAGACTGCCTCCCCAAGCTGGGCCCTCTGGAAACAATAATTGAGGTAGAAATTGAGCCAGCCAAACCTGGGAGAAAGCAAAAAACAACAACAACAAACCACCTTTACACTCACCCCACCCAGTCTCAGTAATACACACCAGATCTGCTTGCTTGTCTAAAACTAGACCATAAATATTACGATACTATAATATTTATAAGAGTGGAAGGTCTATAACTAAGCTGGCTATGGGGAGAGGGAAGAGGGCAAGAGCAGGGAATAGATATGAGACATTTAGATTTATGATGTCCTGCAACAACCAGCCCTCATACCAATGTCAGCTATATGTCTGCCTGTGATAGCTGAGATAGAATAGATATTCTCCGTTATCCAAGAACACCACGACCCCAGAACAGGTAGAGCAATGGATATGGGGAGATCACAAATCCCTACTAAAACAATTCACCTGATCCTCCCAACTTGGCCCAGAAAAGATCTTTAAGTGACAGACAAAAAATAATAATTGACCAGTGACCCCACATAGCTTAAAGACCCTAGCAAAAAGCAATAAAGCTAGGAGGACACATAGAAACAATTACATACACAAATGTTCTTCTTATGTGGCCTGATCAAACCCTGGACTGCCAAAGTGAAGCCACTTTCTTTACTTTGTCATTGCCCAAACACAAGTCCTCATCGGTGCATGTTTCTGGCAGTAATCGGCAGACCAGTAAATGAGCCAAATTCGGTATCTCTCCACATTTACACAGTGTGTTGTTGTCAGCCAGAAGCTTCCACTTGAGCGTGTTGGTCTTGCATTTAGGAACTCCAACCCTCAGCCTATTCAGGGCCCTTCAGGTGACATAGGGGAGATTGAGTTCCTGAGCTATATCAGCATTTAAAGTTGTTCCTCATCCAGTGAGCTCCTTCCTCCATCTTCTAATTTGGTTTTGCTCTTGTGTACCCTCAAGAATGTTTGTTCTTGCCAGAAAAGTCTTCCTGGATCTGAGCTAGTGGACTTGAGGCTCATATCCATTCAGAGGGTGTCTAGGGTCATTCTCTTGCTTAGTTCTCTCAGCATCTGCTGCTATTTCTCTCTTTAGGTAGAACGATACCAACAAAAGGATATATTTTCTCAACTGGTATAGGTTTGAGGCATCCTGTCACTATACACATGGTTTCAGTAACAGCGATGTCAACTTGTTTTGCATGTGTGGATGTGCTCCATGCATAACACAAATAAAAAGAACATCTAGGAATCCTAGGTTCAGTACAGACAATATTAAATCAAACTAAATAAATAAATACAAAATAACAAGTTATAAAAACTAATTAAATTACACCAGTAAATAAAATAGAATAATATAATAATAATAAAAACAATAGACCCAAACAAGTAGACCAATGGGCTGGAAATTAAATAGGTCACAGGCAGGGGCTATAAAATGGCAGAAGCCCTAAAGTCATAGCAGAACTACAAGATTAGTCCACCAAAACACCAACCCTGACCAAAGCTGGGATCATAAACTCAGCCAGTTTAAAGCAAGCTACCTAGCTCCTGAGGAAATCTCTCTCTCCATATAAATGCCTACAATTCATAGATTGCAACCACTATATTCTTGGTGTTCTCATTATTTTTCTTTATCCACCTTTCTGTATATCCACTGACCATACTTCAGCACCACATCTACCCGGGTTGCTAGTCCCCTTTCCACTGTAACTTACAAGTCAGCCATTTCACATGCCTGACCCAGCACATCCTAGTTTTGTTGTTCAGTCGCACAGTCGATTCCAACCCTTTGTGACCCCATGGATCACTGTCCGCCAGGCACTTCTGTCCTCCACCATCTTCCTCAACTTGCTCAGTTCTGTGCCCATTGTCTCTACAATACCATCTAGCCATCTCATTTTTGGTCTCCCCCTTTTTCTTTTGCCCTCCACCCTTCCGAGCATCAAGGCTTTCTCAAGTGAATCCTCTCTTCTCATTTGATGTCCAAAGTACTTTAGCTTCATCTTTACTATTTGATCTTCTAAGGAGCAGTCAGGATTGATTTCTTCTAAGATTGATCTATTTGTTCTTCTCGCTGTCCAGGGTACTCTCAAAATTATCCTCCAATACCACATCTCAAAGGCATCTATTCTTCTGCGCTCAGCTTTCCTAATTGTCCAGCTCTCACAACCATACATTGCCACTGGGAATTATTTTTTTATTTATTTAGATTTATTATCCCGCCCCAATCAGGCGAACCTGACTCTAGGCGGAATACCATTGCTTTGATTATATAAATTTTTGTTTGCAATGTGATGTCTCTACTTTTTACTATGTTCCCCAGGTTTCTCATCACTTGCCTCCCAAGAAACAGTCGCCTTTTTATTTCATGGCTGCAATCACCATCTGCAGTGATCTTTGATCCTTAGGAAAGTAAAATCTATCACTGCTTCTACTTCTTCCCCATCTATTTTCCAGGGACTGATAGGGCCTGTTGCCATTATCTTGGTATTCTTTATATTGAGTCTCAAGCCAGCTTTTGCACTTTTTTAATTTCAGCCTAATCAGGAGCTTCTTTAAGTCCTCCTCACTTTCTGCCATTAGGGTGGTCTCATCTGCATATCTCAAATTGTTGGTGTTTCTCCCAGCAATTTTGATCCCAAATTGTGATTCCTCCATCCCTGCTTCTGTGTATAAGTTGAATAAGCAGGGTGACAAAATGCAGTCTTATCTTACTCCTTTTCCTATTCCAAACCACTCTGTCATTCCATATTCTGTCCTTCTATCATTTACCATGTCAATAACTGTTGATCAGTCTTCCTCCATGGACCATCTACTTCCTGGCAGCTTCTTCACACATACTCCATCTACTTCCAAGCATTGGACAATTCTTACTTGAGAGACCGCATCATTACTTGAGAGACTGCATCGTCCCAAGGACATCTACCCGGCCCACCAGAGGGGACCGGAGAGGCTCTCTGGTTGTGCCATCAGCCAGAGAGGCGCATCTTTCTGGCACTAGAAGGAGGGCCTTCTCGGTGTCTGCTCCAGCCCTGTGGAACCTCCTCCCGATAGAGCTATGCCTGCAGACGGAGTTGCTGTCCTTTAGGAAAGGAGTGAAAACCTGGCTGGCAAGGTCTGGTCTGGGGAGTGGATGTTTCAATTTCCCCAGCCAGTTGGATGGTTTGACCCCCAGTACGCCCAAGTTATAATGCCTAGCTTTTAATTAAGTTTTTAAGCTGTTTAAAGTTTTTAATAAATTGTTGGAAATCGCCCTGGGTCCCTTCGGGGAGGAGGGCGATAAACAAATATAAACAAACAAATAAATAAATAATTCACACACCTGATTCAAATCCTTCAGACCATAAAACTCCACCAGATTCTAGCTTCATTTTAGTCCAAAAATCAAATTTTGGCAATGACCTTCCATCCCCGGATTCCTTCAGCATCAAAGACAATGACCAGAGGCTTGTCTGTAGATAGTTCTCAAACTATCACTAAAGGGGTAACAAGGCACCCTACTGCCACAGCAAACACCAAGGAGCCTGAGGGGAGGTCAACCAGGGAACAGTTTTTGGGTTGGTGGCTATTCGTCACAACAGACACCACCATGCACCAGGTGCAGATTGGGGGAAACACACAACCTCCTCAGTAGAGTCTGAAGCCAGCTCCAATGACAGATCTGCAGACATAAAAATCAGAGCACTTCACCAGCTTCTTGGTGCCTCCGTGCCCAAACTGGGTTACATTGTTTAGCAAACAAGCAGAACAAGTGAAGTATTCTTTAACTAATCCAGCCCTAGAGCCTAGAACAGAAACCTAAAGCCTCAGCACCGCCATTGTTTAAGAGCAATAAAATTTAAGGGTGGGTTTCTTGAGCCCTAAAGCTAATATCCCCGATACCCACAGCACAGCTTCATTTGTTATTACTGTGTGTCTTTCTTTCAGGTTGAGGAAGATTAATATTCCATTCTCATTCTCCTTTCAGTTTAGCAACCTTGGGGCCCGGCTTCTGGAATCTGATTAAGTTGTATGTCATTATGCAGTGCCACAGAATGAATTTCTAAATAAATTAGCTTCTTTTTCCCCTCCATCTTTGACAGATGCAAGACAAAAGTCTATCCTGATGAACTACCAAACACAAGTGTGGTCATAGTATTTCATAATGAAGCCTGGAGCACTTTACTTCGTACTATTTACAGCGTTATAAATCGGTCTCCACACTATCTGCTTTCTGAGATCCTCTTGGTAGATGATGCCAGTGAAAGAGGTATGAATATCAATCAAAATATATTAAGGAGAAAGTAATAATATAAGAGTAATATTACGGCAAGTGCTAGCATTTTGTTTTTAAAAAAATGTATTTTGTGTTGTTGTTTTTAAAAAGCATTTGTGTGAACTTTGAAAATCTTGTCATAACATTGTCTTGATTTTCTGAAAAGGGTGCTTAGATTGGCAATGGAGGAAAAGTCCATTTTATTTGCTCGCCAGCAGGGAATATTGCATTGGGGCAGAGTTAGTGAATAGTTTTTAATAAATGCTTGATAAAGGAGACTCCTAGGTGAAGATAGTGAGTTGCTTCCTCCAAACCATCTGCTGATTAAAATAAACCATATTTGTTTTGATTAGGGTGTTCACTTTAGTTACAGTTTGCTTTACCTATTAATATGATTTCTGCTTCTTAAATTCAGTTTGAACTGCCAAGTCCCAGTAAGTTCCCAATGACATCCTGCTAGGAAGGGAGGCACCGTAAAATCCTTCAGTCAGCAAAATGTCTTGGTTCAATCACAAAAGAGAAAATTAGGCCACTAATGTATAATGAAGATGAGTAGAACATTTGCCAAATTCTCCTTTCCCCCCTCATTTTGTCTTGTCACAAAGATAATCCTAGGTGGAGAATTTTCAAACCTCAGGAAGTTTCCCACCTCCAGCAAAAGGGCGGGAGAAAAGACGTGTCCTTGTCAGGTGTTTTGGAATCTTTGCCATGTGCCTTTGTGGCAATCTGTACTAAACTAAACTAAACTAAACTAAACTAAACTAAACTAAACTAAACTAAACTAAACTAAACTACTGACTGACTGACTGACTGACTGACTGACTGACTGACTGACTGACTGACTTACTGACTAACTGACTGACTGACTGACTGACTGACTGACTTATTTACTTACTTACTTACCGCCCATCTGGATAGTATATCTATTAAGAGATACAACGTTTAAAAAGTACAGTGATAAAAAACAACAAATATATAATCATATAACGATGCAGAGATTGTTGGACTTGTACACAAATTATACAAGTTAGGTAGCTGACATAAAACTGTTGATTCAGTTGCCCTAGAACAGTGGTTCCCAATTAGTGGTACGCGTACCCCCAGGGGTATGTGAGATTGCATCAAGGGGTACGCGCAGCAATCTCTTAACTAAAATATTAAATCCTTAAAAAACAATAATGCAATAACAATTGCCAAAAAATTATTTAATTTAATTAAACGATCAGTAGGTAAGTCAATCATATGCATCAAGCGCTCTCTCCCGCGGCGGCAGTTTTTCCCGCGTCTCGCGTCACCCGATTGCGGCCGCCCCCGTTCCCACCTATTTGCTCGTGATTGTCAACGTGCACATTTGTCACATTAATGAAACATGTGTTCTCTGTCATTAGAATGTCTTTTGATGATAATAAATATAAAATACACCTGATTTCATTTTTTGTTTAACGTTCTTGCAATAAGGGGTACGCGATATTTAACTTTCCTGCAATAAGGGGTATGCAAGTTTAAGGTCTTTCTTGAAGTGGTACGTATAAAAAACTAATTGGGAACCACTGCCCTAGAAAATTTCTTGCTTTCACACAGGTTTGAGGGAGGGGGATAACAGTTTCTTGTTGCTTTCTGTGAGGACAAGCAAGGATTTACACCTCTGATTTACAATTTATGCAGTACAGTGATTTGCTTTGTGAGGCAGTGACCTGAAAGAGTGTTTAGAAAATTAATCTGGCCCCAAATCCATGTGTAGGATTTCAAGATGGGAACCATTGCAAGAAGCATGTAACTCTAGTATCTCAGCAATGTTATCCTCCAAATGGTTTGCAAATTCACACCCAAGAGTTCTACTGCTTTTTCAGTTCATCGGTGGTTTGAGACCACAAGGAGCCTGTCTCCAGTTTGTCCCTGCCCATTCACTTAGGTTCCCTGAGGCCTTCTTTTGCACTGTGCTTTGGAGGTGATGACTGGCATGGTCAAGTCTTAGGGTGCGGACTAAAGCTTCAGCTTAGGTGACTAAAGCTTCATCCTAAAGCTTAGGGTGCTGACTAAATGCTTTAGTTTTCTTGGTCTCCTGGTGGGAAAACAAATCCCAAGGCTAACAGAGATAAAGTAGGAGAAGCATTTCATTTTAGTTTTTTTCCTTATTGTTGCTGGCTTTTTAGCTTAGGTAATTCTTTTCATTCATTCCCAGTTGGTGTCAAGCCTCACTGGCACAGCAGGAAGGTGTTTGCATGTGTCTAATGCTTGCTTTCCTTCCAGTTTTTTTCTGTTTCATCTATCTGCTATTCCAAGAATCATCTTTATAACATTGTAAGGACTCATTCTTGGTCTCCGGTTTTCTCCCCAAAATGAGGCTCAAGACTGGCACTGAATTGGCAACCTTAGTAGTGGCCATGCACAGAAGGATTTTCGTGAAGACTTGCTTTCAAATTCAGGAATTCCTTTCATTCAAAGGCAGTTCATCCATTCTGTCTTGCCTTTTGGTTATAAGATAGAACCATGTTTGTTTTTAAAAGGCATGCCAAATTATTATATTTTTGTTTGCCTTGCTTTTTATTTTTAAATCTCTTGGCATTTTAATGCATTGACTTTTCATTGTTTGATTTGTGTGACAACTTAAAATTAGAATCCTAAACTTGTTGATTCCAAAATCTTACTGAGTTCAGTGAGGCTTGTATTGAAAAATAGAATCAAAGTATTCATTATATGCAGGTGGTCCAGGACTACTTAATATATACAAAATGTGCCCTGCAATACTTTTTGCTTTGACAACAGCTGTCTTTGTTTTTCTTCTGCATCATCATAATTGCCATCCTCTCCCAATGGAAGTACTTTCAGGAACCTGCCGTGCCAGACATGTTATTTTTATTGTTAAATAAGCTTTTCAGAGTGCTCTTCCAAATGGCAAGGGGAACAATTGTATTCTGAAGAGTTCCACTTTGCAGAGGACTGATAATCACTGGAAGATAAAAACATTGTGATTCAAATATTTTCAGAAGGGAAAAGATCATGACATGTTCCATGTTCAAACTGTCAATAAGTAAATCATGCCACAATGACAGTGTGAGAACCACAGTGTGTTCCCAACTCTCATCTCTCCCACCATCAAAACATAATAATCTCTGTATATCAAGGGTGGCCAAACTTTTTGGGCGATGGGCCGGCCATGTGGTTGAGTGGGCCGGCCATGTGGTTCCTCCCACCAGAAAACACATCTGTGGCTGTCATAAATGTGTTTACAATAGTGCATTTCTGGCAGCATTTGCGCATGCATGGACAGTTTTGTCCATGTGCATCCTTGGGGCATGAGTGCTTGACCACCCATGCTTTATATATCAGTTATGTGTTTTTTCATGAAACTCCACTATCTTCTAGTGGACTTACATGGGTCCAAGTATTCTATGTACAATATGAAACACACAAGGTGGATTGTATTGATGTGTATTCTATGCTTCATCTACTTGGCTTCCTTTTTTCACCCTAACATACTGAGGTTCCTTCTTAAGGACCTTTAAAACAAATGGATTCTGTATTCAATTCAGAAATCATGCAGTTTCTTTGACCTTTGCATTTGCCAGAATGTGGTTAAGAAGGTTACCTTTTCAGCAAATGTCATAACAACACATTACTGTTCTATATTCTATTTTACTTGTACATTCTGTTTGAACTAACACTTTGCTATATGTTATTTTTGCTAATTGCATTCGCCAGATTTTCTGAAGGCCCCATTAGAGAATTATGTGAAAAATTTGGAGGTGCCAGTAATAATTATTAGGATGGAACAACGGTCAGGACTGATTCGAGCTCGACTAAGAGGAGCAGCAGCTTCCAAAGGCCAGGTCATCACTTTCCTAGATGCTCACTGTGAATGCACTTTAGGCTGGCTGGAGCCCCTGCTGGCAAGAATTAAGGAGGACAGGTGAGCATCAAGAATAGATGGTGTACTGTGCAATGTAATGGCACCATTCACTAGGGGAATTTTCTCTTAATGGTTTTCAAAGCTTAGCTGTGGAAAAAGGTTGCCTGGGCTAAAAATATGATAAGCCTTAAATGAGGGATTCTCAACCTGTGGCCCGTGGTGCTATTTCATGTGGCCCCACCACCACTTCCACCATGTGGTGAAGGGCCCCCAAAGCATCTGGAGGGAGTGTGACCAGGGTCCCGGCTTTAAAAGGTTGAGAACTCCTGCCTTAGCTCAAGGTCAAATAATCTTTCTTGTCTAGTCTTCATAGCATCTATGTTTTGTTCATTGATTTAAAAGTCCAACGTGAATTAATGTCAACCTACATGTCATCTAAAATGTTATTTGTTTACTTATAAAATGTGCCCCCTCATTTTCTGTTGTAGTTCATATTGGTTGCAACAATTTGAAGAACAAAAAAGCATGATTTTTTAATAACGGTATTGATGGAAAATGCAAATGGCATGTTCAGACTTAAAAGCATGTTTCCGACTTCTGAATCAAAGGGAAATATCTGTGATACAGTGTTCACAGTCTTTAAAAAATATTTTCCCTGAGAATGTAAACATGTGCACATTTACTTGGTTAAACGTCATGTGAGCGGTTAGATTTCATTAAAATCACTAGCATTTATCAAAAGGCATTCCTTTTAGCAGGTCCTAGTTAATTCCACAGATACAGTAATACCTTGGATAATGCTAAGACTTGGTTACACAAGTCTTGGTGTTATCCGATTTTTAATGTTATCTGATGCATGTTAAAATCCTATGGGATGGATCGGATAACGTTAAAGCTCCATAGAGATACATTGTAACCGCACAGGCTTTAGCGGTTGTTATCCGATCCATCCCATAGGACCTTAACATTATTCGATCCAATTCTCCTCCCCAGATTACTTAACGTTATGTGATTTTAGTGTTATCCAAGGTAAATGTTATCCGAGGTATTACTGTATACTGTTGCTATTGGGGAGGACAAAATGTGCTAGTTTGGATTTGAGGATCCTCATAAGGGAAATGTTTCTTTCTCACACCACCCAGTTACATTACTTTTCAAATAATATCACCATTCTGGGAGACAAGGAGTTGTGGTGAAAAGGGAATGTTAAAAAAATCTCAAAAATAGTAATCCCCTAATTTTTCCTGATCACTAAGTAATGTATAAATAATGTTTTGTTGTTCTGCTTTATGTGGCTTTGAGCCTTTTATTACATTATTATTAACGTGAAATAAGTTGCATGTCTGTTTTCATTTTTTTTACAATCTAAATTTTACTTGCTTATTTTCTGTCATGGTGTCTTCAGGATTGATGAGTTTTATTGTATAACCTGCAGTGCACTTCATCTGAAGAAGCAGACGGCCGACTATGAAAAATTTTGCTGAATGGAACTTCTTAGTCTTGAAAATGTTCCAAAACTATGTCATTTTTGCTGCACTCCAGATATAATTATGCATTTTCTTAACTCAAAATGACATAGTTAACTTTAACATGCTATATATACCGTAGCTACTTTGCTAGAGTAACAGCCATCTGCATGGAGATAGAAGCAGGTTCCTAGCTAGATGAAGACTCATATGTTGACATGGGTTCTGCACATACTAGTACTGTTTTAGTTCCCAGGGCCAGAAAATCAGATCCTTCTCCAGAGAAAAGTGTAAGATAGTGATAGGTAGAGGTAAATTGAATTAACCCTTTCTTTCTAATAATAATTTTGTGTCAGAAATTATTCTGGGTTAAAAGATTTTTTGCGGAAGAAACTCCATTCAGAGGATGCCCAAATGAGGCTCCTTTCAAGAGCTAGGACAGAGACGGGCACTCTATCCATCATGCAGTACCCAGGTCTCAAACGGCCAACTTGTCAGCCTTCCAGCTAATAAGGCAAGCTTCTTAACCACTGACTCCACTGCAGCCCCTCCTTTCTTTCTGACAAGCAGTTTGCAGACTGTAGTGATGCAGTGAGAGGAAGATTATCAACCTTCTTTTATCTATGTGGAGGCATTATTTTACTTGGCTGTCAGAAAATTGTATCCTTTCATTACTAGTGATTTCAGAGTTAATTTTAAGGAATCGTTAGTATATCTGTCATGTGGACTCTTTTTTACAGTTCAAAAACATTTCAGAAGCAGGCTGTATATTACATTATTTTACCTTGTTATGCTTGTGGATTGGCAGGGAGGGGGTCTTTCCCCCCATTATATTAGCAAGTATCCTATTGCTGATTTACATTTGCAAAATGAAAATCACCTAAGTCTTGATGGCAAATTGCTACTTATTACTGAAGTGTTCATTGTATTCCAGACTTATCATTGGCAGGCTGGTCATTAAGGAGGAGTCTAGTTATGCAGCCCTGACAGCTGTGCATATATATACTTGGGCCAAAGAGAATTTAATACAGTGTTGCCTCAGTTTATGAACACCACAGTTAACGTAATTTTTGATTTACAAATGAAAATCCATTGAAAATAATGCCTCTATGAATATTTTTCATAATTCCTTGGTTTATGAATTTTTTTTAATGTCTAGGTTTACAAAAGTTTTTTGTAATGTCTCAGTTTATGAATTTTTCACAATATGAAACATCCTGGGGAATGCATTAAATTCATAATCCGAGGTACCTATATATTATCTACAGTGGTACCTCGCTTAAAGAGCATAATGCATTCCACGGGATTGCTCTTTAAGTAAGTTTGCTCTTTAAGTGAAACACCATTGTAATTGACCAATTGTGACTTCTGGTGGGGAATATTGTGAACTCCAATTTAGTTGTTAAGCAAGTTTTTGGTTAGTATTAGTTGTTAAGTGATGCGACCATTCAGAGAATTCTGCTCTTTAAGCGAATTAGTCTCTAATCAATGCACTCTCTATGCAAGGTTTTACTGTATATATATGTTTTCTTTGTTTTATTTTCATTCTTTGTTTTGTAGGAAAATTGTTGTTTGCCCAATTATTGATGTCATCAGCGATGACACATTTGAGTACATGGCTGGGTCAGACATGACTTACGGAGGATTTAACTGGAAACTTAATTTTCGTTGGTATCCTGTTCCTCAGAGGGAAATGGACCGAAGGAAAGGAGATAGGACGTTACCTGTGAGGTAAGAGGAAAGGGCAAGAAATGTTTCATGATTGTACACTACTTTGAATGTTGATGCGAGAAATCTTCTTTTGTGCCTAGGTCAGACTAAAAACTGCCAAAATGAAGGCACTTTTTGGTGAGCTCATTCTCCAGTTCCTTTCACCTGACCCAGTGTGAGAAAGATTAGCTGGTAACACAAGGTTGCCATCACCATGGTATGGCTGACTGTGGTTCAAAAATACCACAATCTTCGAGGAGGCTCTTTCTGTTTTCAGAGTGTGTGTATGCTTTTTCGTATATAATTTAGGTTAAGTAAATGGAATCAAAATACAGTAATAGGTTATGTGGGTCAAAGCGTTAAAAGAATTCCAATGTGTTTGTTTGTAAAAGATGGTTTACATTGTTTTCTGTACATTGAAATAAAAACTATTTTCATAGCATATATTCCTTACATTTAAATCTGAATTTGGTGTGGGGATTTGTTGCCAGGGAGGGGAGGGATTGCAAGTTTAATGGATTTTGTGATATAGAGATCTTATAAAAACATTATTGTAGAAAAACTAGGTTAGAGAAAAACACCTTCCCCTCAAGCGTTTCACTCAAAAAGAGTAGTATTTTTTTTTTGTTTTATTGTCAAAAATTTCCCTTATTTATTGGTGACATTAATTTATTCCACAACAGCCTTCTGATGCAGCATCCTTTGGTAAAGTGATTATATCCATTTGTTTTTAAGTAAAACATGATATTGCTTAGTAGGATACTAGTAATTTCATGAAATTATTCTGGGTTGAAAGGATTTTTGCTGGAGAAACTCCACTCAAAGGATGCCCAAATGAGGCTTCTTTAATGCACCCAAGATCTTTTCCCACCAAAGTGGTCCCTACTCATCTATTTCCAATTTCTTGCTTTCGATTTCTAGGTTGGAAGGAGCAGGGACAAAGGGGTCCCTACTCATCTACTTGTAATTTCTTGCTTTTGATCTGCTAGGTTGGCAGGAGCTGGGACAGAGACGGGCACTCAATCCGTCAGGCAGTACCTAGGTCTCGAACTGCCAGATCTTGAACTGCCTTCCAGCTAACAAGATGAGCTTCTTAACCACTGAGCCACCACAGCTCTACTAGTAGGGTACTGACCTTTCAGGAGTCCTGTTAAGTGATACTACCCAAATAGGTGGTAACAAGATATATAAATATGTATATGAGACAAGGGAACCAATATACTATTATTATTTTTTTGTATTCATAGGTATAGCATTTGTGAGGTTTCTCTGTATTCTTGAGTAGATTTTTATGCCATCTTATTGAAAGAAAAACCTTTCACAGGTGACTCAAACAAAGGCAAATAGGGATATAATAAAATGGCAGAACTTCATGTGGTGTAGTTATGTGGCCCCACCCATTCACCACTGTACACTACTGAGCATGTTCTTATGTGTGTCTTTGATGGGATTATGGTGTTCTGAACAGGGACAAGCTCCTACAATGCATGGTGAGATCCCTAGCAGGTTTAAGCTTATTTAAATTGTGTAGCTCTGAAGCAGTCTCCTGAGAAATTTCTTGTATCAAACAATTCTGGCACAACTTAGTCAATGTATAGAATACAGACATATCGAAAGAAGCTAACAAGGCCCTAGTCAATGTGAGCTGCACCAAGTCTAGAAATGGTTAAAACTGCAAAGAATCACAGAGACAATTATATCTAAGGTTTTTTAATTTCACATATGCAGCTTGATATTCATATATATACTTTGATTTTTCCCCACTTAATGTTTTGGACTGAGGGGACGTGTGGCCGTGTTTTCCCTCCAAAATGTTGTTTCCGCTACAGAGAGCTGTGGAGGATTTTTGAGGTGCAAAAGTGTTTTAGGGTCCACATGTCAACCACTAATTGTACATAGCTTACTCTGGCCTCGTGCAAGGATTGGAACAAAGGTCGAATGAAGATAAGCTTGAATGAATTTGAGCATTCTGCAAAGCATTCAGGACACAAAATGTCTTGTTCCTGCACTTACCCAGATGCTATACTTAGCTGGAGCCCAGGTGATGTAACCTTAGTTATTGCTTTTCAGCTGTAAATGGATAATTTCAGGTTACATAGATAAATTATATAGTCTTTTGAAGGGAGAATGCTTACAAAATAATAATAATTGAGTGCTTTCAAGTAAATTCTGAATTATGCTGACCTCACTGTAATAGGGCTTAATTCCATTATCCTTTAGAAGTAGGTTTTTTTTTTTGTGGTGTTCTTATTTTGTTAAAACCCTCTGGATACATGGCTGGATTGTGTAATTTCCAACTAGTCTCCAACAATCCATTCTTGGGAAAACTGTTGGAGCATGTAGTAGCTTCTTAACTCCAGGACATTTTGGATGAAATGGTCTGGGTAGGGGACAGGGATGACTTTAGGAAGCTTGCTGGAACTCAGAAGAGGTGCTTATACCTTTCGATGGCTGTGTTAAGCTTCTGGACCATAAGCGTAAAGAAGCGACTTGAAGGTGGCATTCACTGGTAGTTCCAGTATTTCATCTCAACAGAGTCAATTTTAGAAGGGGATATTGGAATATTCCTGTTTGGCATCATTGTTGTTTTCCAATATCACTCAGGGGTCTTCTTGTTTCCCTGTGTTAATGTGTTGTATCCCCAATTTAGATGACAGATTGGGGAATATGGATCTTGGATGAAGATGTACATTCTTGAAAACTCAGTTTGTCAATTTAGATGTACTCCTGAATTTAGCCCTGAACAAGGGTGTCCAGGTTCAGGTGATGATGAGGGGTGGTTTTTGACAATCCTAGTATATCAATGATAGTAAGCTGTTGCTGAAACATACGATGTGGCTACAATGAATGCATGTCATTGATTTCCTCTTGTTTGGTCTACTGCAGCATATTATGTATGACTGCTTTTGAAAAGTGTTCATATACTTCAAGTGGCTCAGACTTTTACAGCAGAACTATTGACTAGAAAGCAGAGATTAAAAGAAGAGAGTCAGCTATTTTTCTTCAGTCAGACCATATCTGAAGTACTGTATCCAGTTCTTGAAACCACAGTTCAAGAATATTTACAAGCAGGAACATGTTCAAAGTATGCTGACTGAAATAGTTAGAGGTCTGGAAATCAAACTCTATGAGGAACTGTTGAAGGAGCTAGGAATGTTTAACTTGAGGAGACTCAGAAGTAATCTCCAAATTTTTAAAACATTGTCATGCATAAGATGAAGCAAGCTTATTTTCTGTAGCTATAGGAGAATAAGACTTGAAATAATGGATTCTAATTAGATAAAAGGAGATAATATCTGAACATTAGGAAAAATCTGAACATTCGGAATAATTTATTGACAGTATGTGCTATTTGATAGTGGAAGAGACTGTTTTAGGGTGGTGGAGTCTTCCTTCAGTGGAGATTCCTAAACAGAATTTAGATGGCCCCTGGCTTAGATGATCCAGGAGATATCTTAGGGCTGTACAGTTCTGTGATTCTATGATTTTCATAGTGCATGAGTTTAAATCGGGTTCTCAACCTTTTCAAGGCATGCCCCCTGAAACAATTGGCAGGCTGGAGTGGTGGTCCAGCCATAGCCAGTACCATAATTGGCCACAGACTCATTTATGGCTCTTGTAAACGTGTTTACAACAACTGTAAATGAGTCTGTGGCTGTCATAAATACATTTACAATAGCTGTAAATGAGTCTGTGGCTGATTCTGGTGTTGGCAGCTGGAGCAAGGGCGGGAGCTGGATTATTTGGTGCCATGGGCTAGATCTGGCCCCCAGGCCATAGGTTGAGAAGCCTTTGTCTAAATAGTAAATGTTCCCAAGTGCAAAATTTAAGCACTTAGAGCTGTGATTAAAATTGGTGGGGACCTTGTTTAAAAATCTACAACCACAAGTTGTGCAATAGTTATTGTTAGCTATTATGTTCCTCGAAATATCAACTTTGTTCTCTGGGATAGAGGATAATAGTGCAGGCAGAATATTATGTCATTGGTTTGGGGAACACAGGAAGAACATGATGAGCAGTAGTCTATTCAACTATGTTTTGATGGGAGCTATTATCTTCAACAGGCAGGCCTGTATGATCTCCAAGCAATTGACTTCCAAGTCAAAGAATTTCATTTCATATAATCAGTATGGAATTGGCTTTATCAGCACCAATATCAGTGGCTTTAATTTAGAAAGCTGTCTTTCAGTATTCATTATTATAGATAAAGGAAAATTGAAAATATAACTACACTAAAAAATAATAATCAGAAATCAAACCATAGAAGAACTAAAGGCGTTTAGAATTCAAATGTAATTGTTAAAATGATGTGGTGGTGTAGAATTTAACTATAATTTGTAATCTTTTAGAGTGTCCTTTCTATGGTCTTCTATGTCATGATAATCACAAAGGGATGTTTTCATATTTTAATTTTATTTACATTTATTAAGTGTTAAGATTCATATAGTATATTCTCTGTAGGTTTGAGGATAGCTAACTCTCAAAGGGAGACATTGATGTCATCTGCATACCAAACCCATTCCACACAATAACATGTCACTAAGTATTTAGGTTGCTAAGTAGCAATGCCAGTCACATAGACCCCTGTGAGGGAACTCACTCTTGCATAACAAGGGAGATTCCCAAGGTTACAATTGGTTAATCACCCACCACCTTAGAGAAAAAGGAAAGGTGACTTTCACATAGAAGTGGATTATGGGATATCCAACATCGGGGGACAGGGTGATAACAATACCTGCACAGACACCTGAGAATTTGAGGTTAAATCATCTCATGTCTGGGAATTTGGTTACATCATTAACACCTGTTTGGGTAAACAACACTTAGTCAAAACAATGAGGTAATCTCACATGCCTAACATTCTAGAGGAGGGGTGTGAGGACTCCAAAAACATATTTAAACCACAAAATTTGAGGATTAAAGAGCACCAAATGGGAGTAGGTGGAGCCTGCATTACTTCGAATCCAGACCATGGAAATCTAGAGAAATCCTAATGGGGGCTTTCAAGCCCATAGAGAAGAAATGCTTTCTTAGTGAAGTTAGCTATTTTATTATTTTCTTAGCATGTTAAATTAGAGTAAAATAGATTATTTCTTTTATATATATCCTACATATTATTTGGATGAAATTACTTCTTCAATAAGAAGCCTCAAAGACATCGAGAAAGCCTCATCTTTGAACCAGGAAGGAATATTTGCAGAGCGGAGCAGACCTGAGATAAGGCCAAACAAGGGGCTAAATCTTTGCACCAGCACAGCCTTGGGAAGAGGACTTTTCTCAAGGGCTGATAAAATCCCAATGGAGAAATAAAGGGAGTGAACCTGCAGGCCTGGGAAAGTATCTTTTTGAGATGTCTCTGCCTTTGAAGGTAAAAAGCTATCTTCGAGCAGAGCAGCTTCCCAGGGCCAAGTCCGCTCTCTGAGTGTGGGAAGGTGGCAATATAACAGACTGTTATTCAGCCTTGCTACCATACTTGCTACCACATGTCTGCCTAAGTTGCAGAAGTGCCATCTTTCCCATTCCTATTGCAGGATGAGGGAGGGTGTTCTCAGGGTAAGCGGGCCGGTGAATCTAGAGGGATTGCCCCACCTGGGTACTCCCAAGTCTGGGGACCCCCTGATACCTATGAGACACCTCTCCCCACGTTCACAACATTCTACATATTTTTATATTAATATTTTTCAATGAATGTCTGACAAACAGAAAGGAAAGAGGCTTTTGGTTGCTGGCAAAAGTGCCAGTTTCAGTAGTGTGGTTACAGTGGGCAGGTAAAAACCCCTCAAGTAACTTTGGGACACTGGCAAAACAATACTCTAAACCACGGAAGTTGCCCATCCATCGGAAGTTGCCCATCCATCGTGTAGACTAGTGTTTCTCAACATGGGGGCCATGCCCCACAGGGGCTTCAATTTCCAGAAGCCTAAGTCAATACATTGGCTGATCAGTGCTTCTGGGAATTGAAATCCACAAACCAAAAGTTGGGAAACGTTGTAGACCTTGAGCTGCATCAAGTTTCATGAGATTGGGAAAGCTGATTCTTAGATCTGAGCTTGAAAATGACAAGTTAAAACTGACTTATTACCTCTAATTTATTAAAATTTGCAAAAAACAATTAATCATTAAATAGTAATGACATTAAATAAGCAGAATAATGTATCCCCCCCATTCACAGATTGAATATTTGTTTTAATGATTTAACATTAAAATCCTAGTACTAACACTGATGTTTTCATGCTTCAAGACATGTAAGCGTCGATGTCCCTGGAGGCTGATTTGCCAATACAAACATCTGGTGCTCATGGAGAGGGAGGTAGTATTGTGGAAAGAAGGGGGAGCACAGAATATTGTGTTGTTTTTCCCAGACTGCAATCACAAATGCTGTTGTCTTCTTAATACTATCATACTTTTCATTGTGTTCTCTGCTCTTGTGATCCAAAGAGCTCACTCAAGTTCATGACACATCTGAACAATTATTTTACACAGCTTAGACAGCTGCAGTGATTCCTGTCAACCAATGTCTCTTTTTAAATACAGTGATTGATAATACTTAACCTAAAAAAATTACAAGTGGTTAGTTCCAAAGAACTACTTTTCCTACTGTATTGGCATTTTTGGAGGCTGTACAGTTCTGCTTCACTTAGAATGAATGTTCTTGTAGGTGACTACTATGTGCCTTATGAATAACAAGTAGCTCTTTCATTTGTCATGTTTTCATTTATCATCAAGGAACTGAAACAACAGAAATAAGAGTTTCTCAGAATATATGGCAAAGGTTAATTAATTCAGAATTGTGAAAGCCTGCAGGTAATTCTCCTCTAAGACAGTAGTAAAGTAGAGCTCTGTTTAATCTGTTCCTGTAAGCAGAACTTGACAGAGAGCTCTTTATCATATTTACAGTGAACAGAAGTTAAGGGATATCATTTTTTAAAAAAACTAATTAGTTACTTTTAATGTTGCAAATAAAGGTTCAGAATTGATTTAAAGCAAACTCAATTATGCTGTTTAAAATTAAATTCAAGTTCAGGTAATTCATTCCTATTTAACATAAATCTTCTCCTGTTTCAGTCTTTGTTACCTTAAAACAAAGTCTGAGTAACAATAATCAAATCACTTAAATCTTATATTGTCTCATTAAAGGCTTGGGACATCTTCCAAAGTAAGACCTTGTAGATTATAACTCATTTCATTTTTATTTCACCTGTTACAGCTGCAGAATAGGGAATTACATTTTAGCAAAAGGAGGAGAAAAGAATATTTAGCTCTGGTAAGAGCCTGCAAGAGTAGGTTTGACTTAGAATTTACAGATACCAATATTGAGAACAAAATATGAGGTGGTTAAAAAGATAGCTGGGGAGTCATTTAATATGGCAGGATGATGCTTGGGAATGTATTCCTGTTTTGCAGATTGTGCAGTTTCTGGTCTGAAATTTAACCTGCCCTGACTCAAAACCATGCTTAGCAGAGGGACCCTGGAATGTAATTTCCATGGAACATGGGCAAACAATTATGCTATCAACCATGACTGGGTAACAAAAATTCAATGTTGCTAAAAGCCATGATGGCTTATTTCTTTTAACACTTTATATCAGTGATGGGGAACCTTGGCACTCCAGCTGTTCTTGAACTTCAATTCCCATAAGCCCTGATCAGCAGGAGTGCTGACTTGGGCTTCTGGTAATTGAACTTGAAGAACACCTGGAGTGCTAAGGTTCGCCATCAAAGCTCGATATATACCGCTAATATGTGTTTGTTAAAATAGTCCAAAATGTGTGGAGGTTAATGTTAACTGTCGGTAATTAATATACATTTGACTGACACTAGCAGTCAGTCAGGAGTAGCAGCTGTGAGATAGATTGATTGTTCTGCAGGCTCTGGCACAACTTCCTAGAAGGCTTCTGAGTTCACAACCCAGTCTGCACAAAAGGAGGAGTTGGACTTAGGCTCCTAGGTGGCAGATGTTTTACCTCATTTTATTTTATTTTAAATCTTGCTTGCTTACAAATTATATTCTGTTAGTAAACCAAGTGCATACAATCTATAGACATATAGAATATATTTGAAATACAGAATGTCAGCTGAGAACCTACTGACTCTTTAAAACAATCTGATATTGCTTGCCTGGACAGCTGTATGCTGAATACTTACATCTGTTGGTAGTGATGCTGCAGCAGAGTTGTAAAAAATGAAGAGTGACATTCTTTGTACCAAGCAGCTGTTTTGAGACCCCTGACGCTGACAACTCTACAACTTGCTTCATCCATTCAATTCCAAACCTCTTTGCTTTCACTCTCTTTAATTTTCCCCCCTTTCATTTTTGTTTTTTAGGCCACAATCCTAAGGGCTCTTGAACTTGATTGGGGCATCCCCCACCCCCAAGTAACACATTATTGGGACAGTAGTATTTCTTTCTTTCACTATTAGCTGGTTATTTTACCTGTCCTCATACCTGGCTAGTCTCCTGCTCCCCAGTAACTCATTGGCTAAACTATTTTGGCACTATGATTAAACATTCATTGATTAATATAAACAAGAATGAATAGTGATTGCTGTGGCCTATATTTTTATTTTGTTTTTCCTTTTCCTCCTTCTTAAAACATTTTAATAGGGACTAAACTGCTACAGATTTTGGAGAATAAAAGTGTACTTATTCTTGGTCAGGAAAAAAACCTTTACATTCACAATGCAATATAGATAAGAAAATTACTGTATTGCTGCTTCTTATTTGCCTAAGGTTTGTGTAACTTGTCATGGCTGACAGATCGTATAACTGTCATCCTATTAGTCAACTGCAGTTAGCCACAGGATGTTACGCAAACCTCCTGTGAACATTATCAGAATTCTGGCCTTTGTTTTGATTAATCATCTATAGAGAATAAAAGATGGGCAACTATAAAGTTTTACAATTTGTCTATAAGCCTTGCAATTTGAGGAGTGCAATTGAAAGTTATGATATGAAAGAAATGTATGTGTATACAGAAGTCAAAGTAATGGGTCAATTAATTCCTGTTCATTTCAGTGAGTCTACTGAAATCATAAATCTGGATGCAGCTCAAAGAACTAAGTTCATTGAAATACTCCATAACAATATTGTAGCATCAAGTCAATTCTGACTTATGGTGACCCTGTCTAAGTTTTTTTAGATAGACAATAGTCAGAAGTAGTTTACAAATCCCATCTTTTGGTGGTTCTCTGGGACTGAGCAGTTAACCTAAGGCTACATAGGCTGGCTGTTCTCCTGGGAGGAATAATGGGGAACTGAATTCCCAATATCAGGTTCTGCAGCCAGGTATCCAGCTCAATGAGCTACAGAAATCATTAGATTGGATACCATAGTGTCCCTTTATGAGTAGAATAGGCATTAATGACAGAATAGCCCCCACCTACAACCATCCTTGCAACATTCACCAGATTAGCTTTGGCAATTTGTAGGACCTTACCTTAGAGTCATTATTCAGTGAGGAGTCCTTGTATGAGTAGATGTCTCACAACTTCTGTCCGTAATGATCTGTCTCTGGCAGTTCTTCTCCATGTTGGTCCAACATTTTTCTTGAGAAAATCTTCCCATCTGCGAAGTGGTCTTCCCCTAGGGCTTTTGCGATCACTCACATATCAATTCATTATTCTGTCACTCCATCTATTGTCACTCGTGCGTGCAACAATAGGTGGATCACTTGTAGGAACACCTGCAACAAATTCGAGAGGTATGGGAATGCAGAGGGAGGACAGCAAAGGGGAGTTGTGTTCTGCAAGGAGAAATTCTCTTGCTTGAAAGATGCAGCACTTTAAGTGCATCTATTTAGATGAAATGTGTTAGATAATTCACAGAAATTAGATACTCATTTATTTAACTTCCATCTGTTTCTGTTCTTTGCATATATGTACTTATACATGCTGCATTTGAAAGTCAAGGTTTCTGCCTTATAGACAAGAATGTTGATATTTCCTGCTCCACATATCATAACAGGAGATCAAATGTTTGGTTTTTGCTTCTACCCAGCTTTTTTTTTTTTTTGAACAATGGTCACTTGAGTGGGGCTAATTAGTGCATTTTGAGCTGTTTCATGATATGGTTTAGAGTACATGTTTATATAGCCTAACAGATTTGAAGAATCACACAGCCAATCATTAATCCCTTATTCAGATGTCACCATCATGAGGGTTTTAAATATGAAACTGATACTTTTATTGAAAAGTATACATATCTAACAGTCTTTAAAGAAGTTAAACTAATTTAAAAATTACAATAGATATTTTCAGTCACTTGAACTGTGGCATATCTATAAGAATATGTAATGACTGCAATTTTTGCTTTAGAAGATTTTAATCCAGTAAAGTGATTGTGCCAAGTATTTTATGAAGACATTGGCTGAAGTCCTGTTGCTTAGTGTACTAAGTTGCAAAAAGAGTAGGTCCACTTGAATTAATTGAACTTACAGATGAATTGATTCATCAAATCCCCACTGATTCAGTGGGTCTGTGGTAGTGTGACTTACTATACTAAGCAACAGAATTTCAGCCACCAAAAATGAAGGCAAAGAAGTTAAACTCTCCTAACTAAATGCTTTAGGTTAAATTTAAAAGCACAATATTCTACATGTTTAGTTATATGATGATATATGTTCTAATGTAAATGATTTTAAAAACCTTTTAAATATAAATGAATGTAAGAGCTGACCAGTTATAGGAATATATATTTGAGGTCTTGGCCAATAGCTGTACATTTAGGCAATGATAAAACATACTAATACACTTTCACCTTATAGCAGGTAGAATATAATTGCATCTAAAATGTTTTGAGGATATGTATTATGTTGTAGTATCACCTATTAAATTCCACACAGCATCTTTCAAAAGATTTTTTTTCCTTTCCTTTTTTCCTTTTCCTTTTTCCCCCCCACCTAGGACCCCTACTATGGCTGGTGGCCTATTTTCTATTGACAGAAACTACTTTGAAGAGATAGGAACTTACGATGCAGGAATGGATATCTGGGGTGGAGAAAATCTTGAAATGTCCTTTAGGGTAATTTTCCATTTTACTTCTTTTTCTGATAACTGGCATAATTTTCCAGTGAGAAATATTATCACTTATGACAAGTACCATATTTGCTGGCATAAAAGACCCACTCCCCCCCCCCTTAAAATACACTGGAAAAATGTAGTGTTTCTTGTACTGTATATAGTGACCAATAGTGTGCTATTTTGGTAATACAGTAATGGGGTGCATCTTATACTCCAGTGCATCTCATACTCCAGCAAATATAGTATTTTTTTACTTGCTTTATCTAATATGAAACTGTATTTTGTTCCTAAGTTATGGGTGCAATCCAATCTGTGACCATTCCCCAGTGGATAGCTTTAGTCAGAAGATCAGGGAGGCATTGATTCCACTTTAGAACACTTGTGCCTCCTAAAATGTAGTTATCCATTCTATAGATTAAAAAGGCACTTTTTTTATTGGTTCCTGATGCTTTATGAGTGAGTGGTGTTGTCATTGTTGTTGGGTTTTTTGTTGATTTGTTTTTTGTCTATGTAAAATGTGCAGAAATGTTGGGAAACTTTTTGGACTTCAGAATCTTACAGTTTACTTTTAGTCATGTTATCAGTAATTGTACTCCGGGGGAAAAGGAATATGTTCATGAAATAATTAAATTTGCAATATTCAAAACTTACTCTCTTCTAAAGTTTCTAAGTTTTTAATATTTTAAAGCTGGAATTTGCTAATGGATCTATATTATTAATTTTTTTATTTTAATATTGTTCTTTACATTTGAGGATAATGTTTGCAAACAGATAACCTCGTACTTTTACATAAACATACTTATAGTATATACTCAAATGTGCATAGGCATACTTGTAGATCATTTGTGTACTTAAGGATCTTGGCAAATTTCAGTATAAACTCATTAAACCTATATCTAGATTACTCTTTCAAAATTTTTCAAATTTTGTAATATATTTCTCAGTTGAAGAAAATATGGGGTAGTGTGTGAAAAAATAAGTTAAATATATATTTGAAAATAAATAATAAACAATGCTATTTGAAAATGCATCTCTCTCTATATATAATTTTTCAATTAAAAAAATCTACATTAATATGGAAATAGGTCACAGTGGATTTACAAGAAATTCTAAAG
Organism: Furcifer pardalis; assembly: GCA_030440675.1. Classification (NCBI taxonomy): domain Eukaryota; kingdom Metazoa; phylum Chordata; class Lepidosauria; order Squamata; family Chamaeleonidae; genus Furcifer; species Furcifer pardalis. The sequence continues at coordinate 136,966,249 of CP126894.1, forward strand.
AAATTTTGCGTCGGATAACGATCTGTTAGCATTATCCAATGCAGCCGTTTGTAGCAGCAAGGTGGCTGGAAAGCTGAACGAGGTTCTCCATTTGGCTTCCCAGCCACCCTGCAGCTGCGGAGGCAGGGGTGGGGATGGCTGGAAAGTTGACGGGGTTCTCCCCCGTCAGCTTCCCCAACCACCCACAGCTGCGGAGGCAGGGGCAGGTGGCTAGGGAAGCCAACGGGGAGTCCCCATCGGCTTCCCCAGCCACCCCGCAGCTGTGGATCAAGTCCCCTGACCACTACCCCAGCCAGCAAGGGTCCTTTTTTTCACCCATTTCGGGCTCTCTGATTCCCCCTGCCGGCTCCAGGGAGATCAGAGGACCAGATCCAAGCTATTTCCAAAATTTTCCCACCTCCCTGGAGGCTGCAGCAAGCCAAAACATCAGGATTCAAATCCTGAGATTTTGGCTTGCTGCACTGGCTGGGGAGGTGGGGGAACTCCAGAAATAGTTTGGATCTGGTCTCCCGACCTCCCTGGAGCCAGCAGGGGGTCAGAGAGCCCAAAATGGGTAAAAAAAACACCAGACATTGCTGGCTCCGGAGGGTCGGGGAACCTGATCTGCGCTGTTTCCAAAGTTCCCCCACCTCCCCGGAGGCTGCAGGAAGCCAAAATGTTGGGATTTGAATCCCAATGTTTTGGCTTGCTGCAGCCTCCAGGGGAACAGGGCTTTTTTTTAACGTTGTGTGATCAATGCATTGCACAACGTTAAAAACCGGATAACGATGAGACTTGTCGAACCAAGTCTCATCGTTATCTGAGGTACTAGTGTACATGGGAAACTGAAATAGACCAAAAAGAAATCTATCCATAATATGTCCTTAGTAAAAAAAAATATTAATTGGGAGTAGGGATTCTATTAGTACTATTATGATATCCCATTGTATAATTCCTTCTTAAATTTTGAGTTCTAAAAATACTATTAATATGTTGAAGTTTACTACTGTTTCCAACAAATTAACAAGCTGTACATCTCTCCCCATAAACTAACCATATAGCTTGCTAAATCCATTTTTAAAACAGGGTGAGTTTGGATGGCTTTCTGTATGGATAGCCTGGGATAGTGCTTCTGAGTAGCTGAAAGTTGTGAACATTACTATATTTGTTTTATGGCTGGTCATTGCTACTTTAATGCTCTACCACAGGGTTTCTCAAACTTGGGTCTCCTGCCCTGAGATAAGGACATACTCAAAGTCAGGTGTGCTGACATGGGTTTCTGGTAATTAAAGTCCAAGAACATCTGGAAGCTCAAGGTTGAGAAACCCTGATTTAAATATTTATTTGATTTAGGCCAGTCCTCATCATGGACTGGATAAAGTGCTACGAATATTCCCCTAGATATGACAAAGTGTATTTCGGAAGATGTCTTAACTTGAAGGCAGGATTAGTGGGATTTTAGAGTAACCAGGGTAGAGCCAGAAACCATGGACCTGCTTCCTTTCCATGCATTTAGCTGTACACATGGAGGAAAGAGTCTTGATAAGAGTATACATACAATCCATGGAAATCACAAAGAAATCACACATACCGACCATTTGTAGATTGAGATAACTCTCCTGAATAACAAAAATTACTTTGGTAAAATGAAATTTGATTGCGATTATTTTAATTAGTTATTTTGAAATGGATGTGGATATCTACTGATTGAAAATTTCTTGAACTTAAAAGCACTTGTTCTTTATGAATATGCATCCATTCCTGTTGCAAATTGTTTTTCATATATCTCCACTTCAAAGCAACAGCTATTATTTTAGGCTTTAAAAATAATTTCCAAAGAGATTAAGAATATCTGATTGGGAATAGTTCGTGTTTTGAAACAGATCTCAGATACAATGGAAATAATTTTCACAACTGAACAAAGGATAGATTGGAGGAATTGAGATTAAGCCAGCTGGGGTAGCTAGATGGAGCTTTACATACTCCTATTCTAATTTAGACTTTTCTAGCATCCTAGACAGATGGTGTGATATCTAGAAGATCGTATGTTATAGCTTGCATTGGAATTGGGAAAAGAATGGGACAAGTGGCAGTCCCTTCCACTGCCTCTTTACAATATAGTATTGAAGTCAACTCCAATCTGAGGCCGAATTCATGGTAACAGCTAGCTATGAGACTACTTATTGTTAAAAAACGGAAAGTAGACTGTGAATTTGAGTTGGATGATTGGTTTAAACAATTATGGAATATAGCAATAAATGATAGATTGATATGTGAATTAAAGTTAAAGGGATTGACAAAGAGAAATTATTATAATTTTATATGGAAGCTTCCACTTCCTAATTCTGGGCTCTACCTGTCCTCTGGCCAGGAGGAGGAATGGACTTCAGCTGTTTGTACTGTTGTTTTTTCTTATTGTAAGCCTCCCTGAGTCGCCACAGCGAGTGGGCAGCGATATAAATCTAAATAAATAAATAAATAATAAAGAGATATGTAGTGAATGTTTTTGAGTACAGTATGTCCTAATTAAAGTGAAAGGGATAAGACGAGGACAAGAATATACAACTTTCTGGAAAGAAAGGACAAATATATAGAATTTATAATGCCCTGTTGGTGATGGGGTACACCATCATATGTTGTTACCATTGTTATAATTCTTAGTTTTTTTATTAATATGTTAATTTTATATGATTTTATTATTTATTTATTTATTATTTCAAATTTATATTGCCGCCCACTCGCCGTGGCGACTCAGGGCGGCTTACAGACAATACATTACATTACAATACAATACAATATGTTGGGGTGGGCACAGGGCGGCAAGGTCCTTAACCTGCCCTGGCTTCTTCTTCCCCTGGCAGTTGGTGTAGGCACAGGGGGAGGGGCGGCAAAGTCCCCAACCTGCCCTGGCTTCTTCCTCCCCTGGCAGTTTAAATTTTAAAAAATTAAAAGGAGATGAAAAAGGCGACAGCTTGCTGCCCTTTTATGGTACTCAAAGTCAACTAACCTGAGTCTTTGGATATAGGTTTAAATCCATTTACTAGTCTCAACAAGAGTAAACATGATCAGCAGATAAATGGTACATCAGCATACAGTTAACAGCCATTTATTCTATCAGGCTGCTCCATTTAGGACCAGCAGCAGAATTTAGACAATTTCCATATAAACAGAGTCTGCCAGTTCAATAACCTATGGATGCCTTGCTTCTGTGTGAAGTTTCATATTTGTAGTTTGTGTTGGAGAATGTAAGTTTATGACATTTTCATCATGATTCAATAACATCAAACAAAGTAAGAAGTAGCCTGTTTGTGAATGAATGCATTTTATGCCCTTATGTTTATGGATGCTAGTGCAGTAATGAATTGCTTGGGTATCTACTGTGCAAACAGAATATTGGACAAGATAGATCTCTGGTTACATCCAGTGAGGCTCTTTTAGTGGGCTTACACATGTTATGTATACAAATATTTGATGTGGAGAATACATTATCTTTGTGATTTTAGTTGGATAGAGTATATGATCAGACTCTGAGAGAGAAATGATATGGCTTATTAATCAGTATGTTCTAAGTGTTTTTTATCTATGGAAAGTATTTTGAATACAAGGACAGGAAATTCTAATGTTGTGTGGGTGAAAACTTCCATTGAGAAACTTATCTACAAAGTAAATTCAAATGCATTGTGGCGGAAAGTTCATTCCAAGACTTAAGAGAAAACCAAGACTTACCTACCACATTCATGTAGGTTGCTCCCTATAGCCATGGGAGATACATTCAAAAAAATCTTCTATGGATATCTAAAGCCACAGAAAGCAGAGAATGCTTTATTTTAGCACACATACAAGTCTTACAAGTAAGGGATATTGGAAATGCCTCCACCCATTTTCATGCATACTCATGCAAAAGCTCCCCTAAAAATGATGTTGATTAGAACACAGTTCTTTCTTAATATTATATTGTATTTAATGGTCTCTAGTGGCCAATTCTGGTATTTAATGGTCTCTAGTGGCCAGATTGGGTTTCTGCGCATGCGCAGTTTATTGGAGCCATTTCGGCTCCATTTCTCTTTAACTGCCTGCCGGTCGGAGAGAAACCGGGGCTTCTGTGATGCAACGGGGGAGGTCCGGTACCATTTTCGAAACAAGGGTAAGTCAAAATTCCCCCTCCCTAAATGGGATTGCCACGCAGAATGCGGGATGGTTGGCCGCCCTAAGTACGCTGGACCCATGCCCTGCCTGGTTGGTCAAAGCATCTAAGGCCGTGGCAGGTGGGTGGGTCGAGGCGATCATTAATTCATCATTAAAGGAGGGGTATTTTCCAACATCTCTTAAACATGCCATAGTGCGCTCCCTCCTAAAAAAGCCATCCCTCGACCCTACGGTACTGACTAACTACCGTCCAGTGTCCAACCTACCCTTCTTGGGTAAGATGTTGGAAAAGGCAGTGGCGCGACAGCTACAGGATGTCCTGGATGAAGCAGATTATCTGGACCCTTTTCAGTCAGGATTCAGGCCCGGATATGGTACGGAAACTCCATTAATCGCATTGGTGGATGATCTCTGGAGAGAGCGGGATGGAGGTTATCCGACTGTCCTGGCCCTTCTCGATCTCTCAGCGGCCTTCGACACCATCGATCACGACATCCTTTTGGGTAGGCTCCAAAGCCTGGGGATCCAGGGCACTGTGTTGTCCTGGTTTTCCTCATTTCTGAGGGGCAGAACCCAATCGGTGTGGTTGGAGAAGGAGGAGTCCAGTCCTAGGCCCCTGCAATATGGGGTGCCTCAGGGCTCGGTGCTCTCTCCTCTCCTGTTTAACATCTATATGAAGCCACTGGGTGAGATCATCCGTTCCCACGGGGTAATGTATCATCAATATGCTGATGATACCCAGTTGTACATCTCGGCCCGTGGGGTGCAGTGGAAGTCCTCTCCAGGTGCCTGGAGGCTGTTAAGGTCTGGATGGGGGGAAACGGGCTACAGCTGAATCCCAGCAAGACTGAGTGGCTATGGGTAAAGGGCCCTGCATTATCACGGAAGTTGCCAGCTTTGGTTCTGGATGGGACAACCTTGCCCCAAACAGACCCGGTGCGTAATCTGGGGGTCCTCCTGGACTCACATCTACTGTTCAAAGAGCAGGTGGCAGCCATGGCCAGGAGGGCTTTTGCACAACTTCGTGTAATACGCCAGTTACGCCCACTCCTAGACCGGGATGCCTTGCTCATGATCACGTACGCTTTGGTCACCTCCAGACTTAATTACTGTAATGCGCTCTACATGGAGCTGCCCTTGGTGACCATTCAGAGACTGCAGCTGATCCAAAATGCGGCGGCCCGGGTAGTGATGGGATACGGGCGTTATGCTCGGGCCTCACCACTGCTTCGGGAGCTGCACTGGTTGCCAGTATGTCTCCGGGTGCAATTCAAGGTGCTGGTCATTACCTTTAAAGCCCTATATGGTAGTGGGCCAGGATACCTCAGAGACCGTGTCACCCTAAGAACATCTGTCCATCCCACCAGGGCGGATCGGAGGGGCTCTCTTGTTATTCCATCGGCTAGGGAGGCTCGCCTCGCTAGCACTAGGAAGAGGGCCTTCTCTGTGTCCGCCCCGGCCCTCTGGAACCTCCTCCCAACTGAGCTGCGCCTGCAGACAGAGCTCCTGCCCTTCCGGAAGAGCTTAAAAACCTGGCTGGCAAGACAAGTGTGGGGATCCAGGAATGGGGGATCCCATGTGGGGTGGCTAGTCTAGAGATAATCCACCCTTTCTGATCATACCCCCAATACTGTTTTAATTTTCATGAATTTTTAAAAATTCTTTTAAATACTGATATGTTTTTAATCTATGCTGTAAGCCGCCCAGAGTCGGGCTTGCCTGATTGGGGTGGGATAGCAAATATGAACAGTAAAGTAAAGTAAAGTAAAGTTAGTGTCTATGTAAAAATTACGGACTGGAAGTGGAATTCTATGAACTCCCATAAGAAATTCAGGTAATTCAGTGATACTGGTTTTCATGATTCAGCAAGTATAGGTCTGTAACTTGTCCTACATCAGGGATTCTCAACCTGTGGCCTGTGGACCAAATGTGGCTCACAGCACCATTTAATGTGGCCCACCTCCACCACACCCAGAAGTGCCATGTGGTGGAGGAAGGGCAAAATGGCTGTCTGGCTCCCGAAGCTGTCTGAGGGAGCATGACCCGGGCCCTAGGCTATATTTTACTGGAGCCTTCATTATTTCCATCCAGCATCACGAAGGACCATGGCTGATGGGTATTATAGTATACTATACCTGGAGGGCAATGAGTGAGGGAATATGTTATTTACTTTCCTGGTGTTCATATCATATTGATACCTACTTGGTCTGCTACTATAGTTCATCACAAAATGCCTACATTTTAATACTTTTGCACAGTTCAGGAGTGATTAAGAAGCAGTTCATTTTCTCAGTTTCTTACTGTACTATATAAAAATAAACTAGAACAGTGAGCCATACATAAGCAAATAAAATGGAGTTTTATATATACTGTGTTTAATAATAATTGGATCCGTTACATAATTTGATTCCTTTCTGGGGCAGAGAACATAAATTGGGCTTTTTAAAAAAGATATCTGCATTCGGAATTTTAATTTTAAAAAACCTTGTAGACATAATAGTGTTTTTCCTGTTGTCTAAACATATTCCATGTGGGCTTAATGATACCAAATTATGTGTCATAGTTTGTCACTCCCCTCTTTTTGTCATATTCTTTGTGATTGATTGAACCGCTTGCAGGATCTGCAGGTCCAGAGCCTGAAAAACAATAGCACATTTCCTGGAGAGAAAAACAGCTCAAATAAAAAACAAGAGAGTCACAGAAGGTTATCTATAAGAATAATAGAATATATCTCATAGAATAGTGTATGTTTTAGGTATTGATATATCATTGAGAATAAACTGCAACAATGAAGAAGGGAAATTCAGATGTGTTTTAGTAAGAGCTAGGGTTGCAGAGCAATAAAACAGATCAAATACATCCTGTGTATTCATATGAGTCCTTACACTATGTAGGGAATCATATGCTAATATTGCAGTCCTGTGCGTGTTTTCTTGGAAGCAATTCTTACTGATTTCAGCAAGACTTCTAACATATCAGTCAATTGGCTTAATAAAGGTAGCAAAGGCAGTACTGTCAATGACAGGATTTTGTAGCAGCATCTGTAAAGGTAAAGGTTTCCCTTGCTTGAAAGCTCACCATAACTCATAGGTAACTTGATGGTGTATTATACCATTTATTCAGAATGGTCCAATCTGTAAATGAATCAATATATTTTAGATGGATTGTGTTATTGTATATTGTGAAATTATTAACACAAATAGTAAATACGTAGATAAATATGATAATTAAGAAATTCATGGTTTTTTCCTACTTGAAGTTGTGCAAAACAAATTACTAAAATCTGAAAACCTCTTAAAAATGGTACACTTTTGGTCAATGGAAAGCAGCTTCTTTCTGTTCGCCACTGTTGTGTTGACCAGCAGTATCTTCAACTGAGGGGAAATGTTACCAAGACCTCTTGCTTACTACATGTAACTGTAAGCCACGTTTTGCATTTTTATTAAACTGCTGCATTTAAGTATCCATGGTAACACTGAGTTACTGCACTGTGCCATATTACTATGCAATGCTTACAAGATACTGTTGTAACTGCACTTTCATAGGCTACTAAAAGAAAGACTAAAAGAACTGGCTCAAACTATTAATGCAGCTTCAAATGGAACAGGGGCCCATGCAGTTCTGGTGGTTGAGACCTTGCTTCACCTTGTTGTTGGCATGTGCAGTCAAGTTACCCACCCACTCCAGCTTATGGGTAACCCTATGAATGAGCATTTTCCAAAATGTTCTGTTCTCAACAGCCCTGGACAGGTGGTGCAAACTCAAGGTTGTGGCTTCCTTAAGGGAGCTTCTTCTGCTTTTGTGTCCTGATCAGACCCTGGACAGCAAAAATGAAGCCACTTTCTTCACTTTGTTGTTGCACAAACACAAGTCCTCATTGGTGTGTATCTCTAGCAGCAATCCACAGACCAACAAATGGGCAGACTCTGTGTCTCTCCACATTCGCACCGTGTGTTGTTGTCCACCAGCAGTCCCCACTTGAGCATGCTGGTCTTGCATTTAAAGACTCCAACCCTCAGCCTTTTCAGGATCCTCCAGTTGATGTAGGGAAGATTAAGATCTTCAGCTATATCCACCTTTAATGATGTTTCTTTCCCAGTGAGCTCCTTTTTCCATCTTCTAATTTGGTTTTGCTCCTGTGTACCCTCAATAATGTTTGTTCTTGCCAGAAATTTCTTCCTGGATCTGAGCCAGTGGACTTAAAGCTCATATCTGTTCAGAGGTTGTTGAAGATCATTGTCTTGCTTTGTTCACTCAGCATCCACTGCTACTCCTCTCCTGGTCTTAGGTGGGCTGATACCAACAAGATGCCATATTTTATCAACTGGTGTAGGTTTGAGGCATCCTGTCACTATATGCATTAAGAGTGATGCTCATTTGGTTTGCGTGTGTGGATGAGCTCTATACTGGAGCAGCATACTCTATACTGGAGTATGGGTCCTCTTTTAATACTAGGATGGGGGTGGGTGGGTATCCCCCCAACCACCCCTCACCCCCCACGCTAGCATTAAAAGGAAGAAAATCCAGAAGAATCCTAAGCGCACACGCTCGGGATTTCCCTCACCCCTTCTTCATTCACAGAGGAATGAAGTAACTGCCCTTGCTAGGTGGTGGTGGGTATTACCCCCCAACCCACCCAAACCCAATGCTAATTTAAAAGCAAGAAAATCCTCTGTGAATGAAGAAGGGGTGAGGGAAATCCCGAGCGTACGCGCTTAGGATTCTCCTCACCCCTTCTTCTTTCACAGCGATCCATAGAGCGCTGCGCTTGGGGAGGGGGGAAAATACCCACCCCACCCCACAAGCGCAGCATTCCATCACTGTGCTTGGGGGTGGGTGGGTATGCCCCCCCCCCAGCGCAGCAATGACTTCAGGGACAAACAGCGTTCCATCACTGTGCTTGGGGGTGGGTGGGTATGCCCCCCCAAGCACAGCAATGACTTCAGGGACAAACCGCTTGGTTTGCGGCAGTTTGTCCCTGAAGTCAGGGCTTTTTTTTTTAGCGTTGTTCGATGTATGTATCAGACAACGCTAAAAACCGGATAACGTTAAGACTTGTGGAACCAAGTCATAACGTTATCCGGGGTATTAGTGTACTGCAATGTTTTCTAAATGTGGGGTTTTCCTTGAGGCTGCTGAAGAAACTTCAAGTCTAGAACGTGGTTGTCATGGTTGATTGCAGATATAAATAGATATTCTCACATGTTCCCACCTCTGACCACTTTGCACTGGTTTCCTGTTAGCCACTGCATCGGATTCAAGGTTTTGACTTCAGCATATAAAAGCCTTTATAATTCTTGATCTTGTTACATGAGGGAGTGCAATGGCTCAAGTGGCTAAGACACTGACTGGAAGGCAGCAGGTAAGCAGCTCAATATCTGAATACTGCACGATGGAGTGAGCTCCCATCTCTGTCCCAGCTCCTGCCAACCTAGCAGTTCGAAAGCAAGAAATTGCAAATAGATAAATAGGAGCCACTTCCGTGCACTCCGGTGTCTAGTCATGCCTGCCACATGACCACGGAAATGTCTGCAGAGGCAGACAGCTCTGGCTCTTCGGCTATGAAACAGATGAGCACTGAACCCTAGAGTCAGATATGACTGGCTCTTGAGCAAGCGTGACCTTTACCTTTACCTTACATGAGTGCCTCCATTCTTCCATATCTGCCCTTCATCCCAGTCTTTGTGGAAGAGAGTGCCTACTCCAAGATAGGCGTATAATTCTGTAACAAGACACTGCACCTTCTCAACAGTCACACCCTTGCTGTGGAACAAGCTTTCTAAAAAGTTCCACTAGGCTCTACCTCTCCTTGCCTTTAGAAGGAATAATAATAATAATAATAATAATAATAATAATAATAATAATAATAATAATAATAATAATAATAATAATAATAATAATAATAATAATAATAATAATAATAATAATAATTTGCTACTTAGAAAAGCTTTGGGAGAAGAACCACTTTAATGTCTCTTAACTTAGATATCACTGCCTTCCATATTGCTGCTATTTTAATGCTGTTCATTGCCATTTTTTGTAATATTTACCTATAGTGATTATTTGATAAATATCTATATTTATGTATATGTTCTTAATCTGTGCAAATTGCCCATAGTAGCCATTGTGCTAGATGGATGGCATAAAATTATTGTTGTTGTTGTTGCTGATGATGATGATGATGATGATGATGATGATGATGATGATGATGATGATGATGATGATATGTTTAGTAATGATTTACAGAACTCTAAAAATATTTACAGGTACAGGTACTGTATTTCAATCACACAGGTGATTATTAATAAGGCTTGTATGCTTACCAAGAATAATAATTTCATATTTAAACAGGTTTTTCAACATGCATAAATCATGCAAATGATATATATGACATTTATTTTACAATATATTTGAATACTTTGCACATATTTTTTCTTTGTTTAATCTAGGGAATCTGTAAGGACCTGAATCATTAGAAAAAGAAATGCAGATACTGAGCAAACTAAGGTTATGAATTAAATTGGGGTTAAACGTGAGCCAAATGGCTTTAGACTGGTTGTGATGCTTGCACTGGCAAAGTGAAGTTACTAGAACGGAAGCTGAACTCCACACAAACTCTCATTGTGCAGTTGGGTTTCAGAAATCTGAGGTGAAACAATGCTTTCAAATGATATAAGTGATCTGAGTGGGAAAGATGAAGGTAGCAGAAACGTTTAATAACTGAGATCCATTTTCTAATTCTAGGGCATATTTAGCCATAGGCTAATTGTTATTTGATATCTGCTTGTACACTGCCCAGAGTGGGATACCACCCAAATAGGCAGTATAGAAATTAAATAAATAGATAGATAGATAGATAAATAAATAGGTAGGCTGCCCAATCTACCTTAAGACTTTTGCTAAAACTCATAATTTCATGTTCCTTTTCTCTTAGCTGGGACTGCAGTGGCTCAAGTCACTAAGACGCTGACTGGGAAGCGGAAAGTCAGCAGTTCGATTCCCGAGTACTGCAGGACGGAATGAGCTCCCGTCTCTGTCCCAGCTCCTGCCAACCTAGCAGTTCAAAAGCAAGAAATTGCAAGTAGATAAATAGGGACTACTTTGGTGGGAAGGTAACAGCGTTCCATGCGCTCCGGTGTCTAGTCATGCCTGCCAGATGACCATGAAAACGTATGCAGAAGCAGGCAACGCTGGCTCTTCGGCTTAGAAACAGAGATGAGCACTGACCCCTAGAGTCAGATACGACTGGCTAGAGTCAGATACGACTGGGAAACCTTTCTCTTAGCTGGATAGGCACATAATTTGAAGAGAGATAGAGATTTCCATTAGATTTCCATTTCCATCTTAATTCCCTTTTCTGTACTCTTTTTCTAATTTTTTCTTTCTTGCTTATTAGTCTTATTCCTGCTGCTCAGCCTCTTGTGTGTACCTTAATATTAGGTAGTCATCATCTTCCCATTCTATCACTTCCATAATAGTTACCATTAAAAGTAACAGTTAATATTCACAGTTATGTTCTTCCTGTTCTTTTCTTATCCTTCATGTGTTTATATTAAGATGTATGTGAGGCAGAAACAGAGGTTGTTAGTACTATTACTCTTGTTATTCATTTCTTGGATCCTTTAATACTTTCCAAATAATTTTAATACAAATTTTATCATTTTAATATTTGTGTATAAGTTTTTTTCTGCTTCTTGTTCACACAGTGGTATCAGCATTCTGTTACATTGTATAGAAACAATATTAAATAAAGAGCAGTGATCAATTTATGTAGAATGTTCTTATGTAAAATTTATGTGCATGTCTAATATATGCATCTTATAAATATGATAGTGTTCTGTGCTATGATATTGGAGAGGAAGAGTGTTATGCAGTGTTCTGAGTATGACTTAATTTAACACACACAATCCAGGTACTTGTTGACTCCAGTTGACTCAAAAGAGGCATCTATGTCAACACATGTCTTCCAGATCTGCCTAGTAGACAAAGGGCTATTGGGAATTCATTGTTTTGTTTTGTTTTTAGTTTAGTTTTTGTTTCATTTTGTTTTATTAAGGACAGGGTTTAAAATTGCATACTGCAAAGATCTAGATCAATTTGGCTGGCATAATCTCTTGTAGTGGGTTATAGTGCTAACAGATCTCATCCAATTCTCTCTCTCTCTCTCTTTCACACACACACACACACACACACACACACACACACACACACACACACACACACACACACACACACACACACACACACACACACGAAGGGAGAGAGAGTAGTTAGCGAGAAGCACCAACCTATGAATTTCTGAACCTGAGATTGATTTCAAAGCACAAGTTGAAAACTAACTCCACGTTAGTCTGAGGCAAAGTTAACCATTTTCCAATATGTTGTCAGTGGTCCAAACCAAATCTTGTGATTGGTGCATATCACTACTGGAACCAAATTCTGTGTTCATGCCACATTTTGTAATTTGTATGTACCACTTACATTCAATGGTATGCACCTACTTGGCCTAACAGCAAGGACTATCTTTATTTATTTATTTATTTTACAGACTTATATGCCGCCCTCCTCAAAGAGACTCAGGGTGGCTAACAAAAGCTTAAAAAGATACATAAAACACAATTATAAAATCCAATTTAAAAATTATTAAAATATTAAAACTGAACAAGTTAAAAGATTAAAAATTCATACAGTGAGAGAGAGGGAGGTGTCAAATGAGCCAACAACCCGATGCAACTGTCTGACCCAGCCCCCATACCTGTCCCGCCAGCTAGGTCTTAACCCCCTTCCTTAAAGGCAGCAACTCCGACTGGAGACGTAGCAAAATTGGCAGGAGGTTCCATAGGGACGGGGTGGACACAGAGAAGGTCCTCCTCCTAGTGCTAGAGAGATGCACCTCTCTAGCCGATGGTACAACCAGAGCGCCTCTCTGGTCCGTTCTGGTGGGACGGACAGATGTTCTTAGGGTGATGCGGTCTCTTAGGTATCCTGGCCCACTACCATATAGGGCTTTAAAGGTAATGACCAGCACCTTGAATTGCACCCAGAGGCACACTGGCAACCAGGTCAGCTCCCTGAGCAATGGTGAGGCATGAGCATAACGCCTGCACCCCATCACAACCCGAGCAGCCTCATTCTGTACCAGTTGCAGCCTCTGGATGGTCACCAAGGGCAGCCCCATGTAGAGCGCATTACAATAATCAAGTCTCAAGGTGACCAAAGTGTATGTGACCATGAGCAAGGAGTCCCAGTCTAGGAGTGGGCGTAACTGGCGTATTATACGAAATTGTGCAAAAGCTTTGTCAAGGTTTTATTTTAAGAATGAGGAAGCTTAGTAGTTTTAGGGAGGTTAATAGCTAGAAACAGAGCAGGGGGAGGCAGGATAATTTTCTGTGGTTCCTCAGTGGATATCAGTTTACCATTTAATTTATCTTTTAACTTAGCTATTTACCTCTGAACCATGAAAAGAGAGGTTTGCTTTGATTTTTTTTTACACTAATGAACATATGTTTAATTGGTTTAGGTTTAATGAAAGTAAAATCTGTAATCAGTTACTATAGCAACATTTGCATTAATGGGAAAAAATCATGTGCTGAAGGGTTTGCAATATAGAAACATTCAGTTTGGATCCCAAAGAGTTTAATAGATAAACATTTTGCTTGGAGCAGATGCTTTCAGTTCTGTGAATCAAGTAGGAGAGTGCTGAAATATGTGAACAATACTTTACTTACTATCTTTAGTCCCTGTTGACATTAAAACTATCATTTTATAGCTGTTTTGTAGCTGAATTCACAAACATCGTTATTTGCACCTCTTTTGGCCTTATCCATGGCTCACTATCTCACATTAAAGTTTAGATGGAAAGCACATTCTGTGTGTATTTTCCATCTAAACTTAGTGGTTAGTCTTACATCCCATTTCTTTTGTTACACATTCAGTAACATCTCCTACAAGAGTCTGTATTCATCCCATTTTTTTTCAACTGGAGAACATAGTTAACTGTAACAATAAATAATAAAAGAAGGTAGCTTCACAAAAATGTTTGAACTTAGCTTATTTTAAAAACTCAACATGGTTCATATTCAGCCATAACATCTTGTGTAGGCAAAATAGGAAAGTTGGTTATTAAACTTGAAGTTAAAAGTAAAAGCTTCTAAGATTCTTCTCTCACTAATGGGAAGTTGCTGAGAAGGGAGACCATTCATACACTCTTAGGATATGATGTAGCATTATGGATGAGTGTGGGTCAGAAAGCATTGATGAAAGTACCTCACCAAAACATACTTTACAGGGGAAAGAGTATTGGTATAATAGCTGGCTAAAGAGAAGAAAGTAGAAGGGATACATAGATAAAAGTTGTATAGGAAATAAGCTTTACAGGACTGGTGTTGTTTAAAATTGTGTAAATAATAAAGATTCATTTATATAATTAATTGCTTATTTGAGATTGCCGTAACAAAGATTTTGGGTCACAGGGGATAGGTTACTTAAAATATCAGCTCATGGCATTGAAGCAACAACAGGGAATCATTAGGAAATAAATGGAGAAACAAGGAGATATTATCTTAATAATAGTTCTTAGGTCCTTGGTTAGGTCTTAAACTGTTAATTATATACTGTACCAGTCTTTGACTGTGGATCAAATGGTTGTGGTGGTGGTGTGCTGAGAAGTCAATTCTGATTTATGGTGATCCTTTACAGGGTTTTCTAGGTAGAGAGTACTTAGCAGTGGTTTACCATTTCCTTCTTCTGGAGGCATCCTATTATGGAATTTTTGTTATTCTTAGTGAATAGAATATAAAGTAGGGAGAAAAACCAACAGTAACAGAAAATGTGGAGAGATTAGCCCAGTCTCATAACTTTCCCCCTTTAGTCCCCCTTCCCACAGAATAGCACTTTGTATGATAAAAATCATTCTACAAGCATTTAAAGTAGAAAAATGAATTTTTACTTCCAGTTACCATTTGTAGTTACAGTCAGTAGAATGAAATAGGGAAATGGAGTCCCCCACCATGTGAGGCTCAAATACCAGAGGCAGGGAAAGAATTTTACTGATCCAGCTAGTAGCAAGGACACTTACATGGCTCCCACTGATACCCAGTGTTAATGCATACAAGGCATCACATTCTGGGACTGTGCAACTTGCTCAAGGCCACAAAGGCTAGCTCTTGTGGGGTGCATAGTGGGGAACTAAACTTCCATCCTCTGGCTCCACAGTCTAAATGGTGTATGCACTGTTCTGGGCACCCTGTCTCAAAAAGAAAAAAAGGTTTAACAGAGAACTACAGAAAGACTTAAAAAGATGGAGTACTCTTCTAATTAAAAATGCAATTGTTGTTTATGGTTTGCTTTTTTGCAATCTAGGGGAAAATATCCCAGTTAGGTATATATATTTTTAATTATGGAGAGATAAAACAAATATTTATAGAAGAAAGAATTTTTTAAATATAATGTATGCACATACTGCAGTAGGGTGTATAATTTGTTGTATTATTTATTACCATCTTATTTGTCAGTAGCTTGAACTGCTTGAAAGTTTGTGACTTCATTGGTGAAGACAGCCCCTCTGGCAATGTAGATTGCTTCTATTCTACATCATTACTGTATCCATAATTGTTGGGCTCAATTTGTCACTCATGTTAGACAACACTATACGTGAAGACTTTCCAGCTTACTAGAATCTGCAATAGTTTAGTTTTGTTCTTTCAGTTGTAGCCTATTGCCAAGGGCTACTTCCATGCCACAGTGACCTATACCATTAGCAAAATGCACCAAAGTTGCTGGTGAAATTCAGTAGGGGTAAAGTAGTGGAGAAATAGCCCTTGAAATGGTGATGGAGATTCTACTGATGTAGAAACCCCCACAAGTGATAGCACTATCTGTTTTCTATTAAAATCATCGATCTTTATATATTCCTTATACAGTATTTGTTTTTGTGCAAACTGTGGATTAGCATGTCTGGAAATTTTGACAGTTCAATAGTAGCTTCATCAAGAATTTTCAAGGAATATACTTCAGACTGCTACTTTAGTTATTCTTAAGTCATATCACAATCAGTGGGACAATTCCCAGTTAAATTAATTTTGTAAAGGGTTACAGGGTTCTCTAATTTTACATAAGTTCAAAGTTATGACACTGCTTAAGTTATCATTATTAAAGCTATAGTCCTCCTAGTAGGATAAATATATAGCAATCTACATCTTAAATTTGATGGCTGAAAAGTAGTTGATTGATTTTGATTTACACTTAAATTTCAGATTTGGCAATGTGGAGGATCACTAGAGATTGTAACATGTTCTCATGTTGGTCATGTCTTTCGAAAAGCTACACCTTATACTTTTCCTGGTGGAACTGGCCATGTGATAAATAAGAATAATAGACGACTTGCAGAAGTATGGATGGATGAATTTAAAGATTTCTTCTATATAATATCCCCAGGTAAGAAAATACTCAATGAATATTTTTTAGATATATACAATAAATAAGTATGCCATATGTATTTTTTGAGGGATGTTTGTATTGTATTGTCTGCTTCAATTTTAATTTTAATTCTTTTGTCATTTTTGCCTGAAAGGTCCCTTTCAAGGTCTTAGTAGCACAGAACTGTGAGATGGGGAGAATAGCACAGAAGGGACAAAATGTATTTCTAGCTGGGAGAACCCCATCTCACATAGATTTCTGAAAGAAGGGCTGACATAAGCATCTTTTCTTGGAAATAAGTATTACTGATTTTGAAAAAATAGCTAAAACTGCGGTAGTGTAATTCAGATACATTTAGATGGTTATAAGTGAACTGAACCCAGGAGAAGTATAGCAGGAGAAGGTAAAGCTGTGTTCCTTTTTTTTTTTAAAAGCAAGACCCTGGAGCAGATTATGGTACTTACTGATCATGAACTGTTCATATCCAGCATTAGAGTAAAGCTGAAAAGGAGCATTAAAAGAATCCTAGTGTCAAAATATAATAGAGGCAACATTCCAGATGAAGTTATAGTCTACATGAGAAACAGATTTGCATTACTAAATTCAATTGACAGCGAATCAGGTGAACTGTGGATTGGATCCAGGAATAGTATTAGGAAACAGTGCAAAAATATAATTCCTGTAGTAAAAATAAAAGAAAAACCTAGATGAATGACAAAAGAAATACTAAAATTGTAACAGACAGGAGAGAAACAAAAGTAAAAAATTGCAGAAGTAGGGTTAGAACCCTGAATGAATATTTTTACCAACTGTCCCATATAGACAAGGAGGCCTGTTACAATAACAAAAGAAATATCTAAAAGAAGAACAAAAGGAGATAAGCCAGATTTCTTCCAGAAAATCTATTAAATCAATGTAAAAAATGAAGAGAACAAAGAAATAGTATACAGTGATACCTCGAGATACAAAATTAATTCATTCCTTGAGGTTTTTCATATGTTGAAAAATTCATCTCTAAATGTGATTTCCCATAGGAATGCAATGAAAATCAAACAATGCATTCCGGAGCTATTTTTTGGTGTTCAAAACTCTTTCTAAAGTGGCAAAAATATGGTGAAAAATTCCAAGTGCACTTTTGAAAGAGTTTTGAACAGATAAAAGACTTTCCCCCTACTTTTTTCTCTGCTCTGGAAAGTTTTCGATGCATTTCAGTGCATATTCGGCACATTTCTGACAGTGCCCTCTAGTGGCCAGCTCTGGTAATTGGGGGGGTCTAGTTCCTGATGATCAGCTGTTGAAGAGAAGGAAAATTTTGGCACTTCCTGGTTGCAGGGATTGCTTCTGGTGGTGCCAAAACACGACAAAAAATTCCAAAAACAGAGCATAGATGCACCAACCACCCTCATGCCACCGTGGGAAGCATTGGAACACCCAAAAAAATCATATCTTAAAGCAATTTTTCTGAGATTTCCTTTCGTATCATGAATTTTTCATAAGTAGAGGTGTTTGTATCTCAAAGTTTTATTGTACTGAAAAGAGGTAAGTGGCTAGTAGACTTCTTTGAAGAGGGAATCTGTGACAAAGAACCTGCAGTTCTAGAAAGTGAAGTGAAAGCTGCTCTTAAAGCACTGGGAAGATGGAATACCAATAGAACTATTTCAACCTACAAAGAATAATCTGTCAAAATCCTAAAAATATGCTAACAAAATAGAAAAGAAAATAATGAACATTTACCTCCCACATACATTTCACGTTACTCATTTTTGTCACTACAGTTATTAATTGCTTTCCTTTGGCATAACATGTAATTCAGTCTTACATAACTAGTCACGAAGTCTAAGTATACAGGTATCTAGAAATTTGGAAACATTTTTCACATGGCAGTCATCAGCTACACAGAGTTCGGAGACTCAACAAAAGCCAAATGCAGTCTTCTGGCATCTTTAATACTAACTGAATTGGGTCAGTCCACCTTACACTGACATAAATCTGTTTATCTTAAGGTACATCAAGATTTTGTTCTTAGTTTTTTTGCTTTTGTTATACAACACAAGTTGTCTGTACCTGGATAACCAAGTTCATTCCTGATAGATTTGGGCTCTTTGAGGAACCTTTCTAAACTTTTTTCTAGCTTTGTGAAGTAGTAGCACAAGAAGAGTCAAAAGAGCTGAATATATTCCTCTTTGGGTAGTAATTAAAGCCAAGGTGGTGCTTATTGGACATTGTCCCATTTCTTTCAGAGATACATACAGTATTTACAAAGGATTTGATTTACTTGCAGACTGTGTGGATAGCTGGATGGTATATATACCTTTAAAACAATACAATCAAGGACCAAACCAGTAGCAATAAGTTTTCAGTATGTACTGTTGTGTGCAATATTTGTGATTAATCATCCATCATTAATTCTGCCATAAAATCTTTTATCACTAAAATTACTAGATTCAAGGTTATTTTGAATTCTTGTTTTGTTCTTGACCTTCTACAGTATACTTATCTGAACAGGTCAGCTATTTGCAAAATCTATGTTTCCTATGCAAAATTATCAACACCATTTCGAGTTAAAACTATATGTTACGCTTTAGTATTTGACTATAGGTGTTTGTTATATTTTCTCTACCTGGAGGAAGGAGGAGGGGCACAGTTTGAATTGGGACCTCATACAGTTGAAAGGGAGATTCATTCACTGCAACCCTGCAGAGCAATTCAATTTACATTGAAGTATTTGTCTATGATTTCAAAAGCTATCACTAGGGAAGAGCAGCCTGTAAGGGAAAAGAGATTTTGTTTTCATTCCCTTTTTTGAAAAGTCAAAAGGTGATTTCCCCCCACATTTTCTGTATTCTTCAATTACCCATTATTGCTGAAAAACCCGCAAGAATGGAACATGATGGGCCAGAAAATGGTATTTTGTAGCTGGCTGCATCAGTCCACCCGAGCTGGATGGGGTAGATGATTTTGATTGGGCTCCCCTACTCAGAAGTTACTATTCTAGGCTATTTTTCACAATATTGATTTTCTACTGGGAATGAGTACAGGAATGCACTAAACTTTCAAGATTTCAAATGGAAAGGGCATTTTCATTCTTTGATCAAAGACAAGAACTGAAAACTCAAACTAGCTCTGATGAATAAAATATATGTATTTATGTGAAATGCAGGTTTTCTAGTATTTGGTGCGTCTTTCCCTGTACTTCAGAAACTCTTGATTGGTGGAAGTTGAAGGGTTTTTTGTGTTTGTATTATTAAGATATTACAAGCTTTATGATTTAATTTAAGGTCTTTAAAAAAGATAAAATGAGTTTGTGTGAGAGAAAACTGTGGTGATGTAATGTTCATTTGTATTTTTCTGTACCCATCCCTGAAGATGTGTTACAGATATACATAATAAAGCCGCAGGCTTCTCCTATGAAGATAAAAAACCTGTCGTGCTTTACTTTGCAAATGAAAACAAAAGATCGCAAATGCATATAAACCCTAAAATATTACCATTCTCCATTGTATGAAAACTCCCCAGGATATAGCCATGCTAGTCTGATGAAGAAAAACCAATAAAGAATTTTGTGCCACACTAAAGACTAGTAGGTTCTATTTGGCATGAGTTGGTTGCAGATCACAAACATTTGTGCAAAATAAAACTGGATAGTTCAGTGTTTTAGGTATCTGGGTTGGCAGTTTAATCCCCTACTGTGCCTCCTTGACAGAAACTCTATTTGGTTGGTTAACATAACAGATAAGTGTACAAATCAATGAGGCCTTTTACAACTGGTAATAGCAGAAGATCTCTGATTATTATTCAGATTAGCTGTGAAACTGCAGTACTGTCTGTGGGCATGTATACCATCACCCCAGCACAGAGTTTGCCCTGCCCTTCTGCCCAGCAGCCCGATGGCAGTGCTTCCCACCTCCCCCCACCTGGCACAGGGTTCACCCCACCCCTCTGCCCAGCAGCCCAATGGCAGTGCTTCCTTCTCCCAGCACATTCACCCCACCCCTCTGTTTGGGCACTCAGTCTCTAAAATGTTTGCCATCACTGACCTATGACATGTACAACAGATCAAGTAAGTGGCCAAAATACTGAAGAAAAATATTTTAACATCTTAATTTCTTTGAATTTCATCTATATTTCTTATTCATCCATCATTTTGAATTGTGTTACACTCTGATGAAAAAAGAAAGATGGGCTCTGCAGTTTTATCCCCAGAAGGACCTTATTCAGCTTACAGTATTAACAAAGACAATGCCCTTTAGTGCCTGGTGTTAATGCTAGGCTTGCTCACAAGGGATGCCTGTATTGTCTTGGGAATAGATTATTGCTCTCTTCAGACACCATATTTGGATCATAATTGAAGCCTAACCAATAGTTAGTTAGCTCATTTATTCTATTTTCTCCCTTGGGGTGAGGTTGGCATTTTGCACTTGATGATCTGCTTCCAATATGCAGAATTCTTGGGCACAGGTAGTGTGATTTAAAGCTGCCTCCCCATTGTGGGCCATCCTACATAGACATTGACTATGCTGTGGTACATATTGTAGTTGAAAATGTCTCATGAGCATAAAGGCAGAATAGGTTGTTTAAAATCTTAACCTATTTTATCTAATTAGTTTCCTACTTTTACCCATCTCTACCTCTGACTGTAACAAATGGGCTGATCCTAGAAGAAATCAACCCTGACTGGTCATTAGAAGGTCAAATAGATGAAGGTAAAGTACTTTGGACATCAAATGAGAAGAGAGGGTTCCCTTGAGAAAGCCTTGATGCTGGGAAAGGTGGAGAGCTAAAGAAGGGGTGGCCAAAAATATGATGGCTAGATGGTACTGTAGATGCAATGGGCACAGAGCTGGGTGGGCTGAGGAGGATGGTGGAAGACAGATGTGCCTGGCGGACAATGGTCCATAGGATCACAAAGGGTCAGAATCTACTGTGCGACTGAACAACAATAACAACTACCTCCGCCTTTACAAATGTAGGTACAGTAATACCTCATCGCATAACGTTAAGTAATCTGGGGAGGAGAATTGCATCAAATAACGTTAAGGTCCTATGGGATGGATCGGATAACAACCGCTAAAGCCTGTGCGGTTACAATGTAGCTCTATGGAGCTTTAACGTTATCCGATCCATCCCATAGGATTTTAACATGCATCGGATAACACTAAAAATCAGATAACACTAAGACTTGTGGAATCAAGTTTTAGCGTTATCCGAGGTATTACTGTATTGTTTTGTTGTTGTTCACTGAAGCTTTTATCACAAACCTCCAATTTAATATTAATTTTGTACTAACAGGCAAAATGAGCTAATAAATCTGCAGGTGGAATAACGAAGTTTAATTGTAATTGCTTTTGTGGTGGTTTTGTATTTTGATTAAGTTTATAATTGTGCTTAGTGTAAAAGAGTGTCAGTTTTCTGAGGCAGAGGGTAAAAATTATATTCAATAATTTCTTCAGAAACAAAAGAAGCACTTTATGTTAACAAAGCAGATACTGTTTTTAAAAAAGCTTTCAGGATTATTTGGAGCCAATGATTAATTATAAAGCCATGTTTCTTTGTAAGTATTTACAATGAATAAATTAAAGAAAATGCCACTCTTATAATTGACAGTTTTTAGTTTTGTCTCAGCTCCCCCATCTTACAGCACAATCCTCTGTGTCTTTATAAAGGAAAAATATTGCTCTAAACTAGGTGTGTGTGTGTGTGTGTGTGTGTGTGTGTGTGTGTGTGTGTGTGTGTGTGTGTGTGTGTGTG
The DNA here is from genome assembly GCA_030440675.1 of Furcifer pardalis. Classification (NCBI taxonomy): domain Eukaryota; kingdom Metazoa; phylum Chordata; class Lepidosauria; order Squamata; family Chamaeleonidae; genus Furcifer; species Furcifer pardalis. The sequence continues at coordinate 136,988,539 of CP126894.1, forward strand.
TGTGTGTGTGTGTGTGTGTGCGTGCGTGCGTGCGTGCATGCGTGCGTGCGCCAATGTTGTATACTGGTTGAAATCCCGCTGTTTAGCACAATAAGTCACCCTACAGTACAGATTTGGTTAGTCAACAACTCCATATGTTCCAAGATTTTAACCATGAGGACTTAAGTGAATATGCAAATAATTGTACTGCCAATTGGGCTTTTGAATAGAAATATTTTAACCTACTCATTTGAAATATAAACAAGTGCTTTATTTCAATATTATGGGGAGGATTGAGCAATGAACTTTTGTGGACAGGATGTCCAGAAGAACCAGGAAAGAAGTTATCTCCCATCCCCATTACAAACTTTCATGTACTGTGTTTCCTCGAAAATAAGGCACTGTCTTATATTTATTTTTCATCAAGAAGACACTATGGCTTATTTTCAGGGGATGTCTTATTTTTATTACACCACTGGCTGCGTGTCTTCTTTACCACTCTGTGCCGGTATGCTGCATAGCCACGCCTATCACATTGCCCTGGTACGGCGAAATGAGGAGTCAGACAACAATATTTTGGTTGAAAAATTGGGCCACTTTATTAACTTAAATCAGTTTAACTCGCTTAACGCTTAACACTTATAAACTGCCCTGCAACGGGCCGAAGTAGCCCTGGTAAGGATTGAATCACTATACTTACCTCAATTTGTCTTGTTAACTTTTCTTTAATTTACCAAATTAATGATCCCTTGTCCGAAGTCTCCGTAGAGCTTCGGACCTCCAAATCAGGCGAACAGTTTATGGGATTGCAGTCTGTCCAGACTGGCAGTCCCTTGTTCCCGGACCGCATTCCATCAGCCAGTGCTGTCGTTCTCTCTATGCTTCGCCCCACGCTGACTGATGAACTGCGTCCCCACCAGATTCGATAGGGATCCACTCAATATCGTTACCAGTGCTACCCGCCAAAGTGACCGATGACACACCTCCAGCTCGACCACTCGCAAGCAGTGTGCAATGGGCAAAAACTACAAGAAACCAAGTGCCAATCAGGTTTCAAGCAAAAATTCCCATCCGGCCCCGAAGCGACCAAAACAGTCACACTGCGGCAATAGGGAGGGAGGGTATTTTATGGGTATGTCTTATTTTCGGGGAAACAGGGTACTTCCAGAGATAGGACTCTCCAAATGGATATGTGCGCGTGCGTGTGTGTGTGTGTACTGCCAACCTAGCAGCTCAAAAGCAAGAAATTGTAAGTAGATAAATAGAGACCACTTCAGTGGGAAGGTAAACTGTGTTCCGTGAATCTAGTCATGCCTGTCACATGACCACGGAAACATCTGCAGGAACAGGCACCATGGCTCTTTGGCATTGAAACAGATGAGCACTGAACTCTAGAGTCGGATGCGACCGGCTTTTAAGCAAGGGAGACCTTTACTTTACTGAGGTACCTTATGGGCACTCTCTACAGTAAGCACCAAAACTGTTCTGTCTGTTTACTTCAAGAGAGATGTAGTGCAGTGCAATCTGCTTATGTCTTAGAGCATAATTTATGGGGACATTTTACTTCTCACTCATAATGTGTTATGATGTAATTTCAAGGAAGGTAATGAGTCAGCTGTTTCAGGGAAAAGAACATTTTTGACCATTCTTTCTGTTCGTTTCAACTACTGTAAAACCTTGCATAAAGAGCACCTCACTTAGAAAGTAACTCGCTTAAAGAGCAGAATTTTCTCTGAATGTTCACTTCACTTAACAAATAAAACCAACCAAAAAATCGCTTAACAAATAAATTGGGGTTCGCAAATCCACCCACCCCGCCAGAAGTCACAATTGGTCACTTACAATGGTGTTTCGCTTAAAGAGTAAACTCACTTAAAGAGCAATCCTGTGGAACACATTATGACAGATGGAATAGAATTTTGTCTGCTGCTCCTAGGTGGCCTTTCAAGAATGTCCCAGGATAAAGCTGGAGTATAGTTTCTTTCTTCGGGCAGAAAGCAGTGTGAGAGGTCAGGGTGAAAGTGATGTTATGGAGAATATATATTTCTTAAGGAATTGGACTTGATTCGTGAAAATATAGCTGTCAGTTTTTAAGATGACAACACATTTCTATCTTTTTTACATTTTCTTATCCTAAAAGAAATCAACCGTGACTGCTCATTAGAAGGTCAAATAGTAAAGATGAAGCTAAAGTACTTTAGACATCAAATGAGAAGAGATGATTCACTTGAGAAAGCCTTGATGCTGGTAAAGGTGGAGGGCAAAAGAAGAAGGGGGCAGCCAAAAATGAGATGGCTAGATGGTATTTTAGATGCAATGGGCCCAGAGCTGGGCAGGCTGAGGAAGATGGTGGACGGACAGTGGTGCCTGGTGGACAATGGTCCATAGGGTCACAAAGGGTCGGAATCGACTGTGCAACTGAACAACAACAAACAGAGATGAACACTGAACCCTAGAGTCAGATATGACTGGCTTTTCAGCAAGGGCAACCTTTACTTAAGTTTGCAAAGTTTAATATGGCTGCCACTCTGAAAACTGCATATTTCCTGTGATAACTAAGATTTCCTCATATATATATATAAAATAATCCATCATAAAGCAAAATATGCAGAAGAGTGATATAGAAAAATTATGTGCAATGAGAAACAGATATCTGCCCTTGTTTGAAGAAGTGCCTATTAAAAAAAAATCACTCATTTGGCTCTCAGAGTGACTTTGTAAGTTTCAGTTTGGTTTATTTTTAAATAAGGAAAGCCATTGAAATGGTAATTGCTTTCTCTGCCATAAAACATTGATGAAAAAGCAAAACCATCCCCTGCAACAGTCAATGAAACTGGCCTTCCAGATCCAGTATTTGCCAAGCTGTGGTGCGCGTGTGTGTGTGTGTGTGTGTGAGAGAGAGAGAGAGAGAGAGAGAGATACTATTTTCCCAATTTCCCTTTGAATTTCACTTGCAGCAAAATTTACTGGCAACTCTTAACAGGAATATCAAACAATTTAAGTAGGGAACAAGCTTTTCATTTCCCCAACTAAGACATAATAAATCTTTCAACACTTTGAGTGGACTCTAAGGATGCATTCTTAACTCATTTTAACTAGAATAAAACATGTTAATATGGTAAGATACAAAAGAAAAATAAGCTGTAAAACTACTGTATTAGGAAATTATACTTTAGTTATTTCTGTTCAAAGCAGAGCAGCTTTATCTCTTTAATAGGAACAATTTGTAATTAAAACAATTGCAGAAAGCATAAGCATACTTCCTGATGATTTTCAAGTGAGGCTATTATCAGCCTGCACTGCCTTTAACCCATGAGAAAGTGTGTGGGTGTGTGGGGGAGGTATAATGACCCCAGCTCACTGAATGATCTGAGACCCTCTCTCCCTCTACTTTTTAAATTAGTAAGATGTAGCATTTGGTGTGCTTTTAATCTTTTTTAGATTTTAATTTTAAATTTAAATTTTAACAGTTTTGAGGTTTTTAGGTAGTGTTTGTGTTTTATTGTCATGTTTTTGTTTTTATTACTTGTAAACCACCCTGAGTCACTTCGGTGAGAAGGGTGGTGGAGAAATACAAATAAATAAACACTTTAAAATTGCTTGATCTCTTTATAGAATTTGTGATGTGTGTAATTAATTTGCACAGTCACATTGGAAAAACTAGAGGTAGTTTATGTTTTCCCTCCACCTCCAATCTCTTCCTCCTCCAGAACTTCAATGTTATCTGTAAGTAGGATAGGCTATCTTACTAATGCTTGATATTTCAAGGTACATGATATATTTATCCCATTGTAGACCATGATTTGACTTTTATAAGTGTGGGATTTATATTTGGTGTTGTGCTATCCTGTTTTCATTACTTTTTGACCCTCAGTAAAAACTAAGCAGATCTGCCTGTCTGCCATCACTTCAAAGTATAATTTGGCTTCCTCTGCTCCTATCATTTTGTGCATTTTCCTGTAAATCTGTTGCCACTACTTGAAGACCTTCTTTTCCTATTTGATCCCACCACCACCTTAAGAAAAGCAGTTTTAAAGACTCTAATGTGGCAGTTATTTCATTATGTGCAACTGATGGCATTGAGCTAAAGGGATCTATCAGAACCATCCATTATTAGATAGTTCCTTTATTTTAGGGAATCCTGACTTCTTTTTCTCTTAGGTTGGGAAACACTTCCATTTATCCTTCTCATAGTTCCCTAGTGTTATCTGAGAATCATTCCTACTTTCTTGGATTCTTTCTATCATGACAATCGAGAAGGTCTGAGTCTTTGCACTGTATAGAACAGGGGTGCCCAAGCTATGGCCTCTGGGCCGGTTCCAGCCCCTGACACCAATTTATCTGGCCCACGCCGCCCTCCCGGAAGTGGAAGTAAAACACGCCCATACAGTGGAAAACGGATTACAAGGCGCATTTTACTTCTGCTTCCGGTGAGAGGAACGTGACTGGCCTGCTAAACCACATGACTAACCCATGGCCTGAAAAGTTTGGGCTCCCCTGGTATAGGACTTCTTTGCATTTATTATCTGTTTCTAATTGATGCTTTCCACAATTTTTCCATAGGCATATAATACAATTTCAGGAAATCTGACTTTATACTGTATAATTTCCTAACCATTTGATGTTCCTGGAAAGCAACAACTACTTGTACCTTTCTATAATTACCAAACGGATATTGGTAATATTTGCTAAACTAACTCTTCCTGTTGCAATTAGTTTCCACAATTGTATTAGACGATGCTTACACTATATCAGCATTGATGTTCCTTTAGGTTTTGGAAGTTTGAAAGAACTAGTTTATATTATTCAATTGTGTTTGACTAGAATCTTTGCCTGTCCCCCAGACAGTTGATCGGGCTAATCATGTGGTTCCTCGCACGTTCCTCGCACGTGCAGGCATGTTTTATTTCTGCTTCCGAGAGTGGAATTGGCAGCATAGGCTGGATGAATTGGCGTTGTGGGGTAGATCTGGCCCATAGGCCATAGTTTGGGCATCCCTGGTTTAGATTATCTGCAGCCACAGAATTCTACAGGCATAGCCAAACTCTGCAGATTTCCTTTCAGCCTTTGGAAGCCTTGTTCTGCAGCAAATAAACATATTTATTTATTTTTTTAAACTTCCGTGTTATACAAATGTTCCTACTTTAGTTTCCCTGTATCACAGAAGTCTCCAAGTACAGTAATACTATAAAAACAAAAACATGTTAATTCTTGCTAGTCAGTTCCTTGAGCTGTTGTGTGTTGAGCACGTACTTCTCTCTCAGTTCCTGTGAGAAGTCACTTGCTCAATAGATAAGCACTTGTACTTTAGGCATTCAAGATGACCCCTGAGATTAGCAAGCCAAGAAGCCCTCTTGATTTATATCAAAACCAGAACCAGTCCTGTTCTATTGAGGAAATGAATTACATTTCTATATTGTCAGGAAATGAAATTTAATGTTCATGGATTAAATGTATATGCACTCTGAAGGGACTGTATAAATAAATAAGATTAGTATATTTTTGAGTTAGCAGCACTGAAAAAATGTTATTGGTTGGATGTTCTGTTGCAGCATAATTCTTAACCACAATACAGCCTAATGACTCTGACTTAACCCCATGACTTAACCCTCTTGCATGTGTCATTCCTTTGGTACAGAAATAACATCAGGACCCCTAGATCATATCATAGATGTGTTTGTGATCTGTTATTATACATGTGGAAGCAGTGACCAGAGCAGATATTATCTTCCTAGTTTTTAACTCTTGGCAGTTTTCTGAAACAGGTAACATGCCACGGAGCTGCATTTCCACCTCTGTCCAGAATGTTTAACTTAATTGTTCCACTTCCCTGTTTTCTTTTCTGAAACCATCCAAACAGCTAAACAAACCAACCAGGATTATTTCCATATGATAGTCATATTTTTCTTAGTTTAGAACAGTGGTTCCCAACATGGGGTCCACAGCCCATAGGGGGACTTCCAATTCCCAGAAGCCTAAATCAATACATTGGCTGATCAGTGCTTTGGGAAATTGGCTTAGGCTTCTGGGAATTGAAGTCCAAAAACCAAGGGTTGGGAAACACTAGAAGTTATGGCAAACTGTGTTTAGAGAAAGAAGGGCAGGGAGGAGAGAGTCCTATCTATAGAACAGCAGTGTGGAATAGACAAACTCGTGGATCATTCCCAGTATAAAAATATTGCTTTGAGGATTGGAATTACAATGTCTTGTTTTAGCATCCCCATTCCCGCCCCTTCATTGTTTTGAGCTGGTGGCTGAAAAAATGAATTTATTTGCATTTATTAACATATTATCTTAATACATACGTTTTAATTAGTTTTTTGATTTTATGATTCATACGATATAATCATAACTTCTTTTGTATTTTGGCTTATCACAAATCAGTTGCTCATTCTTTCAAGTCCTTTCTAAAGTAAACAGTGCTATTATAATGGATGGTGAAAAGAGAAAAGGAATTGAATCTATATCAAGGAGAAAATGGTGCTTAGGATAAGTGTAGCTTTCTGCTTCTTTATTGTTTTCTGCTGGTTAATGCACATGGGCATATGTAACATTTCCCTTCATTACTTGCATATAACACATTGTGCTCTTTTTGGGATGCCTTTTCTCAAGGCAATACCTATTCCCATAGCTCGAATCTATAAATTTTATGTGAAATTTCTTTTGAAGACGTTTCTGTAAATTGCACGATTTTGAAACAGCCATTACAAGTAGTGCTTGGTTATGATTTCATTGCATAAAAATCTGAGGCAGAATTCTTTACGGAATCCAATCTACTTTTCACATGATATTTATGTTCCATGATAAAGGTCTTGTGTCCAGCAGTTCACCTATGGCAACAATATTGTAAACTTTTGGAGTTATAACTGATGCTCTGAAAATTGCGTATTTCAGCTAAACCAAAATTGCCACAATCCATTTATTTAATGCTGTAAAGAGCATTGTCTGACACTCAAGTAAATTTTTGACAATGAAAGTAGTTAAGAAGTTGGACTTACTGGGTTGGATCCAGACAGGAAAAGGGTAGGGAGGAGTATGTCAATAATCAAAAGAAGAGACAAAATGGTGTGATCCAAAGACCCACTTGGACTCTTGTCATGGAAGAACATCTCCAGGGTGGAAGGAAGGGTCATTCTAGTGAGAGATAAAATGTATTGCAGTAAGGATAAGAACATTTCAGGGGTTAGCCAGATAGCTCCAGATTTCCCCATTTGGACAGAGCCATAGTTTAACTTAATTCACAGTGCTGTTATGATAATGATGCTACATAATTTAGTTCTTAATTTAGTCCAAATTCAGATGGGAAGGACTGGTTTGATTTATTAATTGTGATTTCCCCCATCATTTTTATTAATTCAATTCTGTTTTAATGTTATAGTCAAAGATTTCATTGGAGAGTAAAGGCAGAATCTCCTTTGTTATTAAGTGAATTTTTACAAAGGGATTGGCTTCCTTCTTTTTTGATGCATTCTGGCCTTTGGCTACAAATGTAAATTTTTGCCTTTATTAATCTGAACTTGTCTCCAAACAGTGAGTTTGAATACTGTGGGAGCTAAAACTGGTTTTCTTCAAGCAATCACTTCACATCAAGTCTCAAATGGCTCGATGAAAATGGTTCTCTCACATGCTATCAATATCTACTAGAAATAGCACTGAATATTTCTTCTCATTTCTTTCTTTTTATCAATTTACTTGTCCCTAAATATTAATATTAAGGGTCCATGGTGTATTAGTGGTTAAGATGCAGAACTTGACAACTGGAAGTTTGGCAGTTTGAGACCTGAGTGTTGCATGACAGAGTGAATTACCATCATCTGTTCTAGCTCCTGCAAACCTAGCAATTCAAAAGCAAGAAATTGTAAGTAGATAATAAGTAGGTACTACATTCCATGCACTCAGCATCTAGTCATGCCTGCGACATGCCCACAGAAACATCTCCAGACACTGTCTGTAGAAAGCACTGGCTCTTGGGCTGAAAACAGAGGTGAGCACATGTGTACACACACATGCACATGTGCATGTGCGTATGCATGCACACACACACACACACACACACACACAAACACTCCCCCCCCCCCGAGTTGGACATGACTGGCTTTACAGCAAGGGAGGTCTTTACTTTTACTAAATATTAATTGCTTTCTCCTCATATGTTTTACATTTTACGTATGTATCAGTGAAATCAGGGAGGAAAGAGTCTGATTTTGTTTACCTGTAAAGGAGTAAATTTATTTGGGAAGAAATTGTGAAGCTGAAATTGAAATCATTTTTTTTTTACATCAGTCATTCCATCAGTGGTTTAATAAATAAATGTGTACACTAACCAAGTTCACTAGTCTGGCCAGGTTATCTTGCTATTGTAATAAAGTAGACCATACTGCCAGTGACACAACTAAACTGACAACCTTGAGGTCTAATGGCTTGGGTGCCAAAGTCCACAGGGAAGAGTGAAAGTCCCTAAGCAGGCACATGCTGGGCATTGGGGACACAGGGACAAGTCCCGGTGACCCCCAGTGACTGGCGCCTCACAGAGATGAGCTAAAGTATGTCACTGGCAGCTACACTAGATTTCCACCACAGCCCCCCACCTAGCTAGAACCTTCCAGGGGGCAGATATTGCTGTGGACTAACCAGCCCCTCCCCCACCATGGCTGGTTGGTGCATGTTGGTGCATGTTGGGTATCGTTGTGTACCAACCAATTCAACCCAGTGGTGCCACTGCTGTCGCCGCCACCACAAGCTACAAGCTGTGAAGAAGTGGACCTTTCCCATCTGCCAAGGCCAGGGGGGGGGGCTGGTTGGTGCACAGTGATATCCACCATGCAGCAAACAGCCCCACCCCCTCATGGCATCAGTGGATGGGAAAGCCCCACTGGTTTTCCTCGTGGCTTGCAGTGGTGGCAACAGCAGCGGTAGCACTGGGTTAAATTCCAAGGGAGAAGGCAGGGGGTGGGAGTCAGAGGCCTCATCCCAACAGCCAGGGTCTGCTGTGCTTGAACCAAAATGCCAGGGGGAAGGGGGGTTGGTGGGCGAGACAGCTGAAGTGGATTAAAGGTCTCCCTTTCTCTGCCGGGTGCCATCTCCCTTCTTTCCACCACTCCCCATTGTCCAGCAGAGGTGGGGGAGAGGAAGGCGAGGGAAGCACCTTTCTCTCCATTTCTCCTCCATCCATTACTCTCCCCCTCCATGAGGAGGGCGAATGAGGCTCCTTTCATGTCCCCAAAATCTTTTCCCACCAAAGTGGTCCTTATTGATTTACTCCTAATGTCTTGCTTTTGAACAGCTAGGTTGGCAGGAGCTGGGACGTGAGATGGGCGCTCAATCCATGACATCATGCAGTACCCTTCATAGGTGCTGCCCCCTCCCTCCCTGTCCAGGGCCCTTTTAGCATAGCTATCCCCAAGTGTATTAAATCCCACTTGAATCCATCTTGGTGGAGTGCAGCAACTTCATCAATACTGGCCTGGGGCTGATAAACACTTTATGTGCCAAAAAGTGCTCAGGACCAGAAAGTGACTTACAGAACTGAATCAGTGGTACAGGTGTCACACTGCAATGTGGAAGGCCAGTGGAAGACCACTGCTTTATATTGTCAGAACAGTCTTCATGGCTGATCATCATGAGGATCGCCAATGTTTGGATTTGGATATGGCAGAACAACAAGAAGAAGAACCAAGTTCTTCTTACAGTTAAAAAATTGAATAGAGTAAAGCTGGAAAAGAACACTAAAAGAATCACAACATAAAAGTGACAGAAATAGGGTCAGAACTTGTAATGCATTATTTCCATGACTGTCATGTAGAGAAAAAGAGAACTCTTACAAATACCAGTGCAGAAACATAGAGCAGAAGAACAAAAGAGGAAAAACAGGAGATCTTTTTCAGCAGATCCAAAAAATCAAAAGGAAATTTAAACCTAGATTAGAAATGCTAAAGGACAACAGGGCAGTGATGGTGAACCTTGACATTCCAGATGTTGTTAAACTTCAATTCCCAGAAGTCCTGCTCAGCAGGAGTACTGACTTGAGTGACTGGGAATTGAAGTTCAAGAACAGCTGGAGTGCCAAGGTTTGCCATAACTACAACAGGAAAACTCTCTTATCTATCCATGAGAAAATATAGAGAAGGTGAAAATAGTATACTGAACACTTGTACAGAAGAGATTAAAGGGTGGCAGACTCTTTGAGGAAGAATCCTATGGCAGTGTTTCCCAAATGCTGGTGTTTGGACTTCAGTTCCCAGAAGCCTAAGTCAATTCCCCAAAGCACTGATCAGTCAATATACTGGCTTAGGCTTCTGGGAACTGAAGTCCAAACACCAGCATTGGGAAACACTGTCCTATGGCAATGAACCTGTTCTAGAAAATAAAGTGAAAACTGCTCTGAAAATACTGGGAAGAAATAAATCACCAGTGGTAGGTAGAATACTAACAGAACTGTTTTAAGATACAGAAACTGAATTAGTCAAATTACTAACAAAAATGTCAATAAATATGGAAAACAAAACAATAGCCAAAAAATGGCAATGTGCAATACATTCCAGTCCCAAGGAAAGGAGATGCCAAGTTATACAGTCATTATATGACCATTACTCTTAATTTCCCATGAAATCAAAATAATGCTCAATCTGTTGCAACAAAGGCTTTTACATCATAAGGAGCAATAAATGCCTGATGTTAATGCTGAATTCCAAAAAGGAAGAGGTACTTCACATCATATTGAAAAAAACCATTAACTACTGAATTTCCAAAGAATTTCCAAAGAAGATCAGTCTGTGATGTATACACTTCAGCAGGGGTGCCCAAACTTTTTGGCTGTGGGCCGGTCACGTGGTTCCTCCCAACAGAAGTGGAAGTAAAATGTGCAGAATGCTTCTGTAAATAAACCCATGGCTGTCGTGCATTTATGTGGGTGCATTTACAGCAGCATTTGCACATGCATGGAAGTGTTTTACTTTTGCTTCTGGGATTGGTGAGGCCCCTGCGGGCTGGATGATTTGGCGCTGCAGGCCATAGTTTGGGCACCCCTGCACTACAACAAAGTGTTTGGCTGTGTGGCTCAAGAAAGACAATGAGTTATTCTGAAAGAAATGTGTGTGTCTCAACATTCAATTGTCCTGTAAATCAGAAGATTGAGACTCAGAAGGGCAACTATAAAGGCATTAGAAAAATAATCAAGCATAAGGATTTGTCACTGGAGACCAAGATCAAATTATCCAAACTCTTGTAGTTTTGATTGCCATGCTGGGTGTGAAAGCCAGACTGTTTCATTTTTTAAAAAAAGGAGAGGGGAAATAATTGTTTTGTTTCAAAGTATTGTGCTGAAGAAGAGCTCTGTGGATGCCCTGGACTGCTGGAAAGACAAACAAGTAGGTCTTAGGGGAAATCAGGTTTGAATTATCTCTAGAAGCAAACGTGATGAAATTGAAGGTGTCATACTTCAGACACATCATGAGAAGGCAGGATTCTCTGGAAAAGAATAATACTGGGAAAAGTTGAGGTTACAGAAAAAGAGGGAGGCCAAATACAAAATGGATTGACGCCCTAAAGAAAGCCTTAGGCTTATGTTTTACAAGAACTGAGCAGGGTTGTTAAGGACAAGACAACACATGGGCCGGCCCTGGCCCACGGCACTATTTCATATGGGCCACATCATCGCCGCTGCCACCAGAAGTGGAAACATTTACGTAATTTGTGTAATTTACATAATTTACAGACACATAAATTCACCCACAGCTGTCGTAAACCCAGAGTAGAATGTTTGCTTCCATAGGCGATGTTTTGCCCAATAAGAGCTTAGAAAAAGATTTCATGAACTTAATTTTTTGAAGAGTTAAACTACATTATTCACCAATTCCCTTTTAAAAACCAAAGCTGTTAAAGCTGTCTGATTTATTTTGATAGATTGTTTTCCCCCCAATCTGTGTGTAGGATCACACTGAGAATGTAGTTAATTGGAGATTAGCAGGTCATAGATTGAAAATACATGTCATGCAGCAGAAACAAGATGTCATTCTTTGAAACCGCAGGATGTCATTTTAGCAGCCTGCAGGGTGTTTAAATGAGAAGTTCTTTTCTTTTTTCTTTCTTTCTTTCTTTTTTGCTGCTAAAAACTTGGAATGTTTTTTAAAATTAAGTTTTTTTCTTTCAATGATAGATTGCAGTCATACAAATACCTGTAATTTTTAAACTGTTTTTATTCATCCTGTTCAATTTTAATATGGCCAATAAAATGATTTTAAATACTCAGGGAAACTATTTTGTTCCAAAATGTATTGTGGAAAGCAGCTGGATTGTAGGCTAAGCTTCATGCTAAGTGCCTGCTTTGATTAAGTACCAAAATTTACAGAACTGAGTGTTTCACTTCACACGGAATAGCTCAGGCCATTAATAATTAAGAAGAATGGCAGGGCCTTGCTTCTGCTTCCTTCAGAAGGCCTTTATAATGTACGAGTCAAAATGCTTGTGTGTCATCTTGTAAGTGAGAAATGGTTTTGTAGTGGTTATAATAACAAAGGTTTTTCCCCCCACTTCTTTACAAAGAAGTCTCAAAATGCATGCACTGTACTCTATTGGCTTCTAAGCTAGGAAAATAAATGCAATGGGAAAACTCTGTAGTTGGCATTTTGTAGTGAATTGTATTGTCAAGCTGAGCAACAGCAATTATAGAAGCAGGCATGCTCCGTGATCTACTAGTGGCTCTGTGTTTTCTGAGTAGGAATGTAACGAATAATAGCTGAATTCTTCATTGTTCTTGATTTAGCTATCTCAGTTTAATGAAACATCCTGACAAGTGCCTAGAAATATACCCTCCAGAGCAGAGCAAGGCAAGGGGTGCATTTTTCTTCATTGACACAAGATGTCAATGATGACACCTTTTCTTCTTTGCTTCCTCTTTTGCCCCATCAGGTGTTGAGGGAGATGCAAAATTCTTGTTCTGGAACTTCTAGTAGCCTCCACTGGTGTTATTTGGTTTTCTTGTAATATTTCTTTGATGTTATCTCTCCACCTTCTTCTGGGCCTGCCTCATGGTATTTGTCCTTCTCCTCTTTCCACATATGCCTTGTAAGGTATGGAATTCCAAGACATTCCCTTCAAATGGGCAAACCACTTTATTTGTAGTGCAAGATTGGTTCTGTTCCAATTCTTTCCCTTATAACTTCATTCCTGATTTTATCACTTCTAGTCACTCCAACAGCTTTCCTCAGACATCTCATTTCCGACTTTTGCTTATGTTTTGTTGTAAGCATCCATGTTTGTCACCAGTAACATAAGGTGGGAATGAATATGCTTTGTATGAAGTACAGTAGTACCTCACTTAAAGAGCATAATGTGTTCCATGGGATTGCTCTTTAAGTGACCAATTATGACTTGGGGGGGGGGAATGTGAACCCCGATTTAGTTGTTAAGCAAGTTTTTGGTTGGTTTTAGTTGTTAAGCAAGGTGATCTTCTCTTTAAGCAAGTTGGTCTCTAAGCAAGGCACTCTTTATGCGAGGTTTTACTGTATTTTTTATGTTGACAACAAGGTATTGCCTTGTGTTGTAAGAATGGAGCTAACTGTCCCAGTATTTGGTTTGCCTTACTGCACCATATGTTAATCTCTTCATCCATTTTGCCATTTTCAGTAAATGTTGTGCCTAGATATTTGGACTCTGCCACTTGTTTTATAATTGTTCCCTCTATTTAGAGTATGCTGTTTCCTTCCAATTGCCATTACCTCAGTATTCTCTTATTGAGTCTCATATTATTTATCTTATATTCTTGGTTCATGGATGCAAGGTGTTCTTAGTTCCTTAGCTGTACTTGCTATCAATGCCTGATCATCTGCAAAAAGCATTTTATTGATATTATTTCCATTCATGGGCTTAGCTTTTTTGTTTATGGTCTCTTTGTAGATGATGAATAACAGTGGTGATAATGCACATCCTTTTCTCTCTCCAGATGTTACTGCAAAGGATTCTGATATTCTTTGACTTGTTCTAACTACAGTTATGTAGTCAATATAATTTTTTACATAATCTGATAGTATGTTCTTATTGGGCCAATGCTTGCCATAATTGTTTCCTGTCAAATCTTTCAAATGCCTTCTCTTGGTCTACAAATGTAACATAGAGATTCTTTTTGCCTTCTGTTTTTTTTTCTATTAGTTGTTTAAGTGTAAAAATTACATCTGCACAGCTTCTGTTTTTTCTGAAGCCCATCTGTTCTTCTGCTGGTTACAGTTCTATAACTGGTCTTGATCTTGTTTCTGTTATTTTGGCATACATTTTCCCTGCATGGCTTAAGAGTGAGCTGCCTCTGTATTGTGTGCATTTTCATTTTCTCCTTTTGTTTTTCCACAGTGGTATTATTATTGCTTCTTGCCAATTAGTGGGTGCAGTTAATTGTGACCATGCTGCATTGAAGATTCTGTGTAGCCATCTGATGCTGCTTTCCCCTGCTGCTTGGATTATTTCTGTTGGTATTCCATCTATTCCTGGTCCTTTGGGTTTAGCTGATTGTTTGGTACTTCTTCAATTAATATGTCTGGTTCTAGTGCTGTTGTTTTATAGTCTTGTTTTGTTTCACTGTGACACTCCCCTATGCGCTTGAGGAGTTCTTTAGAGTGTTATCTCTACCTTTCTATAACTTCTGGAGGATCTATTAGTGGACATCCTTTCTTGTCATTAGTTATTTCGGTGGAGTTATAATTCTCCTCTCTTTTCCAAATACTTTTAACTACCTTGGGGGGGGGGAGCGGCAGGTAGAGTCTAAGGACACTACCATCAGGGATTTAGTTTGTGAATTTGATGTGTTGAATTATGTTCATTAGTTCATTTATTTCTTTTGATCTGAATTAAATAAAAGAAATAAATGAACTAATGAGCATAATTCAACACCTTGAATTCACAAACTAAATCCCTGATGGTAGTGTCCTTAGACTTTACCTGCTTCTTTTTTTGAAGGAAGGAAGGTTAAAAAGAAAGTGTGTGTGTGTGGGAGTGGTATCAGGACCCACAAGGCAGCAGAGAGGCGAGCCAGAAGCAGCAGATGCAAGTAATAACTTTTTAAAGTTCTTACTCACCTTTTCCCTGTGGGCTGGGTCCTAATTCCCCCCACACACATGCACACACTTTCTCTCTTACCTTCCTTCCCTAACAAAACGAACATTTTGACAGCCTGTTTACTTCTACATCCAGCGAGAAGGCGAGAGTTGGAGAGAGACTTTTTTTTAAGGAAAGAAGGTTAAAAGAGGGTTTTTTTTGTTTTAAACCTTTATAAAAAATGTTTCTGAAGTCTGATCCAAATTGCATAAGTGTCACAAGAAAGGTTATTATGTCCTCTATCAATCACACTTTGGATCACTTCGATTGGTTGATCGGTTTGGTTTTATGAGTCACGTTTTTCCTTAATATCTTTGTTGTTGATTCCTGCTTTGGCGCCATTCTTCTCCACATGTTGTATTCAAACTGTATCCACCTCAGGAAGTTGTCATATTCAGTTTCTAACACGTTTTTCCCTTTTATTTTTGTGTTTTTGGAACCTCATTTGAGTGTTTTTTTGTACAACGCTTCATAGTTTTTCTCCGAATCCCAATTTCAAATGTAATAGTCTCACCCCAAAGGTTATTCTTTCCTCTTTCAAATGCACTTTGGGTCACCTGAATCGGTTGTGTGATTTGGATGCTGGGCTGCTGAAACTGACCCCCGTCCCAGCGAAGATTGCATTTTTTCAAGGCAAATTTTGGAAGCAATGATGTCATCGCTTTGTATTTTTGGCCAATGGCTCTTTACATTTCTGAAAGTCGCCGAGATGAGCTTTCAGTCGATTTATCCATTATTTTTGTGAGTGCTTTAGTTTTGTGGTGGCAGCTCATCTAAAGTACATTATTTTAGTTACATTGCAAAAGCTGCCAGACCACCCAACCGAAATGTAAGAAATTCATCAAATTCAACTCAAAATGTTTGTGGGGCTGTTTCCCTGTTATCTGCTAACAATTTTCCAAAGCATTCCCAAGATTCTTGTTTTGCTTTTTTTTAATTATCCTGTTGGTATCTCTACCTTACAATCTATAGTTTATATAGTTTTTCTTCCTCCTCGATTTTATCCAACATTTGTATAATTCCCCCCCCCAGCTTTTATTTATTTATTTATTTATTTATTATTCATATTTATCCACCACCCTCCTCACTGAGGTGACTCAGGGCACTTTACAAGTCATAAGATGCTTAATGCTTCTTTGACCTCTTCACACCACCATACGTTGTGTTTGGATCCATAACAACTTTTTCCAGTTTTCCTTTTCCCACATAGTTCTTTTTCAGTGCTAAGCAGGGTAGTTTTGTAACCTTTCCATTCATCCTCTACATTTTTTGAAAAGATCTCTAGTCCTGCCTCTTGTGTTGTTTTCCTCTATTTCTTTGCACTGTTCATTTAGGTAGGTTTCCTCATCTCTCCTTGCTTTTCTTTGAAGTTCTGTATTCAATTGGTTGGATTTTTCCTTTCTCCTTTGCCTTTTGCATTCTTTCCTCTGCTATTTTAACAGCCTCATCAGACAACCACTTTGCTTTCTTATGCTTCTTTTCTTTTGGTATGGTTTTCCTTGCTGCCTCCTGCATGATGTCCTGCATCTCTGTCCATAATTCTTCTGGCACTCTGTCTATCTGGTCCAAGCCATTGAATCTGTTCCACACCTCCACTGTGCATTCCTTAGGGATGTTGTCTAGATCATATCTGTCTGGCCTAATTGTTTCCCCTATTTTCTTTAGTCTAAGCCTGAATTTTGCCACCAGTAGGTTGTGATCTGAGCCACAGTCTGCTCCCAGTCTGATTTTTGCTGACTATATGGCGGTTCTCCATCTTTGACTGCAGAACATGTAATCAATCTGGTTTCGATGTTGGCCATCTGGTGATGTCCATATGTAAAGTCGTCTTTTGTGTTGCTTGAAGAGGGTGTTTGCTATGACTATCATTTTTGAGATTATATCTCATTACTGCTTTTCTCACTCTTTTATTGACAATTATGACTACTCCATTTTTTCTGAGGTTTTCTTGTCTACAGTAGTAGACATGATGGTTTCCAGAGCTGAATTCACCCATCCTTGTCCATTTTAACTCGCTGATTACCAATATGTCAGTGCTTATTCTTTCCATTTCCATTTTTACCACTTCCAGTTTTCATTGGTTCATAGATCTTACATTCCATGTTCCTATACAGTATTGTTCCTTACAACACTGTATTTCTCCTCCTCCTTTCCTGTCCATCCCCTTCTTCCAATCTGATGTGCTAACCATCCCGTTTCATCTAAATTGCCCCTTTGTTTTCCCTTTTGTTTTGGTCAATAGGGTTCTCTTGGCAAACTTCCAGGCGTGGTTTGCCAGTTCTACGCCAATATCCTCCCATCATACATCTTAACACAGTTTAAAACAAAGTATTGTCATTCACATTATCACAATTTAAAACACAGTATCAGACTAAAAGTTGAGCTAATTAGTGCTGGATATATGAAGTTAGAAGTTATATGTCAAGTAAGAAGTTATATATGTAGTCAGGAGTTGCTAAGTATTTCGTTACTCATCATCCTTGGTATGAAAGGAGAAACCTTGGTATGAAAAGGAAAGTCCACTATTAAGTCTCTACTGTAAGATCACTATATCAAGTCACTATGTAAAGCAGTTACAGTAATACCTCATATAACATTAGTATCGAATAACACTAAAATCGCATAACATTAAGCAATCTAGGGGGAAGAATTGCATCGGATAACATTAAGATCCTATGTGATGCATCAGATAACAACTGCTAAAGCCTGTGTGGTTACAATGTATCTCTATGGATCCCATAGGATTTTAACATGCATCGGATAACACTAAAAATCGTATAACACCAAGACTTGTGGAACCAGGTTTTAGTGTTATCTGAGGTTTTACTGTACTTGTAAAGTTGCTATATCAGTTACTATATTAAGTTGTAAGGCTTACAGCATCTGCCCTGCTACGAACCGCTGACATGGACATGCCAAGCCAAATGGAGGGGACAAGGAATGAGGAGGTGGCAGCAGAAGCGGCGCTTGGAGCAAGGGTGCAAGTTGGATGATTTGATTCTGTGGGCTGGATCCGGCCCATGAGCCATAGTTTGGGGACCCCTGCTCAAGCAGTAGCCTCTAGTAGCCTGCTCTGGTAATGTACAATAGAGATACTGTACATCTGTTATATTTGTACTTCAGGGATTTTTTTGAATAAATTTAGACACAGAGATAATGAAACCTTAGATACTGAACCCATGGATATAGGGTTGACCTGTATAATTAATTGTGTTTACAAAGTAAGTATGGCATGAATTCATATCTTGTAAAAAAAAATTGGTAATCACAGTCAAACTGTCACCATCTCAACAACAACAAAAGATTTTTGGACAAGAGTATTTTTGTGAAGAAATCTACACTTCAGTTTTTTATGGAAAAAATGTCCCAGAATATTGGGGCAGGAAAGAGGAAAGCAGAACACTTTGCAAATCTTTCTTATTTATGTATTTATTCATATTTATATACAGCTCTCCTCACTGGGACGACTCAGGGCGCTTCTTTTTTCTTAGCAAAAAGAACATATCTGAAATTTTTCATTTTGATTTAGGAGAACAAAAAAGAAAAAGATTTATACCTCTGTTGCAAGAATAAATATTTGAAACTAAAATAAGTGAATAGTCACATATATCCTGAGTAAAAGTTTTTCTCCATCTTCTTCTTCCTTGTCTAGGCCAGATGCAAAACTGCCAAAATGTAGGCACTTTTTGATGAGTTCATTCTGCAGTTTCTTTTAACAGAAGAATACATAAACTTAAACTCAAGAATCTTTGCAATTAAACATATTGATTTCAATGTGTATCAGTAGGATGAGAACTTGTGCCATTTATTTCTGGAAATTTGTCCTTCATCATTATTAGGAGGTTGCATTTCTGGAGCTTGGCTTTTTGTGGGAAGACAGTGACATCTGCTGGATGCTTTGTGTATTAAGTATGCATTGACATGGTGCTTTCCTTTGTTTAGAACTCATTCCATGTAATTGCTGTTCACCAACTCTAGCTATGACAGTATTCAGAGATCTACCTTTAGAGACCTTATCAAGCCTAATTGACTCCAAGAACAAATATTTCAAGTTAAATCTGAAATAACATAACTTGAATTTGTCCCAGTCTGTGATACCATATAAAATGCTTGTGAGACAATCTGTATATTTTATTTAGAAAACATATTTTTAGAAGATAGGCTTGATGAGTATTCCATTTTATAGGGTTGTCACCAGGATACTGCATTTTGTATGATAATGTACAGTACAGTAAAACCTCTGATAATGCTAAAACTTGGTTCACCAAATCTTAGTGTTGTCCGATTTTAAATGTTGTCTGATGCATCGGATAACGTTAAAATCCTATGGGATGCTTCGGATAACATTAAAACTCCATAGAGATACATTGTAACCGTCACAGGCTTTAGCAAACGTTATCCTATGAATCCCATAGGATTTAATGTTATGCAATGCAATTTTTTTTCCAGATTGCTTAACATTATGCAGTTTTAGTGTTATCTGATGCAAACGTTATCTGAGGTATTACTGTACTTGTATATCCTATTCCCTTAGCAAAATTACTTATAAATCCCATTTATCTGCCAGCTTCATCTGGGATGTGTAAGATACCGTCTCCCATATGGTTTGCTAGTTTCCAGAGGCACACTTTAACAATAATAATAATAATAATAATAATAATAATAATAATAATAATAATAATAATAATAATAATAATAATAAACAGTTGTCAAAGATGGAATATGGGATATTAATTAATGTTACACTTCTGCATTATAGCAAGTACAATACAAAAGCAGAAATAAGTGGCTCTCTGTGGATAATAGTAAGTGTCCGTTAACATTTGAGTCAACATGTCCCACTCAAACTTAAGTGAGGTTATATTTTTCTAAGTAATATCTATCAGCCCAATTAAAGCATTTCAGGCCTGTCAGTTTCCTTAGAACTTTGAAGGGATAGAGCGGGGGTTCTCAACCTATAGCCTGCAGTTCAATTCCAAATCATCTGGCCCACAAACTTGCTCCAGCTGCTACTGCTGCTGCTGCCACCTCAATCCTTGTCTCCTCCACTTGGCTTGGTGTGTCCCTAACGACACTGCAGCAGGGCAGATGTTGTAAGCCTTACACCACCCCGAGCCAAACACCCACCCACCCCACCTATCTGGCCCACCAACAGTCTAAGAATGATCTGTCTCCCAGCTTTAAAAGGTTAAGGACCCTTGAGATAGAGCAGGGGTTCACAACCTACAGCCCATGGGCCAGACCCAGCCCATGGCAGCAAGTCATCCGGCTCATGGCAATGACCCCAGAAATGGACATGTTTATGACAGCCATAAATGCACCCATGCATGTGCAAACACACCCACCACAGTTTACGGCAGCGTTTACGGTTGGGAGAAACCACATATCCATCCCACTCAGCTGTCTGAGGGTGTGTGGTCTGGCCTGCAGTGGGAAAATGTTGATAGGGTAGACCCTAAGAACCTTCATGGTTCATTTTGATAGTTAAAAGTTAAGGTTCTGCTGCTAGTAAATATTTCCTGATACGTCTACATGTGTACATGTGTACAGTTGTGTTGTCCTGTGGGAACCCTCATAAACTTTTCAAGGTATGTGAGATATTTAAGGAGTGATTTTACTTCCTGCCCTTTGTCCCCAGTAAGCTCCCATAGCCAACCATCAAAATCAGCATTGGTCTCTCTGTCCACTATACTAGATCTACAGTACTTCATAATTCACTAATGATTACCCTGAAATGTCACAAGCCAGGGGCAGAACAACAAAGTTCTCTTGTTATTCTTTGAAGGAGCACATCCTAATTGTAAAGCCTTATTGTAATTATGAGACTTTTTGGTTTGCTGATTTTATTCTCAATCCTCTTGAAAGCAGGTGATTTCACAAAGCAAGCAGGGTAACTGCTGATTCTGTTGCACTCCCTGAAAAACAAGTCTGTTTTCTGTACATCGCAGGCCGCTCCATTCTAACTTTTTCAGATTGAAAGAGTTGCTCCTCTCTCACTCATTTTCAATGGAAGAAACGTATTAGAAGGGCTTACTCCGTAGCAGAGATTGGCAACTTGTGTGTGTTCTATTAACCTATTTGTGTGGCCTTCTAAGGATCTTACCACTATGGATGGGATTTTCTGTCTCACAAATACAGTAAAACACTGGATAACGATTGGATCGGATAACGCTAAAATCGCATAACGTTAAGTAATCTGGGGAGGAGAATTGGATCGAATAACGTTAAGGTCCTATGGGATGGATCGGATAACAACCGCTAAACCCTATACAGTTACAATGTATCTCTATGGAGCTTTAACGTTATCCGATCCATCCCATAGGATTTTAACATGGATCAGATAACACTAAAAACCGGATAACACCAAGACTTGTGGAACCAAGTTTTAGCGTTATCCGATGTCTTACTGTACTATGATTCTATGGTCTAGCAAGTCTACCTACTTTGCAGGCACCTTTCATACACCTCAATGTTTGGTGTACAGTATCTAAGAGGAAGGCCTAATTTAGAAAGCTTTGAAGGCAAAAGCTGGGCCATGCTCTGCCCAAGAAAGCTCCCAGTTAGTATTGGAGCAACAAAAAAAGGAAGCTTGGCCTACCTACGTTTCAGAGCCTTCTAATTCAGGTGTTTTTGAGGTGTTCGAAGGGTGTTTGTTTTTATTTGTTGAACAGCAAATATCGGTAGGACTCATTGTGCCCCAATATTTGACCCATAGACTTGCTTGGGACTGTTTCCCCCTCTAGTTTAGTACATAGGCTAAGGAGCCCTGGCGGCGCAGTGATTAAACTGCTGTACTGTAGCCAAATGTTGTGAGTTCAATCCTGATGGGGATCCAGGTTGACTCATCCTTTCATCCTGCTGAGGTCAGTAAAATAAGTAACCAGCAGGTGGGGGCAAAATGTGAATTACCTGTAAACTGCCGACACTAAGTGCTATAAAGGTAAAGGTTTCCCTTGCTCGAAAGCCAGTTGTATCCGATTCTAGGTTTTCAGTACTCATCTCTGTTTCAAAGCTGAAGAGCCAGCACTGTCTGCTTCTGCAGACATTTCCATAGTCATTTGTCAGGCATGACTAGATACTGAAGTGCATGGAATTCCATTTACCTTCCCACCGAAGTGGTCTCTATTTATCTACTTGCAATTTATTGCCTTTGAACTTCTAGGTTGGCAGGAGCTGGGACAAAGATGGCGCTCATTCCGTCCTGCAGTACTCGGGAATCGAACTGTTGACCTCCCGCCTTCCAGTCAGCATCTTAGCCACTTGAACCACTGTAGTCCCACTAAGTGCTATGGAGTGGCATATAAGTATAATTGCTATTGCTAATTAATAATCTAAGAGACCTTAAATTTTTAGAGTCACTGGTTGTAAAGAGTACCAAAATGACTAAATATTTTCTTTCTCTTGCATCATTCTGTTAGTAAGTAATCTGGCACCGTATGCACTTACATATTTTCCAGCTTCATGCTATATTTTGCCTCCTCCAAGATAGTGCAGTGAATAATATGGATATAACAAAACTGATTTATTCATGCTAACAGAACCCAATTGCATATAGAGTACCCTTATTGCCTGTCTGTTTTAGTCCTGTCACTTCTAGAACACACTTCCAGAAAGAAAATTATATACATTGGCAATTGCAATATAAATATTCATACAGGCATTTTATTTAAAAATGACAGTTTGGGTAACAACTTCTTTTTCTGTCTTTAATCCTTGAATATTAGAGTATGTTCAAACATTTTACCCACTGAATGGGCAATATTGCACAATAATGGAGTCCAAGCAGAAATGAGTTTTTTTGTTTTTAAAGAAGGAGGTGTTAGAGATTCTGATTATGTCAGTCTTGCAAACTAAAAGTACAGTGCTATTTGAGTTAGTACATATTCTGTTTTTTTAATAATTGCATAATTTTATAACTTGGAACTGTTTTAATTTCTTTTAGCTTAACTTTTAATTATTGTATTGGTTTATATTTTAACTGTGAATAGGGTATCGTAGATTGATTTGTGGTTTTGTATTGAGTTGTGGTTTAGCTATGTATTTTTAGATTGTGTATGTAAGCCGCCCAGAGTTGGGTTTTTTACCCGATTGGGCGGGATAATAAGTTGAAGGAAAAAAAAAATGAAGGAAAAAAAACCACACAGTTCCATATAAATCCACGGCATAATGATTTTTCATCCCTCTATGATTTATGGGGACAAAGTAAGGGGGCTGAGCTGTATCTTTAATATTGACAGAAATTAAAGTTATTTGTCCTGTTTGCATTAAAAACTAGCAGATAAAGAGAATTAGCTAATCTTTTTTTATTCCTAAGATTTCTTGCTGTTGCTGTTTTATATGTTTAATTTTGCCGTGCCACATTGGATTATCTACAATTTATATTGCAATTATTACTAAATTAATATTTTTCAATGCCACAACCTGACGGGTCAAGGATTTTATGTTGAAAAAGAGAAAACAGCAGTTCAGTAGGGCAGAAGTGGCTAAAGATTTCCTTGCTAGTACTGTACTGTTCAACAGCTATTTCACCTTGTAACATAAAGGGTTTTAGAGCACTGCTTCCCAACCATTTTTTTGGCCATGCCCCACCTAAGCATCTCTAAAATCCTGATACACCCACCTCCCTATGACATATAATTCCTATTATTCAAAAAATGAACTCCTGTCCAAGTGGAGGGAAGCCTAAAAGGCCATTCACTGTTACTAATTCATTTTCAAATTTACTCCCCTTAAAAATCAACCCACCCCCCACCCCCCGTGGGATGAGTGCCCCAAGTTGGGAACCATGGGTCTAGAGCACAAGAATTTGAATCTCAATGATATACAATAGCAGTAAGTTCAAAACCTTCATTTTTGTACACTTTCACTTTAAAATAAATTGCATTGAACTCATTAAATGTATTGAATTGTACTGTGAGATGTTTAGATTGGCTGGACAGTGGATAAGGGCTGGATGAAATGTCAAGCAACCTGTGGATATTTTGTAATTAAGCAATCTATAAACTGCCCATCGTTTGTTAAAATGTCTGTAGAATAATGTAATAGAAGAAGAAGGGAAATCCATTATTTCCAGAACCGTCAGTGATAAAATTTGCATAGTTTGGGGTGGAGGTTGACAGAATACCCATTTATGTGATTTGAAAGGGTATTAACATTATACTTTTTTCTGGGGGGGGAATACAGGAGTTGTCAAAGTGGATTATGGAGACGTGTCAGTGAGAAAAGCGCTGAGAGAAAAACTGAAATGCAAACCATTTTCATGGTATCTAGAAAATGTCTACCCAGACTCTCAGATTCCACGCCGATATTTCTCCCTTGGAGAGGTATGGAAAAAAATATATATTGTAAGAATTTGCTTTTGAAAGCCAAGAAAATTTCAAATGAGAAGTAATTTTCCTTATGACATTGTTCAGATTTTACATCACATGTCTGTTTCTAGCGTGTTAAATGATTTATAATCCTGAAAACATAATTAGGCTTCATTATAATGAGATGTAGATTTTGTGTTAGCATAGACAGCCATTTTTCAAAATAAGCAGCATTGGAAGTCTGTATCATATATCCTTCAGTTCTGTTCCACTCAGATTATAGGTCATGTTGTGGCTCATCTTCACATGCTAAAAAAGAGATTCACACTGATATTTTGTCAGGCAGACCCTTTTTGGTACAGAACATAAGACAGTGATAACAGGTACTTTATTGTGACATGAGTGTCTAAAAAACAGGAGCATTAGATGGGTGCATTTTTATGAGCAATCCAATTGTGCTTTTATGCACATTTGTACATGTTTCTTTGGCTTCAGAAAGATAAAGAATGTTACAGTTATTTTATGCAAGTTGCACAAATTGTTTTGAGGGTGGGGGAGAGATTGGTTATCTCATTCTCTTGCAGAAAAGGCAACAACTCTTAACAGTGGTACAGTCCTTAGCAGGTTTCTTCACTGTGACAAGGCAGCCTGTCTCAATCAAAACAAGACATTGGTCAAGTTTCTTCATGTTTGTAGCTCAAAAGCACTGCTAGCAAATTATGCCAGATTGATAAATTCTTAAAATATTTGGAACAAGGAGAAATTAATAAATCATATAGTGGTCTTCTGAACCTGGTTTTGAATGGGCTCAGACCAAATTTTATTTTTACCCAGGTCTGTTCACTCTGGAATTGTGTTGTTTAATCTCAGTGGCTGATTAAAATAGGGTCTCCAGATTCCCACCTGTGGCTTTCATTGTCATTATCTTCTAGCCCAGTGTTTCCAAAACTGTGTTCCATGAAACACTGATGGACTTTAATTCTCAGAAGCCTAGGTCAGTACATTGGCTGATCAGTGTTTTGGTGAGTTGACTTAAGCTTCTAGGAATTAAACAAAAATTAGAAAACACTATCTAGCTAAAAGTATTATGGAAAGGAATTATATTAGAAAATTAGCTTTGTGGCAAGAAACATAGAATTGGGAAAGAGTGTTTCTATTAGCAGGAGGTTTACATTCTGAGCACTACCATGGATATGCTCCAGATTGTTCATTGTCACTAGGAATCATGGGAAATCTAGTTCCCATTGTTCTGTGACATCAATAGATGTCACCATATAAATCCATATGTGGCATTCAGGCCTCTCCATAGTTATTATTCTTCCTTGGGCTAAAATGGCTAAATTCTGTTTTGACTATTTGGACCCATATACAGCAACCAATATTATCAGATTAAATTACTGAAATAATATCCAGGTATCTTCTGTGTTTAATTTTTAAACCTTGCAGATGTTTTGTTTGAAATATCTTTCTGTGATGTGTCTGTGAGAAATGTGGGGAGGTGCTTGATTTACCTCTGAAATTAAATCACTACGTAATTCCGGAATAATAAGTGATCATGCAAGGTAATGTATACTGTGATTGACAGTCATACCAAGTTTTTAAAAAGAAATCTAGTACTTCCAGACCATTTTAAAAAACATGCATAGTAAGCATGAAATAATAAATTTCTGCCAAATCATGGTCAGATGAGTAAAAGCAAGGTAAGTGAAGTTATAAAACCATCATTAAAAAGATCATATTTTCACAGAGGAGTTCTGGGTTTCTATGGAAACAGGAGACTTTCAAAACAGCATTCTTGAAAGAAGACTGCTTGTCAGTTTCAGCTGCTATTTGGCTACTGAGTTTATGGGGTTTGCTTCCTTCCCAGTACTGCTGCAGGGTATGGTATATATAGAGACCTGATGGTGCAGTGGTAAAATTTCTGTACTGCAGAGAATGTCTCAATGTTAACAGCCTTATATCTTTCCAAGATCGGTAAAATGAGTACTGTACTTAGCATTTGGGGGGCAAAATGCTAATTATTCTGTGAACCACCCAGAGAGTGCACTAAGTTCTATGGGATGGTCTAAAAGTGTAATTGCTATATAGCAAAACCACTGGTTGCAATAGAACCTAGGCAACGACCAAATGAAAAATCACACCAAAAAGTGATGTACAGTAGTATCTTTGTTTTTTTGTTTACCAAAAAGTTAGAAAACTGCTTTAAGTACCCGTGCAACCTCTGCAACACAAACCTATGCATGCCTACTCAGCAGGAAGCTTTGTTTTGCAGCAATTAAATGATGCTTCATGCAAAAAGAATACAGATTGTGCCAAAGGTTTGAGGCATAGAGAGAGGTGCTCGTTTTTTCCACTCCATGAAAATATAAAAGACAGTGATTACTTTTCTTTACTGCACTTTTATGCCACATTTCTCCCAGCAATAGGATTCAAGTGGTTAATTGAATCTGTTTCAAGCAGAGAAGAGAAATAAAGAAAAATAGGATGATGCTTAAACCAGAGATTAATGTTGGGTTGTCCATTAAGAATTATGACTACCAGACTGGAGATAGGGTCTTTCTCTTGTTAAGGCATGCCTGCCACTTGTCCATGGAAATGTCTTCAGAGGCAGATAGCACTGGCTCTTTGGCTGTAAACGGAGATGAGCACTGAACCATAGAGTCAGACACGACTGACCTTCAAGCAAGGACTACCTTTACCTATCATGATGGCCAAGATTTTTTTTTGTATCCTCTAACACTTATTATCATCCCCTGCCTTTTTGGATTTGTAGTCTCAACGATGAGAACTTCTGATAAACTTTAAAGCTTATTTCTAGTGCTGTCCCATAAATCTCCCTCATGTTGGCTTTTCTTCTATTTGATAGAAAAGAAATAACTTTTGAAAATAATTTCAAAACAGGAGCAATTATCTTAGGTTATGTGACAAAGTGAGGTGTCTTAGGTTATAAGTCAATGTCTTGGTTTTTCATTGTACCATCATCTCTGTGATAGCTTTTAGTCTCCTCAGGGAATAACATCATCAGGATTCTTTTGGATTATTTTGGTTCAAAAAGGATGGGTAGCCAAGAAATCTACAGAGTAATAAAGAGACGTGTGATCAAAAGAGAAAAATAAAACCAAATGGAGCACTCTCAGACATCTTGCAGTGTTATGGGAATCTCAAACCTATCACCAAAATGAATTCTAAAGAGACATGAGAACAGGTCAGAAAAACTGGAAGCCTCTTTTGGGAAATTGGACGTCAAATTTTGACACACCATCAGTTTCCCTTTTTTTCTGGAACCATACACAACACTTCACTCTCTCATGCTCATTACAAATTTTTCAGGGAAGTATCTTCTGCAGTGAAGGTAGAATGTATCTACATCACCCCCTCCAAAATGCAACTAGGGGAAGGATCTGCATCCTGTGGATCAGAAATTAGTTCTAAGCCAACTTTCCTCAGAAGGCATAAGTCTTAGAGACATTATGATATTTTCTTTTTCTCCTTCGTGTTGTTTGGGGATGCACACTGATGGGTTCTGCGCCTGCGCTGAATCCGGAGCGGAGCTGGAAAGCTGATTGGATAAAGAGTTTTGAATGTGGGACCGCCCACCATGCCCAACCCCTTTAGGCGCCATTTCGCGCTCTCCCCTCAGTTTGCTTTTTTCCGCTGCGCAAGCAGGAGCCTGGAAAAAAAGCTGTGAGTACTTTGCTGAGATTGTCTCAGAATCTTCCAATTTTTCCTACTTTACAATTTTTCTCGGACTAGGGGACTTGTTCCCTTGGTCCTCGTGTGGCTGGGGCTCGCCCTCAGCCGCCGTTTAAAAAAAAAAAAAAAAAAGACCAACATCTCGTGTCGGGGCCTCCCGGCCGGGATAATTTTTTCTCTTCGGCCATCTACTTCGGTGGATGGCCTCAGCGGCAGCGTTCAAGCAGTGTCCGTCCTGCAAGAGAAAGTTCCCTAGCTCGGACGGGCACGTGCGTTGTCTTCGCTGCCTCGGGGAGAGTCACCAGGTCCAGACCTGCGAAGTCTGTCGCGGCTTCTCGAAGGCCGCCATCAAGAACCGCCAGTACCGCCTTCAAGCCTACCTCATGGAGGCCGCACTGGCACCACCGGCTCCCCCAGCTCCAGAGCAGGCCGCTTCCACGTCTGCTCCTTCAACCTCCGCTTCTTCTTCCAGGCCCTCGGCCTCTGAACTGTTCAGGCGGAAGAAGGAGCAGGAGAAGAAGAAGAAAGACAAAAAAGAGAAAAAGAAGCGCCGTAGCTCTTCGTCTTCTCTTCCTCCGACCCCGGCACCGGCTCAACTTTCGCCGCCACGCTCCCTAGCATCCGCCCCGGTCGCAGCTCCACCTACGCCGGGTAGGATGTCGACCGAGGCCCGGGACGCCACGCCGGAGAGGGCCCACAGCCCTCCACCGCCGCCGGAGACTCCTCCACCTGTACCACCGCACAGGTCTTCCTCCCTCCGCAGTCCTTCCGTGGTTCCTGGTCCGGCTACCGAACCGCCGCCCCAGTTGAGCCTCATCGCCCCGTACATCGAGGCGATGGTGCGGAAACTGCACACCGAGCTCTACGGCCCGCAGACGACACCGTGGGAGCGCCCTCTGCCCTCACCACCAGCCACGGAAGCACCACCGCTCCGTGAGGAGGGCCCCGCACCGAAGCGGCAGAGGGTGGAACAGGCGCGGTCGGAGGCCTCTCTCCCTCCGTACCAGCTGCCTTTGCCGGGGAGCGATCCGAGATCCGCCAGGCCGTACTGGTCGGACTCGGACCCCGAGGTCTACCTGCCACCGCCCAGCGTCTCGGCGCGGTCAGGAGACTCCGACTCGTCGGATCAGGAGGAGGAGCAGCATCAGCCACCGCCGGTTGCGGTCGACAAGTCCCCGGACGACAACATCGGCGCCGTCCACGGATCCCAGCCGGAGGATTTGAAGACCTACACCGGACTGATCACTCGCCTCGGATCCACCCTTGGGATTCGGGCGGAGGCTCCCCCGGACGACTGTGAGGATGTCGTCTGCGGCTTGGCCGACCGCAAGGAGTTGGTCCCCGTCCGCCTCGGACTGCTCCCTAAGATTGCGAAAGCGGCCAAGGAGGTGTGGAAGAAGCCGGTTTCTTCGCACTCCGTATCCAACAGAGTGGACTCTATGTACAGACTGCTGGACGATTCCAACTTTCTGCACATTCACCCGGCACCGAACTCCCGAGTGGTCAAGGGCTCCCAACACCGGACGCCGATCAGCAGCACTCCCATCCCGTCGACCCAAGAGGGGAAGAAGCTGGACGCACTGGGCAGGAGGGTCTACGCCAATGCCTCCTTGTCCTTCCGTGCGTCCAACTACGCGACGGCCATGGGAGGCTACCAGTGTCGACTCTGGGAGCAAGCGGAGTCGTTCAAGTCCCTGCTGCCACCTGATCGACAAGCGGACTTTGAAAAACTCTGCATGGAGGGCAACCACCTCTCCCTCCAGCAAATCCGCACCGGCCGCCACGTCACCGAGTCGGAGGCAAAAACTTGGCCTCCGCCATCCAGCTCCGTCGCCACGCCTGGCTCCGTTCGGCTAACCTGCAGGACGATGTCAAGCGGCTCGTGGAGGAGCTCCCCTTCGATGGCGAGGGCCTCTTCGCCAAGGAGACCGACACCTCCTTGGGAGAGCTGAAAGGGGACTACGCCACAATAAAACAGCTCCGCCCTCCACACCGTGGGTCCGGCCGTTACCATCAGGACCAGCCGTCGACGTCTCAGGCGGGCCCATCCTATCAACCTCGCCCGCCACAGAGACAAGGGGACTACTCCCGGTACCAGCCCTACCGGCAGCGCCAACAACCCAACCGTCCACGCTACCAGCAACGGCCTCAGACTGGCAAGCGTACGGAACGGAAGGGCAAACAACGTGTTTGACTCTTCCGTGACCGAGACTCTACCCTACCGCCCCCTTTCCGACTACCTATCGGCGTGGTCTGCCATCACCACAGACCGATGGGTTTTAACCATCTTAGACTCTGGCTACGCGATCGAGTTCGAGAGATGCCCTACTGTCGGACGGATCCGCATCACCGATCCATCCCCACCGCTCCAGGAGGAACTAACAGCTCTCCTAGAGAAGGGCGCCATAGAGCCGGTCGCAGCGTCGGAGTCTCACGAAGGGTTCTTCTCCCGATACTTCCTTGTGGACAAAAAAGACGGGGGGGCACGTCCCATCCTGGACCTCCGTCTTCTCAACAACCATATCGACGCGAGGAAGTTCCGGATGGTAACCCTTCACTCCATCCTCCCGCTGATCAACCACGGGGACTGGTTCACCGTCATCGACCTGAAGGACGCCTACTTTCACGTGTCCATCAGGAGGGAACATCGTCGTTTCCTCCGATTCCAGGTGGGCGGCAACATCTACCAGTACACATGCCTACCCTTCGGCCTCTCCACCGCTCCGAGGGTATTCACGAAGTGCATGGCACCGGTGGCTGCTCATCTGCGACTGCAAGGCGTCCAAGTGTTCCCGTACATAGACGATTGGTTGATCTGCTCCCCGACCCAACAAAAAGCCAAGGACGACGTTGCACATTGCCTCGCCCTTATGCAGAGCCTCGGTCTGCGGGTCAACTTCAAGAAATCCCAGTTGACCCCCACTCAACGAATAGAATACATCGGAGCCGTTCTAGACTCTCTGGCTCTAAGAGCCTACGCCCCAACCAAACGTCTGCTCGACATCCGCACAGTGGTGGCACGGATCCAGGGCAGACGTCGGGTCCGTGCGAGGGACGCCCTCCGTTTGCTAGGACTCATGGCGTCGACCACGGCGGTGGTCTCGCACGCCAAACTCAAGATGCGCTCCCTCCAGTCGTGGTTCCTCTCCTCCTTCAACGGCACCCACGACAACCTCGGGAAGTGGCTCACACCGACTCCCGAACTCCGAGACCAGTTAAACTGGTGGACAATGGACCAGAATGTGACCGCGGGGAGACTCTTCACCCTTCCCGCACCGTCCATCCAAGTCACCACCGACGCGAGCACCCACGGATGGGGTGCGTGCTGCCGCGGACTACGGATTCACGGCATATGGACACCCGAGGAAGCCGACCACCATATCAACTTCCTCGAGCTGCTAGCGGTGTGGAAGGCGATGAGGTCCTTCAGACCGTCGATCGCGGGCAGTGTGGTGCAGATCGCCTCGGACAACACCACGACACTAGCCTATCTCAACCGGCAAGGAGGGACCAAGTCTCTCTCCCTCCTCTACCTGACCGTCCAGATGTGGGAGTGGTGCCTGAAGGTACATGTGTTCCCCATAGGTGTCCACATCCAGGGCACCCTGAACTCCGATGCAGACTCCCTGAGCCGCAAAGGGACGGCAATGCACGAGTGGGAACTGGACGAATCGGTGTTCGACCGCCTGTGCCGACGGTGGGGCACACCGACCCTAGACGTTTTCGCGTCACAGACCAACTCCAAGTGCCGCCGTTACTGCTCCCGAGCAGGGATCGGCCACGGATCGGAGGGCGATGCCTTCATGGTGCCGTGGCACCAGGAACTGCTGTACATGTTTCCACCGATCCCTCTCATCCAACGGGTCCTGATACGGATCCGTGCGGAGAACGCCTGGACGATCCTGGTTGCCCCGTCCTGGCCGCGCCAGCCGTGGTTCCCACTACTCCAAACCCTGGCTTGCGATCGTCTCCGCCTACCCACCGATCCGAATCTCCTCCGCATGGAAGACGGTCGGATCCTTCACTCCGATCTGCCGAGCCTACACCTGACGGCCTGGCTTATCCGCCCAACATAGCACGGATCCTTGATCTGTCAAGGAAACCTTCCACACGGAAGTCCTACGATGCCAAGTACCGTCGCTTCACTGACTTCCTAGCATCCAGCGACCGCACCGTGGACTCCGCATCCCTGCAGGATGTCATGTCCTACCTCCTGCACCTCGCCGAGTTGGGATCCGCACATTCATCATTAAAGGTCCACCTAGCTGCTGTGGTCGCCAAGGCCCCACCTTCTTCAGTATTGTCCTCCGCCTTCAGAGACAAAACTGTTAAAAGGTTCCTTCAAGGGCTACGCAACGCCTATCCTCCAGTGAAGATACCACCCCCTCAGTGGTCCCTCACTACAGTGCTCACCGCACTCACGAAGGCACCCTTTGAACCCATGGCTTCGGTGGACATTAAATTTGTCTCCTACAAGACTGCTTTCCTTGTAGCTATCACTTCTGCCCGACGGGCAGGGGAGCTGGCAGCCCTTCGGTCTGACCCTCCTTTTCTCAAGTTCTACCCTGACAGGGCAGTATTGCACCCAGATCTGACATTCCTGCCCAAGGTCCTGACTGAATTTCACCTGGCCCAAGCCATCACGCTTCCAGCATTCTTCCTGAATCCCTCGTCTCCACAAGAGAGAGTGTGGCACTCGTTGGATGTCAGGAGGGCTTTGCTGTTTTACACCCAGAGGACTGCGTCCTTCAGGAGAGCAAAACAACTGTTTGTGGCTTATGGTGGCAAGACTAAGGGACAGCCTCTGTCTGCCCAGAGACTATCTAAATGGATCTCAGGTACCATTTACCTGGCCTATCAGATGTCATCCCTGCCACCTCCGCCTCATGTCCGGGCTCACTCCACCAGGACACTGGCTTCCTCCACTGCATTCCTAGAGGGCATCCCGATGGAGGATATCTGCAAGGCTGCCACTTGGTCCAGGTCCTCCACCTTCATCACCCACTACCGGGTTGATACAAGGTCCGCCCCTGATGTCAGACGGGGCAGGTCCATCCTGACGGCTGGTCTCCGATCCTCTTCGCTGATGACCGCCCATCCATGATGCCATCGCGCTCTCCTACATCTCAGGACGCCGGCTGCCCACCATCCAAGTAAGTGAGCTTGTTAGTCACCCATCAGTGTGCATCCCCAAACAACACGAAGGAGAAGGACAGGTTTCACTTACCAGTAACTGTCGTTCTCCGAGTATGTTGTTTGGGGATTCACACAACCCAACCCTGCCTCCCCTCAGGGCTGCCGGCCTGAGATGGCCTTAGGCTTAGCGGGCAGCTTTAATATCAAACTGAGGGGAGAGCGCGAAATGGCGCCTAAAGGGGTTGGGCATGGTGGGCGGTCCCACATTCAAAACTCTTTATCCAATCAGCTTTCCAGCTCCGCTCCGGATTCAGCGCAGGCGCAGAACCCATCAGTGTGAATCCCCAAACAACATACTCGGAGAACGACAGTTACTGGTAAGTGAAACCTGTCCTTCTTGCACCTCTGCAATAAAAAGTGGCTTTATCCAGCCTTCTATTTCTTTGTTTGCTGCCCTCAGTGGCAATGGAGAAGAAACAGGAACAAAAGTTATGAAGCAACCAGCACTGATAGTGAACCTCATTCCTGAGAACTTCAGGTGTTGTGCACCCAATTTCTCTGGATGCAGATTGAGTGGAAAAATTTAAGAGGCCAGTCACACACTGCTATATTTTTTTTATCTTTAAATACAGCCAGTTCTGTCTTAAAAGGCTCACTTTCCATGCAGTTATTCTTCCATAAAGTGTTTTATAACAAGACAGTGGGCAGATTTATTTATTTATTTATTTATTTATTTATTTTGGGGGGGAGAAATCAGCATCAGGTTTGTTAACTAAAGTCAAACAAGGTAGATGCACAGAAAAACTGGCTCAGTGATGAAAACAAAGTTTACATTTAGACTTAAGATGGATATTGTGGTGCTAGAATGAAGAGTAGGGTAGAATGAGTGTCAGACTAGGGCTCAAGAGAACTTGGCTCAAATCTCTGCTTGGACTTGGAAAGTCTCTGAGGATGTCAAGGGTAAGCCACTCTTTGAAGAACTCACATACAGTTGTACCTCGCTTAAAGAGCATAATGTGTTCCACAGGATTGCTCTTTAAGCGAGTTTGCTCTTTAAGCGAAACACCATTGCAAGTGACCAATTGTGACTTCTGGTGGGGGTGATTGTGAACTCCGATTTATTTGTTAAGCAAATTTTTGGTTGGTTTTATTTGTTAAGCGAAGTGAACATTCAGAGAAAATTCTCTTTAAGCGAATTACTCTTTAAGCGAGGTGCTCTTTATGTGAGGTTTGACTCTACCTTGGAAAACATATTAGAGCTTTCATAAGCCAGAAGTAACTTGATGACATATACCTGTATTAATGTTATTAGCACAACATTTTACTTGTCTGCATCTTCTCTTTCCTTCAACAGTAACTAATATTTGAAGCAATTCAAATCTGCAATGCTTTTCATTCTCTCTCTTGGCAGTTTCCTTCTGTTAAGAATACCCCACTGAAAAGCTAACTGTAGCCAACAGGCAGAATAATAAAGGAGTCCATCAGCCTACATCATACTCTGTAAAATCAAGTCATTTTTGCTTATTTTTGGAGGTCTGGTCAGCTTTTCACTTTTAAAATGCAATTGTGCCACCTTTTAGGTTTTACAAGTAGAACATCTGTCAGCCCAAGTTAGAGCAAAAACATGTGTCTTTATTACATTTATTTTCCTGTTCAAGATGTATTGATCTGGCTCAGGTTTCTCTTATCCAGTGAATATCTGCTGAATACAGTGGCTAGATTGCTTGCTATTTTTACATGCAGACATTTTGCTGAAGAACATAGGGAATTACATCTGCAGTCATATCTTCTAATTTTGTGATGCCCATTTAAATCCATTGATATGTGTAGGGTTAATTTTTCTCTCTTCCTTTGAAAAACAGTAGTACAGCCTTCACTGAGTTTTCTGTACACTAAAAAATGTATTATGTTCTTAGCACTGACATAAAATCCAGCAAAATAATGAAGATACATATATATAGTAGTGAGCAGACAGAAAGATGGCTGTATGGTTTTCATACCATACCACTTAGTACTTTCAAGAAAGAAGTTACAGGGCAAAATTCAGTTGAGTAACTTTGTATCTGGTACAAATTGGATCAGGCACAGAAAATGTTTGATTTCTAATAATTAAATACTTTGTATACCTTTCAGGGTACATGGTGGGGGCCTTTAAAACAAAAATTGCCATGGATTGATAATAGATGTCAAGCTCCAGGCAGCATAAAATCTTATGGTTATATTTTTGTTATTTTCAAAGCCCCACCCCATCCTAAGACTTTTTCAGATAAAAAGAGAGACAAGAGAAAACTTCAAAAAGTGGGGAAACAGGAGGCTTTTAATTAGTAGCACTTAGACAATTCAAGTTACAAAGGTACGAAACAAGATTTTGCCCATTGCTTGCGGCCACCTCTGCTGTCAATCATGATAGAAATAAAAGAGCTGCCGAAAAAAAGGAAGATAGTGAGAAGACATTCACAAACCCCAGCCAGCCCTTCAGAATCTGACTTGTTTTGAAATGTTTGTTTCAAAATATCATTTCAAGTTATGCCATTTCCCTTCCACCAGCGTAACTAGGATTTTAACATCTATATGAATACAGTAATACCTCGGATAACGCTAAGACTTGGTTCCACAAGTCTTGGTGTTATCCGATGCATGTTAAAATCCTATGGGATGGATCGGATAACATTAAAGCTCCATAGAGATACATTGTAACCGCACAGGCTTTAGCAGTGTTATCCGATGCATTTCATAGGACCTTAACGTTATTCGATCCAATTCTCCTCCCCAGATTACTTAACGTTATGCAATTTTAGCGTTAACCGAGGTAAACGTTAACCGAGGTATTACTGTACTGAAAATTTATTAGAAACCTCAAAGTAAACTAGAGATTTGCCTACACAAGGAAGCTCTGCCTGGTTCGGTTATGCTAAATTGGCACACTTCCAGTGGTAATGATCTTTACAACATAACCTGCAAATTACTACATGGAAGTGGTACTTATGTGATTAGAAGCAAAGGCCTAAATTCAGTTGGTAGTTCCAACTGGTGTAGACCCACAGAAACAATGGGAATTATATAATGTTTCTCTGTTGTTACGTGCCACATCATTATTTCCAACTTTTGGGCTAAAATCCTGCTACTTGGTAACTTGTACTAGAGAATGTTTATGAAGGAATGAGGTTTTTTTACAGAGATATTCCACTGATTATAGGGAGACACTTAGCAAGCTTTTCTGTCCTTTATGGATACTTAAAGGCCAGAATAGAGGCCCTGGAAAGGTTTTCTTTTTTTAACAACAATTTCCAGTATCTACATGTGTGCTAGGGAATTCTGGAAGCTGTAGTCTAATAAAATAAAATAAAAATTAAAGTTATTGTTGTGTATTGGATCAAATCTATATGGTTAGGCTCATGAAGTGACTTCTCCCGTATGTGTGAGAGAAAAGTGTGTCCAAGAAAAGTGCAGCATATGTCTTTCATTATTCCATTGCTCTTCCTGTCTGGATTATTAAGAGTGTCATGCAACTGTACAATTTAAAAAAAAAGAACAGGTTCTTCTGAACAAACAGTTGTCGTTAATCTAGTGGCCTTCCTAATCTTAAATAATTCAAGGACTTTTAAATTCTTGTCCTATTGTTTCACTGTTTTATTGATCATTATTTTTACTTGTGTCACTAAATCTTTAAATATTTTCCTTGTTTTTCCCCCCTTCAGATCAGGAATGTTGAAACAAACCAGTGCTTAGATAACATGGGACGCAAGGAGAATGAAAAAGTAGGCATATTCAATTGCCATGGCATGGGAGGAAACCAGGTAAAAGTGAATCCTTCTTTTAGAATAATTTCAAAAGTATTCTTGAGGCTCAGCACAAGCCACTAAACCTGAAATTAAGCCCTTGGTATTGAGTAAGGATTTACTTTAAATTAATGAAATCAATCCTGTTGTTATAAATTTGATGCCAGGAAAGCTGGATAACATCATCATCAGCAAGGGGTACATTTAATTCAATTAAAGGGGAGGGGATCCTATTCCCTGTTTCAGATTCCCAGCCTCCCTGTGTATTTCTTTTGCCTTTGGGAGACATTTGTGGGCTTCAGGATAAGAAGGGAAGCCTTTAATATAAGAAAATTGCTGTAGGATCACTGTCAGCATGGTGAAATTGAGACTAGAAATATTTCTAGGTTAAAGTGAAACAGAAGTTATGTTTGCTGTGTATTAAAAATGATAATGCTAGAAATAATTAGTACTACACTTTTAAGAAGACTGTGTATGCTACCCAGTCCCACCTCTGAAAGCTTCTTTGAGATTCAACAGCCTTTCATGGAAGCTTATTCCTCTGTTCATGAAATGTGACCAGTGTTAAGAATTAATGTGACTGTATCCAATTGCCTTTGGTGAACAAGTCCTCCCCATCTTTTACTAGGGGCTAGATCCGATGCCAAACAACCAGTGGTATCAGGACTTTCTCCCCTCAGGTCATCCAACTTGACTTTGTCATCTAAAAACCTGTTCAAGAGTTTTGCAGTTCTCTTGGACATATGCTTAGGTTTCTTGTAGGGTATGGAAAAAAGGGAAGGAGAAATTTCTCTCCCACCTGTACCATTAGCTGCTTCAGATGAAAACACACCATTGGCTTCAACCTAACATTCAGCTTTTTTAGCCTCCTGCTAATTGGCTGTTTCTGGTGCTCTAGTCTGCCTTCTAGTCATTGTTAGTTATTTACATGCAGAATTGGCATATGAAAAGTTTTTCTGTTCCTGTAGCTTTTCATTTCTGACTCTAATGTTCTCCTTTTCCACCAATTATGTTTGGAGGGTAATGAATGAATAACAGCAAAATAAGGAAGAGAGTGTGTGTTGTAATTCCTCTACAGGCAGAAGTATTAAAGATAATACTCCAGTGACAATTAGGGTTCTACCAAGCATGTATGGCACAACAAACTCTGAAAGTAATACTGCCCTTATCCCACTTTCACAGGCTCCAAATGTGACCACAGAAGTGGGAGTGTGATTTTTACTCACCTCTAAGTAATTTTATTAACTACAAGCAATAGTATATATGTGATAGGTTGCTGAATAAAAAACCCATTAATTTAGGGAGGGAGAAGTAACCAGCAATTACATAACCATAGGGACAGGTAGTTGTGTACCGACAAAAATTGTTTCCTACTTAATAATTAAGTCCCACCAGTTTTTCTTGGGTGACAAATTCAGAATACAACATAGAAAATTCCATGCTTATGTGCAGCCTGTCAGAGATGGAAAGAATAAAAAACATTTGAGGTCTTGAAATTTATTTCTGCCCAGCCTACATTCAGTCAATTATAATGAAATCAATGTAAGTGGATGCTGAGTGAATTGGTAGTCAACAATAGTCAAATGATTTTTGTTTTGCCTTCATACATTCCACTTTCCATCTAACACATTGCTCTGATTCAAATTATGCAGGAGGGAGAATTTTACAAGATGTGGCTTTTCCCTTCACATGCTTTGCTCTGATGAGGTGAGTCACCATTGTTGAAATTCTCCCTTCTGTTCAAATTTAAAGGTGAGAGGTCTTCTCAGGGTTTATTCCTATAAATCTGAAACGCATAAAGGATGAAGCAGGAGTTGCAGTGATTTGTATCTTATTTGCCTTTTCAAGAACTATTTGCTAGCCACTAATGTGAAAATTCATTTTACACATATATATCTTCTGTTTAACCATATGTGAACATGTTTTGAAAAGAGCTCTAGGGTAGTATAATTAAATATTAGAACATATGGAAGTAAAATAGGCTTGAATCTGCTTTCCATATTTTCTCTCTAAGGCACTGAAATTGGTAACCGGGTATGATTTGCATTAATTTGCTAATTGGTAATGCAATCAAGTTAAATTTGCACACTTTGCCAAAGGCTGCATTTGGCAATTAATTGGGAAAAGTTGCTTTCAACAATTAAGAGAAAGGACTTTTCCTGTATTATTTATTAGAATATTACAAATCTGCTGAGAGGAGTATTCACAATAATTCTGGAGCTGTGTGAATTTTTGAAATAGTCATCAGATAGGTTGCTCTAATTTTTGTATATCAGAAAACAAAACAAAATAAACAAAATAAAAATAAAATAAAAACACTGTAGCACTTTAAAGACTAATTGCCATATTTTTATTGTTAGCTTTTGTGGATCAAGTCCACTTCTTCAGACAAAGAGTGAAACTTACAGGCATGTTTTTTATACACCAAATTCAGGGGGTCAAAGGGAGAAGGGGTGTGGTCAAGCAAGATGACAGACAAGCAAACACAACAATATAGCTTCACACAGCCAAAAAAAAATCTAATTTTTGTCCACATTTCTTCTGACCAAAGCCCACTCTTAACTCCAACTTGCATTTTGCAGTTTGTTTTTAATTTCCACCTTTAATATACACATATAAATACTTCAGTCTATCTCTCATTTTCCTTTACACTGTCTTTTCCCATTGCATAAAAAATCCTTCAAAACAAGCAAAAAGAGAAGTGTTTTATTACATGAAGGTATCTTATTATACGAAGTGAAATTTACTTTTCTTCCAAATTAAAAAAGGGAATGCATTTCAAGAACATTAATTAGAGTTTAATTAGAAACTAACCTTATTTTTGGGATACAAAATAAATATTACATCATCTGCTGTTACTTGCGTCTGCCTTATCTCTGTACCTCATGTAGACCTGGCTCTGAAGTAAATTGCCATATGGATTTTAGCCATTCCTTTAAAGAAGCTCTTCTAAGCAACAAGTTCATGGAAAATACATATACTTTGTTGATATCAAATTGTGACTAATTAACACAAGCTTGATTATGATGTGCTCTGTTTGGGGACTGTCTGGCCAGACATCTCTCTCTTGTAATGGAGTAGACCGTACAGCCAGCGACTCAACACAGAGTGTTGGGTGGTGGTAAATAACCTGACTCCCTAAAGGCTACAGGCGGATGAACCCCTTTAGGTGGGTTGATGGTCCCCCTCCGTGGAGAAAATGCCACTGGAAACCATCACATTGGGCCCAATGGCAAAAAGAGCAGAGGAGGAACCACTTCACTATTCTGATTCCCAATGATCACAGGGGCAGAAAAGGCCATGCCAGATGGATTGGCTGTAAAAGCACACCTTGTCAATAACCTCAAGGCTGCGGCAGTCCATTTTAGTCCCGGAATCAAATTCTGCATGTCTCATTTCATATGTGCCTCAGGAGGTGTCACTTCATGGCAAGCTGGGATCCACCTTAAACAAATTTATGCCAATGACATTTTTCCTGCCTGGAAAAAATGTATACTCAGGCACAAGTAGCAGCTGACAACAATGGCTCTGTTTGGGGCTGCTTTTGAGATCACCCTGTCTACATACTATAATTTACAAGATATGTAAGCTCTTATTCTCCCCTTTAATAAGACCCGTTAGTTTGGTGGACATGAGAAACAGGGCCTTCTCGGTGTTAACCTCACCACTAGGGAAGTGCTCTGCAATTAAGAATAGACCTACACCACAGGCCTTAAAATAATGTTTCAAATCTGTTCCATGACATCTTTCCATCAAAATGATTTTGTGCTGTTGCCTTTGTAAAAATTGCCTGTCAATAGTGTACTTCTGTGATTTGATGCTTTAAATGTATCCTAAAATATCTTGTCTCATACTGTATATACTTAAAAGATATGCTATTCTTTGAAGAAACATGCACTGTGATCTTTCCGCATCTAAGAGCACTGCAGAAACCAACCTCCTCATACTATCCCTCCTGTGACAGTTTTCTGAAAATACTGCAAGGGGAGAGAACAGGAGCCCTATTCAATTAGTGTTTGTTGAAAATGGGTTCCATCCAATGTATAAAGATCCCAAATCTAACCAACTATATCATTCATTAGACTTCAGCTATTGAGATGAGGCTGGCATGATATTGCAGACACTACAGATAAAGTTTGAAGAGCACATGAGCTGTGCTATGATCACTGACAATTTCACAGTTATTAAGGTAAAGGTCACCTTTGCTCAAAAGCCAGTCGTATCCAACTCTAGGGTTCAGTGCTCATCTCTGTTTATAGCCAAAGAGCCAGGGCTGTCTGGGTTTGCAAACATTTCCATGGACATCTGGTAGCCATGCCTAGCCACCAAAATGCACAGAACACTGGGAGTTGTATTTATTTATTGAATTGATGATGTAAATCACCATTTTTTGGCTCACTAGCACTTAACTCTCAGAATGCAGCTCACATTTGCTTAGGGTGAAAGTTAAGGTGCAAGTGTTTATCAGTACAGCTATATTTTGAGTGAGGAGGAAGAATTATTATGTGTTCTGAATTCCTTTGCTTTGGTTACATATCCATAACTTTTTTTAAAAAAAATTGAAGATATTTTGGTGGGATATGTGCAGAACACACAAGCAATGATGAAATAATATTTTATCAATGTCAAAATAACCTTTAAACTCTTCCAGGTATTTTCATACACTGCTGACAAGGAGATTCGCACAGATGACTTGTGTTTGGATGTCTCTAGGCTCAACGGTCCTGTGATAATGTTGAAGTGCCACCACATGAGAGGAAATCAGCTCTGGGAATATGATGCTGAGGTATTTATTCAAATACTTTCATTAAACATATTCCAATAGTATTGCTGCTATGATGCTAAGACATAAAAACAGATGCAGTCTGACCCAAAATTGACCCTTTGAGCTTAAGCTTTGTAGCTTTTTGCTGTTTAATAAAAAACCTTTTGAATGAGTTTGTACTCCATGTTACCTATATGTTTCTGCAGTGCTGTGAGCCCTTCCACCGTTTTTCAGTTATCCATGGAAAGAAAGCTTCCCTTACCTCACATGTGTGTGGCATGAGACATTTAATTCATGCCCCATAACTGGATGAAATGAATCAGTGGGAAACTCTTCCATAAGTTCCATTGATTCAAATGGAACTACAGTAAAACACCTGTTAATGCT
This sequence comes from Furcifer pardalis, assembly GCA_030440675.1. Taxonomy (NCBI): domain Eukaryota; kingdom Metazoa; phylum Chordata; class Lepidosauria; order Squamata; family Chamaeleonidae; genus Furcifer; species Furcifer pardalis. Next base: position 137,030,667 of record CP126894.1, read on the forward strand.
AAAACTTGGTTACACAAGTCTTGGTGTTATCCGATTTTTAGTGTTATCCGATCCATGTTAAAATCCTATGGGATGGATCGGATAAAGTTAAAGCTCCATAGAGATACATTGTAACCGCACAGGCTTTAGTGGTTGTTATCCGATCCATCCCATAGGACCTTAACATTATTCAATCCAATTCTCCTCCCCAGATTACTTAACGTTATGCGATTTTAGCGTTATCCGATCCAAACGGTATCCGGTGTTTTACTGTACTCTAGTTGTGACTGACTACACTAAAGTAAGTCACAACTAGAGTAGTTCCATTGAATCAATGAAATACATGTAGGAGTTGACTCACTAAATCCTTACTGATTCAACAGACCTTTTCTAATATGAGTTACTGTGGTGAGAAGATAAATATTTCTTTATTGGAACTCTGTGATAGTGTACTTATGCCTACATGCCAGCATATGCATAGTGTATATGTAGGCAAGTGCTTCAGGTTCAAAAATTGTTCAGAATCTGCAGCAGTTTGTCAGTTCAGAATCTGAAACTGTTTGTCAGTTTCCTAATGAATCTGAAGTAAGGAACCTTGAAGTGGTACAGTAACACCTTGGATAATGTTTACCTCTGATAAGCTAAAATCACATAACGTTAAGTAATCTGGGGAGGAGAATTGGATCGAATAACGTTAAGGTCCTATGGGATGTATCGGATAACAACCGCTAAAGCCTGTGTGGTTACAATGTATCTCTATGGAGCTTTAACGTTATCCGATCCATCCCATAGGATTTTAACATGCATCAGATAACACTAAAAATCGGATAACACCAAAACTTGTGGAACCAAGTCTTAGCGTTATCCGAGGTATTACTGTACTTGGATTGAATTAAGGCTCTCAAAAGCATTAGCTATTGCTTCACTACTTTGATTTATAAGCTTGAGGGGGGTGGAAACAGCAATGAGTCTCACTGAGAAAATAAAACTAATACTTTAACAGAACCAGGGAGCCCAAAGCAAAAGGATTTTTACAACTTATGCACCAATGAAAAGCTCAAGCTTCATACAAACTCCAGTCCTTGAGCCCCTAGAACAGGGGTTTGCAACCTATGGCCTTCAGGCCAGATCTGGACCCTGACACCATTCCACCCAGCCTGCTGTAATGCCACCAGAAGCTGATGCGCCCACACATGCATAAATGCGCTCACCACCATTTTGTCTGGGCCACAGCACAGTAAAGTTGAGAACCTCTGCCCAAAGATTCTAATCAACCAGACAAATTCTGTTGTCTTGTGACTAGCACCATTTTGCATCTTGGCATGGTGAGGGAGGGTTTCCAGTTTGTTAGAGAGTGCTATTTTGCTTTAAGGGGAGGGGTGTGTTGAGATGTTGTTGTTTCTTGTCTTCTAGTTGGCTGCAGATCTCATTTTGTATTACACTCCAGTCACAGGAAATGCCTGTGTGTGTGAATGTTCCAGAAATACCTTAAATCTCTCATGCAGGATTTCAGTAGGATAGGTCACAGTAGCATTAGGAATAGGACCTAAGCTATACTCACCCACATTTTGTACCTTTTTTTAATGCCAGGTGCTGGGAGACATTGGCTTTCTTCCCCCACTGTGCCTGCCTGTATTCCAGACAGGATGAGTGACCAATATCACACACAAAGCAGGGATAAATTACTACTAACTTTGGCATTTCTTCCCCATTCAGCAAATCTGAGAGCCTTTTCTCTTCCTTATTTTCATGGTTTTCTGCTACTCGTGTCCATACAAATTGCATACAAATATTTTTGATTGTATCAATACAAATTGAGCCAGATGTGCTCTAAAGGTAAAGGTTGCCCTTACTCAAAAGCCAGTCATATCTGACTCTAGGGTGTGGTGTTCATCTCTGTTTACAGCCAAAGAGCCAGCGCTGCAGACATTTCCTTGGTCATGTGGCAGGGATGACTGCATGGAATGCTGTTACATTCCCACTGAAGCAGTACCTATTTACGGTATCTACTTGTAATTTCTTGCTTTTGAACTGCTAGGTTGTCAAGAGCTGGGACAGAGAGACATGAGCACACTCCATTGTGCAGCACTCGGGTCTTGAACTGTTGACCTGCCAACCTTCCAGTCATCAAGTTCAGCATTTTAACCACTAAGCCACCACAGTCCTTATCACATCAGACTAATGAAGAGCTAATGTTCAATTAGTATCACACCTTTGTCTAGGAACATTTTCATTTTTCCATTTCATAAGAACATTGCAATCATTCTCTCACATCAGATCTAGAATGTAATATGAAATATATCACTTCCATTTACCACGATAATACATTATTTGTTGGACAAGTTGTGTTCAGAAGGTTCAGCCGCAGTAAATCCCGATGCTCTATCCCCTGATGGAAGTGAATCAAGAGCTATACATTTTGTTTATGCCCTGGGGTCTGTGCTAGCCTCTATATTGCTTTTTGGGCTCTGGAAAGTATTTTGTTTTACTTACAAACCTGTAAATGACTGAAAGCCTTCATATGTTCAAGAGCTGAATTTTCTCTTGTTTTCTACTACAAGCTCTAAAATAGATTGAGGGTATATCCTTAGCTGTAACTCTCATATCGGGACACCGTGGCATCGTAAATAAAGGTGTTTTCAACAGTTCATGTCAGAGAATATTGATCTACCCTTTTCAGTAGAGTAGCACTGGAGAGGTTTTCTGTTTCACAGTTAAAGGAGACTTGTAATTTTTGCAACTTATTAATTTCTAATGTTAAATGATTTCTTGTTCATTATTTCAGAAATTCTTTCACATTTAGGGAATAAGATGTACAATGAAATATGCAGCATAAAAAGGTGACTAGATTAACAATTCTACCCTTACAAATATAACTCTAGTAAAATATATGAAACACAAAAATGCCGTACAGTTTTATCAATGTGAGCAATTACCAGTTTATGAGATACCATATAGATTCAAGAGCTGTAGAACTGAAGCAGAAAAAGACATTCAGATTATTGTTTGGCCATAAATTCATGGAAGAAAATTGAGGAATTGAATGCACTCAACTCCCAGCCCATGGCTCTGCAGAAAGATACTTCAGCTAAATTCCAGAGACTAGTGCATGTTAATGCTAATACTGTATTCCTATTAGTGAAGTTTGCTATCTTGGGTAAGATTGTTGTGCAGATAGTTGTGCTTACAAAGACAACACTACTGGATATAAATATTTGAGTCTGAATGTGATGATTGGTTGTGTAAATATTCTTCAAAGCTAGTTTATTTTAAAAAAATAATACTGGTAGTTAGCAAAATTAAAAAGTAGAAGTACTGTATAGGGCATAGTTTAAGAGGAAAACAAGTTGAAGAGGTAAAAAGAGAGGTCCTTTAAGATCTTTTAAGCCTACTACGATACTTGGGTGTATTGTCTAGAAATCTAGAATTATTTTTTCTTTTTCCACAAGATTTCTTGAGTTAATCTTCAGCTACATTACACTTACTGTCAATTAAATGATCAAGAAGCAAATTAAAGGTTATACAGTCAATTCATTTAACAATTTCAAAAATCAAATGATAATCATAAATACTAAATCAGCATTTGTAAAAATTTGTAGAAAATAGTGTCATTTTCTGAAACTGAAAACATGATTTGTAAGGTTTAAAAAAATAGACTGTAAAATCCTAGAGAAAATAATGTAAAAATCAGGATTTGCCATTAGGTGGAGCCAGTTAAAAAGAAATATCAATATGAATTCTTGTGCTCTACTTTGTAGAGAGAGATTTGTGAAGAGCTCTGTGAAACTCTTATTATAATTTTTATCTGTAACATTGGGGGGGGGGGTATTATTAGTTAGCACTTGTAAAGAACTTATTTCTGCTCAATGAAATATTTTACTGGAAAGTCCGGTTATATTGAGTGAGCTGATATGTATTGAAATAGCTGCTTAGCCATGATAATGTTTATTTCACTTTAGCAATATCATTTTTAGGCTTTAGCTTTTCTAATTGTTTGCTTTTTCCCTTTCGATTGTAAAATAAAATTGCATTTTGGGTAAATATCAGGGATGAGGATATTTGTTGATTTTGTCCCTTTCTCTGGTTTTGCTGATTTTTCTTCCTTTTCTTTCTTTTTTACTTTTTGGAGTATAATTTATTTTTTTATTTGTCATTTAAATGTGTTGTTGATTTTTAAAAATCAGCTTGAAATATAAAAAATAAAATTACAATGTTTTACTATGTTCCTGTTAGTATCATGAACTTAAAGTAAAATAAGTGGAACCTTCACCTAATTTCCCCCATCATATTAAGTATTTATATTTAGTATGCTGCTTAGTGCAAATTGCTAAAATGACATGACTTTCCTGGACAGAAATACTTTTAAGTCCCAAAAATCTACATTTGAAACCTCCATAGATCTTTAACTATTGTCTTCTGAATAACAGCAACGCACATCAGTAAAAGTGTAGAGCTGATTCTTTAAGTTCTAACTGCCCATTTGCTTTTCTAATTTTGCTTTAAAAGTTTAATATCTTTTAAATTACATAATTTTAAAAATGATTATTGTAGCTCTTCCATACCTAGGCCAGGTGTGAAACTGCCAAAATAAAGCCACCTTTTTGTGAGTTCATTCTGCAGTTCCTTTCGCCTGACTCAGTGTGAGAAGGATTAGCTGACAACCCAAGGTTACCATTACCAGGGTATGCCTGATTGTGGTTCAAAAATACCACAAACTTCAACGAGGCTCTTTCTGTGTACCCCATTATTGTAGTTTAATTGTATTTTAATCTTGCAATTGATTGTTTTTAGCATTGTTTTAAAATTGTGAGCTGCCTTGATTCTCCTCACTAGGAGAAGGGCAGCCCACAGATTATACAAAATTAAATAAATAGTTGTGAAAGTCACTGGATGACATTGGGTCAATTACTCTCTCAGCGTGACTTGCTGTAAAAGAATGTTGTAGAGGTAAAGTGTAGATGTTTTGATCCCTGTAATCTGATGAGCTCATTGGAGGAAAGACGGTATAGAAATGTGTTTTCTTCTTCTGTGTCTAGGTCAGATGTGAAACAACCAAAATGAAGCCACCTTTTGGTGAGTTCATTCTGCAGTTCCTTCACCTGACCTAGCATGAGAAAGATTAGCTAGCAACAAAAGTTTGCCATTACTAGAGTATGTCGGATTGTGGTTCAAAAATACCACAATTTTTGTGCAGGCTCTTTCTGTGTACCCCAAATGTGGTTGAAGAAAGAAAGAGGACAGCTTTAGGGGAGTCTCTAAAATTGAAATCACCCTGGTTACACATGAGCAAATTGAACCTGATGAACAGATAACAAGTCAAATATAAGGATGTAAATCTTTTGTCTCTTCCTCCCAGTTAATGATGAGAAACTAAAAAAATCCTTTTTCTTGTGCCACAAAAGGGAGATGTATTTGTAATGGAGAGGTAAATTGTCCATCTTTTTAATCCTAGCCAGTTGAACAAGCACAAGTCAGTCCTCAATGGTAAAATTATGAAACAAACACTGATAGTTTGATAGCCATAGAAGTTCTAGACCTGACTTGGAAAGGCATCCAGTTTGGGCCAGGTATCTAGAGAAGCCACTGAGGATTCCTTGAACATTAAAGAAACTATCTAAGGCAGTATTTTCCAATCTTTGGTTTTGGGACTTCAATTCCTAGATGCCTAAGTCAATTCTCCAAAGCATTGATCAGCCAACGTACTGATTTAGGTTTCTGGGAATTGAAGTCCCCCTGTGGTGTGTGTGCCCCACGTTGGGAACCACTGATCTAGGGCTTAGCTAGGGATGTAGTTGGTTAGGTTTTGGCTTAGAGAAGGTTGGCTCTGCAGGATTAACCTCAGTGCTTTAACTCACCCTTCTTTTATTCGGAAAGTCAGTAAGAGGCAGCCCTACGTTGAGGAAAACATTCCCATGCAGTACTGTATATGCCATCCCAATTGATATTATTTATTTATTATTTATTTATTAGTTCAAATTTATATTGCCGCCCACTCGCCGTGGCGACTCAGGGCGGCTTACAAATAATACATTACATTATAATACAATACTGTATGTTGCTGTGGGCACTGGGGAGGGGCAGCAAAGTCCTCAACCTGCCCTGGCTTCTTCCTCCCCTGGCAGTTGGTGTAGACACAGGGGGAGGGGTGGCGAGGTCCTCATCGTGCCCTGGCTTCTTCCTCCCCTGGCAGTTGGTGTAGGCACAGGGGAGGGGCGGTTATTAGGGGAATAGTAATACTACACATTTCTCCAGAAACTGGGATTCTCTGAGAGAAAGGGTCAGATGAAAATAACAGATCTAGAATCACATGGGTTGCCAAAAAAAAAAAAAAGAGAGGGAGGGGGAATAACCATAAAATGGAAAGAATTTGGAATAATTTGACTCAGGTCTGCAAATATCATGTGGATTTCTTAAAATTCTAAATAATTAGGCAATGGAATCCCCTCTTAGACAGAAACAAATAGAGTGTGGTTAAGTTCTAAACCTAGGCAGTTTTGCTGCCTCAGAGGATGGTAGAAAACACACACCAGTGGTATGTTAAGCATAGAAGTTAGAAAGCTAAATTCCACACAGTGGGTGATAATCATACTGAGGTGGCAGTCAAGTTGTCATGTGCAGTCAAGTTGTCTGTGACATACCCTACCATCAACAACACTGCTCAGCTCTTGAAAAGTCAAGGCTGTGACATCTTTTGCAGAAACAGATAATCTCAGGACAATCAGGGAAGGTTTTGCTTCAAGTCCTTGTATTCTGCCAATGAGTCAACAGTATTTCAGCCATTGTGTAATTTGACATTCTGAGGAATATGCAGATTTTAATAGTGAGATATGCAAATTTTAGGAGCAGCGATTTTAAATATAAATTGATATTTCTAATACTTATTGAACACGGACACCCATGACATGTTTTGTGAAGTTCATAAATTGTGTTTCTGGTGTTTTTCTTAAACACTCATTTTTGATGATGAGTGCATGAGACAGCTAGATGGCTAAAACATTCTTCACCATACTTCAATGAAGTATTTTTAAAAAATCTATCACAGGTCTCATTAACAATTATGACAATTTAGAATCTAGGAATATTTTGGCTGCCATTGCTTCCATTGGAGAAACGGGACTAAAGGTTTTTAAAGGATTGTTTTTCATCTTTTCTGAACATGTTATTATTCAATGTTCAATATGTATAGAAATTTCACTTTCAGATAAGAATACCCGTATATACTTGAATATAAGCTGACCCAAATATAAGCCGAGGTACCTAATTTTGACCTGAAAACCCAGGAAAATAGATTGACCATAGTATAAGCTGAGGGTGGGAAATGCAGCAGCTTATAGTGAGTTTCAATAATCAAAATACATGAAAATATGCTAAAATTAATGAAATTGTTGGCACATCTCAATCCAGTGTGGTCTTACGACCCCCAAGTATTAGCCGAGTCCCCTTTTTGGGACTCATTTTGTGGGCTAAAAAGCTCGGCTTATACTAAGTATATATGGTAAGTATTAAAATGTATTATATATATAAAGCTAAATGTCTGAATAGAGCCTATGCATGAGCAACTGAAATAAAGATAAATTTGGTGTATGTTTTCCTGTGTCATAATCTGACTGGGTGTGTCACTTTTATTTGGTTTTGTCAGTATGTAGGTAAATGGGAATATAGCTTTAAGGTAAGTGTGAGAAAATTAGCAATCCCCATGACTGATTCTAGACTAGTATAGATTATTCATCATTTGCTACTGTGGTGGTACATTATTTAGTTGTTTGCGTAGACTTACTGTATAGCGTCAAAATTTAGATCTCATGTGGCATATAAGACAATGTCATCAGTTGAATATATTTGCTTTAGAGTTTTTAAAGTCTAGAAACCAGAAAGGAAACATATGCATTGGTAAATATGTGTTGAGAAAAGGGCAGTGTCCTTTTTCTCAAATAAGCCTTGCATATTGTTTCAGGGTTTTCCTAATTTTGAACATAGAGTTTTTTATCTGTCATCAGAAATGCTATGGGAAACTTTATTTCTGGATTTTTCCTGCACCAGAAAAATGAGTGACAAAGCTCCTACTAATTTTGGTATTGCAAAGTACATCTTTTGCTAAACACCAGAACATTGGGGCATGTAGTGCAGAGAGACAGTCTGATCAACTGACAGTAAACAAACTGCAGTCATCCCGAAATTAGAACACCCAATGCCAAAATACAGTACAAACGTTCTGCATTAGTCAAAATCTCCCATGATGTTCAGGAAACTATGGTCTCTGCTAGAGAGTGCCAAAAGGTGGGAAAGTTGGAAGAGAAAATGCCTGGCAAGAACTGTTCAAATTATTACTCAAAGTGCTTGCAACTGCAGTCTTACAGTATGTTTTATTAATGGATTGTCAGTGAAGAAATGAAGCATCAACACATATTTTGTTACATTGAGTAACCAGCTGTTACTTCCTTTGGACAAGAGAGGCTAATAATCCTTGGCAGGCACTCAGAAACTGTGTTAGCTTCTGTGTTAACTAGCTTTTTGACTTAATACTATAGAATCTAGATAGATAATTCAGTGCTTCTGCTGAATTGGTTTCAAGGGTAAGGTAACCAAGCAGCAGAGCCATTACATAAAGCTGTAATGTAATACATAGTCTCACTAACAATTCAAAGTGTTTACCTTCTATAATATTCTTTTCATCTGTTATCTGAAAGATCGATGATTTCATGGATACGTGTTTTTTTCTCTAAAATGGCACGATTAAATTGAAGGCTAAAAATGCATGTAGACCGTGCACAGATACAAGATTGAACACCTTACATTGGGACCAGAGGTTTTGATCACATCCCCTCACAACCCTGTAAAGCTGTTCTTAAAGATTTTATAATTATCTATCAGATCTGTTTCATTATATGAGTAAAAATATTTAAATACACAAGAATATTAAATGTTCCCATTAGTGTACTCATGCAAAATTTCCTTTCCACTCATCCACAGAAAAGGGCAGGAGCTTGCATCTTAGATGCTTAAAATGATATTTTGGCTGCTTACTCAATGTGACATTATAAGGACATTCCTGATTTTTCTCATTGTTCAGCATATATATATATATATGATTAGACAAAGATTATACTAAAGCACAGCTGTAATGTTCTTCATCTTGCTTCCTGGATAATTATAAAAAATTCTTTTTTCACATTTAGTTTTCCTTACAAAAAAGGAAGACTACATAGTGGGTAATGTCAGTCCAAACTTAAGTGTAATCATGAAATGTTACATATTATTTACATTCATTAAAATGGAGGCAGATAGAATGAAATCCAATTTCTCCTTTAGGATAATTGCTTTTCACATGGTAACCATGAGAGGAATGTAATTTCCCTGTCCTTGCTGCTCCCACACACACACACTGAATCTTGTCTGGCAGATACTTTATGAGTAGAGTAGTAGGTTGCAGAAGAAGAAACAGAAGGAAAACAGTTATGTCAGGTAACTTCTGTTTGCATAGTACTGGCTTCCATTCACATTGTTTTGAATATATCTGTTCTTTGTTCCAGTTATAAATTTTAAGCATGTGGAACTATAAATGTTTTTTTCAGTGTTTATCTTTAGTTGCATTATTGGAGATAGTGTGTGGATGTTAGGTTTGCCTTCTATAAATTGTGGTCCTGTGCAAGTTCGTCGGTCTTGCTTTCTATCCTTAAGATTTGCTGAGACAAGACAGTTGAAGTTTTTGGACTTGCCTATGCCAATCCAGAATTTCTATGAGCTCTGAAGTGTTGCACACAATAGTGTGGGAAGAATACTAACAGGGTTCTCCATTGACAGAGAAGAGCTGAACAAATGTTCATTAGAAATATTGGTGTTTGTATAAGGTTTGTGCAAGATTTGTGCAACTTGCTGTGTTTAACTGTGCCTAAGTGCAAAGGTGTCAAAGTATTATACTTGGCCATGTCCCCCAAAATAGTCAAATGAGATGTGCCTCAAATGACTATGACTGGAACACCCTATGGAATTAGGCACAATTAGCCATGGCAAGTTAAATTATAATTAAGTGCTGTCAAGTCAATTCTGATTTTTGGTGACCTTTTCTATATAGAGAATATTCAGGAATGGTTCACCATTCCATCCTTCTGGGGGTGCCCTAGGACTGTGTCACTTGCCCACGGCCACAAAGCTGGCTTTTCTCCCAGGAAGCACAGTGGGCAATTCCTCTTCCAACGTCTTGCTTCACAGCAAGACACCTAAACCACTGAGTTATGACTTAGCTTTACATTGCTATAAGACTATTATTTTTGTTATGCAAATGTTTGTCCTTAACTGCTACAGTTAGAGGCAAAGAATGGAGGAGAATTTTGTTCAGTGCACATTTCACTTCCAAAACTCTGGCTCCACAGCCAGTTAGATTATTTATTTATTTATTTATTTATTTATTTATTTATTTATTTATTTATTTATTTATTTATTTATAATTCAAATTTATATATTGCCACCTCAATCGAACAAGTGATTCTGGGCGGCATAACAACAGTGATAAAAACATTACAATCATAAAACATTAAAAACCCTTAAAAACCCTTAGTAGAACTTAAAGATTACCCTCCCCATCAGTTATTTAAAAATTATGGTTAAAAGAATGACTAAAAGAAAGAGAGACCTACACTATATAAGCCAGCAGGGTGGGGTTACCACATCACCGGTGCCCCACACCTGCTTTGCCAGCCAGGTTTTTAATTATTTCCTGAAGGGCAACAACTATGTCTGTAGGTGAAACTCAGTTGGTAAGATGTTCCATAGGGCTGGAACAGACACAGAAAAGGCCCTCCTTCTAGGAGTCCCAGTCCAGGAGCGGGTGTCACTGGAAGATCACACGAAGTTGTGCAAAAGCCCTCCTGGCCATGGCTGCCACCTGCTCTTTGAGCAGTAGTCATGAATCCAGGAGGACCCCCAAGTTACACACCTGGTCTGTCTAGGGCAAAATAGCCCCATCCAGAACCAAAGATGGTAGCTCCCAAGATAACGCAGGGCCCCTGATCGATAGCCACTCAGTCTTACCAGGATTCTGTTGTAACCCATTGTCCCCCATCCGGACCCTAACAGCCTCCAGACACCAGGATAGTACAGTTGAGTGTCATCAGCATACTGATGACACTTCACCCGGTGGGAACGGATGATCTCCCCCAGAGGCTTCATGTAGATATTAAATAGGAGAGGTGAGAAGACTGAGCCCTGAGGCACCCCGTATTGAAGAGGCCTAGGGCTGGACCTCTTATCTTAACCACACCAACTGGATCCGACCCATCAGAAATGAGGAAAACCAGGACCACATAGTGCCCTGGAAGTAGGCCTCTTCAATGCAGTCTTGTTACCATATCCGGGCCTGAATCCTGACTGGAAGGGGTCCAGATAATCCGCTTCATTCATGACCCCCTGTAGCTGCCACGCCACTGCCTTCTCCAACATTTTCCCTAAGAAGGGGTGGTTGGATACAGGTCTAAAATTGGCTATTATAGTCAATTCTCTGAGATCTCTGCAAAGTGTACCTAAACACTAGTAGGATTTTAGCTATTTTTTGGCCCATAATGGCCAGCCTTCTTCATTTCAAGTTGGAAGCTTTTGTTAAATGGGGGGGTCCTGTGAAATACTGTGTCCACATTCAGATACCCTCAAGAGTTCTGAATAAAGATCTTCATGCTTCATTTCATTTCACTGCAAACAACCATTGGAAGATACAGTGTTGTGCCAACACTTCATGGGTAGAGAACAACAGCAGTTAAATGCTGATTTTCCCCAAAGGGGAGAAATGAATCATGTTAAGGATCCCTCCTCAAAATGTTTGACTGAGAATTCCCCTATCCTTAATTTTTCACATTCCTCTTTTCACTCAGCCACAATTATGGGGTTTTGCCATAATTTTTTTCATTGAATGTGTGGGAGATTAGACTAAACTGACCACATACTGCTGAGAGCATCTAAAACTGAATTGGCTAAAAAAAACCCAAAATAAAGAACTTGTTAGCTCCAGTGATTTTCAGGGAATGCCAGTTTTTAGTTTCAGTTTTTGCTCTCTTTAGTTACTAGGAAATTCTGCCTGAGCAGGCCCTTCTCCCTTTGACCCCTGAATTTGGTGTAAATAAAACATGCCTGTAAGTTTTACTCCTTGTCTGAAGAAGTGGACTTGATCCATGAAAGCTAACAAAATATAGCAAGTTAGTCTTTAAAGTGCTACAGTGTTTTTTATTTTGTTTTCTGATATTCCTAAACCACAGACTAAGATGGCTACTATTCCAAAAAATTCAACTGAATATTTAAACATTCTTGTTTTGCTTCATTTTATTCAGCCTTGAGATTTGTAGACACAGTATACAGTTACTCCATTTCTTATTGGAGGACTTTAGATGTAAGGCGTTTTGCTTCCTGTTCTTCTCTGTAGGGAGTTGGGTTTTTTTTAAAAAAAAAAATGGAAGAGCTTTCCTAAAAGCTATAGTGTTTCTCAAAAGAAACAGGTGTGGTAATGGCAACAAAAGATTATGGTTGCCACCAGACATTTTAAACAATGCAGTCCCTTTTATATCATTTTGCTCAATCTCTCTAGCACTAGAAGGAGGGCCTTCTCTGTGTCCGCTCCAGCCCTATGGAACCTCCTGCCAACAGAGTTACGTCTCCAGACGGAATTGCTGCCCTTCAGGAAAGGAGTGAAGACCTGGCTGGCGGGGCATGTGTGGGGAGTGGGCCAGATGGCCAACTCGGTTGCCTGGCTCTTTTAAATATTCCACCTCTCTCCTTGGTGTTTTTAACTTGAATTTTAATTTTTATGTATATGTTTTAATTGTTTTTAGTTGTAAAGCTGCCCTGAGTCTTCGGAGGAGGGTGGGGTACAAATGAAATAAAATAAAAATAAATAAATAATAATAATACGAGCCTGATTTGTAGCTAATATAAAATCACTGTTTCACTGAAAGTAAGCAGAACAGAAACTGTTCCATGTTACACCAGAAACGGGAGGTATGTTTATGCTCACCCAATGCTCCCAGTTTTAGAACTGGACTTCTTGAATGCTTTAAATGGCTGATTTCTCCTAACTTTATGACAACCAATAATTATAAGGACTGGTTCAAGAGAAGATCTTACAGCTGTGCTTCAGAACATCAATTAGTCTGGTTTGTTGACATTTTTATTGGCAAAGGCCTAATGAAGGCTGTTCTTCATTTTATTTTCCTTTGCTTTGTGACTTCTGTTGATTTTTACCATTTTTCTATCATACAGACGCACACATTTCTTCACATCATTACCCAGTCGTGTCTGACCATAAGCAGAATAGAGGATGGTACTCGTGGGCCCACAGTGGAGACATGTAATGGCAGCCGTTTCCAAAAGTGGCTGCTGAGAAATTACACACGGCTGGAGGTTTTTAGGAATATTTTTTACAGCCCAACTGATTATTTCCTTTAATGAATGTCTGGAGGTTGGTATTAAAAAGAGTCCTAATCTTTTAGCTAGCTAGGTAGGTAGACTTCTTGTTTTCCCTTTATTTCCCTTTCCTTCTTTGTTTCTTTTTATTGTTCTCCCCTTTCTAATTAGAATCTAGTTTCTTTCCTTCTTTGCTTTCCTTTTTTTAAACCTTGGTTGCTTTCTAATTAGTTTTTAATGAAAGCTAATTAGGATAGCTTAATGTATCATGCTAATATTTAGAAATAGAAGCTTCAAAATTGCATTTATTTGATGTTCTACTATTTGGTCTATTATAGACTTGCTTCTTTTTTTTTTACTGTTGCCATATTCCTTTTTATTAGTCAAAAACTGGTTGTGAACTGAAGAGAACGGATGTGCTTTGTTCTACAGACACAAAAATTAGCTTTACTATATAGCAGCTATACTAATGAACCATCTCCATCCTTTGCTGTAGTTCCTATGAGGCAAATAGATGTTTGCATTATTTTTAGTGCTAAAAATAGCACAGGCATCCTGTACACTTCAAATTGGAGGCAAGGGTGCAGATCAATGTGGCATCATTCTGTGCTTAGCAGTGTATTGATGACCTACTGCCAGCAGAACAGAACATGTCCTGTGGCCCTTAAAAGCTCCAGCTTACAACATTATAGTGAAAATTATGTATAGGTTGCCTTTCTCCTAAAAATGATCCATGAAAGAAAGAAAAAAAGAAACAACTTGTTCTTCCTCTGGCCACCTAACAGTGCACCTCAGGCTGTTTAATGAAATGTGAAGTGACATTTTGTTGCCATGTTGGTGTAAATAGGGCAGTGTGGGCCAGCTATAGTATTTACTGAGGAGGGGGTTGGTCAATATTTTCAGTAACACGAATGGGTCTATTCAAATAGAAGAACAGTTTCAAAATATTGCAACAATGATGACCTTTCATCTATAATATATAACACAGTTTCGTTTTGCAGGTATTCATGGTTTCACTCACATGAAAACTACTACTCTCAACTGCAGATATGTTCCAGCTCTAATGTAACAAAACTCAAGTTAGAATACACAACCTATAAAATGTACAGTGACAGACTATACTGCTGTGTCTCTCATTGACTATTAGGTACATCCATGGGATTACTTCTTCTTCTTTGGATCTCCTGTAGTCACTGCTCTGAGTGTTTGGCTTCTGGTTGTCCTTCAAAGCATGACATTTCTAAACACATCTTGCCCTTCTTGCAAGGTGACATGGATGCTTTTTGTTTGTATCACTGTGTTCCTGAGACTTCCAGCTGCATCTCAACAGTCACCACACAGAGAGTGATAAGAGGCATTGAACCTGTCAGAGTGCAAAATAAAAAAGCAGTGCAGATCACCCAACTTATGTTTAGACAGGATTTCATCCTCTTGAAGGGTAATTCAAGAGTCTAGGACAGTGATGCGAACCTTGGCACTCCAGCTGTTCTTCAACTTCAATTCCCAGAAGCCCTGATCAGCTGGAGTGCTGACTTGGGCTTCTGATAATTGAATTCGAAGTACACCTGGAGTGCCAAAGTTTGTCATCATGGATCTAGGAGCTTACATCAGGATGTCCATGGTGATAGTTATGTCCAGGAGCTTGATGACTAGAATACATACCCAAGAGACCTTCATTTTAAAAATTAGGGTGTCCATAAGGACCGGCCAGAGAAGTTGCTTGTTGCAGAAGGTGACTTGTAAAATAACAATGAGTGTGAGCTAGCATAAGCACATAACAACTATGTTGCAATAAGCCGCCCAGAGTCGGATTCTCCCGAGTGGGGCGGGGTAATAAATTCAATAAATAATAATAATAATAATAATAATAATAATAATAATAATAATAATAATAATAATAATAATAATAATAATAATAATAATAATAATAATAATAATAATAATAATAATAATAATAATTAGATGCCATTATATATCTAAGTCCAATGCAAAATAAGGCATAAATGGTCTAAGACATTGGTCCCTAAAGTTGGATCCCCAGCTATTCTTGGACTACAGTTTCCAGAAATCTTTGTCAACACAGTCAATGGTAAAGGCTTCTGGGAGTTTTAGTCAAAGAACATCTGTAGACCAAAGGATGGAAACCACGGATCCAGGAGCATCATCTCTTTAGAAACATCTTCTCCAGGAAGCTTCTCGAAAATTTAAGATAAGTCAGTAAGGTCATGTTTTAAGATTACTGATGGGGAAGGCTAGTTTGGTTTCTACAAAAGCTAAGATTTTAAGTACCGTATTTCAAACTCTCCTGCAGGCTGTTAGGTTCCTTCCCTCATGGTGTTGTAGAAACATGTAAAGTGCTTTTAAAAGTTTGTTTTTGATTGGCTTTATTCTTTATATTTAAGTTTTAGAGTGTATCTGTATGCAAAAACACTGATTATTTTTAATTCTGTTGATATTGTTTTTTATATAAAGAGAAGGCACTGTATAAATGTTGAATGTGAAAGAATTGCTCTTCCATAGAATTAGACACTAATCGATAAGTTAACACTCCGGTTTTCTGAATGCTGCTATCAGAACATTTTAAAATATTCTTTGTAAAACAAAGATCATTTTTTCCTTAAAACTTAATCTCAGTGTTTTAGAACTTTGTAGAATTAATATTTATTTATTTATTTAGATTTATTATCCCGCCCCAATCAGGCAAACCCAACCCTAATATACTTTTAGCCAGTGCCTGAGTGTTTGATTCACAACTGAATTGCATCCCTGAATAATTAACTTGTGTGGCCTTGGACAAGCTGCATAGAATCAGGATGCTCTAGAAGAATGGAATGATAAAACCTTTTCTAAGTACAATATTCTGTATCTGAAAAGAGTTGCTGTAAATCAGAAATGACTTGACGGCACATGTTGTTGTTGTTGGTGGTGGTGGCTATCATACTAATATATTTTTATTTTTACACCCAGATATTGATACACATTGCTAAATTAATGGGATTACAAACTTCTTTTACTGCTTTTAAAAAATAATATAAGGACATTGGTCTTCAAAGCAAGCTTATTTATGTTTGAGTAAGAAAACACATTTTTAAATGTTGTCATGAGTGTTTAAACAGCTTGAGCCTGTTGCTGTGTAATAATCTGGATTCTGAAAAACGAAAGAAATTCTAGACCAGGTTGTCTGTTGGTAATGTCTTTCCAACATGATTGTTTGTTGAACAAAGAAAGAAAGCTATTTGTAGTTGGGTACATAAAGCAGAACAGGACCATTAAGTGCTTCTAGAAAACCATTGAAAAATCCAACAGTGTGTTTGTCAGGCATGGATTAAGCAACAGAAACAGAGGGACAGCTGATGAAAGACAATATATTTTTCTGTACACTTGCTTCAGTTTGTAGGCTTACTTCAATCCAGCTGAGATTCACAATTATGTCAGTGTAATTAATCCGAAATATGTTACCTGAGTTATCTCAAATCTTGTCTTTGAACAGAATAATTTCTCAAAAAAGTTGCTGTAGTTTTCATGTCTCTTATAATTAAAGAGGAAATGCCCTGTTTTACAGGGCTCCAAAATATGAAATGGCCTTGAGTGATTTAATATAACAGATGGAGACTTTTCTTTGGGAATTGTATGACAGTTTGCTTGACTCAGAAGCAAACCTCAAGGGGAGATGTTCTTTAAAGAGATTTCCCGGCAGAACTTGTACAGCAAAATGTGACACATGTCGATTTAATGTGAAACAAAGTGTAATCATTTTACAACAGGTTAGAGGCTTGTGCCATTTCATCATTACAACCATCTCAGGGGGAAAGTCTCAAATTTCTCATTATATAATAAAGGTAATTGTCAGTTATTGGTACCTTAGTATATCATGTTACTTTGTTCAATGTCATCAATAACATTGCAAAATAATTAAGAGCTCATACTTCAGTGGAAACACCACTCCAATTTTTCCTATTCACACTCTTTCCCCCTCTCCCCCTTGTTCTCTCACTCACTCTCTTTCCTCTCTCTCTCTCTCTCTCTCTCTCACACACACACACACACACACACACACACCATTGTTACTAATTACTAGACAGATGAGGCTCCCAAAGGCCCTAATTCACTTAGATCCGTACACCTCATTAATTTTAAAGATTATACGCACATGAAATGCACAGAAAAACACAAAACAAGAGAGAGCATTACACTGATTGCTTGTTATACTTTTCAAAACTTAAAAGCAGCTGTTGGGTGGACTGGGGACCCTAGGCTGTGGAGGGAAACTACCATGAAGATGGTATTAATTTTGACTTATTCTGTGGGGCACAGGTACCTTACTTTCCCACGAGGATCTTAACAAGTGGTTGAAGATTAATTTTGATTGGAGGGGAGATTAAAGACCCCTTATAGGTCACACTGTCTGCCCCTCAGTCCTACAGAGATGTCAGCTTCCTTCTGGCCATGATTGCTGCTAGTGAAACTCAGCAGTGTCTACAGTCACTCTTTGGTAAGGGAAATTTCCAGAGTGTTTTTTGTTACAGGTGAGACCTGACACTGTAAGGAAAAGAAAGGGAGATAAGGTGAAGAAAAACAAGCTGAGGAGGCAAGCATGGCATTTTTGGTGTGGCGCTTCAGGGAGCCAAAGGACACCCTGAGAAGAAGATCATGGGCAACACATTATGTCTGCCGGGACCACATGATCATAGAGGAACTAGTAGGACAGGACTATAAGGCTGGTCTTTGGGGTTGTATGTTGTTAGGTTTCCCTTGCTTGAAAGCCAGTCATATCTGACTCTACAGTTCAGTGCTCATCTTTTTTTCAAAAGCCAAAGAGCCAGCACTGTCTGCTTCTGCAGATGTATCCGTGGTCATGTGGCAGGCATGACCAGACACTGAAGTGCAAGGAACACTGTTTACCCTCCCACTGAAGTGGTCCCTATTTATCTACTTGCAATTTCTTGGTTTCAAACTGCTAGGTTGGCAGGAACTGGGTACTTGGGAATCGAACTGCTGACCTCCCGCCTGCCAGTCAGTGTCTTAGCCACTTGAGGCACTGACTTGTGGCTTCAGATTTCTCTGGCAACAATCAGGCCACAATCAAGTAACATCTACTGGCCTCGAGTAAGACCAGACACCTCAACCTACCCTTCAAGTTCACCATGAACCTGGTGGGCTGCCTTTAGCATAGTGGATCTCAAATGCAGACTTCCCCTAATGAGTTATTGTGATGTACGTTTTTAAAAAAGGGTAACAGTGCACTGCTCCTCCTTTTTTGTAAATGTTTCTTCACCATTCAGTCCTCCATAGTCAGCATTTTGCATCCCTATTATATGAAATATAAATGGTTATGTCTTAGAGCCCAGTAAATCTCATTCTTGACATTTTTAGAGTGAAAAGTAGCTCAAGAGATTAAAGTTACCATGTTGAGATTTCTAAGAAAAGATTTCTGCAATGGATTTGCTAAACTTGGGTTTTTAAAGCATTTCCCACTGTTATCTTGAAGCATGCTTTCTTAAAGATGGATATAGACCAGTAGCAAAGCACTTTATTTGTTCATAGAAAGTATAAGCTCCATTCTCTGCACATAGATTGTAAAAGATTTCAAGTATTGGGATAGGAGAAATTTCTAACTGAATCCACAGAGAACTGCTGCCAGTCACAACAGTCATTAGTGAGTTAGAAATACTAATGCTCTGCCAGAACAAAAAGCCATTTCATGTGTGTATGTACATGGTGTAATGGTCCAAGGCAACAGCCCAAATTTGTACATTTCTTTATTAGTGATATTGTCCTCACCTTTGGAAAACATAACGGAGGGGCAAATTGTTCAATTAATCTCTAAAGTTGATTTTTATTATTTAGATCTTATTAGAAATTAATCAGCATACCAAATTGATAAGGCAACTCCAAGGATTAGAGGCAATAAGGGGAGTTTCATTTAGAGCTTAGTATCACTCGTAGCTGGACCATAAGGAAAGCTGAGTGCAGAAAAATAGATGCATTTGAAATGTGGTGTTGGAGGAGAATTTTGAGAGTACCCTGGAGAGCAAAGAAAACAAATTGGTTGATCTTAAAAGAAATCAACCTCAACTATTCCTTGGAAGGTCAGGTATTGAAGATGAAGTTTAAGTACTTTGGACATCAAATGAGAAGAGAGGATTTACTTGAGAAAGCTTTGATGCTGGGAAAGAAGAAGGGCAAAAGAAGAAGGGGGCAGCAGATAATGAGATGGCTGTATGGCATTGTTGACACAATGGGCACAAAGATGCGTGGGCTGAGGACGATGGTAGAGGATGGGGTGCCTGGTGTTCGGTGGTCAATGGGGTAGCAAAGGGTCAGAACCAACTGAGTGACTGAACAACAACAACAAATCAGTCATAGGGGCACAATCATACAATGAGAAATAATTTCATGTGATAGCATTGCAAAGGGTTGCTTTGCTGAGGATGATCTCCCTTGAAGTGACGCTTCCCATCTGTGGAGGAAGCACTCCAGCCTACCCTCACTCTTCTGCTAGACCCGTGATTCCCACACTTCCTACAGGCAATTTGATTGGAGTGTCAGGGCAATTCAAAGCTTGTTTATACCAAGTTAATGGCCTTTTAAGCTTCTTCCATGCAAATAGGAATTCACTTTTTGAATAATAAGATCAAGTTTCAGCCCTTCAGTTCTCATTAAAGATCCTACAGATTGATTATAAACATTTTAAAATTGAATTTTAGGTTGAACAGTTGGAGCAACATATTATAAACTTCAGATATTTTTTACTGTGCAAAATCTTGCAAAATCTTAGTTCCTTCATGAGATTTACATAGCCATATACAAAACTACATGAATTCATGTAACGGAGAATGATGTTTGTATTTGTATTTGTATTTTCGACTTATATGCCGCCCCACTCGTGTTACTAGTGTCCTGATTCCCCCCCCCCCACTTTTTTCTTTCTAGTACTTCAGTACTATGAGTAGGATTGTTTGGAGACAGGCTGTCCTTAGTTATAATTTCATAACATTAATAAAAGGAGGAAATAATTAGTTTACATGTACGTGCAAAGGCCAAAAGTGACAGTGAAAAAACAGTAGACTGTGGTTTAAGCAAAGCAAAGCATGGGTCTATGACAATACTGTATCATTGTGAGAAATGGCACTTACAGAGATGGTCTGTCCATTAAAATCCAAAGAGATGGAAGCCAATGAGGAGTGCTCATTGCCTCCTGGATGTCAACTGAAATGATTCAGGCATCAGCGATGTATAGTAAAGGTAAAGGTTTCCCTTGCTTAAAAGCCAGTTGTATCTGACTCTAGGGTTCAATGCTCATCTCTGTTTCAAAGTCAAAAAGCCAGCACTGTCTGCTTCTGTAGATGTTCCCATGGTCATGTGGCAGGCATGACTAGACACCAGAGCACATGGAATGATGTTTACCATCCCACCGAAGTGGTCCCTATTTATCTACTTGCATTTTTTTGCTTTCAAACTGTATAGTACTTGGTTTGATTGTATGATACATTACTTTGGTAATGTGTTCCCTGACAAAGAGATAAGTCATCTTGAAAACTTTACATACCTTTTTTGTGCCTTTTTGGTTGGCCTAAAATGATATTACTACAATATGAATTTTGGAATTTGATATGAAACCAACTATAATGAAGTGGCTCTATTAATTCCTTGTGACTCTTAGATATACAAGATGAGTTTTTTATCAGACTGCTGAACAGTGTGATTGTATTAAGCATAGAGTATGCTATGGAACAGTTATTTGAGATACGTGAAGCATGTTCCTGCATCTGACACAATCAGTCACCCTTGGATGTTGGGAACCACTGTAGAATGCAATGAAAGGATAGTAAAAGAAGCATTGGGTTATGTGAGAAGAGCCTTCAGTGTGGAGTCTTCGCCATGCCTAGTTTCTTTAGTTTCTAAAGAAATGTCAGAATTATTCAGAATGGAAATCATCCTTATCATGGTTGTCTGTGTATTTGTTTTACAGCGACTTACTTTGAGACACGTGAACAGTAACCAGTGTCTTGATGAGCCATCCGAGGATGACAAGATGGTTCCTACAATGAAGGACTGCAGCGAAAGCCGATCACAGCAGTGGCTTCTCCGTAACATGACCCTGGGTGCCTAAAGCTGAGAGAGACTTGCTGTGTTTCCTCAGCCCTTGGAAGGTCCTAGACACTCCTGTACATCACTCCTTTCGAAGGAGCCAATGGATGTAAGGATATTCTCTTGTTGGTGATGAAGTAGAAGGCTTTGAATGCTTCATTAAAAATCCACTCGTGAGAAAAACAGTTTTTTTATTGCTTAAAGCATGTTTGCACTTTTCCCTTCAGAATTTTTTACTCATTCAACTAAATACATGAGTGCTTTATGTACTATGGCATACACTATTATCAAGACATATCCACAAGAAGATGAAACTCTTGATAAACCTTACAAAGCTAAACTCCAAGATCTTGCCGGGGAGGGGGTGGGGAGTGGTCTTGTTGTTGGTCCCATTGTGTAATGTTGCTTGAAAGTGACAATGTTTAATGCCTTATGAAATTCATTCACATTGTGAAATATTATATATCATTTTGTTCTATGAGACTGATGTGCTTGTACCAGTCCTTCACAGTGAAAGAAGAATTCATTTTTAATCTGCCATCAGTCATAATCAGTAGACTGCTCAGCTGGAAGGTTTCCTAAGCAGTAAAATTGCTGTATATAATGGATGTTTTTCCATGTATAGTACCAGGAAAAAAGGTGTCATTCCTCATCATGAATCCTCTTTATAAAAGCAGCAAAACTGAGTAATAGGTATGCTAGCAGATGGGGTGTAAAACTAATATCGCAGCAATGGATAACATAATGAAGTTAAATTTTTAATGGTTATAAAGATTGTATCCTTGGCAAAGTTCAAGTCGTTGCAGGAAAAGATAATGCTATCCCAATAATTTGGAATCCCCATTAGTGAGAAATATAGAAGATATCGCAAAACTCAACTGAATAATATAGAATGAAGCTCTCGGAAATTCTGATATAAGGACAGGCTCACATTAATACTTGACTTTATTGCATTAACTTTCCTTTTCCCTATTGTTTGTAATATTTATTTGTAAGGTCACCCTTTGTAGTATAAATTGTATGTAGCAAATTAACATAAAACTGCAGTCCTCATTAGAAAACATCAGTGTTTTAATATGTTTACAAGGATAACAAAATCGAGCAGTTTTACTTATGATGGCAGCAACTACAGGAGCATTTTGAAAAATTGTTTTCAATAAGCTGGTGACCTGCAGCATAGCTGTTTTGAAAGCCACATTTGTCCAGGTTTGTACAACTAATAAAGTATTTATTTATTTATTCAAAAAAAGGTGGGATCAATTATATAGCATATATTTATACTTTAGTGCAAAGGGGACCAATATCAGTTTAACATTAGAAACAATGACACACACACACACACCTTTTTGGTCTTTTATGAGAGAGGCATAAAATAAGCTTGGCTTTAACCAGATTTACAATTTATATATTGCAGTTTGTACCAAATGTCATGCCAAAATATTGAAGGTGATTTGTGGTCTGGGAATTCTTTTGTCTTTCCATTAATGTCACATATCAGGCCAAAGAATTTAAGCAGGCAGGTGGACAGGTTGAGAGGAACACAAGTAGGGGTGCAGTGAGCTAGAATCAGAAAGCAGACACCAAGAAGGTCTAATGTTCAGATAGTTGTTACTAGTTCAGGAGAGGAGATGTAACCAAGAATGAGCTAGTGAACTAGGTCAAGCTGGGAGCTTTTTCATCACCTGACCTGAATTATGTACAGTTGTACCTCCCTTAAAGAGCATAATGTGTTCCACAGGATTGCTCTTTAAGTGAGTTTGCTCTTTAAGCGAAACACCATTGTAAGTGACCAGTTGTGGCTTCTGGTGGAGGGGATTGCGAACCCCGATTTATTTGTTAAGCGAGTTTTTGGTTGGTTTTATATGTTAAGCAAAGCAAACATTCAGAGAAAATGCTGCTCTTTAAGCGAGTTACTCTTTAAGCGAGGTGCTCTTTGTGCAAGGTTTGACTGTATTACCAATAGTAAATTAGGATTGTTCTTATATGGGGTGAGTAGAATCCATGTTGGCTTGCTCAGATCACAGTTGTCCATCAACAGTTTGCAAGGATGATCTGCCTACACAATTGAAGAGGCTTTGCAGGCAAGCCCACATAGTAAGATCTAGGAATCCCCATTAGTGAGAAATATAGCCTTAGGCAAAGGCTGCTAGGGCTATGAGTATCCTACACTGCAATGGGGTTAGCTGGTAGTTTTTCACCAGCAGAGTAGCAATCATGGTGATGGATTAATCAGCAAACTCCTGCTATTTTGCTAGGAAATAATATAATTCTGAAGAATATTCATGAAGTCTGGGCAAACTAGACTTTGGGAAATTATGAGCATGGTTATACAAGGCAATGTCCATGTTCAGAGCCAAATACATATGGATATGAGCTACAGAGGTGTCAGACTGGATCACATTTACAAAGGTCAAGAGAGCAAACACATTATGTCTTAAAGACAGATTTGAGGACTGAAGCTGGGTGAAGTGAGGCAGAAATCTGTTCATTTCACTTTCTCATTGACATGTTGACATGGTAAGACTAGGAGAATTCTTCTTTAGGACCTGCAGGATACTAGTTAACCAGTGTTCACAATGAAATTTAGTGAGTTGTTCTGTACAATGAAGCTAATGATCCTGAGACCACTAATTTATGGGTGAAGATAATATACACAAAGTGGTATTAGGCCATTAATGTTATTTCAAAGTGTCAGTAGTGTGATGCTTTCCTCATGTTATGGTCCAGCCCTCTGAAATCCTCAACAGGATACTCTGAGACCCTTGAGGGTAGTGGCTGGCCAGCTACACCACATCTGTATTAAATGCACCACAACCCCCTAGTCCAAATGAAGCATTCAACTAGGAATGTGTTGGTTCCACCACAACTTTGCTGTTGTACTATTCTGTGGCCTTAGCAAACTGTCAAGACTGTGAATACCTTTAGAAGTATTGTATGGCTGATTATCTTTGTCCACTCTCACAATTTTGTAAACCAATAAAAGCTAGCTTCATATTTAAATTCATATTGTTGGAAGACAAAATACTGGACAACATTAGCCAGCTGTATGTCCAAAATTGAATGCTGCGCTTGTAAAATTTAGGCTTTAAATTTATCTCTGTTTCCCATTCTGACAGGCATGTACTGAGGGCTAATTAATATATGCCCAAGATGGTTGTTGATTGATTTTTGTTTGTTTTTTTATTTTAAAATATAGAAATACTTGTAGCAAATCTCACAGTTCTTGTTGCTCTCAAGAAATGACAGTAAATAAAAACCAAGAGGAATATTTAACGTAATGCATACTATGAAGGCAAACCTTTGTTAACAGTGTTATAAGTACAGTATTAAAGGTCTTTATCCCTACTAATTTTATTACTTACTTGAAAAGGGATGTGTATTATGGTAGACCAAAGGATGGAATGGGACTGTGTATTCCAGTACCATCCTCCTCAAGCCCTGGCTGCTACAGGTTGAGTGATGTAATCAATGTTTATTTGAATGTCACTAGACATCTCGGTGAGATTAGGAGCCATCACAAAGAGGATGAGCAGAGATGACTTCATTCATGCAATCTTGTGTGACAGCCTGCAGAAGACTTCAACACAGAGAAGTCAAGAATTGAAGACATTAGGCTGCCACACACCTTGGGGTGAGGTTGGTATGCATGGCATTATCTCTCATCCCTATCTAATTTTGTCCCAAAGATAGAACCTGTATGGCCTCCCAGAGGTTAGATTGCAGCTTCCATCAGCCATAGCTGACATAGCCGATAATGGAGGATGGTGGGAGACGCAGTCCAACAACATCTCAAGGTCATATATTTTCCAGTGTCTCATCTTTCCTGTTTGGGCATGATATATGGTTAGGACTTTTGAGTCAGTGATGAGTTTGCTTTATCTTCAAGGATATCTGAACTGTTGAAATTCAACAATGGTATTTTCATGTGAATGCAAAGAAATAACATTTTGAGAAGAAGTTAATGACATACTGCTGGCCAACATAGCCTAGATCTTGTTTATTTTTTAACCTAAAACTAATGAGGATCATATCTGATCATTTATTTGTTAGATGCATCTCGTTTGAGGATGCTAAATAGCGTCTCATATGAGGCAAATATTATAGAAGCTATGGACTAGTGTATAATGGTTCTGAGCAAAAGGACAGATGCAAAGGAGACACCTGGAAAGCAATTTTCATCTGTCCTAAATATACAGCCAGCAGTGAGGAAATTGCATTCAGCAGCATCTTGATATTAAGACCCCATGTCTCATTTAGGGAACAAATTTAAAATAAAAATTTTGTAATATCTCTGTCACCTAAGCTCTTCTACATCACAGTAAGCGCAAAGATTTAAACACATTTGGAGTTGAAATAAGATATCAGAATTATGATTTACTACTGTGATAACTATAGCTTGAGTATGCAATTACAAATGCTTGTTCTTGTACTTCAAGGTAGATGTATAAAATAGACAAAAATTCTACTGCCATTACTGTATGAACACATCTGGTGAGATTACACCATATCTACACTGCTACTTAAATAAAAGCTAATGTTGGATTTTAAGGTGTTGAATGAACACCAGTAATGTGTTTTAAACTAGAGTTTGTGAATTATTAGCAAAAAAGTGTTTTCAAACATTCACACTTACAGTACTTCTGAAATACAAATTCCCTTATTCCACCCACAAAGAAGATCACACTTCCCCCTCAAACAGTGGGTTTTCAGGAAAGTGGGATAAGTCAATTTATTTGCAAACAGGGCAACATCTTATGTTCATCATTCTATATTTTATGAAATTGTGACATATATTCCAATCCAATCTCAATTTGTCATCGCTTTTAGAGCAAATCCAGGTTTTATTCAAGTCGAACCACATGGGAGCCTTATTCAGTAACAAGATGGGCTAAATGTGTGAGGAAGGAGAATTTCCTAGCCCTGTTCTTTTATTGTTCTTTCACTGACACGTAACAGCTATGAAGATGGGAGACTCATCCCTCCATAAAGGCCTGTACTACAGATAAAACTCTGCTCACAATTTGAGTTTGATCATGATGGGGTTCCAGGTTGATTCAACCTTCTTGTAAAATGAGTACCCAGCATGTGTTGGGGGGGATTCTACTTACATTGAAAACTGCTCAGAGAGTGCAAAAGTATGACGAGGCAGTAAACATTATTGCTATTGCTAATCCTGGAAAATCAATATTATGGCTTTCCCTGAGAGCCTTAAAAATTGTTGAGGGTCTCTCTTCAAAAGCTACCACAGAAATAGGACTGACTCACTTTTCTTCTTTTCATATTTAGTTCATCCAGATACTGAATATCAGGCTGATCCCAACCTCTTATTGATGTGTATATTTGCAAGCATTTCTCAACATTTACACATTTTTGAAAGTACCAGTATATGTAAAATATCAAGTGAATACCTAAAAGATATCTTAGAGGGAGTGGTCTTTCAGATTAACAGTGTATTTTCTTTCCCTTTTAAAAAAGAAGCTGTGTTTCAGGAATTGCTTACCAAGCTTCCTGAAATTGTGCGTGGGGTCAGAATGCTATTATGTTTAAGAAAGTGGATAGCGGATCAAGAGTTACACAATTTCAAATGTTATACCAGTTGTTAAATGTTAACTGCTGTAAATTTTAAATATTTATACATTTTGTAGAAATAAAATATGCCAGTTTAGTTTTATTCCAGTGTGAATTGTCTTTGTTATGCATACACAGTGATGTCTCAGAGTAATCACATATAAACTTAATAGGTTAAGCTTCTTTATCCAACATCTTGAATGTGTTCTGCCTAAATTCTCAGTGGCTGAAATATATAAATAGTGCAGGCTTGTAAGATCATTCAGTATCTTCAAAGGGACAAGGGAAAGTCAACTTTCAGTGGTGGGAGAGTAGCAGACAGATGGCAGCAGATTCTGGAAGATACTTCTGGAAGATCTGGGATCTAAAGAAGTTGTCAAACTTGACCAACCCTTTTAAAAAAGATAAATATCCAGCATTTCCAAAGCTTTATTGTTTATCTTAAAGCTAACATTTGATTGTTATAAACACCGTTTTTAAGAATGTTCCAGTTAACATTTATTTTAACAGTTCACAGAAACAATGCTTCAGAATGATTTTTCATGTCTCTCCCTCATCCTCTCCAGTGGAGTCAATCATTACCCCTTTACCCATCAAATAAAGAGGCAGGACACAAATTTGAGGTGTTAAATAAATTGAATCCCCTGCCCTATGGAGGGGCTGGTAGTATGATTCCTAATATCAGAGTAAAAGACATCCTGTCCCCTCTCCAGAATGGATGGGCAAATCCAGTGATGGGCAGCTCCTGGATTGCAATGGTTCACAGGTGGGGGGGGGGGAGGTAGAAATTCCCATGGTCATGCTCATTTTCCTCCCTGCACCCTGCTGGCTCTCTTTCTGGGTCTCCCTTCCAGGAGTCTCTTCCTGCACACCAACAAACAATCTACGGGGCAAGGTATGGGTATGGGGAGGGGTCCCCCAACTCCAACTCCAACCCACCCTCCCACCCCAAGAAAAAACCTCTCCCCGGGGTGGAAACAACAACTCCCCCCTCCAGCCTCTGCTCCCCCTCCCCTTTCCTCCTTTACTGTCTTGAGGGAACGTTGGCCTCATAAGGTCTTTTGATAACTCAGCCCTCCAATACTTCTAACAGCAAAACTTTTAACATGTTGGTTTTTTTCCTGTTTCTGGAGTTCGATTCTCAGGTACTGCATGACGGAGTGAGCTCCTGTCTCTATCTCAACTCCTGCCAACCTAGCAGTTTGAAAGCAAGAAATTGCAAGTACTGTAGACAAATAGGGAGCACTTCGGTGGGAAAGGTTGTCCTTGCTCAAAAGCCAGTCATATCTGACACTAGGGTGTAGTGCTCATCTCCATTTACAGCCAAAGACCCAGTGCTGTCTGTATTTGCAGATGTTTTCATGGTCATGTGGCAACCATGATTAGATCACCCACCCAGTCGCATAGCCATGCCCACAAAGTAGGCCACGCCCACAGTGTGGTAGTAAAAAGTTTTTATGGCGGCGCCCCCTCCCCACTGGGCGAATCCCTTGCCCCAGACGGTGCTATAACTTTGACAACTACTACCCAGGCCTGGTAAGTCGGGGAGGTATCCTCTTGGGTGCTTCCATCTCTCTTCGTGTGGACAGATGTTGGATGTACCATGGAGATGGCTCATGGTGTCCCCTAAGTGCCCAACTGAATCAGGTGAATCATGCCAGGCACCCAGATTTCACTTCATCCAATAGTACCCTGAGGGATTCACCGCTACCAGCCTAACCCAGCACTACCCACCTAAATGTGACCTATTTAACAAACCACGCCCCTAAGCCACAATTGTCCTGTGGTCCAGAGTTGGATAGCTGAAAAAATACTCATCTTCCACATGTCAATACAGAAGACAAGCTAAAAAAATTCTATTTGGTCCCTGAAGGTAACTGTAACACAGGCCAGTGTTTTGCAATCTTTGGTTTTTGGACTTCAGTTCCCAGAAGCCTAAGTCAAATCTCCAAAATACTGACGTAGGCTTCTGGGAATTGAAGTCCCCCTGTGGGGCATGTTCCACGTAGGGAACCACTGCTAGGCCATGGGGTCATTCGAATGCAAGTTCTCCCAATCTTTCTCCCAGTTTAGCCCAGCCAATGAATACACTTGCACTTAAATGCTTAGAGAAAACACAAACTCATCCTGTCCCTGGACCTCCAAGCAAGATCACTGGATCTTCCCAGGCTATTTCCTGCCTCTCCAGGTGGAAGGGGCTAAAGTCCCTCTTTCATCCAGGTTGCATTGCAGCCAAATGTACAGAGGGAACATTCAGTTGCAGTCCTCAGTTGAATAGTTATCAAGAATTAGTGTATATGAAAAACAGCTCTACTGAGCTTTGTAAGAGCTATGGTATGTCATGGACAATCTAATACAGGCGTTTGTTGTGAGGATATAAGCCCCACTTTAAATTTAACATGCATTTATTATAGTGGCTGCAAAGACCTTCACATGTGGACCAATAGTATTACCAACCTGATAAGATTCCTTATCATATGTGAAAACGTCCATGTGCATACAGTTTGTGTATGCCCAACTCTGTTTGCTACAAAGAAAATCTTTTCACACAGCTTTGCAATTACCTCGAAAAAGAGATTGTGATGCTGTACCAGAAGACTGTTAAAGGGACACAAAATTTGAAAAACTCCTTAGGGTAGAAGCTATCATGGTTTTCTGACTCAGAACCAAGGTGCTTAATCAAAGTCACACTTAAAGTATTCCCTCTAATGCAGATGATAAAAATACTTCTTTAGACGTTTTCCCAAAAGAAAGGCTTTTGATAAAAAGCCTTGAACATCTTGCATACACTCTGCAAGACAGAGTAAGTATTTTTAGACACAAAATGTTTTTGTTTCTTTCTGGAGACCTAGAGATAACCAATGTGGCTAGTTTTATGAAGCAACCATCATAATGGCTGGTTTCTGGTGCTTTCAGTCTTGTACTTTGCAACAATACTTCTGATTGCACAAAAATATGGAATCTCATCACACATGATTAAAATTGATATTCAAGCATCAGCTTACATTAACAGTTGAAGATTAAAAAACCAGTAACACAGTGAATGGTTTTTCCACATTCTACTTTCAGTAGACAAATTTCATTATGTAAAGAATGCTATTGGAAAAATAAAAGATTAGTGTGTCAATGAGGTACAAATTAAATCTGTCTGAAAAAGCTGAAAATCTGGGGGCAGCAGTCAAAATGAGTCCTTTTAAAAATGTTTCATGTTTCTGAACAACAATAAAAAATGATGTTCTAATGGATACTGTAATGAACAATAACAAGATCTTATTAGATTTCTCTCTCTCTCTCTCTCTCTCTCTCTCACACACACACACACACACACACACACGTATGGATTCAAATTGTGTGATAGGCCAAAATGCAATCTCTGTTAACAGCACACTATTTTCAAACCAAGAATTTTCTCTTTACCTATTTACACCTGACCTGCATAATATAGGGCTTAGAGAGCCCAAGAATCAAACATAAGCAGTTGCCTTTAACAAACAAGTACCTTTAGTGTTTTTTCCACTAATGGCCAGAATGGACAACTTGTAGCCAGTGGTTTTAGCCAATAACACAGGTCTGTAACCAAAAAACTGCATAGGATTTATTTACTGTTTCTTATAGATTTTTACTTAGTGAAACCGAGAAAAATACTTTTAAAATTCTATCTCATCAAGTTTTCTTGCAAAACTCATGTTTTTAATTTAATTTAGCTTGAAGTTTGCCTTTAACCTAAAATCTAATGTCCTATTTTTAATTGTAAAAACACTATCCAAAAATTATTTCTTACTTTCATTTAATATTTATTAGAGATAGAATCAAGAATAATGCAAAGAGAAAATAAAATGAATGGGGGGAGGGGCACGCGGTGGCATAGTCAGTGGTGGGCATCAGCAGGTTCGCACCAGTTCACCAGAAATTCCAACTGGCCACACCCATCCAAGTTTTGAAACAAAGTCCTAATTTACGTGCAATGCAGGACTTTCCCCCTGGTCAAGCGCACCATACCATGCCCACAGTGTGGTAGTAATTTTTTTTAACCCACCACTGGGTGTAGTGTAGGTTTAGTGGTGTGAGAAAGTTCAGATGATCATGTCCCAACAGGTTTATTTTGTTTGTAGCAAAAGGTGAACATATTCAGGAATCTTACTGGCTGAGTTGAGCATGTTTTGACATGTTCTCTAGGGTATTATGAATTAGTATAAACACATCTAATGTCAGATTTGATCATGTTTCAATGTGCTAAATAAGTTCAGGATCTTAGTTGCTGTATGAGCCACACTCAGTTTACATCCTGCATTCAAACGTGACTGTGCTCGTTTTTAGTTCTGTATTATGGCTCTAAGAGGTTGTGTTATTTCTCCAGATAGCTTTTGTTTTATTTGTGGTGAATATACTATTAAAAGTCACATAAGTGATTTTGTGAAGAAAGTGTATTTTGCTTACTTCAAGTTGAAACTTGGAGATCAAGACAAAGAATGGGCTCCTCAAATGATCTGTAGAAGGTGCAAAGAAGATCTTCGTTTGTGGTTTAAAGGTAAGAAAACCTCATTCTGTTTTGGCATTCCTATGATGTGGCATGAATAGCAAAACCACACTACCAACTGCTATTTCTGTTTGGTAGGTGTGAAAGGCATTAATACAAAAAATAAAAAGAAGATATCTTACCCAAACCTTAATTCAGCTTTTTGTCCAGTGCTCCATAGCTCTGCAATACCAGTTCCACACCCACCTTCCAGTTTGGATAATATCCTGAGTGATTGGGAGGACAGAGACACATTGCCTTCCCAGGATGAATCTAGCTCAGATTTTTCTGTTGATAAGGTACCTCAACTTTTTTCTCAGAGTGAGGTCAATGATCTAGTTAGAGATTTAGGCCTTTCCAAAGATTCAGCCAAATTGTTGGGGTCAAGACTATCAAGTAAAAAAACTGCTGTCACCTGGAACTTCATTTTCATGGTACAAGCACCGAGAGAAAGAATTCACTCAGTTTTTCTACAAAGATGGAAATCTCGTTTATTGTAGTGATGCTCAAGGGCTAATGAAGTGCTTTGAAATAGAATATGATTCATCTGAGTGGCACCTATTCATTGATTTGTCTAAAACAAGCCTCAAAGCAGTCTTGCTGCATAATGGAAACACATTTGCATCACTTCCTATAGGACACTTAGTGCATTTAGATGAAAACTATAATGATTTAACTGATTCTTGACAAAATCAAATATCAAGAACATCGCTGGATGATTTGTGGAGACTTTAAAATACTAACCATGTTGTTAGGACTCCAGGCAGGTTATACAAAATATCCCTGCTTCTTAAGTTTTGGGACAGTCGAGCCACAGACCTCCATTGAACAAAAACTGACTGGCCACTTTGAGACGCCTTAATCCCCGGTGAAAAAAACATCATTAATACTACCTTGGTTCCAACAGAAAAGGTTTTATTGCCCCCTCTTCATATTAAATAATCTTATGAAGCAGTTTGTTAAATCATTGCCAAAAGATGGGGAATGTTTCAGATATCTGTGTTCCAAGTTTCCAAAACTGCCTGAAGCCAAGTTGAAAGAGGGATTTTTTTACTGGCCCTGACTATATGAAATCTGTTATCTGATCTCTTTTTAGAAACAATGGAAGAAAAAGAAAAGGAAATGTGGGACTCGTTCAAAGATGCAGTTCACAAGTTTTTAAGGAATACTAAAGATCCTCACTACAAAACCATTGTACAATGTGTGTTGAATGCATATAAAGCTCTAGGATGCAAGATGAGTTTAAAAGTTTATTTCTTACAATCTCATGTCGACTATTTTCCTCAAAACTTGGGAGCCTACAGTGAAGAGCAGAGTGAAAGATTTCACCAGGATGTCTGTGATATCAAGAGACGCTACCAAGGAAGATGGAACGTCAATATGCTAGCTGACTATTGTTGGATGCTCAAACAGAAAACAGAAAATGGAAAGCAAAAGCATGTTCAGAGGAGCATAAAGAGGAAGAAGAAAAGGTTTTGCAGACAAAAAGAGTGAACACGGAATGTTAAGTATATATTTTGAAGAAATTCTTATAAGAAATAATATGTTTAGTTCATTGTAATAAAATAGTGATTTTCTCATCACTCTTATGTTTTTTAATGCAAAACCCTCATATTTTGAAAAAACTGTACGTGATGGGGGAAATCGAGGTCATTTTTGGATTCAGCACACTATAAAACATAAAATTTACCAAATATACCCTGTGCAGCTGTTTTTGTGGGGGGGTTTTCAGACCTGTGTAATTCCTCATTACTGAGTGGACTGGTCAAAGCTGTTTGCAACCCAAGGCAAGCAATATCTGGAGGAGTGTACTCAGTCCACATTTGTTCACACGGGCCTATCTTTCTTTTGAAAATGAATGGGGCTTTCTGAAGTCATATATTACACAGATAGGAGGAGTCTTCTGTTCAGGGGAATAATAGTAATTTTAAAAATCCAAACACTGGAGGTGCATATGCTATATCTCTCTGACTAAGGACAGGCAATGCTGGCAGGTTAGACGAGCCCCTTGTCCACCCCCAGGATCTGCCTTGGTCTGTGCCAACCTCTCCTAACAGATTTGGTTGTGATTGGAGATCTATTCCAGTTTCTGAAGATCCTTAGCCTGAAGATGAGCAAAAGCACATTTCTCCACTTTCTCATTCTTAAAAATTAAAGGAAGAGGAGGGGGGAACTACAAAATAACATACTCAGACTACAAGCTGCACTTGGTAATTTTACTCCATAATTACCAACCATGAATTCATAAGACTGTTATTGAGTGATCTAATTAGCAGCTTTGAATACTCAGATATTGAGAGACAGCTTTTTTTATAACTCAACAATTTCAAAAAATAAATAAATAATTATTATATATGACAAAAAGTTGTTTTGCTCATGTGTTTATTTCCAATGAGCTGTAGTTTAGACATAATACTCTTCACATGAATGAAACTGAAATATTATTTTGAATTACTACTGTGATTATTAATGTACTGGAGGAAAGGCAATCAATAGACGATATTAGTTAATTACAACATGAACATCATTTGATGACTCAGACAATAATCTGGGTGTAATAAATATAGTAACTGAGTCTTTTACATCATGCTAGAAAAGGATTTAATATCCCTAGTGATATTAAACTGATAAAATCTTCAGCCTGCTTCAAGTCTGATAGGGGGAAGGTAGAAAGTTCTTATTTCTTCCTGACTGTTGCAAATTAAAAGCTGAAGATGTGGAGTCCCTTCTGCCTGACATGACAAAATAATTTATATATGTATAAATCTGAAAGAAGATTGGGCCCCCAGTCTTGTGAAAGGTTTTCCTTATAAAGTCCAGAACTGGAATAAATTGAAACTTTGTAAGTTTTAAAACTCGTCAACAAACCTTCAGATGTATACAGTACACTGTCCTGTCTTCTGTGCAAAATGCCTATGTATGTAACTTATCTCCACATAGTTGGAGACTCTCTACATTCCAAAGGGCACATTAAACTGAGGTGTTAACATGTACTGTATACATAGTGGAAATTTTTTGTTGTTCACTCGCATAGTCGATTTCGACCCTTTGCAACCCTATGGACCATTGCCTGCCAGGCACCTCTGTCCTCCACCATCCTCCTCAGCCCTCCCAGCTCGGTGCCCATTGCATCTATAGACTCAAATTATCAAAAGATTATATGATTAACACAAGTACAGGATCCTTGGCCCTTAATTGTCTCAACCCATAACAATCAACAGATTCCCCCACTCCTTCCAATTTTTATCTCTAAAACACAGTTACTAATCTGTGCTCACCATTCCAACAATGACATTGGTTAACAAAGACATAGACAGCAGACTTCCCAAAGAATCTGTCTTACTCCAAACACCTCTCTCTCTCTGCCCCATTGTAGGAGTGATGGTGAACCTTGGCACTCCAGGTGTCCATGGACTTCAATTACCAGAATCCCAAGTAGGCACTCCTGCTGATCAGGGCTTCTTGGAATTGAAGTTCAAGAACAGCTGGAGTGCCAAGGTTTACCATCACTCTCCTAGGATATGCATTGATATCACCATATCCCTCATCCTGAATGGGATCAGCACAGCTACAAAGACCTTGATTTCTCCTCTCCCTGCCCACCTAAAGAACCCAGTGGAGTTAATTTGGTGCCTGTCAGCTGACTGCATCAAGTAATGAATTCACTTACAGTATATCTACCCAAGCCACACCATCTGTCCAATGTCACTAGATATTTAATCTCAGCAATTCAATTCATCTCTGCTGTTACAGTGATATATTGCTGCCCCCAACACGTACAAGGCCATTTTCATTCTCTAAAATTAATCATCATTGTTTTCTAAAACAACATGCTTTGGGTCATCTGCCATTAACAGAGAATAATTCATTTCTTGAATATTTTACATAGTTAGTTATTTGGAAAAGCCTGAAGCAATGATGTCACTTAATTTCATAATTACTTGATCAACAGTGGGATCTCTATCTATCTATCTATCTATCTATCTATCTATCTATCTATCTATCAATCTATCTATCTATCTATCTATCTATCATTTCTTGGCCATATAATATTTGTAAAAAAGGCACAAAAAGAAAAGTCTATATTATTATAGCTTAATTAGAACACAGTAATATAAATCATAACAGCAATGGAGGTCTTTATAGTTTATTAGTGAGCAAAAAACTACACTGAAAAATATTTAACCTTCTCAATCATTTTCATAATCTATCCTATGCATATTGAAAGTATTCATTATCAGAGCAGCCATAAAAGCTGCCAGCTGTCCATTACTTCCCTCCTGCCCTTTTGAAAAATAATAGTACAAGCAATAACCTATGCAGCTGTGTTTGCATTCTCCCCAGAAGCATTAAAGGGCATATAGACCTAGTTTTGATACAACGGTGCTTCCTCTGCCACATCCATTGTGCAATTGGAACTACATCATATTATATCTTTCTGGGGTTGGAATAATATTTATAGTGACAGGATGCCTTAAACCTACACCAGTTGAGAAAATATATCTTCTTATTGGTATCGCTTCACCTAATATAAGAATAGAAGTAGCAGTGGATGCCAAGATAACTAGGCAAGAGAATGACCCTCAACATCCTCTAAAAGGATATGTGCCTCATGCTCCCTGATTCAGATCCAGGAAGAGTTTTATGGCAAAACCAAATTAGAAGATGGAGGGAGGAACTCACTGGACAAAGAACAACATTAAAGAAGAATATGGCTGAGGAACTCCACCTGCCTTATGTCACTTGGAGGACCCTGAATGGCTGAGGGGGTGGAATTGTAACATGGTTGTCTTCTAGCTAGGTTCACAGGAATCCCTCAAGTTAAGTAGGATAGCTCACTGGTAGAGCTGTTAATCTTGGATCCAGCCAGTCATAAAGCATCTGCCTCTCCTGTACGCT
Source organism: Furcifer pardalis (assembly GCA_030440675.1). NCBI lineage: Eukaryota > Metazoa > Chordata > Lepidosauria > Squamata > Chamaeleonidae > Furcifer > Furcifer pardalis. The sequence goes on from CP126894.1 coordinate 137,067,103, forward strand.
TGCTATTCCTGTACATAACCTCAATTTGAAATTTAAGACTGTTCCTCCTACATGTTTCTGCAGAGCTCTGCCCCCTCCTGTAGAAAACCTACATTCACTTACAGCAGGGGTTTGCAACTTACAGCCTAAAGGCCAGACTTGGCCTGTGGTTCCATTTCATGTGGCCCGCCACCCATGCTCCAGCTACCGCCACGAGCAGAAGTGGCAGAAGCACTGAAAACATCAAAAAACCCTCACTCCCACCACTCCCACTGCCAGAAGGGGTGGGAGGGACAAAAAACAGCCAAACATGTGTCGTAAATCACCTATGGCTGTTGTAAACGGATTTACTACAGCCACAGACATGTTTATGGCAGTGTTTACAGTGGGTGGAACCACATGTCCAATCCACTCATCTGTCTGAGGGGGCATAGTCCAGCCCATGGCACAAAAATGTTGAGAACCCCTGAGTTACAGGATCCTGTTTAAAAGTGCAGAGCAAAAGGGTTGTGTAGCTATAGTACTCCATGTTCACCTGAAGTTGCCTAAACTGGGGAATTGCCCTGTTGCAAATAATGGATCTTAATGCTTGCTCAAGGGATTATTGGCTTCTCTCTTGAGCAAGCAGCATTAAAGGAGGACCTATGTCCAAATGAGGCTATTCTATGCATGCTTTGCATCAAAGAGGTTGCTACCTTAGTACAATGACAACCAAGGATACCAGTGAAAGAAGATTGCTTAGTCAACAAATGGAAGAGAAGAATTATGAAAAGTTTGTTTGTTAAGGTAAAAGAACATAATTATAAAATGTTATGGAGGTGGTACTTGACCCCAGTTCGGCTACATCAAATGGATAATTCAAAAACTAAAAACTCTTGGAGATGTAAAGATATCCTGGGGACATATGAACACATGTGGTGGAGTTGTAAAGTGGCTGTGGCCTTTTGGACAAAAATAGAGAATGAGATATCAGAAATATTAAATCTTGGCCTGAGGCTGGAGTCGGTTGCCACCTTATTGACAGAAGTAGATAATATGGGTATAGACGCAAACAAAAAGGACTTGTTATCTATAATGTTAACTATAGCAAGACAATGTATTGCAAGAAATTGGACAAACGATTCTGTGTTATAATTGGAGGAATGGTATAAAGAAATGTGGGAAATTTCGTTAAATGACAAACTTACATGGGAGTTGAATAAACAGAAAGGTATAATCAAGGAATATAAATTTTGAGAAATATGATGACCATTTGTGGAACACACTTTGGTGAAATCCAAAGGTGATAAACCAGTACCAGATCACATGAGTTTTTGGAAATGGTAATATAGTGCTGTGGCAAAATTGCGGTCTCCAGGGTTTTGTAGATAGCACTGGGTAATTTTAATTTTGTTTTCAATACAGTTGTACCTCGCTTAAAGAACATAATGCGTACCACAGGATTGCTCTTTAAGCGGGATTGCTCTTTAAGCAAAACACCATTGTAAGTGACCAATTGTGTGTGCGGGGGATTGCGAACACCAATTTATTTGTTAAGCGAGTTTTTAGTTGGTTTTATTTGTTAAATGAAGTAAACATTAAGAGAAAATTCTGCTCTTTAAGCGAGTTACTCTTTAAGCGAGGTGCTCTTTAAGTGAGGTTTGACTGTATATGGGTAATGAATAAATTATACCATATATGTATTAGAATGGGAGAAATATAACAACATGAAAAAGAAAACAATACCAATTTTTCTTTGTGTATGTTTATTTTTATTATATTTTATGTAACTTTTCTCTGTTTCATTTATTCATGTACTGTATTGTAATGTTATATGCTTATTTCTCTTTATTTGTTCTTATATATATATATATATATATATATTATATATATATATATATATATATATATATATATATATAGAGAGAGAGAGAGAGAGAGAGAGATGTAGATAGAGATATATAGAGATAGAGATAGAGATAGAGATATAGATAGATAGATATAAAGAGAGATAAAGAAGACTGCTTAGTCTCAGGTAAATAAGTACAGTATTCAAGCCTAAGGTTCCAAATTGATATTGCTTGATATAGAATGTCTGCTATTCAATGGCAAACCAAATAGCATTTCCACCCTGAGGTTCTTCTCAGGCATGGGATGTCAAACAAGATATTCTACATCCCACAGGCAATACAAGCAATATATTGCACAGCAACATTAGGTCATTTCCTTGTATTTTGAATTGTGGACACAGGAGCAAAACATCCCACTTTCATAAACCAGAACATGTTTGAACAGAGGCGTAGCTACCGCCGTATCAGCCGTATAAATTATACGGGGCCCCCGGGCTACGGGGGCCCCCAACGGCAAAAAATAAAATTAAAAATAAAAAAGAGCAAAAATTTACTGCGCATGCGCAGAAACTCAATCTGATGCATTGCGCATGTGTCAGATTGAGTTTCTGCGCATGCACACTTTATTGGAGCCATTTTTGGCTCCAATTTTTTTAAAAAAAGCCAGAGTCGGAGTCGGAACCGCAGCTTTTAAGCGCGGCTCCGATGGCGGCCGTCAGAGGGCCGAGGTGCAGCGCGCGGAGCCGTAGCTGAGCTGGCGAAGGCAAGGGGCGGCTCGGCTGTGGAAGGCGAGGCGAGCGGGCGCAGCGAGGCAGCCCCGACTCCGAGGCCCTCCCCCCGGTCGCCGCGGGGGCTCCCTGGCTGCGCCAGCCCGGGCGGTGCTCTCCACCTCGACGCTGGGGTGGGAGTCCACCAGCTGCAGGAACAGCTCGCGGGCGCGCCCCGTCCCACGGCAGGCGGCAGGTCAGCTCCAGCCTGACCTGCCGCGCGCGCCTGGAGCTGACCTGTCACCGTCTGCGGGACGGGGTGCGCGAGCTGGTCCTGCAGCGCTGGACTCCCACCCCAGCGTCGAGGTGGAGAGCGCCGCCCGGGCTGGCGCAGCCAGGGAGCCCCCGCGCCGCGGCGACCGGGGGGAGGGCCTCGGGGCTGCCTCGCTGCGCCCGCTTGCCTTCGCGCGCGAGCTGGTCCTGCAGCTGGACTCCCACCCCAGCGTCGAGGTGGAGAGCGCCGCCCGGGCTGGCGCAGCCTGCCAGGGAGCCCCTGCGGTGACCAGGGGGAGGGCCTCGGGGCTGCCTCGCTGCGCCCGCTCGCCTTCCACAGCTGCCCCTTGCCTTCGCCGTGCGCGGCGAGGGAGCGATCGTGCGATGGCAGCAGCGGCGGCTCGGCGGTGACAGCAGAGGCGGAGGAAGAAGAGGCCCCAGGATTAAGGTAAGTGAGGTTTTTGTGTTTCGGGTGGGTGGGTGGGTTGAGGTGTGTGTGGTTTTTTTTTTTTACATTTTAATTCTATTTTATTTATTTTATTTTTATTTATTTTATTTTTATTTTGGCCCCGCCCATGACGTCATGACGTTGGCTCCCCCCACGACGTCATGATGTCATGACGTTAGCTCCGCTCCGCATATAAAGGGCCCCCAAACAATTTTTATACGGGGCCCCGCCAAGGTAAGCTACGCTTCTGTGTTTGAATGATTGAATTGATGACTCTCAAGCTAATGTTTATAAATTAAATTTACCATTCTAAACAGTCTTAGACCACCTGAAGACTGAAACCTTATTCAGGAAAAAAAATTGCACGTGTAAGTCTTGTTCATTGGGCAACTTGCTATGTCATATTAAGAAAACTGGAAACCTGCTTTAAGGCAGTTTGACAAGCCACCAGTTTTCTTTCTTTGGCTGAGGGCAGGATGGTGATTTCTATTACAAGCGAGTCCTAAAATGTATGACAGTTGTATTCAGAGTAGCAATCAATTTCTGCACTTCGGTTTGTCACTGATCGTTGGTACATAGCCACCAAAAAAAAGCTGAAGCACCTTGCAATCACAAACATGGTAATCACACTATTTGTACAGGTTAAAAAAAAACAATTCCTCACCCATAATGATAGAAATGAAATTCAATTACAGACCTTGGAGGGATAAATATGTTAACTGATTCTAAAGAGAAATTTCTTCCCTTTTCTTGGCAATATTTAGTAAGTATCTAACATTTCACTGACAGGCACTAGACCAGTATTTCCCAACCTTTGGTTTTTGGACTTGAATTCCCAGAAGCCACTTCAATTCCTCAAAGCACTGATCAGTCAATGTACTGCCTTAGGCTTCTGGGAATTGAAGTTGCCCTGTGGTATGTGATCCCCATGTTGGGAACCACTGCACTAGACCCAAACCTTCAAAAGGTTATTTATGAATACAGCAAAAGTTCAATATGTGCCAAACATGTTTGGGCCATTTTAATTTCATATATTAAACATTGAAATATTTCTTAAAAAGACAGAAGTGTAAACAAATAGTCACATGTGCAGATGTATTTTGCAAATACTATGGCCAGAACCCTATGGGGCACCTTTGCTGGATGTTACTGTTTCTGATAGAGTGGTGATCCTTTTCCTGCCTTTCAGCACATTGTGCAGCCTCAATACCTGATTAGGATGGGTGGAAAACCTTTCATAGCAATTTTGTTTTTGTCAAGAAGAATTCCAGGTGGAATGAGAAGGGAAGCAAATCATCATTCTGCTGGCACTAGGTATGGAAGTGCACCTTGGCCTATGCTGGTGGTGTCTATATCTTCTTCAGCTGCCGTCTCTGTTCCAGATATTGGCTATCGCTATGGCAATAGTCTTCCTGTTCTTAACACCTCAGAACAGTTCTACCGAGGACATGCCACACCGGTCTCACAGGTTCTTCAGCCATGAAGTCCATCTACATCCAGGCCCTCTCTTCCCAGGGATATTTCCTTGCAGAACAAGTTGGAGTATTCTATACTTTATGTTGTTCCTCATGATATGGTCAAGATATTGGAGCTTTCTTTTCTTAATAGTCTTAAACAGTTCTTGTTCTTCATCCATGCGGTGCAACACTTGAGCACAGAACAAATCTAAAGAGAACTGGATTGGATCTTTATTTTGATGAGGGAGCACCAGCTGTTTCTTAGAAAAGGCCTTCTGGGGCATTGCTACCTTCATTGTTTTGTCTGCATGGTAGATGAAATGGGGTTCTAAGAGGGAGGAGAGTCAAGACTGGTCAAAGCCATTCTGCAGCTCATCATTTACCTGCATAGCTTTTTGTGAGGTGACAGTGGTTAGAGCTCTATGGCATGCCAAGGAAAGCACATACATGTACATGCCCTCATACACATGTGTACCCTGTTGAATACATCTTTGTGTGCAGTACAGACAAAAAAAAGCTATGCACCAGGTGTCTGGCCGAATTTTTTCGGTTTGGGAGTTGTGTTCTTGTGATGCGTGGAAAGCTGAATCTGCCAGATGCATGATTTATCAAATGTAATCCATTATCTCCTCTATTTTTAGTTCTGCTTCAGTTAGGCTAAGGTTGTTTGAGTTGTAAAGTATCGATATTGCCCAATAATTCATAGGGAAGGAAGCCTTACCTCACTGTGAGAAATTTTTAGAAAAGACATTGCAGTTAGAATTCATAATGCATTCCGAGTCATCCACTTCCATTTTCAATCTTTAGGTTTTGCATTTACTTAGGATTAGCAGGATCCAGCAAACCTTTCCAGTTGAAATCCATTCAGTAATTACATTAGAAAGGTATATTATAAATCCAGCTCTTTAAAAAACCCTCTGGTTCATGAATGTTAGATATTGTGCTTCTCTACCACGATTCGAAATGCCAGGAAATAGCTTGATATTGTAGTGCAGTGTTGTGCCCATGTTGCCAGCAGGAAAAAGGATGCCAAGCTCTGCATAGGAAAGGGCAGCTTAAATGTTGACAAGCCCAATCATAGCAGTCAATACATTCTACCCTCTTGTGCTCACTACCATTCACGTTTATTAAAAACCAGCAATGACAATTTGTTTGCATTTTGGTGAGGACTGGTTAACTGATGGGAAAGGAAGTCATCTCCTGGGATCTTCCATTGCTTGGTATTCTGTGTGAATATTACTATGCAAATGGTACTACTCTTCATGTGAATGTACACCATCTTAACACAAAGCCACCCAAGCTGGGATACAATGAAAAAGGAGATGGGGAGTCAATAATTAGATGTTATTTACTGCTGAAAGTTTTGGAGAGCACTCATTAAGGGTGACCATCAGTCAGAGGTGACTTGATGGCATGTAACAGCAAGAAATTGAAAGACCAACAATTGGTTGTACCCACTTTTTTTATTTAGAAGGAATCCTGTTTGCAAGTGCTGAAATATTGATCCAAAAATCCTCTCAAAAAGGTAACACAATGACCATTATAAAGTGCATGGAACAAGTCTAGTAGCACAAAAGTTCAAAAGTGTAAATGCATTATTGCAGGTTCAGTCAACTCTCCGGCAAACTGAACTTGTGACACTGCCAGTCTGGGCCTAATTAGCAAAGAAGAGGAGAACTTTTAAACTACTTTCTAGCAAGGGTTTTTCTTTTATCTTTTCTTTTGCCTTATGGCTGAGGATGGTTTCACTTAATGTTATCAGAACTTTGGTACCTATTCCACCAGTCTTGTTGCAATACCAGAGGGCTACAACCACACTCAAGCTGTCTTTCCTTCTGTCCCCTCCCTGAAGACATAGTACAGACCATATGCTTATCTTCTGGAATTCTCTAGCACTGGATGATCCTAAATGTGGGAAGTTTCAGCTGGAATTTGTGGCTATAGTATGCATACTTGAACTCCTTTTTAAAAAAACTAGAAAATTAAATTGTTCAAAAAACCTCTGTATCCACAATTGAAAATGCCAGGAAATGGCCCTATAATGCTGCATAATATCTTCAGGCATCCAAGCAGAGGCTTCTTAATTAGTGACAAGTTGCTACTGAGTTACACAATTGCCCTTTCAAACATGTAGCACTGCAAGAGATTTTGACATTTTGTTTTAAGTCTCTTTAACCTATATTAAATCAAAACATTTCATAATACATTCAGTGTGTCTCAATTTCAGGCATTTCTGTTTTTAGTGGACAGTGGGATAAAATGCCATCAATCAATCAATCAATCATGTACAACTAATGATCATGATCATGGTTATAATTTGCAAATCATAACATACCTATCAGTCTTTCATAGATCATTCATCATTGTTTCTGCTGCTTCAGACAAACATATTTAACATTTAATATAGCCTGGTTTGATAATGTGTGGTTATTTTCCATTTCACTTGTGTGAGAGATAGAGTGTGCATGTGTTTTTCTTGTCTATAACATCCTTGTCTTGTATGACATGAAGGAAAATGTATTTATCAAAATGACTCACAGCCCTATTCCTCTGAATTAAGATGTAATTTCAAAATGTCACAGCATGAATTGTAATCTACCGTAGAGTTCATGTGGTTTTAAATTTGTGCATTAAAATTCTGTTTTAACTTTATCCTGAGCTGATATTTAAAATTCCCCTTACATTCACTAATGTGTTAGGCAAATCATGCATTTGAAAGCGTTACAAAAGTGACAGAGAAGCAATGGACAGAATACAAAAAAAAAAAAAAAAGAACAGAAGGAAAGGAACAAAATCTTTAAAACATTATTCAGCACACATCTTTCATAGACAGAAAAGGAGTTCCTTAATATTTTGAAAGGTAGAGCTGAGTCAACATTCCTGTCACTGGTTGACCCAAGATAGAATCAGTTGCCTTCTTGTGACAAAACCTGCCAAAAATGACACAAGGAATGGATTTAGACAAGTAGCCGGGTGTGATATTTTTAGACATAGCCTGACATCCTGCATTCTCTTTAAGGTATTTTTAAAGTCAATTTGCCAGTTTGAAGCCCAAACTTTTCAACAGTTCACCTCACAATCTGTGCCTTCTCCCACCTCGCTCTCATTTCTCTCACTGACCTGAGACAAGGACTGTGCCAAATGTAGCTTTCCCTCTTCGCTCCACAGAAGATAATTCTCTGGAAATTGTCCATGTTCCTGTTCCATTTATTGCACATATCCCCCCTTCAGAGTTCTTACTACATGAGATTATTTTAAATTGAACAGACCAGGAGGAAGCAGCTTGCAGAAACACACAGCAGAATGCAGTATGCTGCAGCTTGGGTTTGAGAGCACTTCCAGCAGTTTGATACCATTTGAACTATCATCAGTGGTGGGATGTCAAAAATTTTACTACCCCACCGTGATGTCATCACAGTGTGGGTGGAGCTAACATCATGACATCATGATGTGGGCAGGGCCAAAGGGGAAAAAATACAAAATAATAATAAAAAAATAAGCACACACACACACACCTCAAGACTTTACTTAAAAACCCCAAGTCAGGCCTTTTTAGGAACTGTGGTAGTACATCAATATAGGTAAAGGTATTAAATACACATTAAAATACACACAGACACACCACATCTAAAGGTTAGTCACTTACCGTGGGGAGCAGGCTATAGGACATCTGTCCGTCCCACCAGGGCGGATCGGAGAGGCTCTCTTATCATTCCATCGGCTAGAGAGGCGCATCTCTCTAGCACCAGAAAGAGGGCCTTCTCCGTGGCCGCCCCGGCCCTTTGGAACCTCCTGCCAACTGAGTTACGTCTACAGGCAGAGCTCCTGCCCTTTCGGAAGGGCCTAAAAACCTGGCTGGCAGGGCAGGTGTGGGGGTCCAGGAACATGGGGTCCCATGTTGGGTGGCTGATATGATGGGACAGCCACCCCTCCCTCACTCTTTTAAACTTTTAAAATCTTTTTAAACCCTTTAACCTTTTTAAATCTTTTAGATTTTTGTAAATTCATGGTTTAATTCTTTTTTAATTGACTTTTAAGTAATTTATGAACCTTAAGGTTTTAATTTATGAATTTCTGTAAGCCGCCTAGAGTCAGGTTCGCCTGATTAGGGCGGGGTAATAAATCTAAATAAATAAATAAATAAATAAATAAATAAATAGGGAGCTTCAGGCTAGCAGCTTCTCTTCCTCCTCCCCGCTTGGGAGGACAGCAAGGAGGCCATGCATATGCGCCAAGCACTGTAGGCATACATCCACACTAAGTGCTTGGTGCGCATGCACAGTGAAAAGGTAAGCCCCGAAGGTGGTTCCCCCAAAAAAGCTGGTATCGGTTCTCTGGGACACTGAGAAAAGTTACTACCGGTTCTGGAGAACTGGTGAGAACCTGTTACATCCCATCACTGACTATCATGGCACCATCTTAGAAAATCCCTGGATTTGTAGTTTTGGTAGCTGAAACTCCCATGCAAATGAAATTATGACTGAAAGAATTAAATAGCTGAGGTGGCTGAACTCCTGTTTCCAGAACTACAAGCAATGCACTGGCTTTTGGGAAATTAAAGTCTTTCCCTTATCCTGGTGCCTCTAACAGCTCCTCATGATGAAAGTGATCTCACATAAACTTCAGGAATTTGGGGCGGTGGGGGAGGGGAGAACTGTTTTATTATTTCAAAAAAAGTCACAGCAGTTGATGACATCCTTAGTGTTAAATGACATTATTCATTCATTCATTCATTCATTCATTTATGTATTTATTTAGTGTATGACACTTGTACACATTCAGTCAACATATAACAAAAGGAATATATATAAACTTTATAAAACTAAACATTAATTTGTAAACAAACATCTAAACAATTCATATATTCGATTACACCAGGAGTCACCCTTAGAAAATCTTCAATATTGCCCTCATATACCCTAAGGCCACATTGTTCTATAATATGTTGCACAGTCTGTCGCGGTGTCCTGCACTCACATGCTGGTGATGGTAGTTTCTCCCATTTATGCAAAAAGTCTGTGGATCTACTGTGCCTTGTACGTATTCTATTAAGGCTGGCCCATATCTTGCAATGTTGATCAAAACCTGGTGGTATTTCGGTTACATATTGAAAGTTTTGGTACTTTTCCAACCATTCTCTTCTCCATGCTTACTGCAGATTGAACTCTTCATTGCCTCCAATAGTGGTGCTGGGTAAAGGTAGATGTCTTGAGCAGGGTCTGTTAATATTAAATGTTAAATGACATAACTTACAGAATAGGATTTCATCCAAGTGGATCAAAGCCTAACTCCAGTCCTGAAGGATTGTTTCTTCTGTATTGCCTTCTGTTAGATAAGACATTATCAGGGGGCTGAATATATAAAACAATTTTTAGCTGTGATTAAGTATGAGATAGAGGTCATATTTTTGTTAATTGGACAAGATGTGCCCAATGCCCTTTATGTAATCCCAAATCATCAAAGGGTTGCAGGGAAATAATGAGCTTTATCTCACTCTTGCATTGCTTTACTCCTGTAGAGTCTTAAGAGAAGGATCCTGCTTATGTGTTCAGTTTTACACAAGAGAAAGAATGAATCTAAATTGTCCAGAATTCTTGCTCATGGGTAAGACCTACCATTGAGTGTAATGCTCTTTCTCTACTTCAAACTCATCAATGCTTGGATGAGAAAAGCTTATGAAGGAGTGGGGAGGTCCACCTTCCATCCCTTAAACATGTGGATCATTCTGGATAACAGAATGACTTGAGAAGTTGTTGCTTGTATGCAAACATCTTCCTGTTGCTGCCCACGATTTCAAATCAGAGAGCATTTGTGTGGATTGTAGCATACTTAATAAGCTATATATATCATAGTGTCCAAAGAAGAGGGGAATGGTAATCTACTTCTGAGGATTCTCTATCGAGAAAAGCTCAGAAAGTGTCACCATGAGCCTGAATTGACTTGACAGCACATAATTATTGTTATTAATATGTTATGCATAGAGTAAAGAAGAAATATTCCTACTAGAAAAAAATAGGGTATGTTTATTAATAATTCAGACATGAATTCTCCTGGTGATGTATGCATTAATTTGTCTTATACAATGCTATTACCGGCGATGGCTAAGTAGCTATAAATTATTGATCACTTGGAAATAAATACTAAAAAGATTGAGGAGAAGTAGGCCTGTTTAAATTTGCTATTTTAACCTCTAGGTGGAATAGTAGAGAGAGTATATTTTGAAATCATTGATGCAGGCCACACAGAATTGTACCTCAGTCAGGACTGGGAGGCAAAGCAGCAAACAGTTTTGAAATAACATAGTAAAAAATATTGGTGTGTAAAATGTCCTGACATTACTGAACACTCATTTTTAGATTCATCCAACTGTACTTTCTCCTGACAAAGCTGCTCCAGGTTGACAGGGCTTTTTTCTGAAATATCTAAAGCTACAACTAACTCAATGCTCCAGTCACTATAATGTGATGAGAATTACAGTCTCTGTGCAGATAACCAAATCTTTCTTTCTGAAGTAAATATTTATTATTTATTATTTATTTATTAGTTCAAATTTATATTGCCGCCCACTCACCGTGGCGACTCAGTAGTAAAAAAAAAAAGTAGTACTTAACAATTCTTGGCTCCAGAGTTCCCATTAGAAAAAGCAGTACTCTTTACCCTAAACTGACAACCATTTGTATTAGAATAAGAAACTTTTCAGCTTGTCTGGAGATGTTTTTCCTGTATGATCATAAAAAAATCGGCAACAGAACACTATATTTGAGCCCAGTTCTTCAAGAAACCTCTGGTTTCTGAATGTGGGATATTGTGCTCTTTTGTACACAGTTCAAAAAGTCAGGAAATGACCTGTGCAATATTGTTCCCACAATATCAGCAAGGAAAAAATATATGTCAGCCTTTACATAGCAAAAGCTATCCCAAATGTTGATGACACCAATGTCAGCAGTCAAGATGGTCTACAAAATACACTCTGCTGCTCACTATCATTCACAAAGAGATACCAAGATGGAGAAAATCCCAGAATCTGATTCCGTTTTTCATCAGCTAACCACTTTTCACCCAAACATAAAGTAATTGTCAGTGCTGTTTTTCAACAAATTGTCTTTGGAGCTATTGTTTGGAGCCACAAAATAATCAAATATTAGATTAGATTAATTATGTAAACTCAAGTACATGTCTGGCATCTGGAAGGAATGAGACTGTTAATCCCCAAAGAATTACATGATTTTGGAGTATTGTTCTGTCCCATGCAACCTGGTACATAGCATTCTTAGCCATCTTTATTGAGGAAGAAATCTCAGCTATGTTCCTTCAGGGTTGAAGTTTCTTCATACTCAAGAGTGAAGTGTAACTCATCCAACTATTGAGAGAAGGCTAATGAAATAGTGAAGCACAAGTATGAGTGAGTGTAGCATATGCAACAAAGAAATACACATACCCTATCTCTCAGGTAAACTAATATTGCCATTCCCACTCTGCAGAACACAGACTAGAAGGCTATCTTTCAACTTCTAAACCTTTCCTTTAGTGAGCCAACTAGAGTAAGAAAAAGTATATCAGATCAAAAGTTATACAGACATTTTGCATCTGTGTTTTCCAAAAGATGCCGCTACACCTTTTGAAATAAAAAGAAGCATGGCCTGAGACTCAGCAAAAGTTGTCATTGGAAACCAAGGTCAGAATGATCCATGGACAATAAATTTGAGGGGGGAATCAATTCATTAGAAATGTGGTATTGAAGAAGAATCTTACAAATATCCCAGATCATCAGAAATTCAATCAACTGAAGACTGAACTCTCAACACGACAGAAAAGAATGGACAGATGCTATCCTACCATGCACATATAATGAGAATATGTCAGGATGTGAGAAGCAAATTTTCCAAGGCTAAATTGGACCTAGATGGGAACTAAGACCCCTTATGCAAAATGCATAGTCAGCACTTGCTCTCAACCCTCAAAAACCAAATTCTAGGTTCTTTGTCAAAATCCACAAATTGTTTTCAGGTGTAGGACCTTTTACAATTGTAGAGAGGCAATGAACATAGCAAAGGAATGATTCCCTTTTAACATTTATTTAACATAAGTGGATGCAAATATATATGACATGCTTAATTGTTTCAAAGCAAGGTTTCATATAAATGACATATGACAACAGTTAAGAATATTTATTGTTTATATTAGCTGCTTAATTGACTAAATATGACTCCTAACACGTGTATTATGACATTGCTACCAGTACTTAGGTTCTTTTTCCACCTCTAGGCCAGATGGAAAACTGCCAAAACGAAGGCACATTTTGGTGAGTTCATTTTGCAGTTCCTTTCACCTCACCTAGTGTGAGAAATGTTAGCTGGCAACAAAAGGTTGCTGACTCTTTAATAAAATGTAACAAACTAGCTTAATATGCCTATAACATTAACATAATAAGAAATAACTAATACTGTATGCTTTGTAATTAAATAACAAAGAAAACCTGTAGTTTCTCTGATGCAGTTCACTGGGGCCTAACTTTAATCAATGTTACAAGGTCAATATAAAAGAAGAATAAAACATACAGGTACTGGATACAAATAGCTGCTAACAGTACTTACTGCTTTTAAAGGCATTTACTATGCTAACAACAGAGGGGGGAAACTATCATTCAAGACAAATGTGACACTTTCAATTTCACCATCATGTCTGTGATGGAGCACACTCAGTGGTGGGTTGTGAAAATTTTTAGTACCCACCATGATGTCATCACAGTGTGGGCAGAGCTAACGTTATGACATCATGACATCGTGGGTGGGGCCAAAGAAATAAGAAGAAGAAGAAGAAGAAGAAGAAGAAGAAGAAGAAGAAGAAGAAGAAGAAGAAGAAGAAGAAGAAGAAAATAAGCACACACACACACCCATCAACCCACCCACCCACAACACAAACCCGTAAATAAATTAAATAAATAAATAAATAAAAATTACATTAAAATACACCCACCCACCCAAACTCCCACCCCAAACACAAACCCGTCACTTACCTGTTAGTATAAGTGCCTGGGCAGCACCATGTTGCAAGATGGATATGATCACCATACCAGTTCTCTAGGATAATGTGTTTTAATGTAAATGTAAAACAGCTGTACCTCCTTAAGGGTTCTCCAATTGGAACAGCAATTGGAACAGCACAAGTGTAGCTGATTGATGAGGTAACTCCAAGACTTTGCTTAAAAATCCCAAGCCAGGCAGCCAAGCCTGCCAGCTGCCAGGCCTTTTTAGGAACTGTGGTAGTATGTCAATATAGGTAAAGGTATTAAATACACATTAAAATACACACAGACACACCACATCCAAAGGTGAGTCACTTACCCTGGGGAGCAGGCTATAGGGAGCTTCAGGCTAGCAGCTTCTCTTCCTCCTCCCCGCTTGGGAGGACAGCAAGGAGGCCGTGCATATGCACCAAGCACTGTAGGCATGCATGCACACCAAGTGCTTGGCGTGCATGCGCAGTGGGGGAACCAGTGAAAAGGTAAGCCCCGAAGGTGGTTCCCCCCGAAAGCTGCTGTCGGTTCTCTGGGACACTGGGAAAAGTTACTACTGGTTCTGGTGAACTGGTGCGAACCTGTTACATCCCATCACTGAGCACACTTGTTTCTTATGTTAACAGGGAGACAAAACAGGAAACAGTATGACAAACCAACATTTTCAACGCAGCCACTCTTCCTTATTCAGTTAAGAAAAGTTAACAGAGTCTAATTCACAGCAAGTTAACAAAATGAAGTAACACTTAAGAGACTTAATGTTTCAATACTTAAACTTTAAAGAATGCATTTAACTCAGGTTACTTAAATCAGAATGCATCAACATTATAAAATGTAAAAGAAAACTGAAACAATTAGGTGAAATAAAATAATACTGTCTCTATTTCAGAGAGACCTTTTTATCTATTATTTAGGAACATTACCTTTCCTTGGCAGCATGCCCAGACTATCAGGTGACATCATGTTTCAAGCAACTGGCTGGAGCCAGCACTGTTTCAGGATATGGGAAGTCTGCTTTTATATCTTTGGAGTGGATGATGTGTTGCATCTGGTCCCATCCCAAAACTTCTGGGCAAGATTCAAGAGTTATCAATTGATAGTAATAAAAGAGAGTTGTTGCTCAAATTATTGACTGTAGCAAGACCAGAAGCGTAGCGTGCCTTGGCGGGGCCCCGTATAAAAATTTGTTTGGGGGGGCCCTTAGGAAGGGTAAAGATTTGTTTTGCTTATGCACGTTGGGGGCCCCCATAGCCTGGGGGCCCCGTATAATTGATACGGCAGATACGGTGGTAGCTACGCCCCTGAGCAAGACAACTGATAGCAAAACACTGGAAGGACAAATCGACGATCGATAAAATCAGATGGTATAATGAAGTATGGCAATTAGCGTTAAACAAGAAATTAACCATTGAATTGAATATAAAGAAAGGGTATATGTATATGTAAAAGAAGTTTCTGGGAAATTTGCGGTACTTTCATTGATTATGCTTTGACAAATGAGAAAGGCATAAAGCCGGACCCTGAAACTAGTAAATTGATGGGAAACTGAAGAAATTGGAGGGGATATATATCTATTACATGCTGCTAAATTTATTCTGATGTGTGGAGAGCCTTTCTGGCATTCTCCATGTGTAAATTAGTCAGAAATCGTTTATCCTTCTCTTCTTGTATATATAATGTTATTTTGTTGATGTTGTTTTTGTTATAATTTTTTTAAAAAAATAATCAATAGACCGCATAATGTTAAGTTGGAGGTGGAAAAGCTTTATTCTCTTTGTCCCCAGAAGAAGAGAAGAGTAAACTATTTCTGACTAATTTACACATGGAGAATGGCAGAAAGGCTCTCCACACATCAGAATAAATTTAGCAGCATGTAATTATTACCATATTTACAGGTGTATAAGACACACTCCCCCCTTAGAATACACCGGAAAACAGAGTGCATCTTATACATCGATGTATCTCATATGCCGGCAAATACCATATTTATTGGTGTATATGATGCACTTTCCTCCTTAAACATACACCAGAAAATCTGAATGCGTCTTATCCTCCAATGTGTCTTATATGCCAGCAAGTACGGTAATTATTATATCTGTGCAGGCCAGAATGAAAGAAGCAAAATGATTGCATTGATATTTGCTACTTTCCCTCCTCACATCTTCCCCATCACTACCAAAAGTTAGTTACTGAAATGTCAGTGGACATCATGATGGATTACTAAGGTGTGTTACTAGATGACAGTGTAGAGTAAAACAAGTCTGTTATTAAAGCCCACTGCTATCTTCAGGCTAGCATTATACAAAACGGATTATATAGTCATCTACCTGCAAAGCAGGAAACTGTTGCTTTGTGATTTTTAACTCCTGGAAGAATGAAGTGGAAACCATAAATCATTTTCTGGCAACTTGGAGCTAGATTCTGTTCTATTTGGACACAAGAAATCTTTCTCCCATAAATTTCACTGAGAAAAGAACTGAGAGAGCTAGGATGCCTGCAGTGGAGATTTATTCTAGTAATAAGTGCAATAAACAGTTTCTCAAGCAGCAGATTTGTCTTACCTAAATTAGTAATTGGATGGGCCTCTTCCAAGTTTGTAAGGAAGACTTTCCAAAATGTTTAAAAGATGAAACAAAAAGAAGTCACTTGTTTATTAAGGAGGGGCATGGCCTAGACAAGGCCTGCTAGTAAGTCTCAAGTCATCCAGCCTAATTGCTCTAAAGGTGCAAATTGTCTGGCCTTAATTTTATCCATTTTGGTTTCATGCTCCTACCCAATCTGAGAATTTTGCATTAAGACATACACTAAAAGCTTGTGGAGAATATTGTCTCCAAATGCTTATTGGTCTTTTACCAAATGGGACTAAAATTTGATCGTGCAGATGGCTCCTCTTCAGATGCTAACTACTCACCCTCTTGTCCAGATTACTCCATTTCATACCTTCTTTCCACAGTTCTCTAGTCCCCATTCAACAGCAGGCAGCTTTCTGCAATGAATAGCCACCACCAGCTCTCACTGAGTCCTGGTTGTTGTTTTCATTCCTCCATCCACTTATTCCTCCTTCAGTTTTTCTACTTTGGTAATCCTTGAGGTTCTCACTTATGCTGATAATATTTCCCATTGGTTTAGAGATAGTTCTGATTTTGGCTCACTTAAGGGTATAGCAAGAACATAAGTTTGCTTTCAGTCTTGAGTGCCAATAAGGCTCCATTGATACTTGGGACAACTTTCCTCCCAGGAATCTCTAGAACACATCTTCATGACATCTACCACATATATGAGCATCCAATGTGGTGTGGTGGATAGAGTGATGGACTAGGCTTGAGGATAGCTGTGGGCCAATTCCTACTTGGCCATGGAAATTCATTGGGTGCATGAGTGACTCTGAGGAAACTACCCCTTAAATACCGTGGTGCCTCGCTTAAAGAGCATAATGCGTTCCACAGGACTGCTCTTTAAGGAAGTTTGCTCTTTAAACGAAACACCATTGTAAATGACCAATTGCGGGGGTGGGGGGATGCAAACCCTGATTTATTTGTTAAGTGAGTTTTTGGTTGGTTTTATTTGTTAAGCAAAGTGAACATTCAGAGAAAATGCTGCTCTTTAAGCGAGTTACTCTTTAAGCGAAACGCTCTTTATGCGAGGTTTGACTGTACTTCACATACTGTGAAAACTCTCATAGAGTCTTCATAAGTCAGAAGAAGTTTGATTATACATAACAACTGTCAGAAAACAGACATCTTTTTCCTAATGCTTACAAAGCTTGGTTAAATAGTAGTTTCATATAGGCCTCAGAAAAAATCTTTTGTCTTCTCTGAGCCTCAAGGCTGTGTCACAGACAGCATGTTTTTCAGTATTTCTTATCTTTTCTAAGTTAGCTGAGAGCCATGTTTTGGCTAGTGCCAGTGCACGTGTGTAAACAATGTATTGTTTTGAGAAAGTTTTCTCTGTTACCTGATTGGCTAAAGCTAAACCACCTGACTGCAAATTCTCCATTTTGGAGAGAAGAAGAGTTCGTCTCTGCTTCTCCATGAGTTAAGACCTGTTTTTGATTAGAGAGCTTTTGTTTTCTGAATCTCTATGGGCTAACATTCTTTAGCCTAGGAGCCATGCATTTTTGCTCCTTAAAAATGGTTACCTAAATTGCCTGTGGACTTTATTGGACTGACCTGTGCTACTGACTTTTATGCTTTATGAACCTGATCAATAAATCTTCATCATTTTCCTGAACAACATGTCTTCATTGGACTAGAAGGGTAAGAGCAGTATTGCATTTCACACACAACTTTGAACACGCTACCCAATTAAAACCTTCTTGTAGCTGATAAGCTGCTGAAAAGTTCTTATTGCTGTCCAGCTCGCCCTGTGTAGGTTTGTTTTGGTTTTAGGAGGTTTTTCCAGAAGTGAGGGTGCTGGCTGGTACGTGACAACAACAACAACACATGTTAGGTAGATATAATGGTGGGGTGGGCAACTTTGATGCTCCAGCTGTTATTTGGCCAGCAGCTCCCAGCAGTCCTTGTAAACACATCCATTGAGGGATGATGGATTATAGAAGCTGTGTTGGAGAGCACAGATGACCACCCATGGCAACCACTTGTGCCATGCAAAACACAGGGAAAGCATGCTACAGCGGTTATTAAGTAATAGTGAAACCAGTCATCTCTCTCTAGTAGGCAAGATGAATTAGTGTCAACATGTCAACTACTAAAAATACAAAGTAGCAATGGAAATGTACACACACTCACTCAGCATGACATATTTAATTACTTTAATTGATGCATCACAGCTTCTGTACTGCGGAACAAGGCCTGAGTGCCTGACAAGGTGTCTCATTATGTATACAACTGACAAACGTTGTATGAACTGGTAATTGTTTGACAGACTGCTCCAAACACTTTAGAAAGAAACCCAGGACAAACAATGGCAGATCCAGTGTAGGAAATAATAAAAGAATCATTTATGAAATGTGAAAAACTTGTGTTTACTTGGGAAGCATCTTGTGGTTGCTTCTGCAATCATTGTGGAACTGAGTTGTTTGTTTATTTGGAGGACAGAGAAAAACACACAATACAGAACATGTAAAGGCTTATAAGCAGAAGTCTTGTTTTTCCCAGATGGGAAAAATACTATTATGTTCTTGTTCATATGGAAGATTTCTTAGGTATGGAATAAGGCAAGCAATAAGGCCGCCGCCTTCGAACTCACCTGTGGCTGGGGCGGAGAGGCCATGGTGGCAACAGGCAACAGGACCACCTCCACCACTAGCACACGGGGCCCTATCTCTGGCCAGGGCTCTAAAGGCTGACACGATGGCAGGACTTTGCTGCCACCTTGAACCCACCTGTGGCTGGGGCAGAGAGGCCGCGGTGGTAATGGGCACCAGGACCACCTCCACCACCGGTGCACGGGGCCCTGCCCCTCGCTGAGGCTCAATAGGCTGCCATCGCGACGGGGAGATACACACACACACACACACACACACACACACAAATGGGAAAATTAAATTAAATAACCCAGCCAGGTGGCTGCTTTAATCACCAACACAAGAGGGGGAAGGAGGTAAATAAACCCTTACAAATGACAACTGTACTCCCAACTGGAGGTGCCTGATAGTGCTTCAGGCACATATTCACACCTTTTCCTATCCGACCATCTGTCATGCTGCCAGAAATCTGCTTTTCTTTTATTTGAATCATTGAAAGTATGTTTCTAAATTGAATTGCTCTAGCCTTCCTTTACATTTAGGGGGTTTATTTAAAGAAAGGGGGTCAATGAAAAGCACTGATGTAAAGAACCTGACATTTCAGCAGAACCTGGAAAAGTTAATTTTTTGGACACACACACGTGCGCTGCACACACACACACATGCACACATGCGCACGCACGCACGCACGCACGCACGCACGCACGCACGCATGCACGCGCGCACTCTCTCTCTCTCTCTCTCTCTCTCTCTCTCTCTCTCTCTCTCTCTCTCTCTCTCTCTCTCTCTCTCTCTCACTGGTTTCTGCAATGTCAAAACAGAGCTGCTTTCCTCACTATGATTTCTTCACCCAGTTCTGGAGCACCAGTAAATGCTTTGGAAGCCTTTTCAAGAACAAGTCTCCTTGCTGATTTGAAATACCCAGAGAGCAGAAAATCTCTTGCATGATCAAGCTGTATGCATACATCAGAGTGTACATCTCTGGGATGGGGCAAATGCTAGGTTTAGGGAGGTTTCAAACATTGCAGAGAACAATTCTTCCACTTACCACATTCAGTTCTTGAAACCTGTTTTGCAGCTTGTTGGGAGCAGCACTCTGTTGGAAGTCATGCCTTTTATTTTAATGCATTCTGGTCCCAGGTAAGCTGCTTCCACAGAACCAACAGAGGCTTACCAGAGAGTCATGTAAATCAGGTAAGTGAGCTCTGAAGGAGGAGCAATCTAAAGTCAATAAGCCACAAAAGTAAAGAAGAATCCAAGGAGTGTGGACCAAAAGTTCAGTGGACCAAAAGTCTTAAGCCTTAAACATTTGCATTGTCTAGCAGGCAAGATGAGATTAACATTTTAGCATTACCTCAAAGGTGAGAAACTGCAGGTCATCACCTGGTCAATTTTGGGGGGGGGGTATAAAGGAAATCTTTATTGATTAAAAGGAAATTTCTATTGATGTTAGATTAAAATGTGACCAGGACATGGGTGTTAATTGATGCAGGCATTGTCTGCCATCAAGGTCTGTGTTCTGGGGAATATGAACGTGTGATGACCACTTCAGGGGCTATCTCAAGGGAAACCAAAGAGGTTCAAACAACTTTATTTAAAAATAAATGAATATGTCTTAAACTAAAGGGTGAATTTCAAATTTTATGTAACACCACCACAATCTAATTGACAATGCCAACCCATGCTGTAATAGCACCATGTTGCCTGGCAGCTCTGAGAAGCTGCTGGAGCTGCTATACTCCTGAAAGGCAGAAGGGCAGGAAGGCTGAAAGAAGGGAGAGAGGCTGACCAATGAGGGGAGAAAAACAAACAAACCAAGGTAGACAGGCAAGGGGGAAGGGCAAGTATAGAAGAAGGGCACCTCTGGGAGAGAGAGAATGGAAAGGGACCTGTGTCAGAGGACAAAAAGTTTAGCTGGTGATCTTGGCATTGGAGAAGTAGTCCTGAAAATGGCCTGCAGTGAAAACCCAGTCTAGGGGTTTCATCTTTTCTATGGCTAAGTCATGAGATCAGACATTTGAGCCTTGGATAAGTCAAGCGAACAGACATCGGAGCCTTAGTAAAATTTTGTTGAGGAAGCTGAATGAGAAAAGGAAAACAAAGAAAATAATAACATTGCCAAGTTGCAATGATAGTGACACAAGTCTTCATCTTCCTGGCACAGCTCTGCAAAGTGGCTGGTGAAGGGGTGCTAGGGGATACTTATTCTCTCAGACAGCAGTCTAAGTCCTGTCTAGCACTACAGTGACCTAAGCATCCAGGGGACATTGTGAGATTTACTGGACTGATTAAGTGTCACTCACCTTCTTCTCCAGGGCCAGCAGCTCAGTCTGCTGTATTTCTTTTCATATTTTTTTTCTCACTTGAAATTGCTGACCATTTATTTTAACTCTACAAGTGCTGAATCAAATATGAAGTCTCCACTGTGGAGCCTCTTGTTTTACCCTGTTGGCCCAAATCACACAAAAAATACCAGTTTCAGTCAAACAGATACACCCATATTTCAAAAAACCACACACTTGCCTTTTGCATTCTGTTATCTATGATGATCTTTAGTAATAGTTTAGCAAGTACTTTAACTTGTGTTAACTGCCAAGGGGACTCCATGGCATACAAATGTTTAGGGATTAAGTGTTGTATCTACACTAGATGGTTATTCCATTTTGACGCCATTTCAGCTGCAACAGTTTTCATCCTCCAGCATACTGTGAGTTGTAGTTCACTGATGTCTCTAGAACAGGGGTTCCCAAACTAAGGCCAATGGGTTGGAACTGGCCCACAGTGCCATTCCACCCCTCCAAGGGCATTCAAGAAACAAAATGGCCACCCCTTTGAAGCTGTTGGACAAAATGGCCACCCCCATTGTGCAGGCAGGGCAAAATGGCTGGCCAGCCCCCTAAACTGACTGAGAGAGCATAACCCGGCCCCTAGCTTGAGAAGGTTGGGAACCCCGGTTTAGAATCCTGTGCTGTATGGCGCCCCCTGGAATTGCAGCAGAGAATTCTCAGAAACCAATTTCTCAAGACAAAGCAGCTTCAATGCTACCAAACTGCTGTTATTGTGCAATGTTGATACCATCTCTAAGGCCAGTACCTTATTCAGAAATGCAGGATGAAAAGCCAAGTGCTTAAGGTGCTCCTTCCATTACAGTGGACTCCCCTTTGCATGCTTGGTTTCACATGAGATATGCAAGGGAGCAGGCTGCCAACATGGAAAGGAATGTGTATGTGATTGCTGAAGAACTAAGTAGTAGAAGAAGTCTAACATGCAGCAGATTTTCTGGTAAATGTGATTCTGGACAAGCCAACAGTTGACATGCTGGAAGTGTGTTGACCATAGAAGCCTGATGCATGGAATATTTGAATCTTTCACGCACCTTTCCACTACAGTAGATCATGTTCAGCACAATATTGTGTATATTTGCTCAAAAGTTTCACTTACTGTGGAGTGTTTTTTTTTGTCTTTTAAAGATTTTTTTAAAAAATAAAGACTAAAATTAATCAATACTGTTTAAGTGTGGAACTAAATAAATAAATTTCTTGTTAGAAATTACTCTGGGTTGAAAAGATTTTTGCTGGATAAACTCTGTTCAGGGGACGCCCAAATGAGGTTCCTTTCATGTCTGCGAGATCTGTTGTGTAGCACTTGGGTATCGAAACCTGACCTTCCACTCTCCAAGCTCAGAGTCTTAACCACTAACTCACTGAACTAAAACAGCAGCAAATAACAAAAGAACACAACAGTTGTACTTCAAGGGGTCAGCATACAATAACAATTTGCAGCCATGATTAGAGTCTACTATGGCTGATGTCTGAATTCGGAACCTTACATTTCTTTGTCTCTGTCTGTCTGTCTTGTGCAGTAGGTCAGTGGGACCAGGGCTTATAGGATTGAAGCTCCATGACTTTTTGAGTTGCAGGGACTATGATGTCCTGAGCCATCAGCCTCAGGTCTCCCTGTTTACTTGAAGCTTAGTTGTTCACAGTAGCTAAGAGAGAAATTCATTTTCCTAGGAAGAGCAAGTCTTTGCAGGCTATCTTTGATGCAATGTAAAGTATATGAGATGGTTTGGTTTTGGATGGCCAATAGACAGCCATTAATTTTTCAAAAGATCTGCTTCTTATCTGTTAATAATAATTTCTTTTCAGAAATTATTTTGGGTTGAAAAGATTTTTACTGGAGAAACTGCACTCAGGGAACACCCGAATGAGGCTCCTTTCATGTTTCCAAAATCTTACCCCACCAAATAATCTACTTTCAATTTCTTGCTTTTGATGTGATAGGTTGGCAGGAGCTAGGACAGAGATGGGCACTCAATCCATCTTGCAGTCTTGAACTGCCAACTTGTTGGCATTCCAGCTAACATGGTGAGCTTCTTAACCCCTGAGCCACCACAGTCCCTCCTCATATGTTGATATGGACCAAACCAGTCCCTGAATTTTTTGGGGAGGGATGGCTATGGAGGCAATCATAATGAGCAGCTTCATTACCAAATCTACCATTCCACCATCAGTCTTGTTTGTATATGTGGGTGTGGATGGGAGTATTGGAGGCATTGCAATCCAGATTTTTTTCCCATGCAATGGACACTGTTGTAATAATACTACTGACGGCCGAATCACTGCTGCTTTTCCACCCCATTTGTTCCTACAGCTGCTGGTGCAGCGGAACCAAGGCAGGTTTTAAACTTAACTAACAGACTTTTGAAAATGCCAGGGTCGCCTAGTACAAATGCAGACCTTGCCTTAAAACTTAATTGAAATATCAGTGGGGGCTCTAATAGCTGCTAGGGGTGGTGTTTGTCCCATGCTGCTCCTGTCTGAGATGCATGTGGTGAAAGGCTCCATTTATTGCTGCCGTTCAGGGTGGATTGCTAGGCAACACACTGTTATCAATTCCTCCTAACTGTGAAAGGGCAGCAGGTGCTTACAGAGAAATACAGCAGAGCAGCAACAGCAACTGAAGAGCAACCCAGAGGGGTGGGAACAGGTGAGCAAACCAGGGCAAAATAGGACAGAAGAAACTTTTTTTCCTCCTGCAAGAGAGAAAATCTAAGTCTGGGCAGGTTATTCTGCTATGGTAATAGAATAGACCATACTGCCAGCGACTCAATGCCGAGTGTCAAGTGGCGGTTAATTAATTAATTATTTATTATTTATTTTCTTCAACTTATTATCCCGCCCAATTGGGTAAAAACCCAACTCTGGGCGGCTTACATAAACAAATTTAAAAAATACATAGCTAAAAACAACAAATCAATATACGGTACCCTATTAACAGTTAAAAATGTGAATTAATACAATATTAAAAGTTAAGCTAGAAGAAATTAAACATTTCCAAGCTGAGCACCCCATGGACTAATGGCCTTGGGTGCTGAAGTCCATATGGAAGGGTGATGGTCCCCAAGTGGAGTAATTCCCACTTGAACCTATCTTGATGGAGGGGACCAGATTCATCAATACTGGCCTGGGGCTAAGGAGGACTTTACATGCCAAAAGGGCTCAGGACCAAGTGACTTGCAGAGCTGGTTCAGTGGTAGGAGTGTCATGCTGTGATGCGGAAAGCAGATGAAAGGCCATGACATTATAATCTCAGGACAGTCTACGTGGCTGATCACATGAGGATCGTCTACATTCAGAATGAAGAGTGGGGGGAAGGTCACTTTCAATACAATGCAGGATTTAGATCACAGCTTCCATACTAGGAATCCCAACTTGTCTTGCATGTCTGGTTGTATGATGAAAGACTGACAAATGTTCCTTAAGGCCCCACAGATAAGGTGAAAGCTGTGTTGTTGGTGTCTGATGCTTGTGAGAACTGCTAATAATTGCTCCATGAACATTCCCTTGCTGAGTAATAGCTGTTTATTATGTAATGTAATAGGAAGAAAAATTATATAGGTAACAGCATCCACTTTTTCCTGACTTGTGAAGGTGATTACATTGGTATGAGGTACAGAAAAATATCACAGAACCGACTTACTCGGAATATTTCTTAATTTGAAGGAATGATCTCTCACACAAATGTCCCAGGGCCACTCACAGAAAATGGCAGTAAATACAGCAACACTCAATGTAAAAAATAAATAAAAACAAAAGCAAAGCTGTGCTTTACATCAAGAAAAAAAGCCTCCATTGACAAGAAAGGAGGCATCCTTCTTGATAGAAATAGCAGCTACAGGGAAGCATCTTGACAACACTGGAGGAGAGATAAAAAAGGAAACTTTCTCCACTATCTATGAAAATGGTTACTTTTCATTGGGGTTTTAAAAACTCTGCACATGGCTTGCATTTAGATTGTCAAGTCTAGGTTGCCTATGCCAGTTTTATTTCTGAGATTTGGACCATGATCAGCTCCTACCTGTTTGGCATTCACTACAACATATATAAAGTTTAAGAGACTGTCTTCTTTGATATAGCATTCCCTGCTCATCCCCACAGGTAACGAACAATTGATGCAGAAAACACTCACAAATTCTTCCTGCTGTGATCAAGGCCACAAGTGAACAATACACTGGCCTGTATTTGTTCTTTCCTTTCTATAAAATATAGGCAGTGGGAAGTCTACAATAAACACACAACAAATATAATCAGTGTTCTCATAGCAACACAAGCAGTAACTCTTGTGCTCCTGTGCCACTCGTTTCAACTGGTGTAGGTGGGAAGGGGAGAAGCCAGAGAATCAAGGGCATTTGTGCACTTTGAATGATATTGTTCTACACAGATGGCACTATGTTCCAGCTTTCTCTTTGGTCCTCTTACCTCAGTGAGTGGATTTACCTCCACAGCTTGTCTTCTCAGGATAAGACAGACAGTCAGCTGCCTCAGATGGCAGATGCTGTGGGGAACTAACAAGCTCTTGGAAGATCTATAGTCAGCCTAGAAAAGGTCCTTTGTAAGCTATGAAAGGCTCCCCTCTCCTCTCCCACAAACCTGTTTGCTTCTCTCAAAGAACAGAGAACACATTCTCTTGTCATGAATGAGAAGTAAGCCTAAACCTGGCAGAGGACAGAATTCAGTGGCAGTGCAGGCAGTCTTGCTACCTGAGCAGTGGTGGGCTCCAAAAAAATTTACTACCACACTTTGGGTGTGGTATGGTGGGCATGGCTAGGAGGAAACCCCTGTGTTGTACCTGAATTAGGACTACTTTATTTCAAAACTTGGATGGGTACGGCCAGCCAGAAATTCTGCTACCGGTTTTGGCAAACAGGCGCAAACCTGCTGATGCCCACCACTGTGCCTGAGGCTGGGGGCAGTCTTACCCCATTATCTCTCCTGTCATCCTCTACCTCTTCTGCCTTTTGCCCCATGGAAGCTTTTGGGAATCTCAGGATTGGGGGAAAGACTTTCATAGTAAAAATCACCACTGGTTTTCCACCTGTGGACCAAATCCTGGTGATTATTTTTTACTATTAAAGACTCCCATCTCCAGCCTTGAGGCACCCAAAGGCTTCTCTCTGGTACAAAGGAACCTGGAGAGTTTTGGAACCTGAATTAATTTAAATTAAGTTGTCCATTGCTCAACAGTGGAACTACTCCAAGAGGATTTTGTCTAGTATGTTGCAATTGTTACCCAAGGGCCTATCTCCTGGAAACACACAAAAGGCCTACCCTCTGCTCTCAGGTTTTCATATTGGAATTGCAGGGAATAGGTGATCTGGCCACCTTCCTGGCTAAAGGACAAAGATGAAAAGAAAACAGTAAAAAGCCTAAAGACAGAAAGAGGCATTCGAAACTGCATTATTGGGACTAAGGATGTCCAACAGACTTGGAACTTTGAATTGGACAGAAAAGCAAACTGGGAAATGGGGTGAAGGTGGAAGAAGCCAATGACAAAGAAGGTGTCTTTTCCCACAATGTTTCTCATTAAACCATTAACAAGAAATAAACATGAAGAAAACTTCCTTTTTAAAAAAGAGCAACAAACAAACACCAGAGGTTGTCCTCTGCTTAAAATGTGCTTCTTTAACACAAGTGCAATAACTCTTTACTGTGTAGATTTATAGGAAGCTGCCTGAATAACTCAGGTTTAGGTGTCTGGCTGCAGAGCCAGAGGTGGGAGTCTGTTTCCCCACAGGATCTCAGGGGAAAGAGCCAAGCTGTGTAGCTTTGGGCAGTACGAGATGAATTCTAATAACTTAATTGGAAAGGCCATAAGGAAATGATAAATATCTGTCTCCACTCTGTATTTATTTCAACAGTAATCATTGGGGTTGGGGAATCATACTTTTTATTTAACATTCTGGCATTTAAATCTTATTGATGTTTTTAAAAATGAAACTTTATCATGGATGCCAACCAGTGGCAAAGAGTAGAAACAACCATGATCTTCCCTTTTCCCCTCTCTGGTGGATGGGCAAGGAATTTTTTTGTCTTTCTTTAGGAAAATCTGTACCTGAAGCCAGGGTACATTTGCTTACTTGGGGAACTGTGATGGAAACTGATGCTTAATTGCCTTGTTGCAGATTATGGTCTGTTATCAAGACAACTAATACAAATCTAATAAAATGACTGAATGAATGACTGAATGAATGAACGAACGAACGAATGAACTATGGCCTTTTCCTTCCATTTTCAAGTCTAGTTGTTTCATTGACAACCTTAGGCAAAGATACTTCATGTCAAACATATGTTTGTTGACAAACACTGAGGCTGATCTGTTGTCAAATGCTGCTAAATATACAATAACAAATATGGTAATTGGCAATTAGCTGCGAAATACAATCAGATGTCAAATGCTGATACAGCAATATCCAATACATTTATTCAATCAGAGACAAAGATTTGTTTAATGATGCGTGTAAAGGAAAAATGGATTTAGCTTCATGGGCTTGTATTAACCTGAAGAGGGCACTTGAGTATCTTCATAATTTCCTCATAAAATTGTATTTTGTATCAGTTTGTTAATATTTCAAGTAAAGCTGTTCAAAAAAATAAAAAGAAGTGATAAGTAATATGGTTAGATAGTTGTAAACTCCAGACTTAATGCTCTTAAAGTAGGTCCTCTCTTTATTTTCATACAGCTGAATCCTGTTCTGTGGTATAAAGGCTGATCATGTCATCAACAGGGGTATTATTTTTTTAAAAAAATTAAATGTTACTTCCTGAGGCCCGCATGAGTCCCAAGTAGTTGTTTTAAATACAGTGGTATCTTGCATAAAGAGCATAATGCGTTCTACAGGATTGCTCTTTAAGCGAGTTTGCTCTTTAAGCGAAACACCATTGTAAGTAACCAATTGTGACTTCTGGCAGGGGAGATTGTCAGCCCCAATTTAGTTGTTTAGCCAGTTTTTTGTTGGTTTTATTTGTTAAGTGAGGCGAACATTCAGAGAAAATTCTGCTCTTTAAGCGAGTTAGCCTCTAAAGCAGCGATGGGATGTAACAGGTTCTCACCAGTTCTCCAGAACCGGTAGTCACTTTTCCCAGTGTCCCGGAGAACCGGTAGCAGCTTTTTGGGGGAACCACCTTCGGGGCTTACCTTTTCACTGGTTCCCCCACTGCGCATGCGCGCCAAGCATTTGGCGTGCATGCACGCCTACAGTGCTTGGCGCATATGCACGGCCTCCTTGCTGTCCTTCCAAGAGGGGAGGAGGAAGAGAAGCTGCTAGCCTGAAGCTCCCTATAGCCTGCTCCCCAGGGTAAGTGACTCACCTTTGGATGTGGTGTGTCTGTGAGTATTTTAATGTGTATTTAATACCTTTACTATATTGATGTACTACCAGAGTTCCTAAAAAGGCCTGGCGGCCTGGCTTGGGGTTTTTAAGCAAAGTCTTGGAGTTACCTCATCAATAAGCTACACCTGTGCTGTTCCAATTGGAGAACTCTTAAGGAGGTACAGCTGTTTTACATTTACATGAAGGCATATTATCCTAGAGAACTGGTACGATGACCATATCCATCTTGCAACATGGTGCTTCCCAGGCACTTATACTAACAGGTAAGTGACAGGTTTGTGTTTGGGGTGGCTGGGTGGGTTGAGGTGTGTGTGTGTGTGTGCTCATTTTTATTTTATTTTATTATTTTTTCTTTGACCCCACCCACGACATCATGACATCATGATGTTAGCTCCGCCCACACTGTGATGACATCACGGTGGGGTAGTAAAATTTTTGACATCCCACCACTGCTCTAAAGAGGTGTTCTTTATGCGAGGTTTTACTGTACTAGAAATCCTTGGGAGTACAAGATAGAAGGAGGAAATCTTTAAATACCAGAAATGAATGCAGGTGTTGAAGTCATACTATGGTGGTGATTTTTTGTAATTAAAGACTCCCTCTTTTCATCCCATGGCCTCAGCAGGTTCCTGATAAGCAAACAGATTACTTTGGACTTTTGAGGACCTTGAGAAGGGACAAGAATGTGTTAATTTTTCTAAATAAATAAATGCATACATGCATGCATGCATACATGCATGCATGCATACATACATACATACACTTCATCAGACTTAGACCATGGAAATTTACACAATCAGGATTTCAGCCAATCTGTGGGGTATACCAAAAGAGCCTCCTAAAAGTTTGTGCTATTTTTGAACCTCAATTGGGCATACCCTGGTAATGGCAACCTTGTGTTTCCAGCTAATCTTTCTCACACTAGGTCAGGAGAAAAGAACTACAGAATGAACTCCCAAAAAGGTGCCTTCATTTTGGCAGTTTCACATCTGGCCTAGACACAGAAGAAGAAAAAGCCACATCTGTGTGACTGGTTTTAATTTAAAATTATCTAGAGCAGGGTTCCTCAAATTTGGTTTTCCTGATGTAATTGGCCTTCAGTCCACAGAAGCCCCAATCAGCCGGTGTAGTGAGTTTTGCTTCTGGTAATTGAAGTCCAAGAACACCTGGAAAGCCAAGTTTGAGGAATCCTGGTCTAGGGCAACCATGCTGTTTATTCTGCTGGGAGGTGCCTGGACTTCCATGCTAACGTCTTTCTCTGATAGGATCTCTAGAAGTGTCCTACTCTACTTCTGTTGGATTTACCTATAACACACTACAGAATAAAATTGAGGAAGGGTTCTCTAACAATTCATTTCTACTGTCAAGCATGTTTTCAGTGAACCCTGCTAGGTGGTATTGCTTCATTTTGTTCCTTTCATCCTTCCTTTGGTGTTCCTTTTGTATCTTTAGGGAGTTGGATGGATTACAGGCAGAACTGTCAGACAAGAAGGCTATGTCTTAGAATTTTAACTGAAAAGTAGATATTACTGCTGAAATCTCTGTCTGTGCTACCTGCATGCTGTCACTAATGCTCCTATAGTCTCTGGCCTAACAATATGTTCTTGTCTGCATTCTCATATAGCTGTCAAGATACCATTTCCATTGGTGTACCATCCTGTTTAAGAAGGACAAGATGGTTTCGTTTGTTCTGTAAAAGGCAGCAACAGAAATAGCAAAATAATAGCAACAATTATGCTTAAAAAAAACCTTAACCCTTCCTGATTTTCTAAATTGTGATGGAACAGCTAGATTGTTCCCCCTTTGGGAAAAAGACAGGATTTCCTCTACTGAAGCCAGTTAGGAATAATTAGTACAGCTGTCTGGTCCAAGGCAGGTCTTCAGATAAAGAATCTTAAGAAGGACAGGTCTTAAAGTTGCCTATCAACAGTTAGTTGCTGGAGAAAAGATTGAGCAAGCACACACACTATCCATTCATGTGCTCCTTCAAAGGAGCCCTGTTTTCTTTTTCTTTTTTTGCAATTATATTTTTTATTTATTATCACATATATATTACAACAAAAATGTAAAACAATAATATAACAAAATTATATAAGTAAAATAAACAGCGTACAGATAAACCAAAAATATTCATATATTAACAGATGCAGATACACACACCCATTCACACACACTAACTTATAAACAAAGCACTCAAATCATTCCAACTCGTGTTGTACAAATGGTCCCAGATAGGTTAAATAGCTTATAGATGTTGGTATCTCAATTCTGCCAAAATTTCAACATTTCTTGACTTGGTTTAATACCATCATTGCTAGTCATACCAAATATAACAAATGGTTCCCAGATTTTCCAAAATACATCCTTAATATTTAAACCTCTTCTAATCTTTGTTTCATTTGTTAATTTGTCATTGAGTGCTAGACGCCATGCCATATTATACCATTTTCCTTTATCAATAATAAACTTGCTTTTCCATTCGCAAGCAATTAATTGTCTCGCCACAGATAGAAAGGTAATCATTAACTCTTTCTTATTCTCACTTATCTTCACTTCATCTGTTTCCCCCAGTAACACAACTTTAGCAGATAACCTAATCTCTAACAACATTTTCCCAGCTGTTTTTCTACCATTTTCCAAAATTTATTTGCAAATTCATATGACCACCACATATGAATGTACGTACCAGGTTCTTTGCCACACCTCCAACATAAATTTGTTTCCACCTTGCCCATTTGCCATAAACGTATTGGGGTGGTATACCATTTCCATAATACTTTACAATTGTGTTCTTTCTCTTTTATAGAAAGTACCTTCATTAATCTTTGGTTCCATTTCCGTTTCCATTCTTTATCACAGATTTCAATACCTAAGTCCTTTTCCCATGATTCTTTTAGTATTTTTGGAGTAACTCATTTTTATTAATTATCTTATAAATTTTACCAACTAGTCCTTTTTCCAGAGTTAACCCCTTCCTTAGTGTATATATAATCTCCTCACAAGGTGTTATTTCTCTCCCTATATGATTTTTTAAATCTCTGTTTCCTGTCCCATTCTTCCATTTGTTTTTCCTGAAACCAGTTCAGACTTAAGCTAGTATATATCATTTTTCTTCTTTGCTGTTCCCCGCAAGATGTACGGTAATCCATTAGCTTAAAAGCATTACCTTCTCCTGGATTAATTTTCTTTTCATTGTTTAAAGTCAATGGAAAATCCAGTAAATCTGTAAATTCTAAAACTGGGGAGTCCCCTGGTGACATAATATTTTTCACTCCATTCCAGAATAAATATAGATCTTTTTAAGTTTTGCTATTAATCTTAACTTTTTCCTCTTCAGCCCTGTTTTCCTCTCTAAACTAGTAATTATTTCAAAGTTTCTATTTCTATCCATGTGTTTATCCAGGAATTAGCATGTGCAGGCTTAATGCAGATCTGTGTCAACATTACATAATTCTAATAATCTTATAGTCCTCAAAAGTCTTGTTGACACCGGTAGGTCTTAAATTGTTTATGAAATATCAGTAAAGTAGGAGCAGTTCTTCTCTCAACAGGCAATTTATTCCAGAGGGTGGGGAATATGGGGGAGAAAGCTCTCGATGTGGTTACAACTTTTTTTTTTGCCTTTCTGTGTGTAATCACTCAGAGCTTACATGCCTGGGTGCTTTTGGTATAACTCCTGAGGAAGAGGTGCTCCTTCAAATAGCTTGGTCCCAAACTGTTCAAGGCTTTATAGGTCAACACCAACACCTTGAATTTGGTACGGACCACCACAGGCAGCCAATGTAACCTAACCAGGACTGGAGTGATATGGTCAAACTGAACAATACCTGCATCCAGCCTTCTGCTGCATGTTGCACCTGCTGGAGCCTCTGTACCATCCTTTAGGGTAGCCCAACCAGTGATGGGATGTCCCCGGTTCCAGATGGTTCCCTGGAACCGGTAGGACCAATTCTGGAGGGTTCTCCGGGAGGGGAGTCCACTTTTGGGGCGTCCGGTTCCGGACGCCTCACCGAAAGAAATTTTTTTTTTAAATCGGAGCTAAAATGGCTCCAATTGACTGCGCATGCACAGAAACTCAATCTGACACATTGCGCATGCGTCAGATTGAGTTTCTGCACATGCGCAGTCAATTGGAGCCATTTTAGCTCCAATTTTAAAAAAATTGTTTAAAGCTTTCAGGACGGCGGCGGCGGAGGCAGCACCAGCCCTCTGAGAAGGGCACCTCCCCCGCGGCACGTTGAGGGCTGCCTGGGCTGTCCGCTGCAGACAAGCCCCATGCCCTGGGGACGCCCGGCGCGGCGCACCGCTGACGCCTCCTCCTCCGCCGGGCGCCGGCCTGTGGGCTGGGTGCCTGCAACCGCCGCCGCCGGAG
The DNA here is from genome assembly GCA_030440675.1 of Furcifer pardalis. Taxonomy (NCBI): domain Eukaryota; kingdom Metazoa; phylum Chordata; class Lepidosauria; order Squamata; family Chamaeleonidae; genus Furcifer; species Furcifer pardalis. The sequence goes on from CP126894.1 coordinate 137,100,063, forward strand.
CTGCCGTTGGCTACATTCCTGTGGCCTCCTCCTTGGGCCGGTCCCTTTTTAGCCCGGCTGCGGCGCCTGGCGGAGGAGGAATGCAGGCGGCAGTGGTGCGGCATGGGGACAGCCCAGGGAGGCTCGGCAGCCGCGGCTGGAGCCGTGGCTGGAGCCACTGCTGCCCGCCGCCCCTGGCCATGGCCGGAGCCGGGCTAAAAAGGTACCGGCCCAAGGAGGAGGCCACAGGGGTGCAGGCAGCTCCGGCGGCGGCGACTGTGGACGCAGTCGGGGTGCCGGGTCCCAAGAAAGGTAAGTGAGGGATAATTTATTTGTGTTTTGGGTGGGTGGTTGTTTTTATTTTATTTATTTATTTATTTATTTGTGTCTGGGTGGGTGGGCTGAGAGGGAGGGGTGTGTGTGTGTATGTTTATTTTTATTTTTTATTTATTTTTATTTTTGGCCCTGCCCACAACGTCATGACGTCGGCTTCGGCCATGACGTCATGATGTCATGACATTGGCCACGCCCATGACGTCCGTGACGTCATGGCGTGGTAGTAGAATTTTTGTCATCCCATCACTGAGCCCAACGTAGAGGGCATTACAGTAATCGATTCTGGAGATTACCAGCGCATAGGTTAATGCTATCAGGGATCTCCTATCCAGTAAAAAGTGGAGCTGGGCTATGCATCACAGATGGAAAAATGCAGACCTGATCACCAATGACACCTGATTTTCAAAGGCCAAAGACTGGTCAATCCAGATAACATTCTCAACCTGCGGCCCATGAGCTGGATGCAGCCAACAGCACCATTTCATGTGGACCCAATTGCTTCCATCACACCAGGAAGTTCCATGTGGTGGAGGATGGGCCAAATGGCTATCCGGCCCCGAAGCTGTCTGAGAGAGTGTGATCCAGCCCCCAGCTTTAAAAAGGTTGAGAGCTACTCTCCTATTTTGACTTTGGCAATGTCTCAGTGTCCCCTTCCTCCCTAAATAGCCTCTGTGTTTCCCAACAGTACCATGCAACCAGTTTGACTAAAGCCTGAATCTAATGGGAAAGCTTGGACTAATCCAGGGATCAGCGAACTTGGCTCTCCAGATGTTCTTGGTCTTCAATTCCCAGAAGTCCTGATCAGCAGGCATACTGACTTGGGCTTCTGGTAATTGAAGTCCAAGAACACCTGGAGAGCCAAGTTTGCAGATCCCTGGACTAATCTAACTGAGGCCAAAATCAGATCTGTTTTAATCAGGTTCAAAAGAAACTTACTTACTTGGTTGATCCGTGTTTCACTTGTCAGGATGACATGGCTGATTAAAGCATTGTCTTCCACTGTTTCTGATCCCATGGCACTTTCATCCAGGGCCTTGGTAACTTTGCCCTGAACTGGTCTTCCCATTTGGTTGTTGGCCTTCCTAGTGGTCACTTTATGTCAAGTGGTATCCATTCTGTGATAGCTTTTATCCACCTGCCATCTTTGAAGCAGCACACATGCCCGGCCCACCAATGCCTTATAAACTCAATCAACCTTGATTCTGGTTTTGCAGTTCTTCATTTGATATTCAGTCAAACCATCATATGCGTAGTGGGAAAAGATCTTGGGGACATGAAAGGAGCCTCATTCAGGCATCCCCTGAGCAGAGTTTCTCCAGCAAAGATCCTTTCAACCCAGAATAATGTCTTACACAAAATTATTATTATTGATTTTTTTAATGTCAGCTATTGTAGATGCCCATGTTTCACTGTCGTATAATAAAGCAGGCAGAATGTTGTTGTTGTTCAGACCATAATTTTCTTCTTTTTGCTTCATAAGCACATGTTGTTAAAAGCTGCCCATGCTGCTTGCCTTCTTCTCGAAATTTATTTTGTTAGATCGTGCCTAAGGTATTCATATGAACCAGCTTCTTCTACTATCTCATTTCCACATCTCATATCTATGGCATTTGTGGAGGCACTAAGTGAAACACCATTGTAAGTGATCAATTGATTTATTTGTTAAGCGAGTTTTTGGTTGGTTTTAGTTGTTAAGCGAAGAAACCATTCAGAGAAAATTCTGCTCTTTAAGCAAGTTACTCTCTAAGCGAGGCACTCGTTATACGAGGTTTTACTGTACATCCCTTATACACTTCTTTGAGAAGACTGATATAGCGGGGATCGATTCTTTGTTTGTAGAGTGTTTGCAATACTGCATTGGTTTCAACAGAGTCAAAGGACTTCTCATAATCCATGAAGGTAAGAACCAATAGCACTTTATATTCTCTCTGTCGCTCTATCAACTGATTGATAGTGTGTAGATGATCCATAGTACTGTATCCTCATCCGAACCCTGCCTGTTCTCTTGGCTGGCCCTCATCTAGCTGTCATGCAATTCTGTTAAGAATAACCCATGTGAAGAGCTTTTATATTTGAGACAAAAGGCATATTGGCCTATAGTTCCTGATCTCTTCACGATTTCCCTTTTCAAAGATTAATACAGTCTTTGATGATTTCCACTGAGCTGGGATAGTCCCATGTATTTAGTAAACAAGTGTGTCAGGGCTTTCTGCAGAAATAAATAAACTGTATTTACAATTTATGTAGCACAGGGAAACCAGATAGTGTGCCTTCAAATGGTGCAAGTTCAGGAAAAAGGAAAGGTAGGAGAGAGTTGATATTTTACTTGTCAGAGTTACTATAATTCTGTTCTGATTTGGTGGCACAAAACAACAATTATAACCACAGCCTTTTCTACTCATTCAACCTATCACCTTTTTTGGCTGAATCAACATATGGTTACTTAGACTATGCTTTCAAAATATTAATACAAACATTCATTCTGTTGGCTAAATACCTGACAGCCACATGTTATTGCAGTCTTGTTCTGTTCATTTTCCATATATATCTGACTCACAACTAAATAACATAAGGTAAGCTTTTCAAGAACTTGTGGGGGCAGGGGGCAGTGCAAGGAGACTCATTCTTTTGCTGAGAAGATGGCATAATTCCCTTTTAGAAATGGTTTGGCATTCACTGCTGTTCGTTCTGCTGCAGGAAAAGAAATGGAATTGTGTAGTGTGTGTAAGGCTGCCAGTTTGGGACTTTATCAAATTGCTGCAGTGGGGAATGATTTTTTCATGAAAGTCCTAGGGTTGTATAGACATTTCAGGGAACGTAGCTGGATGTACATTCAATATTTTAAAGTGTGACCAGAGTTCAGGGATAACAGCTGCAGTCCCCCCTCAGTGTACACCATTATTAAAAATCAGAAAAAGAAAGATTGGAAGAGTAAGATAAGAAAGATGAGTTAAGGACTGCAGTGGGATGTTTTTAGTTCTTAGTACATTGTTCTGAAAGGCTAATATTCCTGAGGAGAAATCTCATTTATGAATTCAAGCAGTAGGGTAGCCACAACACCTCTGGGAGGCCAAAATAAGTGTGCCTCTTCCAATTATTCCTTCACCCATTGACATCCATGGAGACTCCAGACAAGAAGCATTTTTCATGAGTAAGTTAAGAAAGGAGTATGGGGAAAAAGGAAAAGTTATATTTGATAACTGTTTCTATAGCAATGATTCAATACATATAGTCAGTGGTGGGCTCAAAATTTATTTTACTACCACACTGTGGGTGTGGTATGGTGGGTGTGGCCAGGGGGAAAAGCCCTGTGTTGCACCCAAATTAGGACTACATTATTTCAAAACTTGGATGGGCACACCCAGCCAAAATTTCTGCTACCGGTTCCGGTGAACTGGTGCAAACCTGCTGATGCCCACCACTGCTTATAGTTATTGAAAAACAATGCAAGTAGCTTGATGCTGTGAGGGGAAAGGAAAACAGATGTTAGACTCAGGCTGACCAGTTACTTGATCATGTTTTAGGGAGATTCATGTTAGAGGAATAATCTCTTCTTAAGTCTTATGAAACACACTGTGAGTGGTGTTGGGGAAAGGACAGAATCCAAGTGTTTGCAGATATGTTGCCACTCTTAATCTCCTCTCCCTGTTTGCAGCCATTACTTGATTGGAGAATTAGTGGTGGAGCAACCTGGGAAGCTGATTTTGTTGGGTATTGAATCTACCCCAGGTTTAGTTTGAATTCTAAAGAGCTATTTCAGGTACTGAACACTTTGATGACAGACTTCAGCACCTTGAATAGCTACTGTAAGGTTCAAACAAAAACTCAACACATTTGCCACCCCCACTAAACCAGAATCATCAGACCAGCATGTTGGTGTGTGTGTGAAATGCTAATTAACTTGTGAAACACCCAGAGAGTGCACAAGTGCTATGGGGTGGTATATAAGTTTGATTGATTGCTTTGTATGGTGCTGAATAAACTTTAAAACCTAGGAATAAATAACACTCTTTTAGGTTGTTCTAGTCAAATTGAGTGGTGCTGAGTTTAGTACCTGAGGGCTGGTTATGTGAATGGTGCTATAAAGGCTTGAGTAAAGGGGCAAACATAAACAATGTAAGTGCAGCTAAAAGTTGGTGGTAGCAGAAGAGGAAGAGAGAAAATAAGGGTTAAAGAAAACATGTTTATCCTAATGGTGATAGACATGGCAAGGCAAAGGCAGGTTGACACTGGTCTTGAAGAGAAGCAGAATGATAGAGGTTCTCTCATGGAGTCAGCCTCAACCATGGGTTGTGGAACATGTCCTCATTCCCCCCTCTCCAGGAAGTCTTTGGCAATTTGCCATTCTGTTTACCTTGCTTCCTAATCACTATCGCATTAATCTGTTGTGCTTGAGTAATCAGCTTTGTTACGATTTAAGCAATTGTGTGGAAGTTACATTGGTTAATCAAAACATAGACGTTTGCTTCCCAGTGCCAAGCATTAGCGTGAGAGAAAATTGTTTAATGACGCTAATGTGGAATTCATAGTTTAAATACTTATTAAGCTCCAGCTTTCCATTCATTCTTCCAGAGCAATTTGATCTATTTATAATATGTATTCCTGAAAGTGAGACTGAAATTAATATAATTTCAACTTTGCTTTGTTCTTTGTTTTAAAGAAAAATGAAACAAAAACTCTAATCAAGAATGTAATCCTTACCTATATGTATAACCTGTGTATGTATGTATGTATATACTAGCTTGTAAAAGTGACTCTTCTGACAATGAGTGTCTGCTGGAATATTTTTGTCCTTATTTGCTCCAATTTGGTTCAGTGCACAATCTGCTCATGTTGATCCCAGTACCAGCTTGATGTGTTCTGATCCATGCATGGGCGAAGAAGAAGAAGAAGAAGAAGAAGAAGAAGAAGAAGAAGAAGAAGAAGAAGAAGAAGAAGAAGAAGAAGAAGAAGAAGAAGAAGAAGAAGAAGAAGAAGAAGAAGAAGAAGAAGAAGAAGAAGAAGAAGAAGAAGAAGAAGAAGAAGAAGAAGAAGAAGAAGAAGAAGAAGAAGAAGAAGAAGAAGAAGAAGAAGAAGAAGAAGAAGAAGAAGAAGAAGAAGAAGAAGAAGAAGAAGAAGAAGAAGAAGAAGAAGAAGAAGAAGAAGAAGAAGAAGAAGAAGAAGAAGAAGAAGAAGAAGAAGAAGAAGAAGAAGAAGAAGAAGAAGAAGAAGAAGAAGAAGAAGAAGAAGAAGAAGAAGAAGAAGAAGAAGAAGAAGAAGAAGAAGAAGAAGAAGAAGAAGAAGAAGAAGAAGAAGAAGGCGGCGGCGACATTGTGATGACAATTTTTATTAATATATAATTGCCGCTCCCTTGGGAGGGCTTGTTTTATATTTCACCTTTTAATGTCTATCTAAACTTGCCAATGGTGAATGTCCACAAAATGGATAGAAGGGGTTTGTGTTAATATACATGCAACAAGCAAACAAATAAGGGCTCGTCTGGGAAGATTCAGCAGGCAAAACAAGGAGGGAAGTGAGGAGACCAGTGAAAAACATGGAGGGGAGGAGGAGGAGTGGAGATAGCAATCTGTTCTTGATGTTCCATGTCAGGAAGCAATGTTGAATACAAGCAGAAGGATGAGCCAGTACTTCCAAACACCTCTGGCAACAAATACTCTCCCACTGTGTGGATACTTAACAGTATACTGGAATGATCTATTCAAATCTGCAATAAAAGTTGGCACTAAAATGACCCTGAGCAACTCAGAGTCAACACCACACTGAATCAGAAACGAGATGTAAAACGACATAGCTTTGCATGTAATTTGCATATACTAATTAGAAGACAGACACAAATAGACCCATAGGCATACACATATGCAGATAGGCATACCAGCAACAGAAACAAAATGGATACAGCAACAAAAGTACTGTGGCAACTTTCATATTGGACTAAATTTGTGAGTCTTGAAAATGCCAAAAATACTCTTCTTTTTGTTTTGTTCCTGAGGCAAACTAACATGGCTATTTCTCAGAAAACTGGTATTATAAATTTTGCCATAAAAAGTGTGTGACCACATTCTGTGTGCCTAACCAGTCCACTATTTTCTGTTGATGGGCAGCTTCAAGGTGTTTCTCTCCCCCCCCCCCTTTTGTCGTTTTACAGTGTTTTCATCCTTCAACTGCCTTTTGTTGGGTTAGATGTGAGATTGTTTTACATGATTGTCTAAGTATCTGGGAGTCCCTCAGATAAAGGACTGTCAAACTGCCCTTTACAAAGTAGATTACACAGATTCAGCTATTCTGGAGGCAGTCCAAAAAACTATGACGGCATCTTATAACAAAGGACAAATCTGTGGTCTGCACTCTTTTACATTTCTATGCCATCAATGCTACTAGTGTGGAGCAAGTTTCCTAATGTTTCTTGATGGAACAACTGTCCTAATGTGCCCACAGCCAAACATCATGTTGTTTGTACTGCAGTCTTTCCAATTAGTATTTACAAAGTGAAAGCTGGACAATGAAGAAAGCAAAAGCTGGAAACTCAATTAATTTGAAATGTAATGTTGGAGGAGAGTGTTGTGTATACTATGGACTGCCTGAAAAGCAAATAAGTGGGTAATGTATCAAGTGAATCCTGAATGCTCTCTGGAAGCAAAAATGACAAATTGCAAGCTATTGTACCTCTTGGCTGACAATGACACTGTTCATCATTGAGTACTACTGTTTTGCTGTCCTATGCTGGACTTGGACTATAATAAAGATAGTTGCATCAAGTACTACTATGAAAATTCTTCAATCTATCCAAAGACCATAAACTAAATAAAGTTTGTTGTTGTTCAGTCACATAGTCGAGTCTGACCCTTTGTGACCCCATGGACCATCGTCAACAATACCATCTAGCCATCTCATTCTCTGCCACCCGCTTCTTGTTTTGCTTTCGAACTTTCCCAACATCGAAGCCTTCTCAAGTGAGTCCTCTCTTCTCATTTGATGTACAAAGTACTTTAGCTTTAGCTTCATCTTCAATATTTGACCTTCCAAGGAGCAGTCTGGGTTGATTTCTTTTAAGATCAATTTATTTGTTCTCCTTGCTGTCCAGGGTACTCTTAAAATTCTCCTCTAACACCATGTTTCAAAGGTGTCTATTCTTCTGTGCTCAGCTTTCCTTATGGTCCAGCTCTCACAACCATACATTACCACTGGGAATACCATTGCTTTGACTATGTGGACTTTTGTTTGCAAGGTGATGTCTGTACTTTTAGCTATGTTCCCCAGTTTTCCCATAGCTTGTCTCCCAAGAACCAGTCACCTTTTTATTTCATGGCTACAATTTCCATCTGCAATGATCTTGGATCCTAAGAATGTAAAGTCTCCCACTGCTTCTATTTCTTCCCCATCTATTTTCCAGGGAGTGATAGGGCCCGTTTTTGTACTCTCTTCTTTCAACCTAAGCAGGAGCTTCTTTAGGTCTTCCTCACTTTCTGCCATTATAAGGTAGTATCATCTGCATATCTCAAATTGTTGATGATTCTCCCAGCAATTTTAATTCCAACTTGTGATTCGTCCAGTCCTCCATTTAACATTATGTGCTCTGTAGATAAGTTAAATAAGCAGGGTGACAAAATGCAGCGTTGTCTTACTCCTTTTTCTATTCCAAACCACTCCATCATGCTGTACCCTGTCCTAACTTTTGCTTCTTGACTCATGTACAGATTTCTCATAAGACATATAAGGTGCTCTGGTATTCCCATCTCTTTAATTACTTGCCACACTTTATTGTGGTCCACACAGTCAAAGACCTTGGTAAATTGTAGCAAACTACTACATGGGATTCTGACCAGCAGAATGAAGAGAGATGGGGGTTTTTTTTTGGGGGGGGGTTGCTGGGTACTTCGGAGTCTTCTCTCCCCTCCTCTCCTTCTCTCTCTACCTCCTTCTCTCAGCAATCTCTTTATTAACAGTTTCACACAAGCATACAGCATATGGCACACAATGAGATTATCCATCATCCTTCACCAGTTCTCTGTGCTAACTTTACACAAAGATTGGTTACGGCTAGCCGATTCTGGTGGACAATCACACAATCACACAATTAATGATATAATGTATTTTTAGGCCTTTACAATGGTGGCTGCATAAGCTTTGAGAGGAAGGAATGTTTTCTGCCTACAATCATTGTTCCAAGACCAGAACAGCTTTGCCCTACAAACATGAGAAGAGAAGCATCCTGTGCTATTGATCAGCTTATCGGAGAATTTGTTCTCCCGATTAATCTGGTCAATCCAAAAGATGCAACATCTCACCTTTCCTTATTTTAAAATGAGAATACACACTGAATGCAATAACATATTCCAACTATGATGCAATAAGAATATATTATTGCATACATCAGAGCAAAGCTAGCATCCTACGTAATTATCCTTGCACTTGTATGGTTTATATGAGCTGCTAAGAACTAGCAAGATGTTTTGGGAGGATTTGTCCTGTCAACTGAATTAGAAGCTGGTTTGATTTCCAAAAATGGCAAAATGATTGATTTTGATTTCAACAAGACATTTCCCACTCAACACAATTAAACTATGCATATCTATCTTGATTAAAAATAATTGCAAGTTATTCTGGCTATTACTATAATAGTTATTGTTAGTAGTAAAACATTACTATTCTAACAATGGTAATAGCAAGGAATGACTACATTAATAATTCTAAGCAGAACAATGCATTCCAAACTTAGAACATGCACACTGCAGACTTTCAGGTTGAAGGCAAAATAAAGGGAGATCTTCCCAAGTCTAGATGTTTCCGACTGACTGAAAATTAACCTGTCTTTGCAAAGAGTTCCATTTTTCAAAAAAGTCTGTTTGTTTCAGTGTTTGTCTTCAGCAATAGTGAAATAAGCAAATCAGGTCAGTAGCGTTCAGAAGAGTCAAAAACAGAAAAACTTCTGGCAAATTTTGTCTGTTGGTTAATCAGCCATCTCAGGCAACTCAGAAACTAGTTTTGCTGCATTTGTTGCCAACTCTTCTTGGCACTCAGCGAGTGCTAATTTTTAATACCATGAGCCAAAGTCCACACCAGAGCCGTAAAGAAAACACAAGACAGCTCTTTTTTTTTTGGACATTGTCAGTTAGCGTGTATCGTACCAATGACCATAGCAATATATTCTGAGTGTCAATGGGAGGAATCATCTTTTCCTTTTAATTGTTTTCCAAATGGGTGTTACTGTGCACAGCATCCAACTGCAATGCAGTAATACCCCAGATAACGATTGCATCGGATAACACTAGAATCGGATAATGATGCAAGTTTTTTTGGGAAAACTTGCATTGGATAACGATTCTTTAGCGTTATCCAAGGCAATGGTCTGCGGGGGTGGTGGTTTGTGTAGAACTTCAACCCAAACTACCCCCACCCGCAGTTACCTCTGTGACTGCAGTAGGGTCACTGTGAATGAAGAAGGGGTGAGGAAATCCACAGCGTGCGTGCGCTCGGTATTCCCTCACCCCTTCTTCATTCACAGCACTTATCGCTTGGAATGGAGGAAGGGGGGAGAGGCGCGATCTTGCACCTCTTCCCCCTCTCACCTTCCTGCACTCCAAGCTAGTGCTGCACTGGGTGGGTGGGGAATACCCACCCCACCCCACAAGGGCAGTGATCCATCTTTTGCAACTCGATGGCAGGCCATCTTTTGCCACTTGAGCCCCTTGCCCACACATGAATTTCCTGACAGTAGCTATAGAACAATGTGTTGATATTTTGCTTAAACATCATAAAATCAACAGCTATTTTATAGCTTTTTAATAGGGTTAATGGTCTATTCAAATATCTTCTGTCTCTTACTTGCTTATCCCACTTTTCCAATAATATACTTTGAGACCAATTCAACCCTAATTTCATGCATACCTCATTCCTTTTCTGTTGATCATTACATTGTTCCATCCATTGTTTCAATAGCAAGAACTTGTTCTGTAATAAAATTTGTTTCAATTCTTTACTTAGCTTTAAAGGGCAATCTGGCATGTCTGACAGGTCCAGGATGGGTGATAAGCCCGGGGACAATTTACTTTTTATCCCTTTCCAAAACTGTTATAAATCTTAATTGACTGTATTTTTAACAGCCTATATTTTACAAAATTAGAACAAAAGAGTGGGCCTTCATCATAGCTTCAAGTTCACCACAGGAGATAATGATTTAAAGGTTTTTTTAAAAAAATATATAGAGAGAGATAATCAAGGGAAGGCTTTCTGTGTCTGTTAAAAAACAAAGTGACAACATGAGGGGAGAGTTCATCTCAAAAATTAGTATGTAACTGGGCAACAACCTCAATTTTTTTCTATTCTGCTTTAGTCTAGGGCAGTGATGGTGAACCATTTAGAGAATGAGTCCCCAAACAGACAACCTCTGTGCTCGGGGGAAGGAAGAAGGCCTCCCATTGGGCTGCTGGGCAGAGGGGTGGGGTGAACTCTGTGCTGGGGGAGGGAGGAAGTGACTGCATGTGTGCCAATGGAGAGGGCTTGGGGTATCTTCATAGCCATTCATATCATCTTGAAGTAAGAGGGCTCTGGATCCTATTTATAACAAATCAAGACCAAAACTGAAAAGTATCATGGCACCTGCATGACTTACAAAGCTATTTCAGCATGAGCTTCCATTAATTAAGAACAAACTTCTTTCAAACTTATGAAGCACAATAGGTATGTACAACATGAAGGTAGTGGGGGACCAAGTGCAAAGTAATAAACTGTTAAAGTAACAACAGTATAGTTAGCATTCGGAATGAACTCACCACTTTGTCTTAGTCTTTTTCTCATTCCCCCCCCCCCATACTGCAGTCTCCTAGACAAAGCATGTCATATTTGTATATTTAATCCAAACTAATTTAAAGTAAAATAAACTCCAGAGGAGAACCAGCTCTGAGGCTCTAAAATGTTCAGATGCATATAGATTTAATAACTGCTTGACAGCTGGATAATTTAACTGAGGAAATACAAGAAAATGGCAAGCCTTCATCACTTTTCCTATAACAGATATATACCAATAATATCAGATTGTGGAGAAGAAGGGCTGCTGCATACGTGTCTGTTCTGCTCCAGCAGACTCCCTGTCAGAAGCAAATTCTTTCAATGGATGTGTGATCAGTTACACAATTTGTCATAGGACAGTGAGCCTACCTGAATGACAGTGCCACTTACGTGCTTGTTCTTCCGCTCCACATTTAGACAATAAAATCCTGCTCTGTGTTATAGATCTGATCAGAATAGTAAAGCGGTTATAAAGAAACATCTGTTTGAAGTTATAATAGTAGCTACTTATTATACAGTTTCATATACCTTTCTATGAATCATCCCCTGATGACGTCTTTTCTCTTATTTAGAAAACGTGCAGAGAAACCACAGGAGTATAGCTGAACAGTATCTCAAATGGTCACACAGTGAATAAATGGTCACTTAGATTTGTTCTCTTTGCTTGAATGTATCTATGTGACGGCAATTTCAAACTGTAATTAGGGGGTTCCTATGGGCACTGACTCTCCTCCCCTGCAATGAAAATTAAGTACAGTATGTGACTCCATGTTAATGCAGAAGGAAGTCAATGGATGACTTCATTGACATTCATAAGTCCATTGGCTGAGATGAGTACTTGGAACAAAGTGGTGATTCAGATCTGTAAAACATGCACAATTAGAACTGAATAAAATCCCTCATATTGGCATACTACCCCAGCCATACACAACTGATACTTTTAGTTTTTCAAGCATTCTCTCAGAAATTCTAATTCTCTTTAAAAATATGGCCCATTTTAAGATTATGGCTTACAAAGCTGGGAAATTTCCATACTAAAAATATATTTCATCAATGATTTAATTGTTGATGAGGGAGTCAATCTAGCTTGCATTTGCAAGGTTAAAGGGGAGCTGGGAGGAATTATCCCCCTCTAGCTGTAGGCTTCTGGTTGCTCAATGCCATCAGAACCACAGGCCTGATAAACATTGTGTTATGAACAGAATTGATCTGGAGACAGGTAATTGGGGAAGTAAACAAGGAGGAAGGGGAATTTGGTCACCAACCAGCTCCACTGAGAAAGAGGAAACCAACCAGAGCTATAACTACAGCAAAACAGCTGGGGCTGTACCCCGCAGCACCACAATTTAGAGGACACAAAAATGCAGATCAAGAACTAATAGTAAATGTTAGGAAAATAAATGGTAATACCTCCTGTATTGTTCATTTTCACTCCCCCCTCCCCCCCCCAAAAAAAAGACAAACTTTCTCTTTCTTTAAGAGGGCTACCACAGTCTCCTGCTTCTTATTCACAGGGAGGAAGCATGTCTATGCCTCATGGCAGAGTGGTTGGCAAATAGTGCCACTTGTTCTTGGTGCCAAAATAGCTAGTTATGGGTATGAATCCAAACCTTGTCACACTCTCTTTTTTCATCATCAGGATGCAATTTCCAACTTGGGTTAAAATACTAAAACAGGCTTTTTCGAATTCTGTCCGCAGCATTTTTCTATATTACTAATTTCGCTGATTTATTGTTTTCAAAATGCTCAGGGTGGGTGCCAGTGGTGAGCATCATCAGGTTCACACCAGTTCACCAGAAACGGTAGCAGAAATGCTGGCTGGCCCCACGCATCAAAGTTTTCAAATAAAGTAGTCCTAATTCTGGTGCAACGCAGGGACTTTTCCTTGGCCATGCACACCATACCACACCCACAGTATGATAGTAATTTTTTTTTGAGCCCACCACTGGTGGGTGCTATTGGTTCTAGACTAGAGAAGTTTTGAAAAGTCTTGGGAAGACTGCAAGAAATAAATAAATCCTTGGCCACATAAATGCACATTTCAAAGTGGAGATCATGAACCAGTTTTAAAACATGATTGACCCAGGAACCATCTGGTTGCTGAATACTATGGATTATAAAATTAATAGACTGCTCTGTGGGAGGTTGAGTGGAATCGAGCACAGATAACTTCCAAGCTCTGGTACAGGCAAATATGGTTGCTATTAGTAACGAGTTAAATCTTTGCTGTTCAGAGCCACCAAATAGGAAGTCTGGCATTACACTAGGGGAAAAGGTGTTTTCAGTTGTTGACATTTTAAAGTTATAGCAACAATATTAAAGTTGCCTCTGTCACTGAAAGGAAAAATGACAGACAATTAAATTAATCCTTGCTACATCTTTCAGGGAAGGGACTGTGAAAACTGCAGTAAGGGAGCATGAGGAAGTCGAGACTAGCTCTGGTGATCCATATTTTTTCATCATTTAGGCATGTAAGTGCAAGTCTAGCCAGGTTATCCTGCTATGGTAATAGAATAGACTATACTGCCAGTGACTCAACACTGAGTGTCAGGCGGCATGTGCGGGCCTAACGGCACAGTGGAAGTCAGGGGGAACCACTCCCCCTCCTCCCCAGGTGCACCTCCTTACCACCTGCCATGCTGGGGTCGCGTGGTGCGGCCCCAGCGGAGATCCCACCGTCGGGTTCCCAGACGTGCAGCTGCCCTGCCTCCTAGCCCAGCAGTGGTGCCCAGGAAGTCAGGAAGTGAGACTGGCAGTTGCCGTGGCCCAGCGCCAGCCAGGCAGAGAACCACCATCCCCACAATGCCTGGCTAGCACTGCTCTGGCTGCTGGGCCACAATGACCGCCGGGCTTGTTTCCCACCTTCCTGGGCTCTGCTGATGTCATTGGGGTAGGAGGCAGGGCAACCATGCACCTGGGACCCCGATGGCATGGGCAAGGGTTTGGAGTGGGGCGGCACGGGCCCAACGGTGAGCCCACTGCTGGCATCCCAGGTACGCAGCCACCCTGCCTCCTAGCCCGGTGGTGGCAGCTCAGATGCCTTTGGTGGCAGCGGCGCCCAGAGGGGCAAGGTCAATGGTCATTGCAGCCCTGCTCCCACAGCCGGAGCATCGCCGGCCAGACCAAGGACCTCCCCCCCGCAAGGTCTGGCCGGCACTGCTCTGGACGCGGGCAATGCTCCACGGCGACCGCCGGCCTCGCTTCCTACCTTCCTGGGCACCGCTGCAGCTGCCACTGCTGGGCTCAGAGGCAGGGGAACTGCATGCCTGGGACCCCAATAGTGGGCTCCCCACTGGGCCTCCGCCACACCATCCCAGACCCTCACCCACGTCATCGGATTCCCAGGCACGCGGCCGCTCCGCCTCCTAACCCGGCAAAGCCCGAAGGTAGAACTTTGCTACCTGGGTGGCGGGCTGAGCTGGGTGGGGTGGCAAGTTTTTCCTGCGACCCTGGGTGACTGAAACCCACCCTACGCTACTGGTGTGAATCCCTTCCCAGATGGATGGCATATAAATATGTACTAAATAAAGAAATGAATAAAAGCTTGCTCTCTTGGAGAGGTAAAATGCTATCTGAATGCACCAAACAGCATTTTGCTCCTCCTCCTGACCTTAAGTGGCTTTTAAAAAATTGCTTTCCATTAGCCCAGGAGGGTCCAAGTATGCAAGCCTGTAGCAATTGTCACTCATCATTTTTATACAGCCTTTTGATGCTGCCAGTCATGGATACAACCCAAAATGATAATTAATACTGTGGTATTAACTCTTTGATCGCTCTCCAATACCAACTTCTCATGCTAATGTACTCGTTACTTTTATTATGTGTTAGGAACAGTGAAGATCTTTGTTTCAGTGTATTTCTATACAAATCTACCAGAACATGACAAAGTTATTTGTCACAGATTCCATTTCCCCCATATTCCCCCCCATTAATAAGTCCCTTGACTAAGTTGACTTGGAAATTCTAGGAGTTTTCATCTAAGGGCAAACTCCTAATTAGCCAAGGGAGGCTAGCTGAAAGCTAGCAAGTGTTGGTACCAGATAAAAACACTGTGCTGAATCCAAACCACTACCATTCTAAGGAAGTTGAGAATTGACTTAAAAATTAAGAATTGACTTTGAAGAACCAGGATTACATTGAAGGAAAACTATCGAACAGATATGGGAGCTTGGAGTGAGTGATTTCGTATCTGTGTTGGGCACAGGTAGAGATGGGGAACTCAGTCTAACTCTGTCCTAACTTTCTGGTGGCATAGTGTCTATGAGAATGGATCAGGAGGGGTTTGGATATGTAACAGCTCATCCCCGTTTCATCTCCTTCTTTGCCTTCCCTTCTTTTTTCCTTCTTCTTCTGGCATCTCGTTTCAGTACCACACCAGTTGTGCTGGCAAAGCAGAGATCATTTAGTCCAAAGGAGTTATGTGACACAAAAGCAGTTGTGGTGCCACAGGAAACTTCCACCCATTCCCTCCTCATCTATAACAGCTACTTGACAGGTTGAAATAATATGGTCCTCTCTGTGCTAGAAGTAGCACTACTGATGCAAATAGCGAAAGAACTTTATTTGAGTCCATTTTTTAAGGACACACAATTTTCTTCATATTCAAAGAGGGGGTGGGGACAGAAGGGGCAGATCTTAATTTGGAGGGGTTTATGTGTTATTCCCCGTTGAAGTGTCAGAAGAATATTCTTCTAGTGCCCTGTGAAGTATAGTACTTTCAACTTCCTGCCCACATCAAGAAGTTACCATAACAGTTGGGCTACCATAGACTGAGTTTCCCATCTCTACTTGTGCCCAACACAGATACGAAATCACTCACTCCAAGCTCCCATATCTGTTTGATAGTTTTTCTTCAATGTAATCCTGGTTCTTCAAATTTCAGGTTTCACACCCTCTTCCTCTTCCCACCCTCTCCCCCTAATTTCCTCCCATGCTCTCCCATTCTCCATCCCACCCCCATCTTTATTCTTTATTTCTTTCACTCCCTTGGTATTGCCTTTCTTAACCTTTGTGCTGCACCACCACCACCAGGTGGGCTCCTTTGCCTTGTAGAGTCTGACCCATCCCAGATTGAAGGGAGCTGCAAACAAAACAAAACAAAACAAAACAAAAAGCAGGCGCATATGTGCACATGGGCGCAAACACACACACACACATACACACACACGTCCCAAGAGAAAGAAAATAACTCTGAAGTGGAATGGAAGTACAAGAGATTGATTGATGTCTCCAATAATGTCATGCAGATCCATAAAAAAAACCCTGAATCAATGAGTGATGTAATCATCTCTTAAGCAAAAGCAAATAGGATTGCTGCAAAAACAATAATTAAACATGGACTTCTTGGAATTGCTCCAGCTTACCATAGTAACACACAAGCTCAGCTTGTAGTAAAAAGATTTAAACCATTGTTTCATAATCAAGATGCTTGGTCAGATCAGTAAATCTTTAACTTCTCAACACATGTGTTGACGTCTCAACACCTGTTCCCCCCCACACACCTGTCAAACAGTCCCTTGTAATAATTGTTTCCTTTCATAGTCAAATATTGATACAACTTTCATGGGATTTTTGTCACTTTTAAATGAGCGTGGTTTACACAGAAATTTCTGAACTACAATCGGGTGTACTCTAGGCAATGGCAACACTGGTATAGTGCAGGTTTCAGCTGCACAGGGCCCAGGCCAAAACTTGCCCCTCTCTAGGCTCACTGCCCCCAGGCTCCCCCCCCCCGGCTTGTTGTCCCCAGGCTTGCCCCCCCTAGCCTTCCCCCCCCCCCGGTCCCTTATTTAATGAATTGCAATTTCTTGCCTTCAAACTGCTAGGTTGGCAGGAGCTGGGATAGATGGGAAGGACCAGAGGCACCACACACACCCCACACACCCAGCGGCACTGCAAGGCAGGGGGAGAGGCAGGAGGAGGAGGAGACGGGGATGCAGAAGGTAAATAAATAAATGCGAGACATTTCACTTTGTCTGTCAATGAACAGCCTGGGGAAGCCTCACCCAGCAACAGATGACTCGCCACCTGTGCCTTTTTCCCATTGGCCAAGGCCACCAGGAGCCCTGCTTATTCCGCCCCCACCCTTCGCCCACTGCCTTGCCTTTCCTCACCTCCTCCTGCGATCGCCCTGCGGCGCCAGGAGAGATGGGGATGGTAGTGGTAGTGAAATCCGACAGAGGAATCCCTCCCCTGACCCCCAAGACCTTCCTGCTAGCCCTGCTGCTTGCCTGGGTGGTGGAGGAAGGTGAGGGGAAGGGAAAGGAGCCAAAGCCTTGCCGCCCCCTGGAAAGTTCCACCTGGGGCAGCCCCCTTGCCCTCCATGATACAGTACTGAATGGCAACCTTGTGCCAGATAATCTTTCTCCCATGACATCAGGAAAAAGGAACTATGGAATGAATTCACCTAATGTGGCTTCATCTTGGCAGTTTCACATCTGGCCTAGACACTGAAGAAGAATGGTTGTTCACTGCAAAATCTAAATATATAGCAGTACGTTAATTACTACATTAAAACTAATGCCTGACTTTCTTCTAGTGATCTGTTTAAACTCAGAGAATGAAAGCAACTTTTACAACTTGAGCATCTGTATAGTGCTACCACTTTATAACAGTAAGTCCAAGAATCTTCTCTTTTAGTGAATTTCTTTTGTCTTAGCTAGCAACATCATGCTCTAATGCTGGGAACATATATTAAAATAGCATTTGTTCATGCTTCTGAAGTTTTTTGCAGGCACTAAAGATGAACACTTTGTGATGGATAAAACCTACAACAATTGATAAATGTCTATGTGCATTTGAATTCAAATTCTGGGCAGCAGCCTGTTTGAGAGAGACCATGCCTCGCTTGTAGCATGCACACTTTGGCTGAAATTCTCTTGCTTAATGTATTAAGCTGCAACTAAAGTAAGCCTAGTGAATCAATTGAGCATATGAAGTACAGTGGTACCTCGCTTAATTAACACATTGTATGGTGAAAAATTCGCACAATGAAGCATGCAATGGCGATACCCCTCATAACCAAAAAAAATTTCATTATGGGGGATTTTTTGTAACTGGGGTATACCCACTTAATGGGAACCCCGGTTAACGAATATTTTTCCCTATTATGAGGGGCATCTCCCATAGGGAACCACATAATAAAAACCGCATAGCGAAGAGCTCCATGGAATGGAACACACACCACACACACCCGGTTATGCAGGGTTCTACTGTAGTTATCCAAATCCCCACTGATTTGGTGGGCATATTTCAGGTGTGACTTACTATGCTAAGCAACAGGATTTCTGCCTTGGCATGAAGAAGATCCTGGATTTGGTCCCCAGCATGTCCCAAAAAGTCACTTGAAATACTTCTGTAATGTCACATATTTATTACTTT
Source organism: Furcifer pardalis (assembly GCA_030440675.1). Classification (NCBI taxonomy): domain Eukaryota; kingdom Metazoa; phylum Chordata; class Lepidosauria; order Squamata; family Chamaeleonidae; genus Furcifer; species Furcifer pardalis. The sequence goes on from CP126894.1 coordinate 137,118,543, forward strand.
AAATACATAGAGTTGTTCCAGAATAATCACTGTTCATTCATAGTATAATCAGATCTATATTATGGGAGAAGGGGGCTCTTTTCCTCAAAGTTGGACAGTTTTAAAACACTGGAATTATTCATGGAAATTTTGAAAACTCATAATAACAGAGACTCAATATTTTCTGTTTTCATCTATTTATTCTAACATGGGGGCTCAATATTAAGATTTTCTCGATACAGTAGGCCTATTGTGTCCACGGGCAACAAATTCCAAGATGTACCATGAATGCCTGAAACTGCAGGTAATAGTGAACCCTATATATACAGTTTCTTGTTCCTTCTGGTGGCCAGTTCTGGTAATGCATATTTGAAGGCATATACTGTACATTATTCTTCAGTTAATACTTTGGGGCCATGGGTAACTGAAATTGTGGATGCTGAATTTGTGGATATGGTGTGCCTATTATATTTTTATTTTCAGTCTGTCTTGGAAACTTAAAAGTATGGTGAATGAGACAAAATGATTCTTAAGAGGCCTGATGCATCAGGCAAAGCCAAATCTTTCTCTTTTTAAGTCAACCACCTTGGACATATTCCAAGCATACAAAAAGGAATAGTATTCCTAACCAACTTTCACATTTGTTTTAAAAATGTAGTGTAGTAATGGGGATTTTGTTCATATTTTTGCTTTCCCATCTGTATGTTAGAGTCCTTAAGCAATTATCTAATGCTTTTGCATGATTTTTCACAGCTGTTAAGTTCAAGAATAACAGGATCTATTTACCTATGATATCTCCCTGGGGTGCTCTGAGAATTAATGAGTGTTTGAAGATGAAATGTATTTTACACACTGTAACAGCAACCTATTACATTTATTAATTTCCATTTTAAACAGGTTGTGGACTTTCTGTTCTTGGTATGCACTTTTTTCTCCTAATGGATTCTTGTCTTTAGATTACAGATCTTCAAACAACATATATTTTCAAAAGAAGTTTTAGCATATGGCCATTGAGTAATTTCTATGAAGACTGGCTACTGGAGTATCAGTACACAATATTTTTAAGCAGCATTGTCTGTTGGAGTTTGGAAATAACTAAATGCTTTTTTTGGCAAGCCCAGCAATGGGAGGTTGACCTCAGGGGCGTAGCTACCGCTGTATCTGCCGTATCAATTATACAGGGCCCCCAGGCCACGGGGGGCCCCCAACGTGCGTAAGCAAAAATTAATAAAAACTTCCCCCAAAATTTTTTATTTCACAAATGACAAAAGTAAAAAAAAAGCAATTTTTTTTCTTTTGTGAGAAATCTTTACCCTTCCTAAGGCCCCCCCCAAACAAATTTTTATACGGGGCCCCACCAAGGCACGCTACGCTTCTGGTTGACCTTAAGGAAAATAAGGCTCTCTGCAGATCTAGGATTCAGGTGTGAGAGGTGTGGACTAACAATGCCCATTGCCTGAGAGAAGATTTCAACACTGGGCACATTAGTTGGTGGGCAAGACTGCAGACTCGCTGCCACCTTGGGAGACCTCCCCAGAAACAAACAGAGTCCTCCTCAGCTTGGTAAAGATCAGTTTCTTTTGGCTTGCAGGACATGTATGTCCCTACCATGTCTTTCCTCTAGGGTGGTTTCTCTGGTGGGTAGACCCCTCCCATGCTTGTCAAGAAAGAGACCCAGAAAGCCTGCCCTAATGTTGCAGGAGTGAGGGATTTAGACTCTAGAATACATCTGCTGTTAGAGTGGAAACCTGCATAATGAACGCTTCACATAGCAAAAAATTCCCATAATGAAGTGTTCCCTATGCAAGGGCGATACCCTGCATAACGGAACAAAAGGTTCATTATGCAGAGTTTTCAGTAGCCGGGGTATACCCGGTCAATGGGAACCATGGTTAACAAAGTCCCCCCCCCCCCCCCCGGTTATGCGGGGTACCACCAATAATGCTTCGCATAACAACACCCCCCCCCCCCCGCATAATGAAGAGCTCCATGGAACTGAGTTTTTTTGTTATGTGGGGTTCTACTGTACTACTGTTTGAGGTAATGTGAACACTGTTAGTTTCTCCCTACTTTTTGTGAGCCCCTCGTTGCTAGTGGGAACTTCTTCACTAGCTGCTGCATATGTTGGAAATTTGGCTGTCATTTTTTGTTGCTGCTTAATATCTGTTGCCTGCTGTTTAAATCAGAGGTCCAAGAGGGTTCAAGCCAGGTGGATGACAGATTTTGTTTGGAGGGGGCTCATAATAGCAGTTATAAGCTACCTTTTCCCTCTCTCACTCCTCTCAGTTAGAAACTGCTGTAGTGAGTGAAGGCAGCATTCCTGCAGCCTTCCCCAAGTGCCTTCTTCTTCTATTATACCCAGTAGTAATAGAAGACTCTAGACTCTAACCAAAGAACAGTATCTGATTTTGCTGCAGCAGAAGACAAACTCTTTCAGTAAAAATGACAGACGGACGGACGGACGGACGGACGGACGGACGGACGGACGGACGGACGGACGGACGGACGGACGGACGGACGGACGGACGGACGGACGGACGGACGGACGGACGGACAGACAGACAGATAGATAGATAGATAGATAGGATGAACACAAATTGTTCCAAAGAAAATTGCACATGGACACACAGACATAAAATCAGATCACTTAATATATCTGTCAGTCAATAAATCAATAGATTGACCAACTGCTCAGTAGACAGATACTGTATAAGGAAATCTTATTCCCTTGCTTGAGTTACCTCAAAGAGGCCTAAACCTAAAATAATATTTCTCTGTTGATTTTCTAAAATATTAATCTATGAATCCATGAAACCTAAATCTTTTTGTAACTTTATTAACTGAGAAATATACAATGAGATGTAGAGAAAGCAGAAAAAAACTGCTGCAGGCTTGTACCAAAGCATATCTTAACAATTAATGCTCAGAGGAAAAAATTGGAAAGAAACAATGTGAAAAAATACCTGCTGATGTCTGTGCTTGCTTCTAGATTTCATTAGTACATACAGACATCAATTATTGGGAAATACCTTGATTAAAGAGAAACTAAGTTCTCTGCCCCACTGCCCTTAGTGCCAATGTGTCTGAGGTATTTAAGTTGTATTTCTCAAGAAATCATTTCTGGATGCCTGAGACATAGATTTCATGTTCACTTCTTTCTTTTGTTGTTGTTCAGTCGCACAGTCGATTCCGACCCTCTGCGACCCCATGGACCACTGTCCGCCATGCACTCCTGTCCTCCACCATCCCCCTCAACTCGCTCAGCTCTGTGCCCATTGTCTCCACAATACCATCTAGCCATCTCATCTTGGGCTGGCCCCTTCCTCTTTTGCTCTTGACCTTTCCCAGCATCAAGGCTTTCTCAAGTGAATCCTCTCTTCTCATCTGATGTCCAAAGTACTTTAGCTTCATCTTTACTATTTGACCTTCTAATGAGCAGTCAGGGTTGATTTCTTCTAAGATTGACCTATTTGTTCTCCTTGCTGTCCAGGGGACTCTCAAAACCCTTCTCCAACACCACATCTCAAAGGCGTCTATTCTTCTGCGCTCAGCTTTCCTAATGGTCCTTTTGCTTCTAATCCATAGGAATATGTGGAACTCTGAATATTAGGAATTATTATTATTACAGATATTCTGAACTATCAAATTTGGATTTGGATATATTAGGAACTATCCCAATGTGGCATGATTTGGTGAATTCCAGATATTTCCAAATCTAAGTATATAGTTGTACCTCGCTTAAAGAGCATAATGTGTTCCACAGGATTACTCTTTAAGCGAAACACCATTGTAAGTGACCAATTGTGGGGGGGATTGCGAACCCCGATTTATTTGTTAAGTGAGTTTTTGGTTGGTTTTATTTGTTAAGTGAAGCAAACATTTAGATAAAATTCTGCTCTTTAAGCGAGTTACTCTTTAAGCGAGGTGCTCTTTATGCGATGTTTGACTGTACATCCTAATTATAACATAAAAGCATAAAAATAGCCATGCTAGAGGGATCACATTAAGGACCTATCTGATCCAATCGTGTACTGTCATAGTCACCACCTATTTGCAGAGTCCTGCCCCTTTCCAAACTGATTGCATGCATGTGAGAACATAGGGAGAGGTTGAGTTATGATTTGGCATTGTGTCCTGAAGCTGCAGACCAAATTTCACTCATGTGATCTCACTGCTAAAGGGAGGTACAGTAATATGATACAAATCAATAAACATACAGAAAAGAGACAAGGTAAACTCAGGTTCTCATTTCATTCAACCCACAAACTGGTAGTGTTTAACAATCATACAACTCCCTTCTAGAATTAGATGTTCAAATATTTACAGGGCATTTTAAAGTGTGTTTTATATTCCTGGCTTCAATTCCCTAATTTAAAAAAACCTATTCACTTTGCTTGGCAGATATCCACAGAGGTTGCATTTTATCCTGTCTTTGTTTAGCTGCACTTGACTTTTATGACATCACGGAAAGAAACCAGAATAGAAAACATTGATATTCATGGTTAAAAGAATTGTTCCTACAAGCCAGACTGAATACATCCACTGAACTATAATCAATGCTAATAACAGTATCCAGGACAATCCACCCTATCACAACCAAGATATTTTAGATTGCTCAGAACAGGTTACTAAATAAGAAACTTAATGGAAACTATTTATTTATTTATTTATTTATTTATTTTAAAGCTAATGTTTCAAGAGATTTGCTAACTTGTACCCAGTATCTGGGCATATACAGATTGGTACAGTAAAACCCCTACTTATGAAAAAAAAAGTCCATTCCGTAGGCTTTTGCTTAAATCGGTTTTTTTATGTAACTTGAAGCAAACCCATAGGAAAAATGAAATTGTATGTAAATCGAAGCAAACTTATAGGAAAAAAGAATCTTTATGTAACTCAAAGCAAACCCATAGGAAAAAGAATCTTTATGTAACTCAAAGAAAACCCCTAGGAAAAAGAATCTTTATGTAACTCAAAGCAAACCCATAGGAAAAAGAATCTTTATGTAACTCAAAGAAAACCCATAGGAAAAAGAATCTTTATGTAACTCAAAGAAAACCCATAGGAAATTGTGTAAATCAGGACATGTTTTTAGCACAAAACCATTATGTAAGTCAAATTTTATGTAACTTGAGGCATATGTAAGTCGGTGTTTTACTGTATGTACTTTTTCAGACCAGTACTTCTAATGAGTGTCACAGCTGTTCCCCCCCCCGTCCCTTCTCTTAAGTTAGTTGCTTGGCCATTGGTTCTCTGTTGCATGCACTGACCTGTTGTGAAGAGTCATGGAAGAAATCTTTACTGCCCCCTGTCACCTGTATAAGGAGGAATTTCAATCTTAAAGCAAAAGGAAAGGAAAAGCGAACACATTTAGTGGAAATCTACATTCTTTGTACTCTTCCTTCCCACTTCATTTTTCCTGTGTTTTTCTGCTCTCTAAAACACAGATGGTATATGATATCTTCATTACAATAAATGCAAACTTTAGGAACATTCCCCATGAGATAACATCTATAACATTTAATAGGCATAATAATTTGCTACATCGAAAGAGTCTGCAGTCTCTATGCAGGACAGTGCAGATGTGTTAGTGCTTAATATGTCCTCAATTTACTCGATACAAAATTAAATTATATTTAGTTAAAGTCTTAAAGCAGATATTAAAATGCCCACATGAAAATGGTCCAGTGCAGTATTTACCATTATTAGAATCCTGCTTTGTCAAGATTTCAGAACTCAACAACTGGCATAAAAATTTGGCGCCCTTTGTGGGCAATATGGAGCAGACGTTCCTTCAATAAGCAGAAGCTTGACTGACTAAAGATTTTTTATTTTATTTTTATTTATTTATTGCAGATATTTTCCCTCTCTTTACAATAAAAATTTAAACAAATTGAATAAATTAAAGATCACATCTGGTAGGAAACTACTCACTTTGTAGTAGTTTTTGGTAACAGTTGACTAGCCACAAACTTACATTATAGGTATAACAGGTGGCACCCACATTAAATAGGTTTGATGAGTAACACCTTATTGCTTAAAAAAAAGTCTTCTACGGGGGTTTTAAAGAGGCATTTTGACAGCAATATATTGGATTTTATATTTAATGATTTATCAATTCTATGTGGCAAGGAAAGTATTATTTGGGTTTGTCCTTATGTAAACATTTCCAAGGTGCAAGTATCAAAACTGAGGGAGTAATTTCTTGTAAAACCCCCCCCCCCAATTGTTGCTAATGAAAATAGAATGTGCTACAACCACACAATACATTGAATTTACTTGCAAAATCTGAGCACTTATAATAACTGTGACAACCAGACTGAAGAGTAATGGGTAACACAAAAAGTTTTTTAAATGTCTGCTTTAAGAGTTTAGTTAACTATAATTTAATTGGGGATTTGAGTGTTTAGTGCACTCTCTGGGTGGCTCACAAGGTATTTTGACCTCAGCGTGCTGGATACTTATTTTACTGATCTCAGAAGGATGAAAGACGGAGTCAACTTTGAGCCCAGTCAGGATTGAATTTACAATGTTAGCAGTTTGGGCTGAAATAAAGCAATTCAAATTCTGTGCCACCAGGGACTATTTTTATTGGTGCCTCATATGTATATTTATTTATTGTCATTGTGTTTTATAAGTTTTTAAATTATAGTTTTATGTGAGTTGAGGCATTGCTGATAAGAGATTTTTATTTATTATGTATTGTAATTATATTGGCTTATACACCACCTTGAGTGGCTTTTGGTTAGTAGGTGGAATGAATGAATGAATGAATGAATGAATGAATATTTGTCAACCTCTTTGCCTTTGTCTCTCCTTCTTTTGGTGGTCTAAGATTCCTCCTCCATGGGCTCCATGTTCTTGATGAGCTCATTCTCCCAAATAAGAGGACTTTAGGGCTTTGGAGGTACTTGCCACAAAACACGCCACTCCCACAGGCACATGAAACCACACAGTCCTAGAATCCTCCTTTGTCAATTTCACCATTAGTTCCTTCTAGAGAGTGTTTGTGTATCACACTCATTTGTATCTGTTACCCCAAATTTCGGAATCAGGCACCACATATTCCTATGTATGATCAAATTGTGTTTATTAAAGCTGATTTGAACATGGCAACACACACACACACACACACGATGAGCTGGCAACACAAGAGGGGAAGAAGCTAACGCCTATAAATTATATTTAAACCCTGCAAAAGGAAAATTAATAAAGGGAAATCAAGGCGAATTTAAATTTAGTTTTAATATAAAACGCAAGGAAAGCCTTGGCATCAGATACGTGATAAGAAGGGGTGGTGGTCCGTCACGTACGCACAGGGAGGATTAGAAAGGACAATTAAAATGAAACAGGTTGGCTTCTTCCCCCAAAGGGCTCCTGATTGAGTAATCCAGCCATTAGTCAGATAACTTAATCAGTTTCTTTGTTCCCCTTTTCCGAAGATATCTACGCAAACAGCAGTCAGTTTCATGCCTGCAATACACAGAGAAGCGGCTTAGCAGAGAATTGACCCCTGAACGACACAAGCTTACGCCCGCCCTCAATCGCGATTGGACTAAAGCCACGGGGACTTGATGCCTATTGGCTAAGACGCGCCTGGCTGCTCACTACACACAAAAGCCTTTGATTCTTTCACAAAACTGGACTGGTAACATTGTTTCCTTTACAAGCATGCCTGACTAACCGCAAAGTGACAGAAAGTTACCGGATTAACTCTCCTAGGAAATTGCCTCCTCCGAGAACAATGGAGCGTTCGCGTCTGACTCATTTTTACTGTACTCTGCTTTATGTTTACCAGATGTTTGTAAATAAAATGTGTTAATTACTCCTTGATTGCCCTACCCCGAGCAAACAACCCCCTCACACAGATGTCCACTAGCAAAAGGGTATAAAGGTGCTTTGGGAGGGGGGAGTAATTAGCTCGCTCCATTGATTAGCGTGGGCGAGTTCACGAGCATGGTTTTTCTTCAAAACGGGTGAGGTAGAGAGAGTTCTAGTTTGTAGCCTGGCCAACTATAAAATAGGAATCTCTTGTTGTTTTTGATTACCAATAAACCATTGTTGTTTTGATTGAATTCCCGCCTCGTTTTTGAGTTCCTAGGGTTTGCTATTTCTCTGCCAGGGCATGTTCTGAGGCCCCCAAGAATTTGGGGTGACATATCCCCTCCAGATTCTCTGCTTCTTCAGGCTTGGCTCTTTTTCGGTATTGCCATGTTCCATTTGTCCTTCAGTCCTTTCTCTGCTCAGACCCCCTTCTGCTCAGTGACTCCTTTTATATTTCCTCATCATGTTCATTTCTCATGCCTTTATCTCCTCCTCCTAAACAGTTCCCCTGTCATCTGGAAGGTTCCTCCATTTTGAACTCTTTAGCTGGCATCTCCTCTCCCCTACAGAAGACCTATAGGTGGAATACCCTCAAGACCTGGGAATGGGAACTCACCTTCTGAGCCAGAGTCCATCTGATTCCCTTTGTCACAAGTAGAGATTATTAGCATTGCAGTTTCAAGAAGTCATTAAATAAGCTTGGTTACCTCTTTATAGGCATCACAAGTTTATATATTTTGCTCCAATTCTACAACTTTTCTCTACATTTTTTTTACATTGAATTTAACAAAAATTATATCCTAGTTTGATGATGCAATAGTTACTGGCAATAAAAATCCTGCCAATTAGGTCATATTATATCAGTCACAGAATGCTGAAACTACAACAGAAAATTGGAACAAGCTACTCTCCTAATAGGTATGCTTAAAGATACTTATAAAAGAGTAGTGCTACAGGGAAAACTGTAGTAAGGTAACTGAAACATGTCTAAGAATCATATTTACAGAAATCAGTTTACCAGTTTTGATAATAAACAAATGAAGATTATTCGTGCCTTCTCCTGGATCTTTTCTTTTGTAATAATTTCCACCCTTTGAAAGATTATTGATCCCACATGAAACAATCCTACCATTTGTTTGCTTTACAAAACCTACAACTTGTCTGAATAAAGGGAAATAAAGAGACATTAATCTCTCCAATTCAGATAAAAGAAAGAGAAATGTGCTATTGATCCACCAGGAAACACATATTTTGGATTTGGGAATTCCTTATCACTAGTACTATCTTGAAATTACATTTTTCTCCTTAAGCAGCAGCTCATAAGGAGGGGATAAATGGCCTGCTTTTTCAGATTTTGCCTAGATTTGTTTGTTGCTTCATATTTCAGTAGCAATTACTGTTGGTTATTTTGTTTTAATGCATTATGTTAGTACAGTGAAACCTCGCATAAAGAGCGCTTCGCTTAAAGAGTAGCTCACTTAAAGAGCAGAATTTTCTCTGAATGGTTGTTTTGCTTAACAAATAAAACCAACCAAAAACTCGCTTAACAAATAAATCGGGGTTCGCAATTCCCCCCCCATTGGTCACTTACAATGGTGTTTCACTTAAAGAGCAAACTCGCTTAAAGAGCAATCCTGTGGAATGCATTATGTTCTTTAAGCGAGGTACAACTGTACTTGTTCTAAATATGCAATTTTCTCTCACTTATACTTTGTTTTGTGGTCTTAAATGAAAACTTTACTTACTCATAACTAGTTCTTCAAGTGATCATCAGTGAACTCAAACATATGGATGTTTCTGTATATGCAGGAAGCCTTGCTGAAATATTCTAGAGCTTTAAGAAGGAGCTGTTAGGACAGCCTCCTCTCCCTTGTGATTTTGCACTTAATGGCTATCCTTTTGTTATCCCCCCCCCCCTTCTGCCACTGCCCAGGAAGTGAAATAGCAGCATGGCAAACTGAGAGGAGGGGAGGATTGAGTGAATTCACAGATAACTTGAAGAACAATAGTTACAGGTAAAAAATCCTGTTCTTCTTTGTAGTTTCTGTAAATTACACATATGGGTTACTAGAAAGTTCACAACCCAGCTGGTGGGATGCCTCACCACAATTTCAAGTGGTGGTCAATGTGGTGTATTGGATAGAGTAATGTACTGGGATTCAGTAGGCTTGGATTCAAATCCCTGCTCAATCATGGAAGATCACTCACTGTGGGTAATTATCGAAACAGCTAGCAGGCCGGGGTTATTGTGTTACTGGCACCCCATACCTGCCCCGCCAACCAAGTCTTTACGCCTTTTCTGAAGGGCAGCAGCTCTGTCTGGAGACACAACTCAATTGGGAGGAGGTACCATAGGGCTGGAGTGGACACAGAGATGGCCCTCCTTCTAGTGCTAGAGAGAACCGCCTCTCTAGTTGATGGAACAGTTAGAGAGCCTCTCTACTCCGCTCTGGTGGAACGGACAGATGTTCTTGGGGTGATGCGGTCTTTTAAGTGTCCTGGTCCCTGGCTTTAAAGGTAATTACCAGCACCTTGAATTGCACCCGGAGGCACACTGGCAGCCAGTGCAGCTCCTGAAGCGGTGGTGAGGTACTAAATGAGCATTCAGCTCTTCTGCAGTGCAACATGTCAGAAATGAATTTAAATCAGCGATGTAGATACAACAGCTATTTATCACAGCTTCTCATTTATACTCTGAAAAATGTGATGCAAAACAATATTTGGGATTTTGAAAATAAGAGTATGTAATGGGGATGGATTTGTTGGCAATGATGTGCACATGTGTGTGTTTCCATGCTTTTCAGCAGAAAACTCTCCATAAAATCTTAAATTAATAGTATCATTTATTTGTGAAGTTAGTACTTATACGAATTTCTGCCTTGGAAAACATGTAGTTTTGAAAGAAAACTGTCAGAGAAATACATTAAAAATAATATTTTTTTAAAAGGGTAGAGAAAACTTAGCAATGAGACAAACTGATATAAAAGTTGACTAAGACTGTAGTTAAGTATATTTAATTGAGTAAATGCAACTGAGCTACCACATACTTTTGCAAATGTCACAAATTTTTAAAAGATTAATTTTAAACAGTCTGTAAAATATGCAAATGAAGCTTGACTCAAATTTGGCATCCAATAGTTTATAATAATATATTTCAATAGGGTCTTTTGCAATGGGCTCATCTGGTTCATTTATCACAGACTGTTGAATCTGGCTAGGGATTGTCCTTTAATATATTTATCTAAAGCTAAAATGAAGCAAAGCCCTTGTTGCTTTTGTTATGTGCCACCCAACCATCTGCTTTCAAGACAGAAAATAAGTCAATTTGTGGTCCTCCCCACATTTTTGTTGTTGTAGCTTTCTAAAAGGGTAAAACTGCCAACCAATATAGAGACAAAATAAACTTTCATTCACAGATGTGGTGGAATAAGAATTCATTTGATCACAAATGTTTTAGATGTAAAGCTCTTGAGTTGCTATGGATCATGGATCTTCTGTGAATTATGAGTTACTTCCCTTGGACCATTTATAAATCACTCTGTCAGGATTATAATAATAAATTACATAATAGAAATACTACTAAAAGCACACTTTTATAATTCACAACTTCAAAATGGTTGAAAAAGCAGAATGCAAAACTCATTATGCCATTTATTATATAATATGTGGTGTACCCAATGTGGTGTAGTAGATAGTGTGAACTCTGAAGACCAGGATTCAAATCCCCACATGGCAATGGAAACTCAATGGAGCAGTGGAAATGGTAAAACTACTCCTTATATTTCTCACTTATATTGAAAGCCTTATTAGAGATGAAATAAATTCATTCTGATTTGATGGTACACAGCTATATAGTTTGCCTCTTGTATCTGCAGGAGATATATTCCAAGACCTTCCACCTAAACTGAAACCTCGGATTTCAGTGAACTTTATATTTTACGTTGCATTCTGTGGCCTCTAGTGGTCAGCCCTGGTAATATGCCATAGAAATACATATACAGTACAGTAAAACCTCAGATAACACTAAAACCTGGTTCCTCAAGTCTTGGAGTTATACGATTTTTAGTGTTATCCGATGCATGTTAAAATCCTATGGGATCCATAGAGATACATTGTAACCACACAGGCTTTAGCGGTTGTTATCTGATGCATCCCATAGGATCTTAATGTTATCCGATGCAATTCTTCCTCCCAGATTGCTTAATGTTATGCGATTTTAGTGTTATTCGATACTAATGTTATCTGAGGTATTACTGTACAGTAATACCCCAGATAACGTTATGACTTGGTTCCACAAGTCATGACGTTATCCGATTTTTAGCATTGTCCGATGCATACATCGAACAACGGTTAAAAAAAAAGCCCTGACTTCAGGGACAAACCGCTTTAAAGGCAGGCAGGGAAAGAGACTTCCCTGCCTTTAAAGCCATCCCCCATGCGCAGCGGTCTCTGTGAGAACCAATCACGTCTCTCTCTTTCCCCCTTCCCTGTAGTTTAAATAAAGGGAGGGAAAGAGAAAAAGAGTCTCTGCGACTGCAGTAGGGGGAAAGGCGGGTGCTTTTCCCCAACCCTACTGCAGTCGCAGAGACCGCTGCGCATGGGGGGTGGATTGGGTTGTTCTACCCAAACCACCCCACACCTGCAGACCATTGCATCGGATAGCGCTAAGAATCATTATCCAGAATTGTTATCCAATGCAAGTTTTTTCCAAAAAACTTGCATCGTTATCCGATTCTAGTGTTATCCGATGCAATCGTTATCTGGGGTATTACTGTACAGTGCTGTATTAAGTATAAAGTTAAAGGTTGCCCTTGCTTGAAAGCCAGTCATATCTGACTCTAGGGTTTAGTGCTCATCTCTGTTTAAAGCCAAAGAGCTAGTGCTATCTGCATCTGCAAACGTTTCCATAGACATGTAGCAGGAATATATCAACACTGGAGTGCACGGAACACTGTTTATCTTTCCACCAAAGTGGTCCCTATTTATCTACTTGCAACTTCTTGCTTTCAAACTGCTAGGTTAGCAGAAGCTGGGACAGAGACGGGCGCTCACTCTGTCATGCAGTATCCCGGAATCGAACTCCAGCCTTCCAGTCAGCGAGTTCAGCCTCTTAACCACTTGATCCACTGCATACTAAGTACAGTATATGAGAGAGTAAAAAACCACCACCAACAAAAGACAAAATAAATGTTGTGGCACCTTAAAGACTAACTCCTTTTATTTAAATGTGAGCTTTCGTGGATGAAGTCCACTTTGACAGACACAAAAGTGAGACCTTATGCCAGGGGTGCCCAAACCTTTCAGGCCACAGGCCAGTCACATAGTTCAGGGAACCAGTCACTACAGCCTGGGGGCTGGATGCGGCCTCCAATGCCAATTCATCTGGCCCATGAAGCCCTCATTGCTCCTGGAAGCAGAAGTAAAATGTGCCCATATGGGCGCATTTTACTTGTTTCCAGGAGCAACGAGGGCTTCAAGTGCTGGGTGAATTGGCATCGGGGGCCACATTCAGCTCCCGGGTCATAGTTTGCGCACCCGTGCCTTATGGCATCAATTTATATACATCAGACACAGAGGCACACGATGGTTTGCCAACCTAACAGAAAAGTAACATTGTGGTTTTTTACAACTGTCAATAATAATGAAAATCCCTGGTTGTTATTCAAACTTGTTATGAAGCCTAGCCCTATTGAGTTACAAACCCAATATTGAATATTTTTAGACCTGCAGATATTGGTGTGTTCCATAATATGAAAGTACATCTATACCTACAGGCACACACACAAACACATGTATACTGTATACTATCTGCATGAAAAAGATCTCTTTACATTCATAGCTCTTCAAATAGGGTTCACCATGTTAAACATGGGGAGAACCCTATTTGAATAGCTGTTAGTGAACAACCTGCAGGGAATCCTAACCAGGGCCGCAGCGGGTGGGGGACCCACCTGAGCTAATAGCTCCCCCAACCTGTGATGCCAGTGTTATATATGGGAGTGTGACATTGTTGCACCTCCTGTAATTTTTTTGCCCCACCCCCAAAATCTAGAATCCTGGCTATGGACCTGATCCTAACTGTCCCAGGTATCAATACAATGGTTCTGCTCACAAACTAGATAATTTTGGACCCATGAGGCAGCATTCTCTCCATCAATGTTGGCCTGACTGTCTTACCAACAGCTCTCTCCTCTTGCTCTACCTGATCAAACCATGTCAGAGCTTCAGAAATGTTTGACTACCATTTCCCATGTTTCTTCCTGTATTGGATTACATTGCTGTGTTTTATTCTGCTGTTTCCATTGCTTCTGGGAAAGGTCAAGGGCAAAAGAAAGGGGCGGCAGAGAATGAGATGGCTAGATGGCATTGTTGACTCAGTGGGCACAGAGTTGGGTGGATTAAGGATGGTGGATAGGGGTGCCTGGTGTGCAGTGGTCCATAGGGTTGCAACGGGTCGGGATTGACTGTGCAACTCCATTGGGCCCAGGACAAATTGTGAGGAATATTGCCCCCTGGCAAATATACACTATGTGGACCCTGTAAATTTGTGATTAACTGTATATACATTGTCTTTACTGAGGTGATATAATTTAATGGATTAGCTGAATAACATGGAATCGTTGCCAGTGCTGGATTCTTATATAGCAATCAGTAGTGTCAGAATAGAGCAGCATTTTAGGTTTGGATAAAGGGATTAGAGAAGAACGCAGTTTCTAGCACGGTATTTGGAACTGCCAGGCAACAACAATAATAAATAAGGACAGCAGAGGAAGCACTCCCTCCCTCAAGCAGGCAGAACCTTTTGTAATTTTTAAAAAGCAGGATATGACTTTACCCACACCCACTCAAACTCCTCCATTGGGTAAAGCAATACTCTGCACTGGTTGGCGGCTAATCCCTTTACGCCTAAGCTTTGCGGTGCACGCATTTGAGATATAGATACTTCAAGCTCAACGGCTACGGCACAAAGCTGGGCGGGCTGAGGAGGAGGGTGGAAGACAGAGGTGCCTGGCGGGCAACGGTCCATAGTAGGGTCCCAAAGGGTCGGAATCGATTGTGCGACTGAACAACAACAACAAAGCAGGGGCAGCCGTTCTTACTCTCTGTGTATGTGTGGGGGGAGGCGAGGAGGGGGCTGAAGGGGAACGTGGGTGTGTGGACAGTTCGCTGCTCCCGCGCCGGCCGGCCGGCCTGCCTGCCTCCCGCGCCTCTGGCACCGCAGAGCGCGAAGAAGGCGGAAAAGCAGGCGGGGAGGCCGAGCCCAAAGCCGAGGAAGGAGGTCTGCAGAGCGCCGCATGCAATGCCTGGAAATGCACAGCCCGAGTCCGCGTCGCCGCCGTCCTCCTCCTCGGCTGCTACAGTTGTTGTCGTCGCTTCGCTACGGCGCGCAACCCGCCTCGTCAACTCACACCTCCCGCTCTCCTGAGCGGGTAAAAATAAGACTCCCCCCGCCCGGGGGGCTTTTTCGTTCTCTGCGGAGGCCGGGGCCAAGGAGGGGACGCGGGTTTCTCCTTACGCACTGAGTTTTAGTATCCCGGGGGAAAGAGGAGTGGAGCGAAGGGGAAGCGTTGCCAGGCTGGCAAGCCGGGTCTCCCCCCCCCCCCTTCCCATCCGCTGCCCGGGCTGCCCTCCTTCCCGCAGCTCTTCAGCCGCAGCCAAAGCACGGCGAGTCCTGGCAGCGGGAGAAGCGCCCCGGCCTGTCTCCCCGGGGGCTGAAACGCACCGCTAGGGACTCTCCTCCACTCTCTCTCTCAGCTTTCCCTTCCTCCTTCCCTCACGCACCCCCACCAGGGGCTAAGACGCCGCCCGTGCACGCGCACACACAGGAACGCGCACGCGCGCACACCACACGCGCCCCCCCCCCAACACGCGCGCAACTCCTGAGGCGCTACGAGGTATCCGCCTTCCCCTGACCAAAGGGTGATGCTGCTGCTGCTGCCGCCGACTGCCTGGTTGCTTGGCTGCCTCCTCGGCTCTTTCCTGCTCCTCCATCCCACCGGGCAGCCTAGCGAGGGCACCGCGTGAGGAAACAAAATAATAATAATAAGAAGAAGAAGAGAGAAAGGGGCTTTGGTGGCTCCCGGCGAGAATTAGGCGCGCACACAGCAGGAGAGAAGGAAGGGAGCCCCTCGTTTGGGGGTGGCGGTGGTGGTGGTGGCGTCAATTCCAGTTTGTTCCTGCCTTCTTCGCGCTCTTCTGGGGCGGAGGGGGGAGCCTGCCTGCCGAGCCATGCCTGGGTGCCCGGTCCTCAGCCCCGCGGAGGGCAGGCGACGGAGCGGCTCCCCAAAAGGGCTGCCCGCCTGACTGCGGCTACTTTGCGCGGGATTCGGCTTCTAGTTCCCGCCGCCCGCTCCCCGCGTGCCCATCTTCTCCCAACTTCCCGGAGAGGCGCGGGGTTGAGCTGCCCTAAGGTAACGCGGAGATGGTGCTTCTCGCCATGGGGTCTGGCTTTTGAGCGGGAAGGGGTCGGAGGAGACGACCCAAAAAGGCGGTGAGCTTGTTCTCAGGGAGGGGCTGGGGTGGGGGTGACGAAAAAGGGGGAGGGGGAGTGTTAAAGTTAATTGGCACCAAGGGGAGGGGAATAAAAGTACGCGGGAGAAAGGTGAGAAGGGGAAGGGTGTGAAATAGAGAGAGAGAAAGGAAGTGTGGAGAGGGAAAGGTGTAGCACCAAAGTCGTGTCACTTCTCACACAGGTGGACCTGCGGGTTGGTGACCCTGGCTAGCCTCTCCATAGTATGTCTGCACTTCGAAGGAAATTTGGGGACGATTACCAGGTAGTGACCACTTCCACTTCCAGCGGCTCAGGCTTCCACCAGCAGCACCAGCAGCAGGCATCGGCCCATAAGAAGAAGCGCCAGCGGTTTGTGGACAAGAATGGCAGGTGCAACGTGCAGCACGGCAACCTGGGCAGTGAGACCAGCCGCTACCTGTCGGACCTCTTCACCACCCTGGTGGACCTCAAGTGGCGGTGGAACCTTTTCATCTTTATTCTCACCTACACGGTGGCCTGGCTTTTTATGGCCTCCATGTGGTGGGTCATTGCCTATATGAGGGGTGACTTGAACAAAGCCCACGACGAGAAATACACTCCTTGCGTGGCCAATGTCTACAACTTCCCCTCTGCCTTCCTCTTCTTTATAGAGACAGAGGCTACTATTGGCTATGGCTACCGATATATTACTGATAAATGCCCGGAAGGCATCATTCTCTTCCTGTTCCAGTCCATCCTAGGTTCCATCGTGGATGCATTTCTCATTGGCTGTATGTTCATCAAGATGTCCCAACCAAAGAAACGGGCAGAGACACTAATGTTCAGTGAACATGCTGCCATCTCCATGAGGGATGGTAAACTCACCCTCATGTTCAGGGTGGGCAACCTCCGCAACAGCCACATGGTCTCTGCTCAGATCCGCTGCAAACTACTCAAAGTAAGTCCAAGCTCTCTTTCTTGACATCTGTGCTGACTTGGGATGCAAACTGTGTTTCCCCATAGTTTTTGAACTTAACATACACATTCTTCCATTCCATTTTTCATTAAACACAGTATCACTAAAACATGCATGTCTGTTTCTTTTTGTTAATCTGTGACTTGTTCTAGTCTGTGTTCATCTCTTCTTCCATGCATTTGTTTCCTTGCTTTTCTGCCATCTCCAAAGGTTTTGCACTGCGATTTCTCTAAAGAGAATATATATGGATGCCTCTGATGTTTATTTATCACTGGTTCCTTTTTCCTTCAGTTCTATATAACACTACCATCAGTGGTGGGCATCAGTATGTTCGCACCAGCTTGCCAGAACCGGTAGCAGAATTTCTGGCTGGTCCCACCCATCCAAGTTTTGAAATAAAGTATTTTGGGTGCAACTCAGGGCTTTCCCCCTGGCCATGCCCACCATACCATGCCCATAGAGTAGGTAGTAATTTTTTTTAGAGCCCTCCACTGACTATCTTGTATTTTCTTCTCTTTATATCTGGATCAGTTGTGCTTGCCTTTTCCATTTCCTATTTTATAAGCAGCTTGACAAACAAATTCATGTTGAATTCTTATCCACTCCTATGCTTTTACGTCCAGTGTTTCTATCCCCATGTCCCATCTTTTTTTGTAGCACTTTGAAATAGGTTACACTTACAAGGTTTTTAAAAAATAATTTTTGAAATGCATCAAGCCTCTTGTTCTTATTTTATTTGCCATTTTTGTACTGATATTTTTGTCAGTAAATCAGGCAGCTTGTTACTCCCTTAGAATTCACTAAATACATTTAGGATTTCTTAAAAGAGTTAAAAGAATGAAATATTTTTCAAAGTCTTATCTGCCCCCTGAAGATGTTGACTACTTATAAATGGTTCATTTCACAGAGGTAGTTCCTTGGGAGGCTTAGCTTCAGAAGATGTGATTGTGAGCTTTTCACTCATTACTTAATATATCTTTTAGGGATTAGTGAAAACAAGATATCCTCTATATCAGTGGTTCCCAGTGTGGGGGCCACGCCCCACAGGTGGACTTTAATCTCCCAGGAGCCTAAGCCAGTACATTGGCTGATCAGTGTTTTGGGGAATTTAAGTCCAAAAACCAAAGGTTGAGAAACACTGCTCTATATTCAGAAAGTTGTATTAGTTATATTTTACGACTGCACAGATAAACTGGATCCACAATCTATATTTGATCCAGATGCATAAAATGCATATTCATGAGCTGCAATTTTGTACACTTATTTTAAATCTATGCCTTGAGCTTAGAACTCAGCAAAGCGTTGTACAGATCAATTATTATCCTTGTCTTTCAATGCCTGGCTGTGTACAGAGCTATAGCTATGGCCTTTTAAGAAAAATACCAACCAGTTAAATTTTTATTTTTACTATGCATTATTATATATGGTTTAAAAAGATACTGTTTGTGTCACTTTGCGTTTATGAGATGTAATCCTGCTGGCTGGTCTTTTAGGTTTACCCCAAGACTTGACCTACCCTTGTCCCTTCTTCATGCACAATAGACCTTCTTCCTTTCTCTTTTGTTTTGAGCTAACTATGGTTAGTGTTATCTCACAGTTGGTTCTCACTAACACTAGTTAGTGCAATGACAGGCTGGCAAACAAATTTGAGCTGTGATTAGTGATGCTGACTCTAGAAGGAGGTCAAAGAAAGACTAATAAAAAGAGTAGAAGTATATGTGTGTAATGGGACTGCAGTGGCTCAAGTCGCTAAGATGCTGACTGGGAAGCGGAAGGTCAGCAGTTCGATTCCCGAGTACTGCAGGATGGAATGAGCTCCTGTCTGTGTCCCAGCTCCTGCCAACCTAGCAGTTTGAAAGCAAGAAATTGCAAGTAGATAAATAGGGACCACTTTGGTGGGAAGATAACAGAGTTCCTTGTGCTCTGGTGTCTAGTCATGCCTGCCACATGACCATGGAAACATCTGCGGAAGCAGACAGTGATGGCTCTTCGGCTTTGAAACAGATTATCACTGACCCCTAGAGTCAGATATGACTAGCTTTTGAGCAAGAGAAACCTTTACCTTTATATGTGTGTAATTTTTAATGTAGATTACTTTTTCACATATCAATGCTGAAAATAAAATGGGAACCGATTTTTTTTGCTGATTTTATTATTTTTTGAAAACTACTGTGTTATATTTTATATTAAGCTAGATTTTTTCCAAATTTATACAGTTAAAATTTTTCTTTGGAAATCAGATTTACTATGACCTAAGCCTGGGATTTTGAATTGATAGAGATCCAGTGGCATTACTGGGACTCTATTGTGGGTTTAAGCTTCCGGCCCTGTAGATGTTTATCATTGAGAAAAATGCACTCAATGCAGTATAGTTTACTTTGGAGTAAGATGGATAGGATTGTTTTTTGAATAGTTGTTATGAAGAGATATTTCTGCTAGCTCAAGGTAGATTACCCATTACTTTATTGGGTTTTTTTTTTGGGGGGGGGGAATAATTTTAGTTAATAAATTTCATTTTCTTCAATAATGAAGCTCTGAAATTTTAAATGTCATATAACAGATTAGGATGAGGACAGATAATAAACTGAGATAGAAATCATAGCTAGTTTACAGTTTACCAACCAGACATGGTAATGTTTTTTCGGTCAAGGAATTAGAGATTAAAATAAACATTAATGTAACCATTGTGATCATTGTGGCTTTAAGATTCAGTAAAACTTTGTTTAAAGAGCACCTCACTTAGAGACTAACTCGCTTAAAGAGCAGAATTTTCTGAATGGTCGCCTCGCTTAACAACTAAAACCAACCAAAAACTCATTTAACAACTAAATCGGGGTTCACAATCCCCCCTGCCAGAAGTCACAATTGGTCACTTACAATGGTGTTTCGCTTAAAAAGCAAACTCGCTTAAAGAGCAATCTCTTTAAGTGAGATACCACTGTACTATGTTTATTAAAAGTGGGCTTGGTCATATTATGGTATTAATAATAAGTTTAAAATGTTCCACTACTTTCTCCCAAAGGAGAAACTTTCAAATTTCCACCACATTTTACTTATCATATAATGATTAGTTTATTTCATCTTTAATTCATAGTGGTAAAATAAATTACATGTGAAATGTCCTCATTAGAATTCATCTAGTCATTGGAAGGTGCAAATGTGTACTGAAGAATGGACTTTCACAATTAGATTGTAATAACCAATTATTAAAAACAGACTATGGAATTTAGCATACCCTTATATTTCCCTGAGTTCAAATTTGCATTGCATACTAATTACCACGTTGATTGATGCATTGCAAGTTGTTCCATTCTGTAACATTGAAATGTCTCTGTATATAACTTACTAGACAGTTTAAAAAACCCAGAGAAGTTCAGAAAATGTAAACTTCTAGGGCATTGCATATATCTATACTGTACATGTTAGCTAAAAAGTATCTTATTTGGGATTATCTTAAAGATACATATTCTCAAGTATGATACTTTTAGATATAATGTGCAAAATAGATATTGTAGATACATTTACTCTTATTGTACATGTACATATAATTTACTCTTTGGGATAAAGTTTAAACCAAAAGCACTGACAACCCAGTAATAAGTCACAAGTTTGCCTGCTGAATCAATGGGGATTTGGTGAGTTAGCCCTTTTGTAAATGTCATTGAGTCAGTGGGCTTACTCTAGTTATGACTAACTACTGGATTTCAACTGCTGAATCTATGGCATCGTGTTCACCATACATATATTACCTCCTCTGCCCCCACAACAACAGCCTGAGGGAGAAGATTCCATGGCCTGGCAGGTGGCTGAGGATCTTTAAAGTTATCCGATCCATCCCATAGGATTTTAACATGCATCGGATAACACTAAAAATCGGATAATACCAAGACTTGTGGAACCAAGTTTTAGCGTTATCCGAGGTATTACTGTACACTTATATACTGCCCCATAGTGCTTAGTGCACTCTCTGACTGGTTCACACGGAAATTAGTATTCCCCCCACCCAACATTCTAGGTATTCATTTTAACAACCTTAGAAGGATGGAAGGCTGAGTCAACCTTTATCCCCAACAGGATTAAATCCACAATGTCAGCAGTTTTGGCTGCAGTACATCAGCCTGTTCAGACTCATTTTCCAACTATAGGCTTGGTTCATGTGTAAGCAATGTAAATCACAATTTCCCATCAAATGAATGGACCTGCCTGAACCATAGAGCAGTGCAATCTCTTAAAGTCACCCCAAAGAAGTGAAGACATAAATTTGTATGACATTTACATATGCAAATTGCACACAGGTAAGATAATAGCATTCCATGTGCTTAGCATCTAGTCTTTCCTGCCACATGACCATGGAAACATTTGGAGACTCAGACAGCGCTGGCTCTTTGTCTGTAAACAGATGAGCACCAGCCCCAAGAGTTGGACACGACTGGCTTTCAAGCAAGGGAGACCTTTATATTTACCTTAGATATAAATTTAGAAGTTATTGATAACATTACAATAGAAATGCCATGCCTCTCACCATAATGGGGCAGAGCAGCTCTATTTGGGCATTCTTTTCACTCATGTTTTCCACAAACTCTGAGAAGGACATGCTATTCTGTTGCCCTTTATTGTTACTTTCAGTACATGACACTGAGAGTCTGAAGAATCAAAGGCTACCACATCTGTGAAGGCTCTTTTATGTTGTGTCCCTTTACACTTTCCAATACACACAGAGATGCTACACTTGATATGTGGAAAACCTGATTTGTTCAAGAAAACCAATAACAGTATTAGAATTTAGCAGAACATGTGCATGCACGCACGCGTGCACACACACATCAATGTATTTGGATGTTAGGACTAAATAAAATAGCTTCCTTACAAGTCCTAATGTGTTAGAGACCATTGTTGTAAGAGGGAATCTGGAGTGAAACCGATATATTTCTTCCCTTTTTTTCTGAATACAAGGAACCATTACAGTAATACCTTGGATAACGTTTACCTTGGATAACACTATAATTGCATAATGTTGAGTAATCTGGGGAGGAGAATTGGATTGAATAACGTTAAGGTTCTATGGGATGGATCGGATAACAATTGCTAAAGCCTGTGCGGTTACAATGTATCTCTATGGAGCTTTAACGTTATCTGATCCATCCCATAGGATTTTAACATGCATCGGATAACACTAAAAATCGGATAACACCAAGACTTGTGGAACCAAGTCTTAGCATTATACGAGGTATTACTGTACTGCAAACAAATTTCTCAAAAACAAGTTAAGGATTAAAGGTTGTAACATTTGGAAAACCCATGACTTTTACATGTGTACATAGATAGAAATAAACTTACATTTTTGAATCAAGAATGAGATTTCAAAGTGAAACGGCCATTCTTTTAAAATGTTCATTCATAGTCTTTTCCACAAAGCATTATCCTATTATTTAAGGCAGAGTTAATGCAACATTGTGTCAGTGTGCCAGCACTGTTGGGTTGTTTATGTAAGGTTCGGAAAAATATTGTGCCAGCAATTTGATGCAGGTGACATACTTTGCTAAGTTATATGTTACAGTGTATAAGAGAAGAATTCACCCTAGTGCTGTGATGGCAAACCTTGGCACTCCAGGTGTTCTTGAATTTCAATTCCTAGAAGCCCAAGTCCCTGTGAATTGACATGAATGGATTTAATGTGCGTATGTGCAGTAAACCCATTCATGTGGATTCACAGAGACTTGAGTTTCTGGGAATTGAAGTCCAAGAACACATGCAGTAAATCTATTCATGTGGATTCACAGAGACTTGGGCTTCTAGGAACTGAAGTTCAAGAACACCTGGAGTGCCAAGGTTCACCATCACTACCCAAGTGGATATTGGAGGCAAGGTAGTAAATTGTATGGAAAGAGAGGAGCATATAGCATTTTATTCCAATATGCATGTACATTCAGCCTGTCATGTGGGGATGGTTGCAGTTGGCTGCAGTTCCCTTTATTTGGACATCTTTGGAGAATCTTTGGGCTTTAAAATGTTCTCCTGTCCAAACCCTGTATAATTAGTGGAGATTAGTTATTGAAATGGCAGTGCTCATGTACAGTTCTTACTCATCTTGATCGCACTTCCTTGAGGGAGAATGTACTTCCAGCCTGAAGTGCTGGAAGCAGTGGAAGGAGGAAAAAGGAATTAATAAAGCAACACATATCTAAAAGAGGAATATTGTTTCATTTCTAGATCTACATCTACTTACTTATGCAACTCCTTAGTTATGTAGATGAACATATAAATATGATTGATTTGAAGTGATGTTAAAACAACTGCCTCCAAATGTTGTACTTTGCAATATATTTGGCCAGATACATCTGCCTAGTTACTGGTGTCTGTTTGTATTGAATTCTGTTGAGATTTAGTGGCATTTATATGTCCTGCTATATTGCAAGGAAGCGTTGCAGAATCTCTGGCGCCTGTTAGCAATATCAAAATGCATTGAGGAGTGCTTCTGTTAACCAGGAGGTTTTAGTTTTCATTAGAATTCAATTCCATGTGAAGTCGTAAAAATTACTGGGCGTCCTTCTATCACAGAAGTTACCTAAGAAAGAGATTAAGCCCTTTTATGCCATACTGAATTGGGTGATTTAAGAAAAATAATTAATAAAGTAAATAAATGAATTAACAAGCAACTATAGGTGCTGAGTCTGAATACTTTCAGAGATTATTCAGGGGACACAATATTTTAAATATTTTTTTACATATTACTGTACTTAATTTATATTTCTTATGGGCTAAATATATTTATATATATTTTTTTCTGAACTGGGTTCATCACTTTTTGGTTAGGAAGAGAGACTGAAATTGAAAAAATGCATATATTTTTCAACAACGTTACTTCCCATTCCTCTTAGTTGAAACATGTATTTTGCATAGTTTTAACCTTACAGGTGCCATATAGTTCGGCAATTATGTCACAGTCATTTTCTAATGTGCAGATTCCATGTAGACAATCAGTATGACTTAAACTTTCCAAAGACGACACTCAAATGTGTTTGTGATGCATAGTATATTCAGATGTATTTTAAGAAACACTTTATGTTTAAAATATTTATGTAAAACTAGTTGTGGGGTAGCATGCCATAACTGCGAAAATAGAACCACTCATGTAACCATAGTGAATTTAAATTCCCTGTCATATTGGAATCCTGTCAAATAAAAGCTGCTAAATGTCATTTGAGGTCTTTCTTCATAGTAACAGCATATGTTTTCAGAGCTAAAGTTCAGGTATTTTAAAATGCAAACCTCAGTCTGAATTACATGATCTGAAAGAGGAGTTGCTTAGGGATTTGAAATGAAACATTTTAAAAGTGCCTTGTGCCAAATTCTATATAAAGCAGTTTATTACAGAATACATTCTTCAAGTGCAAAGGGAATGGAATAAGGATTAGGCTGAAGTTCAGCCCTGTCTTGGAAAGACATGCTTGGAAATATGTTTCTTTGAAAGAAATGGTACTAATATACTTAATTTGTTATTTGGACCAATGTGTACACTTATGACTATGTATTTTGAAAACTGACCACACAGTAATATATATTTATGCTGTTATAATCAGTTTATTGTAGAGCACAATTTCTCTTTAAAATGCTCCACTTCATTTATCAGTTTTCATTTATAAAGCAGTGTTATAAGCACTTTACACACAAACTCCAACTTTGCTGACTATCTTTCATTAATATGAGGTTGCATTCTGACTTGGGGCTCTTAAAGAAATGCCATGTATTAGTCATTGCTTCACTTCTTTTCATCTACCGGTATGATGCATGATGCTCATTGGTGCTTCTTATTATTTCCATTTCCAAAAGTGAGTCCCATTCTCTAGGTTTTCCACTGCCCCATGCCTCTGTCACCTGTCTTGTCCCCATTTTAGGCAAAGGTAAAGGTCACCCCTGCTTGAAAGCCAGTCATATCTGACTCTAGGGTTCAGTGCTCATCTCTGTTCATAGCCAAAGAGCCAGTGCTGTCTGCATCGGCAGACATTTCCATGGACATGTGGCAGGCATGCCTCAACATCGGAGTGCATGGAACACTGTTTACCTTCCCATCAAAGTGGTCCCTATTTATCTACTTGCAATTTCTTGGTTTCAAACTGCTAGGTTGGCAGGAGCTGGGACAGAGATGGGAGCTCGCTTTCCAGTAAGCGAGTTCAGTGTCTTAACTACTTGAGCCACTCCATTT
Source organism: Furcifer pardalis (assembly GCA_030440675.1). Taxonomy (NCBI): domain Eukaryota; kingdom Metazoa; phylum Chordata; class Lepidosauria; order Squamata; family Chamaeleonidae; genus Furcifer; species Furcifer pardalis. The sequence continues at coordinate 137,143,995 of CP126894.1, forward strand.
TAGAGATACCTTAAGTTTACTGCCTCGCAGTCCAACACTATGGTACTGTCCCTAATGAAATAGTGATATAGTACTGTATTACTCTGAGAAATGCTTCATACTGAGTTGCTTTGTATGAGGGAGTTTATTGCTGCAGCACTTCCAATCAGTGTTGGGCATCAGCAGGTTCACACCAGTTCACCAGAACCTGTAGCAGAAATTATGGCTGGCTCCGCCCATCCAAGTTTTGAAAAAAAAAATAGTCCTAATTCTGATGCAATGCAAGGCTTTCCCCCTGACCACACCCACCATACCACACCCACAGTGTGATAGTAAATTTTTTTGAGCCCACCACTGCTTCCAATATGCATTGATGTTGGTGCTAGAAGCCTAGCTATGACTAGCTTGTTTCATTGATATCAGTAAATCTACTTCAAACGTGACAAAGTCTGGATCCAATTATGTCTGTCAGTTATTATTTAGTTCCTCCTGAGAAGTTTTATATTTTTACAAAATACTGTTTGTGTTGCATTTTCATCTGTCAGCAAAATAGTTTGTACAAAGGAGCAAAACTAAAATGAAACATTGTTTAATAATAAATAATAAAAAATAAAACCACAATCTCAAAAGAATGGAATAAAAACATCCAGTCATATATGAAAAAACAGTAAAAGGCAAGAAGAGATGTACAGTAATACCTCATATAACATTAGTATCGAATAACACTAAAATCGCATAACATTAAGGAATCTGGGGGGAAGAATTGCATCAGATAACATTAAGATCCTATGGGATGCTTCAGATAACCGCTAAAGCCTGTGTGGTTACAATGTATCTCTATGGATCCCATAGGATTTTAACATGCATCAGATAACACTAAAAATCATATAACACCAAGACTTGTGGAACCAGGTTTTAGTGTTATATGAGGTTTTACTGTACTTTCATCACCCAAGTTAATGCCATTAGAAATGGGATAGTTTCATCTTGTTTGGAAGGGAATTCCACACCTTGGATGCTACTTCAGAAGAGATCCTATTTCTCATCCCCACTAATCAAACCTTTTTTTTAGTGGTGGGACAGATAAGAAGGTGGTTCAAGAGAATCTTAACCTTTGGGCAGCCTCATAGGTCTTTCAGATACTCTGGATCCAAATAAGCCATCTAAGGTTTTAGAGGTAAATCCCATAATTTTGAATCAGGCCTGGAAATGAATCAGAAACCAGTCCAGTTGACATAAGGCTATTTTTATTTCTGATCTCACAAGTGTATGACAGAAAATAATCTGGCTGATGAATTAGTCACAATCTGTAGTTTCTGAGCACTTTTCAATGATAGTCCTATAGAACGTTTGACAGTGATTTAACTGGGAGGTCACCAAGGCATGTAACACTGCAACAAGATCCTCCTTTTGGATGAAAGTGTACACCTGATGCATCAACTGAGCCAGAGCGAAGGTACTTCTGGCCATAGCAACCATCTCAGCATCTGGGAGCAGTAGCAGCTCAAGGAACACTATCTCGTTGCAAGTGGAAAGTAGAGTACCATCTAGAATATGTTGTATTCCCAGTCCTGGATCTATGTTATCTGATGACCATTAGGACCTCTGTTTTGCATTGAACTTGTTATCTTGTGTCCAGCCTGTGGTCACATTCAGGCATGGTTGGGAATTTCAGCAGTTTCTTGCCAATGAAAAAGAAATTAGAGCTAAGCCTACTTACCAGTTTGAAAAGCTCATGGGAAAGGCAGCCCTTGGCTAAAGCATGGTCCTACTGTAAAAATGAGTCATGGGAATATATGTGTATGTGGTCCCATAGATTGTGTGTTGCTTGCATCTGTCACTGGGCAAGACTGAACAATTGTCCCTCAATTCTACTTTTTGATGGTGTTAACTGAGTAGAACCATAACCACAGTAAAATGGTGTCTGCAATTTCTCTACCAGTCAAATGACCCAGATGTTTGCTGTGGTTTATGGTACCTGGAGCACCTGAAAAGTTAAACAGAATCAATAGGGACACAATCTTATCAACATCTTGCTATAAATAATCCACCAAGATGAGTAAAAGCTGTATCTGAATCTAGGATTCAAAACTGTAAAAAATAAAATTCTTTCCTTCATTAAATGAAGGCTGAAACTGAGCTGAATAATATCAACAAGGATGAAAAGGACTAATAATATTAAATTTCAAAAAAAAATATTTTTGTAATTATTGACACAACATGCTTCAATAAGAAGTATTTTATTTCTCTCATCCTTTTTTGTCATCTTCTGTGTTGGCACCATAGGCACACAGCTCTATATAAAGCATATCTCACTCCCACATTCTGTTGCTTCAGGAGAGGATAGCTTCATCCACAGTAGAGTTAAACTAAAATAGTAGTTTAGTGTACAGTAATTATGGGACATTTAAATGCAGTAAATTTAGATTCGTCAGGGATGGTAGTTACTACTTTAAATGGAGAATCTTTGAAAGACTTGCACCAGTGCCATGAAACATGGCACTGTAGATGTTGACATTGCAATATGTGATGCACTCCAAAAATTAAAAATAAGTTTAAAGGCAGATCACAAATTAAGTTTAAAAAATTTGGAAGGAGAACCCATTTGTGACCAACAAAACTTCATTAAAGTTTTATGTGCTGTAAGACTTTGTTATTTTTATTGTAGTAGACTAACATGGCTACTCTTTTTGGAAGTTTTTTGGGATTGGTACAAATGTTCTGAATCTAAATTCCAATGATAGTCTAATTCTTTGAAGATAACAGCATAAGATACTGGAATAACAATGTTGACCTGAATCTTTCCTTTTGGAAGGCAGTAGAGCAGTGATGGTGAACTTATGGCATGCGTGCCAGAGGTGGCACTCAAAGCTGTCTCTGTGTGCACTTGTGCAATCACCGTAGCACTCTGCCCAGCAGTCCAATGGGGGTGCTTCCTCCCTCCCCCTGCACAGAGTTTGCCTTGCTCCTCTGCCCAGTAGCCTAATGGGATTGCTTCCTCCTTCCCCTGTTGCCATGTTGGTACTTTGCGATAAATAAGTGGGTTTTGGGTTGCAGTTTGGGCACCCAGTCTCTAAAAGGTTCACCATCACTGCAGTGGAATGTTGGTAATACAGTAATATCCCGGATAGCGATTGCATCGGATAATGCTAGAATCGGATAACAATGCAAGTTTTTTGGAAAAAACTTGCATCGGATAATGATTCTGGATAATGATTCTTAGCGTTATCCAAGGCAATGGTCTGCAGGTGTGGAGTGGTTTGGGTAGAACTACCCAATCCACCCCCACCCGCAACGGTCTCTGCGACTGCAGTAGGGTCGGGGAAAGGCACACACCTTTCCCCCGACCCTACGGCAGTCGTAGAGACTGCTTGTGTCTCTTTCCCTCCCTGTATTTAAACTACAGGGAAGGGGGAAGAGAGATACGTGATTGGGTCTCTCTCTCTTCCCTCCCTCTGTAGTTCAAATGCAGGGAGGGAAGAGAGAGACATGATTGGTTCTCTCTCTCTTCCCTCCCTGCATGTAGTTTAAATATAGGGAGGGAGGGAAGCGAGACACGTGATTGGTTCTCTCTCTCTTCCCTTCCTGCATTTGAACTACAGGGAGGGAGGGAAGAGAGAGAGACCCAATCACGTCTCTCTCTTTCCCCCTCCCTGTAGTTTAAATGCAGGGAGGGAAAGAGACACAAGCAGTCTCTGCGACTGCAGTAGGGTTGGGGGAAAGGCGGGTGCCTTTCCCTGACCCTACTGCAGTCGCAGCGACTGCTGCGGGTGGGGGGTGGCTTTAAAGGCAGGGAGGAAAAGAAAGAGACCCTGCCGCGTCTCTTTCCCTGCCTGCCCCTAAAGCGGTTTGTCCCTGAAGTCAGGGCTTTTTTTTAGCGTTCGATGCATGCATCAGACAACGCTAAAAATCGGATAACGTCATGACTTGTGGAACCAAGTCATAACGTTATCCGGGGTATTACTGTATGTCAGTTTTGTCTCCAGAAAGCCAAGCTTTGTTGTTCAGTTGTTCAGTTACCTTTCATATGATTAGCCACCCATTTTTGAATTACACAAGTAAGCTCTCAAATAATGCAGATTTCAGGTGAGTCCATGGATTGCAGTGAATGAAATGGAGAAAAACTGGCAGTTAATCAGGTTTCCGTACAGGGAATCTTGGGTGTGCTGAGAATTAAGTCAGAAATAGTGTTCTCTTTTTCTATCACTTGTTTTAGCAACCAAAATGCGATGCCCAGTAATTCTCAAGTTCTCTTGAGCTAGTGAGCTTTCAGTTGTAATAAGATGTATGCATAAATAATTAAGACATGTTCTGTAATGTTTGGCTTCCACCTCCTCTCTTCCCTCCTTTAAACAACAAAGCTCCAGAATCATTTTGTTTGGAATTTGTCATGGGTGATTGGCGGTGTAAAGTTTTGGCAGGTATTTGACTTGTTTGTCCTGAAGATCATCATAAATGCTAGTTTGTGATTTCTCTCTTTTTCTTCCCTCATATTTTGTGTAGTCTCGACAAACGCCTGAGGGTGAATTTCTCCCCCTCGATCAACTTGAACTGGATGTAGGTTTTAGCACGGGGGCAGACCAACTTTTCCTTGTTTCACCTCTTACAATTTGCCATGTGATCGATTCCAAAAGCCCCTTCTATGACCTTTCTCAGCGAAGCATGCAAACCGAACAGTTTGAGATTGTTGTTATCTTAGAAGGCATCGTGGAAACAACAGGTGAGTACAGTGATCTTAAAGTTAATAAAACTGTCTCTTTATCTTCCATTTTAAGTATTATTCCTCCTTTCTGCACTGTCAGCTGTTGTATAAAAAGTGAATGAATACTCACCACTACTATTAAATGTGAGACATTTCACAGGGTTCATTTGCATTTGGGCAAACAAGGATGTGTTGTGCATTGGGATAACTGTGGCTAATGGTTTGTAACATTTTGCATCGCCTCTGCATTAGCCTAACACTTTCTTTCCAGAGTGGATGTTTCTCATGTATTTACATGGAATATGTCTTGGCAGAAATGTGTGGTCTTGTGGATAAAAATGAATAACTGTCTTGTCCTTGTTAGCCAGCCTAGCAGGGCTTTATGGGAATTCTAACAGCATATGTTTCCCAGTCCTCCAGTTGCTTTTACCAGAGTAACTGGGTTAACCCAAGGATATGTGTGTGAGCTTTGTTTGCCTGCTAGAATCCACAAAAATGATGTGATGCTATGCACTCCTTGGCCCCTGTTTGTTTTCTAGAAGAATATTCCAAGAATTAGAAGTTTTTAACTCCACGGAAACTGTCAATTAGGTTTATGTTAATGATACCTGAATACTTGCTATCAATTCAGTTGAATTCATATTGTTGGGACTAACAGTTGGACTGAAATGGTAATTCCAGTATAAACATTTTTGTGTGTACTGTATTTGTTCAGAGTACATAATGTGAATGCATGCCCACGGCGAACCCAAATAAAGATATAGAGACTACAAAGTCCAGTTGAGAGATGGGTATCAATTGTGCAGGTACTGAATGCCCCTTCTTAACTACTTTAATAAATCGAACTTACAATTCAAGCCTGTGGATACCTTCTCAGGAGTAAATCCCAACCTAGGTCACTGGAGTTTGTTTTCAAATAAGTTGTTATAACATTGCAACTTTAATTTGTGTAATTGAATAATGATACAATAATACAGTATAATAAACTTAATTAACTAATTTTTTCTTTTAGAAAAGGAATCACTTATTCACATGGATTTTCATGATTTTGTACAGCTTATCGTTAAATTGTAGAGAAGGAAAACAATTCATTAAAGTGAACATTTGGCTAGAGTTCAGTTCCACTAGCATTTGTGATGTGAAGTATTCTGTTGTAATATTTGCCATTGTTCTGCAGTGCACCTCACATCCTCCTCTCAATGATTATACAAAATATGCATGAAGAGGATATATGTTTCTGTGTTAAATCTAGTAGATACCGTGCATGTATTCAGAATAATAGATATAGCTGAATACTGATTGTGGGGGCAGGATCTGCATTTTCTGTAGTGATTTTCCTAGTGGTCTAAACAAAGCTTGGGAAATGTAGTTGGGTTTTTTTTATTACTGTAACTGGGCTTATAGGCTGGTGGATTCTGGGAGGTATAGTCTAAAATAGTCAATTTTCCAAGATCTGGCACCAGTATGATGGTTTTCCTGGCCACGGGGGTCTATTCAGTTAAACAAAGGGGCCCTGGACGTGCCTTTTTGTTAGAAAGCATTAATGTTCATTCTCTACAATGCAATAGCTGCTCTCATACAAATTTATGTTATTTTCTTCCCTTTTATTACCCTTTTGGCTTTCCCACACTTCACCCCATTTTGAATAAATCAGTTATTCTCTGACAAGCTATTTATGTTGGTGTGGTGAGTGCAGTGTCTCCAATTTTTCTAAATATTTTTGTGCAGGGTCTGAAATGCTGTAAGTAATAGACACAGTAAGTAATGATACTGCAGAAGAGCCACATGAAAGTTAGTTTATAAATAGAAAAGCAGTAGGATAAATAATTCAAATACAGTGGAAACAAAAGGTGAAGGGAGTTGGAGCTCAGTATGATTATTAACAGTTGTAGTTGGAAAATTGAAACAGAGTGCAGAATCAAAGCCAGTTAGTGGGAAATCTAATAGAAAAATCGGTGACATTGTGAATGGATGTAGAGAAAAAAGAAAATGGATTTCATGCATGTGAGGTACACATCAAGTTCCTGGACTTTGGATAGATTTTTTATTGGATTTGCTTTAGAGAAGAGAAATGTAAAGTGATAGGATAAAAGAACTGAATTTGATATGTAGTTTATGATAAGGTTTTTAAAGTTAAGTATAGCCTGAATACTGTAAAATTTTTGATAAATAGTATGATATGTGACATGAATTAGTGTTTGCACTAGAATAAAATGGCAACTGTACTGGATTCCTTCATTTTTTCTTTCTAACCTGGCTTATCTTTAGAAGATGCAGTATTTTTGTATTAATACAGGCAACCTCCCCCCCTTTCAATGGTCCACTGGAGAGTGGTGATTTGTGGAGAGCTGACACATATGACCTTGGTGACACATGTATTACCTCAGAACCTTGTAAGGAAGGGGAAGGCCATCACATCTGGCTACATCTTTGTGGAGAAATCAGAGGTCTCAAATCTCATGAGAAGTAAGATTTTGTCTCTCATGTTTGGCCCTTTATAAAGTCCAAACATCTTGGGCTCAGCCTCTTTCTGTCACAGCAAGCTGCAGAACCCTGGCCCTAGTTTTTATTGCCTCAGGCATATGCTGATCACTTTTAGCTCTGAAGAACATTTTAAAATGTCATTGGGTTGCTGCCTAAAGATGGATGTTTTTCCCCACTACCCTGGGACATTCTTATGTGAAGACTACCATTGTTGTCTTTTGCAGGGGTGTGGACCAATTCTATGTGAAGAGCCCTAGCTAACAATCCTGAGTCATGGATTGTGCAGGCCATACCCCGATGGTGATGGCTGCCACCATTCAACTGTAGCTGACTGGAAAAGCTGATTTGGATATGTAGACAAGATGACAGTGTATTTGAAACTAGACACATTTTGCAGGAAAACAAATTTTGATTGACTTTCCTTCCATCACTACTCATAGGTTGTTCTCAGAGGACATTCTGAAGAGTTGGGTTTTTTTTTTAGTCCTATGTGTGAAAGTTTGCAGAAGACCAACGTTTGTATCACTCTGATTGAGAGGTAGGGGTAAAGCACAGGGGAGAAGGTTCAAATATGGTGAATTGCCATGTCTGGGAGGTGCAGCTGCTAGCCAAATACATGTAAATCAATTTGGATGTTCTATCCTATATTTTCAGAGCAGTACTGAGATCTGTTTAGTTTTACATGTGTTGTATCCTGTATTTGTACCTTTGTTCTGGCAAATGGTTTTAAACTGATATTTTGAATATAATTGCTACTCCTGTTTCTTTATATTTTTGGTTTAGTGGTGTTTATCTGGTGGCGCAGTAGTTAAACTGCTGTACTGTAGCCAAAACATTGTGAGTTTGATTCTGACAGGGTTCAAGGTTGGCTCTGTCTTCCATCCTTCCGAAGTCAGTAAAATGAGTACCCAGCATATTGGGGGTAAAATGCTAATTAACTTGTAAACTGCCCAGAGAGTGCACTAAATGCTGTGGGGTAGCATATAAGTGTAATTTCTATTGCTATCTTGGTTTGGAATCTTGACATTTGTTGAATACTTCTGGTGACAGAAGGGAAGTTCAGTTTTTACTGCATCTTCTTTCTTTACCTTTAGTGTTCCCTGAAAATCACTTCTGTTAGTTGAGGGCCTCTTGGAACAGCTTGTGAGGTAGCATGAGAAGTTGCAGTGAGAAGCAGAATAAGTAAAAAATTACTCGTTTCCCAATTTCCACTAGCAAATTCTGTGATCTTTAAAAGATTTTTCCACAAATAGACAAAGCTGCTTTGTTTGCTGAAAGATAACGTATAATCAAAGTCATGTGTATTATGTGTTGACTTATTGATACAATTGCAATTATTTCTATGTTTGTATTATGGAATTGTTAATTTATTTGCTATATTCATTAACTGCTGCTTTTCATTTTGTTATGCTGTAATGTGCTTTGAGCAACAATAGATAGGTGAATTAATACTGATGTTGCTTCAGTTTCAGCTGTGCAAGTACTTGAAAGTCTGAATGAAGTCTATTTTAATTGTATGAGAAAACCGGCAATGGCATTTTTTAAACTTAGGTTAGCTGTCACAAAGAGATGGGTTTTGGACTACAGTGAAACCTTGGTTAACGTAATTAATTTGTTCTCCAGGACGTTTCTTATGGAGAAAATTACATTAACCAAATTTCCCATAGGAATGCATTGAATGCAATTTCCCATTTGAATGTATTGAAAACCAAAATACTTTAACCAAAACGCAGTTTCCCATAGGAATGCATTGAAAACCAATTAATCCATTTTGATAAAAATTCTGTAAACTGAGCCAATATTTTACAGTGGTATCTCGCTTAAAGCACATAATGTGTTCCACAGGATTGCTCTTTAAGCGAGTTTGCTCTTTAAGCAAAACATCATTGTAAGTGACTAGTTGTGACTTCTGGTGGGGGGGGGGGAATTGCAAGCCCTGATTTAGTTGTTAAGCAAGTTTTTGGTTGGTTTTAGTTGTTAAGCTAGGCGACCATTCAGATAAAATTCTGAACTCTGAGCAAGTTACTCTCTAAGTGAGAGACACTCTTTATGTGAGGTTTTACTGTACATGGATTTCCTTTTGTTAATGCAATTTTTATGTTACTGAGCCATTTGTTAACTGAGGTTCTACTGTATGCAGGTAGAAAGGGAAGTATTAAATCTCACCTCCTTGTGTACTTTGGGCCCAACTGAAATTTTTCTGAACTTTTGAATAAAACAAACAGATCTGCATCTGTGCCTTTAATGTATAGGATTGTACCGTAATTCTCCGACTAACCCATGCCAGATGGTGAAAAGCAGGTCAATGGAAGCATAAAGAGTGCCTCGCTTAAAGAGTAACTCGCTTAAAGAGCAGAATTTTCTCTGAATGTTTGCTTCACTTAACAAATAAAACCAACCAAAAACTCGCTTAACAAATAAATCGGGGGTCGCAATTCCCCCCACAGTTGGTCACTTACAATGGTGTTAAAGAGCAAACTCATAATACAGAGAACAGTAGTAAAAGTTTCTCCTACCATTTTCTTTTTATAGTTTGATTTCCATCATATATAGTTGTACCTCGCTTAAAGAGCATAATGCGTTCCATAGGATTGCTCTTTAAGTGAGTTTGCTCTTTAAGTGAAACACCATTGTAAGTGACCAGTTGTGACTGGGGGGGGGGATTGTGAACCCAATTTATTTGTTAAGCGAGTTTTTGGTTGGTTTTATTTGTTAAGCGAAGCAAACAGTCAGAGAAAATTCTGCTCTTTAAGCGAGCTGCTCTTTATGTGAGGTTTGACTGTACTATATTGCCGGCATATATGCATCAGAGTATAAGACACACCCCATTTTAACACATTTTTTCATTAATTTATTCTACTAATTTTATAGTTATTTTTGTCTACAAAAATGTAACTAGAAAACAGTATAGTTAGGTGTCTTTTAATCTTCATCCTCAAAACCCAGATATTCCATCTCCAGAGGTAAATGTAGAATCACTTGAATCCCAGAGAGTGCCCCCAAAGAGTGGGCCTTCGTTCCTTAAGAACTCGGGAGGGTGCTCACTGGTCTGAGAAAGGAACTGAGGAGAGAGCTGGCCAGACCAATACCTGCCCTTCCAGTCTCAGGACCTTTGGTTGGACAGCCTGCAGGAGATGGAGAAGGGAGGGGAGCTCATCCCCATTTCTCTCCCACCCCTTTCCCTGCATGCAAACATCTGTGTGCACTTGCAGATGTCTGGCTGCCAACCTTCCAGGCATGAGGCAAACTGGCTGAGGAGAGAGAGAGAGAGATTGAGAGAGGGAACGAAACATGGGGGTGATGGTGCTTGGGGGCAGCTGGAACCAGGGACAGGGTGGCTTCAAAAAGACCCATCTTCCCCTGTCAATCTCCTCCAGCTGAGGAGAAAGGTATTTTTAAAGCCGCCCTTTCTAGGCCTCTTGGCTAGAGCCTGGGGCCAGGGTCTTTTAAAGCTGAGAGAGATAGGCTGACTGAATTGTCAACATGATAATTTTGATTACTGGCACACAAGACACACTCCATTTTTCCAGTTTATTTTAAGGGGAAAAAGTATGTCTTATTGGCCGGCAAATATGGTAATTTATGTAAAATGCACAAGTCTTTTCTATCTAAATAAGTTAATTCAACCTGGTGTATATTAAGGGCTGTGTGTTAATTTGAAAACTTTCTTAAATTTATAATTATCATGCTATGGTAAATGATTCTGACGAGGTTACATAGAGGTTGGACATTTTTGACTTGTGCACAAAACAGAAGTAATACACGTTTTTCCTGATAAAAATATACAATATGTGGTACCAAACAAATATAAGTAATCAAACACAGACAAAATTATAAAGTTGTCTTTTATGCCACTTTTGCTTCCTAATTGCTTTCAGTTACAAAATACTAAGGATGCTTAGAATTGGGGTGGAAATTTGGGGACTTTATTAGGAACTGCTCTCTTATACCATCAGGAAGAAGAGATTGAAAAATGCTCCTAGGGTACAAGGTACTTTTCATTCATTTTCCAGACTTTGTGAACTTTGCTAAATTGCAAACACAGGTGCAACCCCTTGTGGGGATCATTGTTCCAAACAACTTTGCAGATCCATGAATCCAATTATCTCATAATTATCTTGCTGTCAGGATTGTAGCATTAGTTTGAAGGTATAACATTGTTTTACAATAATACAGTTGCAGAAAATATGCTTTACATATATACCATTTGATTGCCAACCAAACACATGTTTCTGCAGTGGACATTTTTCTCTATAGAAGCATTAATTTACTTTAGAATAACAATAGCAACAACCATGTACTTTCTGTTTTAGATGGCAGAAAGTTAAAATTCCAAAGAGAAAGAATAAGTTTGGTTTTTAATGTTGACTGAGAGCATCTTGACTCAGAATCTAGTAGAGGTTTATTTTCTTGCTACAGATCATCAAGTTTATTATACATTACTGAGCAATGTTATCCCTTTTTACATTCCTTAGAACAGTAACTTAAAACTGAACAGTTGTGCTAACCTGCTGTATGGCAGTTATATGTGGTTGGTACATAGTGCTGCACTTAAAGAAGAAATAATTGGAGGCTAAAATGTCAAAAAGTTATTATTCCATGGGAGAAGCAAAGCAGAAAAATTCACAGTCAGTGTTAATGCTAATAGGATGATCTTCTAGTATATTTGCAAAAACCTTGTGTGACACTTACTCAGTGTTGATATCCTGTTTAAACATTTAGAATGGCAGAAATAATCAGTTCTTATTTTTGATGATCTTTGAAGTCCCATCTTCTCTGTCAGCAGTTTTATCAATGCGAAGCACTTTCATCAGATCCTTGAGTGCCATGAAAGAAGATGAAAAATAAAATCAGGAAGACTGAAAAATAGTTTTAAATTCTGTGGACATCTGACATCAGATTGTGTGCTTTCCAGATGAAAAATAGTAGTAATGGCACAAAAACAAAAAGTGTTGCAAGTATATCTGGCGTTTTTGCTTTTCATTTATGGAGTTGCTTACTGTTTTACATGTAACAGCTTTTCCCTGGAAGAGATTATAGGTTTTGAGCAAATTGGAAGTAGTAATACATTAGTTCTTGTTTTAATGTTAATCTGATTTATGCACCTATTAACCTATACAGTACAGTATTACCAATTTTTGTAAGTTACTATTGATCATTTGATTATAGTGCTGCTTAATATACCATTACTGAACATCACCAGTCAAGTTTACATTTATGTTTGCTTTCTGTAGCTGTTGTGATGTTATTAATTTTCTCTAACACAGTTTATGAAAATTTATAAATATTTAATAGCTTTTTCTCTTAAGATAAGAATAGTGTAGTAACAGTATATGCATATACTGTACAGTATAAGCATTTAAAAACTAATATTCTAATGTAGATTGTTACTTAAGTTGGTGATTATTCGAAGGCTGCAGCTCATCCAGAATGCAGCTGCTTGGGTTGTGATGGGGTGCGGGCGTTATGCTCATCTCTCACCGCTGCTTCGAGAGCTGCACTGGCTTCCACTATGCCTCTGAGTGGAATTCAAGGTGCTGGTTATTACCTTTAAAGCCCTACATGGTAGTGGGCCAGGATACTTAAGAGATCGCATCACCCCGAGGACATCTGTCCGCCCCACCAGAGTGGTCCAGAGAGGCTCTCTGGTTGTGCCATCAGCTAGAGACGCTCACCTCTCTAGCACTAGGAGGAGAGCCTTTTCTGTGTCCGCCACGGCCCTATGGAACCTCCTGCCAAGTGAGCTGTGCCTCCAGACAGAGCTGCTGCCCTTCAGAAAGGGGGTAAAGACCTGGCTGGTGGGGCATGTTTGGGGTGTGGGTTGGACAGTCAGTTCGGCCGGCTGGCTCTCCCTGATATTTTTAACTTTTTAACCCTTTTAACCCTTAAATTTTTAAAAGTTATCAACATGTTTTTAACTGTGTTTTTAATTTTGTTATGCTGCCCTGAGTCTTTGGGTGAGGGTGGGGTATACATGTGATAAAATAAATAAATAAAATGTAGTGATTAATGAAAAATGTGCCTTGAAATTGTTATAACCTTGCAATATTCTTTATCTTACCAGGGCCAATAGTGTTTTACAAAGTCCTTCCCTCCTCTGGATCCCATATAGTCCCTAACCTATAGGTGAGCAGCTTGTATCTACAGGGCCACATGTTGCCCATTCCCTAATTTGAAAATCCCTCTGCAAGCCATCTGTTCAGATCTTTGCCTAGAGATATGCGTCCCTACCCTGGGAGCCTGTGGAGGAAATTAAAAGAGAGAAAAATTGAAGAGGAAGTGCTTACTTATTATTTGTCCTGGTCTGTTTGACTAGCATTTTCATGTCATCCTGGAAAATACATGCCCTCAAAGGGGTTGGCTGGAGGTTCACTATCCCTATTTTAGCTTAACCCCAAAGACTATAATCCTGGACTATTGTTGTTTTTCTGGAAATACTTTTGCTCAGGACTTCATTGCACAAAGGGAGTAGCAAAAGATATTACAGCATGAACTGATGATAGGTTGCCCTTGCTTGAAAGCTAGTCGTATCTGACTCTAGGGTTCAGTGTTCATCTGTTTACAGCCAAAGAGCCAGCTCTGTCTGCATCTCCAGACATTTCTGTGGACATTTGGCAGGCATGCCTCAATGCTGTTTACTTTCCCACCGAAGTGGTCCCTATTTATCTACTTGCAATTTCTTGCTCTCGAACTGCTAGGAGCTGGGACAGAGACAGGAGCACATTCTGTTATGCAGTACTCGGGTCTTGAACTGCTGACCTGCCAATCTTCCAGTCATCAAGTTCAACGTCTTAATCACTTGAGCCACCACAGTCCACAACTGATGATACATGAGCACTATTTAGAAGCCCTTTGTTTATCTGTTGTTGATACATTTTCAAAGTCGCAGTGTTATGTTGCAGCCATGATAAGCTTCTGAACCAAGCTATTGTAAGCTATTTTTGAAGTTTAGAAAAATCTTAGAGGAAAATTGTTCATGAATTCATACTTAACAGTCTCCTCTTAATATTATTTTGATTTTTTTTCATTTGCTTTCTGCAAAGAGAACTTGCATTGCATCTTTCATATTAGAAGAAATAGTTCATCAGAGATGACTAGTTTTAAAAGTGTGGTGTGATTTGCTGGATGGGGAAAAGTGAGAGAGGGACAGGACCGTAGCCATTCTTCTGACAACTTGCCAATGCATTTACTGTAACATATTGGTTGTGTATGCAAAGAAAGTTACCATGGTAGGTTGGCGAAAGGTCAGGAAGTGAACAGGGATTGGCATCTTATGTGTCTGAAATACTACTGGGCTTTTTAAAAGATACAGTATAGGAAATATTGTAGCATGCACTGGTCCCAAGGGGGAAAAAACCTGCTTTAATATTTTTCTGTCTTTCCAGATTGCTGAATTGCTGGTAATGGTTGTTCTAAACAAAAGCCGATAAAGTGTGCATTTGGTTGATATGTTAGATCCTTTGCCTGAAATGCGTTCAGTACTATTCAGTGTGCCTACTCAAGGGCATCCAAGGAATAGAGGCCATCTGGAAGAATTGAAAATATGCAAACTATCCTAACAAGGGAACACCACAATGATCCATGTTTTGCCTTAGAAACCATAACTTATTTAGTATATGCTCTTTTAGAGGTAACATTGAGAAGATTCATTTTGATCACTGGTACACTTGCTAGTTAATGAGGCATTATAAGGTGCTCTGTGGTGGTATATACACTTCAGAATACTCTAGTGTATTTTAATGTTTGCTGACATCCTAGCTGGTTTCTTTTGTCTCTCTTTTCTAGTGTGTAAGCTAAATGTCTTTTGTTCTCTATTCACAAAATGTTAGCATCTGGTAAATTTGCATTTTAAACACCTCAGCTTTATTTTCAAAAAGGAGCATAATGTTATTTTTGGATAATATGGGAAATGAATGTTCTTTTTTAAAAAGGCTGTATAAAAAACCTTTGTTGCTTTTTGGAGAGGGTTAGGATGGAGTGAAACTATCCTTCTTCCAGTAGAGTGCTTCCTTGAAAGGGGGAATGCCCACTTCAACAGCTACTGGGAACACTTGTGGAAGACTGTATAAGAAGAACCCACTGCCAGTGGGATTTCTACTGTTAGTTGACCCTGATTGGGGATGTTCTGGGGAATGGGCCCTAGTAAATACTGTTCCTTGGATTACAAAGCACCTCCATCTTTGTGACATACTTTGGGATCAGATCTATTACCTCCACTGCCTAAGGACTGGAGGGGAGCAAAGAGATAATCTCCAGTAATCTCCTCTTGCTCCTGGAAGGCCTGAGGTATTGAGCTTCTGAAGTGGTGGATCATTTGTTTAAAAATTTTACATATTATTTTTAATAGATTATAAAATTTTAGGGGCCCTGGTGGCACAGTGGTTAAACTGCTGTACCACAGCCAAAATGTGACTTCGATCCTGGTGGTGATCAAGGTTGACTCATCCTTCTGAGGTTGATAAAACGAGTCATCTAGAGCCTGTCATCTAGGAAATTAAAGTAGGGAGACTTTATTGTTATCCCTGGGAGGAAATTCCATAGGTCCAGACCACTTGTGAGAAACCAGTTTGTCTGTTAAGTCCTGGTTGCACCATTCTGGCAGCCAGTGAAATCCCTTCAAAGATTACCTTCCTAACTGGTCAGGACATAGACAGACATGGTCCTGCAGTTAGACTGGATGCAAGTCATTTAGAAATTGTTAGCATCAGTACTTTAAAGCTTTAAATGGACTTTAAAGTCCTTTGGGCACATATATTTATTGGTAAACAGTGGCTCTAGCAGAGCAGATGTGTTATAAATTTAAGCACACATAGGTTTTAATTCTAAAAAGTATACTTGGCTGGTTTCATTATATTTGGTTGGATTTATACTCTTCTGTTTAACTTCTAATAAACTATTTTACTTTAACTTCAAGACTTTTTAAAAAGGTGATATTTTAATACACTAAAAGAGTCAGCTTATGTTTTATTGAATTTTAAGTTATAAGGAATTTAAAATACCTGGAACTGCCTAATCAATAGCAAGAGTGCAGAAATAAATGTCGCAAAATACAAACACTAAGTACCAAACACTAAGTACGTCAACTTATTTTTTTTTCTGTATTTAGATTTCAGTTTTGTAAGCATTTATCTATTGAATTCATTTAGCCTTGCAGATTTAAAGTTCTGAATGCATTTGACTATTCTCTTTCCAACAGATGATCTAGAACTGCCGTAGTAAATAGTAGTTGCTCATGGTGCTTTCCATAAAAAAATAAAGAAGTACAAAGACAGAAATAATAAGAGTAATTCAAAATAAAAAAACAATAAAGTATTTGAAAGAAAGAATGGTTAGCTTAATAATTATAAAACATGAACAATTCTGATTTAAAAGTATTCAAGGTCAAATTTGTCACTGAATTAAACTGTGCTGAAGTGGGAAACTGGCTTCGATCATGAAAGCAAGATAACTGTCATGAAATTCTTATGAGTTAACCTAACTGGTGTTGATTTAAATGGCTGCTTTAACTCATTTTTGCAATTAGCATTGTGTCTGTTGATAGATACTATCTAATTTCTGGTAAGATTAAATCAATTATTCCAAACAGAAACAAAAGTAGCATCAGAAGCAGGGACAGCAGGAGTCATACAGTCAGTGTGACAATCAGTAATGGTATGAATATGTAATTAGTCAGTATCAATATACCGATCTTTCAAAATAAAGTTTAAATGGCAATAATTTATAATATAGATTGCACCTGAGGTTAATAGAAAGTGTTCCAGGGAATGGGCTAATAGTGTTCTGTTCAATCTTAAAAGAAATTTAGAGCCCAATACAGGTTTTGGGGTTGTTGTCACATGCCATCAAGTTGCCTCCAACATATGGCAGCCCTACAAATGAGATCTCCAAAATGTCCCATCCTCAACAGCCCTGCTCAGTTGTGGGTTCCTCTAAGGAGTCAATCCATCTTCTGTTTGCTCTTCCTATTTTCCTGCTGCTTTCAACCTTTCCCGTTTTTATCTTTTCCCTTCTTGTGTACTCAAAATAGTTCAGGCTTGATTTTCTCTAAGACCCACTTGTTCATCGTTCTCCAAGAGACACATCCTTTGCCTGTAGGAAACCAGTCTGTTTCTTAATATTCTGCCATAACAGTAGTTCTTTCCACAATGCAGGTTATGCATTAGGATAATCAATTACAGCACTGAGGGTAAGTTTGAATTATTTTTAAAATAATGTCTTATCAATAAATAGTGAGGTGCTTGGTGACAGTATAAAGTGTTTTGATCACCCTGAAGTCTCATGATTAGACAATGTTAATAGAAAACAGGGTTACAACAATTTAAAGAAATCAATGATAGATAAACTACTTCTTTGGAGCCATCTGTTTATCATGTATGTAAGGTAGAAGATGAATTTGGACTGGGACTAACTGCTTTTTACATATCTGCATGGGTGTAGTTTACATTACACCTGTGGTAGTGATACTTATTGCACAATTGGTTGAAATGGGAATCACACAACCAATTACCTTGCAGAATTATTGTTGTTAAGGCAGAATGGCTGGCTCATTTTTGTTGTTGTTCAGTCACTCAGTCAAGTCTGATTGCACCCAAATTAGGACTTCTTTATTTCAAAACTTGAATGGGCGGGGCCAGTCAGAATTTCTGGTACCGGTTCTGGCAAACTGGTACAAACCTGCTGATGCCCAATACTGAGTTTGACCCTTTGCAACCCCATGGACCATTGCACGCTAGGCTACTCTGCTATCTGCCATCCTCTGTAACCCACCCAGATCTACACCCACTGCATTAATGATACCATCTAGCCATCTCATCCTCTACTTCCCCCTTATCCTTTTGGCTTTGAACTTTCCCAGCATCAGGGCCTTCTCCATTGAGTCATCTCTTCTCATTTGGTGGCCAAAGTACTTGAACTTCAGCTTCAGTATTTGTCCTTCCAATGAGCAGTCAAGATTGACTTCCTGTAGGATTGACTGGTTTGATCTTCTTGCAGTCCAGGGGACCCTCAGTAGTCTTCTCCAGCACCATAGTTCAAAGGCATCTATTCTTCTGCACTCAGCCTTCCTTGAAAGACCGTTGCTTTAACTATGTAGACTTTTGTTGGACTTTTTATTATGCTGCCTAGGTTTCTCATAGCTTTCCTCTCTAGAAGTAAGTGTCTTTTTATTTCATGGCTGCAGTCACCATCTGCCCTGATCTTAGATCCCAAGAAGGTAAAGTTCTGTCACTGCTTCCATTTCTTCCTCTTCTATTTGCCATGGAGTGAGGGGTCCAGATGCCATGATCATGGGGCTTTTTTATGTTGAGTTCAGGCCAGCTTTGGCACTCTCCTCTTTCACCCTCATCAAGACGTTCTTTAAGTCTTCTGCCATTAGGGTAGTGTCATCTACATATCTCAGGTTGATGATATTTCTCTCAGCAATCTTAATTCCAGCATTTGCTTTACATCTCAGGTTGATGATATTTCTCCCAGCAATCTTAATTCCAGCGTTTGCTTTACTTAGCCCTGCATTATGCATTATGTGCTCTGCATATAAATTAAACAAGCAGGATGACAATATATAGCCTTGTCGTACTCCTTTTCCAATTCTAAACCAAGTTGTTCTGTATCCTGTCTAACTGTTGCTTCTTCACCTACATACAGATTTCTCAGAAGACAGGTGAGGTTGTCTGGTACTCCTATCTCTTTAAGGACTTGCCACAATTTATTGTGGGCCACCCAATCAAAGGCTTTGGTGTAGTCAAGGAAACAGAAGTAGACACTTTTCTGGTACTCCCTTGCTTTCTCCATGATCCAGCGAATGTTGGCAATTTGATCTCAGTTCCCCTGCCTCTTTGGAACCCAGCTTGAACTTCTGGAAGTTCTCAATCCATGTGCTGCTGCAGCTTAGCTTGTAAGATCTTGGGCATGGTTCATTTAGGGTGGCATAATGTTAAATTAGGTATTGTACTGTATGTCTTATATTGTACATATGTACATTATGTATTGACAAACAGGATTTCGCTCTGGTGGTTTAATTTCTTTTAGTTTGTGTAGCCAATTTTGTGTTACTGCTTCTGGCATAGCTTCTTCTTATATGTTTAGGCCAGACATGAAGTTGTCACTTTTTGATGTGATCATTATTATTTTTATTGGATTTGGTCTGTGTTTTTAGCTACGCTGTAAGCCGCCCAGAGTCGGGTTTAGCTGATTGGGGCGGGATAGCAAACGTGAATAAATAATAAATAATAAATCATTCTACAGTTCCTTTCGGTGTGTAAATAAAGGCAACTGGAGGAAGTATACTCAATCATATAAACAATTTGAAATGTAAAGATTGAAAATGTTTGTTTTCAAGCCATGTTCTTGTCAGAATTCCAGTTGTCTGATGGTTCAGATTTCCTATTAATTTGGGGAAAATGTGAACCTTGAGATATTGCTAGGTTGCATGTGCTATCAGTAATCATTAGAGGCAGTTGTGAGAGATGTTGGGAATTGAAGTACAGCAATGTTTAGAAGAAACACATTTCCTATTGCTATTTAAGCAGGAGGTCATACCAGAAGTCTTGCTGACACAGAGGATATGATTAATTCAGAGGGGGAGGAAGAACATGTGTGTGCGGAGTTTTTGCTGCATTTATTAAAATGTGTACCTGTTAAAATCACCATGTACCTTCATCAGCTGATGGCAAATGGTGAAAACATATTTTCTGTGTGTGTGTATTCTAGTTGCACATTTTTTCTAGTGTTTTCATGAACAAGTGTTAAAACCATATGCAAGCTGGTAATCTCTAAGAAACTGGCTTGTGTAGTGATCCAGAAACTGTGATCTCAAAGCTGAGATGTGCTCCAAGCAAGTTGTTCATACACAGCTTTCTAAGGACTTGGTGATTTTCTCTCTCTCTGCAAATGGATATTTGTAGTTTCATTGGGATGATTATTTAGTAAATGGTGCCCAGGAGAAAGACTGAAGTGCAAGTTAAGCTTTTATCAATAGCAATAAAATCAACGCCCAAGGTTGGCATGCATTGATTTATTTAACTATGAAGGATCCTTGAATAGTATTTGGATATAATGATAAAGAAAAGCAAAAGTGAAATCATGTTCCAGTAGTTCCTCAGAGCTCATCTTGTGTGTGTTTGCATCCATCTCTAATGCCCCCAGTCCACACAAGATAGATTGGTTAGAGTAGGGGTTCTTAAACTATGGCCCGCAGTGCTAAATAATCTGGCCCCCACCCTTGCTCAAGTCTCCACTGCCACCGGAATTGGCCGTGGACTTATTTACGGCCATAGTAAACGCATTTACAATAGCCATAAATGAGTCCACAGCCTTCGTAAACATGCTTACAGCAGCCATAAATGGCAGGGGGAGAAACCGTCCAGCCCCTCAACTGTTTGAGGGAGCGTGACTGAGCCCCCGACTTGAAAAGTTTGAGAACCCCTGGTTTAGAGGACTGTCTAAATTAGTAATGTGTTCTCTGATTCCCCTTCCCCTGGACTACAAATACTGTAATACCTCGGATAACGTTTACCTCAGATAACGCTAAAATCGCATAACGTTAAGTAATCTGGGGTGGAGAATTGCATCGAATAACGTTAAGGTCCTATGGGATGTATCGGATAACAACCGCTAAAGCCTATGCCGTTACAATGTATCTCTATGTAGCTTTAACGTTATCCAATCCATCCCATAGGATTTTAACATGCATCGGATAACACTAAAAATCGGATAACACCAAGACTTGTGGAACCAAGTTTTAGCATTATCCGAGGTTTTACTGCATAATAATTCTCCATTCAGTGAATTCTACCTACTGATACGAATAAAGAAAGACCTACCTTGCATACACATTTTAAACTCTTCATAATGATCCATTTAGGAGAAGAGAACAAATTAGAAGGATTTGAGGCTTAGCTAGGCCAGGCTCTGCCTGAGATTTCTTCTCAGAAAAAAGGCTCCCGGCAAGTAGGAATCTTTTTGTGGTTTGGCTCTGCTAAGCCTTAAAACTGGCATTCACTTGTCTTTCTAAAACAGTGCAGTGAAACCAAATTGTATGTATCATTGGTGAAATTATGGAGCCTGTTTATAATATTTGCAAGCCTCTAATATTTGCCTGTGTTAATGGATTCTGTCACACTCCCCTTTTGAGTTCATCTATGCTCTGAAGTGTTTGTATTTCTTTGAAAATAGCTTATCAGGATAGGAGGTGAAGATTAGGATGCTACATGCCAAAGGCATTCTAAAGCCTTTCATGTGTTCATTGATCTGCCTTGGCTAGTCTACTTTAGTATACATAAGGAAAGATACTAAAACAGCAACATTAATTACTGACACTTTAATACACAGCCTCTATACAAGGAGTGGGAAAATGATATCTGCTGTATAGGGTTTTTTTTTTTGCTTCCTCATTTGCATGGGATTTCATAGATATTCTAATTAGTATTTCTACTGGAAGTGTGTGGCAAAATTCATTTGACCTTCATTGCTGCTTCAGAAATTAAGTGCTTAACTGATCTGAGCAAATTTTATTTTGCTATGATATCACAAACCATGACATACTGTATAATGATGTTTCTGGGATTTCGCTCTGGCATTGCAGACTGCAAACGACATAAAGACTAGTCATAGCTGTGGAAACTTGTGGTTTTGAGAGATACAACAGAACACTTTTATTTAGCCATGTTATTAACTAACCAAATCGATTTTCTTTCCATTTTTAATGAAAATGCCTAAGGTTATCTTCTTTTGGTACTGAGAAGCAATACTGGTTAGTATTATCTCTTTCCTGGCTTTTTAATTCTGGCTCCTTGAAATAATGCTGTTTTTGTCCATATACAAAGCTAGGTATAGAGTTGATTCAGATTTTTCACAGCTGACATTCTGCTTATTTTAAGGATTGCCTAGACTAGGGTTCCTCAAACTTGGCTCTCCAGGTGTTCTTGGACTTCAATTACCAGAAGCCCATGTCAGCACTCCTGATGATCAGGGTTTCTGGGAATTGAAGCCCCCAAGTTTGAGGAACCCTGGCCTAGACTGAAGTTCATCTTAGCTCCCATATACAGTATTTTGATGTATCTTTTTGTACATTAAAATGCGGACTATTCCACTATGGAAAACAATGTCATGTTGTTATATGTTGTATCTTTTCTTAAGTAATATCCTCGTGGGAATGGTGTATGTGCTGTTCTGGCCTAAGGAGCTGCTAGCCTTTCTGCTAATTTTCACACTAGATGAGTTACATACTTCTCAGGTGATTGTAGTCTTTCTTGCACACCTAACCTTTCTTTACATTTTAAAGTTTAAACAGTGCAGACAAACTTCTTTTAATAAACTCTGACACTGACTTCCCACTGAGGGTCTGCCCAGACTGTCCATTTATGGGTGGGCTAGATTGGCAAGAAATCTGTGGTTATGGCTGAGGGGAGGAGCAGTATGCCATTTGGTGCACCAGTGGTCAGGGGAAGTGAAATTATAATTTTGTTTATTTGTTTAGACGGTCAGTGTTGCACTGCATCACTTATGATAGAGTTTCCTTTTCCCTTTCCGTGTAGTACTGATCAAAGGTGTACCTATGGGTAGTTTCTTGATCAGCAGTACAGAGAAAGGGAAAGAAAATATTTTTTTCCACTATCATTTGAGTGGTCTGTCACAGCAACAATTATCTACTAAACATAAATAAAAAATCACTTCATTAGGCAATCAGGGGAAGTTTTCAATTTCTGATATTCTGAAGTGACTTAGAAGCAGCTTTAACAATGGAAAGACTCTTGCATATACCATTTCCAGCACTTGGAACAGCCTATATGGGAGTGGCCCAAAATAGCAAAATCCTCTTGGGGGGCTCAGAAGTCATATAGGGAGAGTTGGATCAATTCTTAGATTATTTCTAACTTCTTCCAGCAATTTTCTCTAACTTTTCTGATCTCTTTTCTAACCAGTCAATACTTTTGTTTTCTGATGTTTCTTTCTAGACAGTTGTATTTCAAATAAACTCTCACCAGACCCCCAGACCACATAATTTCAATCATGTTAATCAATCGGTACTCAGTTACTCACTCCAACACTCTGCCCAGACCATCCACAACTCAGGTACCCAAAACTGTTTATGTACAAGCCTGAGATAGGGACTCATACATCAATTTATACACAGAGGCTGGAAATGGATCACATTATATTGCCTTGAGTTGCTGGTTTCATGTGGTGTGGCGTCGCATCAGGAAGCATTCTTTTCAACAGCTCTTTAGCTTAAAAATTACACCTCCAGCAATAAAGAGTACCATGTCATGGCTGTGACATAGAAACCTGTATTAATGAAAAATTAAAAGGTGAAAGTCAGTTGTAGAGCATAAAGGCCTTCAGAAGCAGCTGTGGGTAATTGTAAAATCCACATGGAGATCAGCAGTCTCTACAGAGCAAGGGGATGAAAAACATTTTTATTCTGAGGGGATGGGAAGGAACAGAAGTCCTTTTATCTGTTCTTATCAATATAGAATTATAATTTATTAGTATTTATATTACTTTTCTGACTACTTTTCCCATCAGTGCAGATAATAGGCAAACTGTTCATCATATTGTTGGGCTTCTACTGTCCTTGGGCTTGGGGGGGGGGGAGAGAGAGAGGTCAGATGCTGCTGGATGAGTTAAACAGTTAATCTCAATGTTAATTGTGCATTCTATTACATTATATATCACCCTGGGACCACTGTGACAGGCCATGATCCTTGCCATGTACTGTGTTCCAGGATTTGTCAGATTAGCGTGGCATAAACTTTGCCCAGATGAAAAAGCAAAATTGTCTGCCCAGGGGTAGGCAACTTATGGCCCACAAATGAGAGAAAGCAACTGTTTGAGGCAGGAGTATCTTTCAAGACTCTTTTACTGCAAGAATGTGAAGGAGTGAAGAAATAATGTACTGGTATGTATCATCAAAACTGTTCCGGTATTGCCAGTTTTTCAAAAGAATTTTTCTTCATCAGGATATAATCTTGAGTATTTTTCTGCAGACAATAGAATGAAAACAAAATCATACACTCTGACAACACATTATAGTTTGGCTGTGAACCTTAAACCAAGTTATCTAAACATAATACATACCAAGAGTTTTTTATGCATCTACTTGCTTCAGGGAGGAGTACATCCTATCATGTTGAGCTTAAAGACATTAAAACATATGGTACAATGTTTGCAATATATATTGGGCGTCAAGTGATGTATTAATGTGAAATAATTTTCATTTTCTTTTAAAGATACAGTAAGGAGGCAGAAATGGCTTGATTTTTAAAGTGACAACATGCTCAGAATTATAAAACAATGCAAATGATTATAAACAACAAAAAAGGTCCAACTCATTCAAACCTGATGGATCCAAAGTCTTTAGATGGTGAATATAAAATGCTTCTCTCTGCAACAACAATGTATCGATATTGGTTTTTAGGTTTCACAACTTCAAGAACTACAAACTTGAAATATTCGTCTGTGTGACCCTCCTTGATATAGTGCGTGACATTATTATTATTATTATTATTATTATTATTATTATTATTATTATTATTATTATTATTATTATTATTATTATTATTATTATTATTATTATTATTATTATTATTATTATTATTATTATTATTATTATTATTATTTATTCGATTTGTATGTCGCCCTACTCAGTAAAAACCGACTCAGTTCGGCTCACAGAAAACACACAAATATAACATTCTGTGAAACAACAATATTACAATATGAAACATAAATATAAATATATCATCATAACACAATACAGTTAATACAATGAATATATCTAAACATAAGGGGAAAAGAGAAAAAGAAAAATGCAATGAAATACACTACTGTATTACAATCTAAAACATAAATATAACATCGTAACAATACAGTTAATACAATCAAAATATCTAAACATAAAGGGGGGGGGGAACGATAACAATGGTCCTTGGCTCACCGCATGGCCCAAGAGTTCTTTTCCCCTCCTCCCAGTCAGGAAAGGGGACACAAGAAGTAAGAGCACCCCAATACCCCAACGTTCCCTCAATCCTCTAGCCAGACAAGGCCAGGAGGGCGGTGACAGCGTCCACACCTGCCTCCCAACCCCGGCTGATGGAATGAGCAGCGGGGAGAGGCAGCGAGGACTAAAGGTGCTTGTAATACCTGGTTTTTAATTCTGGACCTATGTTATCCAATTCATATCTTAATGGATTTTGAAGATTTTCCAACATATTTCTTACCACAAGGACAAATCCATAAATAAATTCAATTAATGCTATTATAGTTTGAAAAGTTTTTGAGTTTAAGATGGAAATCAACTTCTGGAAAGGATACAGCCTTTGTTTCCTGGACAAATTTGCATATGACACAGTTGTGACATCTGTAATGACCGCATATAATATTCTGTGTTAGTCCCTGTCTAGCCACGCACTCAGTAGACTTAAAAGATACTCCTGCCTCAAAAGGTTTCTTTCATTTGTATCTGCACCGTTTGGCCCTATTTTTAAATTTATGACCCGCAGCACTAAATAATCTGGCTCCCACCCTCACTGTAGCTACTGCCACTGGAATCAGCTGCAGATTCATTTACACCAGTCATAAATGTGTTTATGATAGCCATAAATGGCAGAGGGACAACCAGTCCAGCCCTCTCAACTTTCTGAGGGAGCGTGATCCTGCCCCCAATTTAAAAAGGTTGGCAACCCCTGGTCTAGCAACACCATCTCGTTTGTTTATCCGTCCTCCTAATTTTGTCTCTACTCTCCTTCCTTTCTCATTATTCTTATCTATTACACGATGTCATATTCAAACTTCCAGTTTGGCCATACATAAAAATGTAAAATACAGATAGCCAAATAATCTAAATCACAAAGAAATTCCCTAAGGAAAGAGAAAAGATTTCCCTGTCTGTTCCTGACCTCATGTGGTCCTGACCTCATGTGATTGCAATCAACCAACCAAAGGGTGGCATATTTACACTCTCAATTTATGCCAAATGGCTACGGCCATATGTGAGGAGCATTGGTCATATGAAATTTTTGAGATGCAAGATTCTCATAAAATTGAGATTTTGGCCCTAGAAGACAAGGGAGAGAACATGGGTTTAACTCCTGTTTTTGCTTTCATGGATCAAGTCCACTTTGTCAGACATAGGAGTGAGACTTCATGCCATAAGTTTATACACAAGAGGTACAGTTTGGTTGGTTAGCATAACAGAAGTATACAAATCAGTATGCCTTTTTACAACTGGAAATAGCAGATGATCTCTGGTTGTTATTTGGATTAGTTGTAAATTCTCACTGTTGAATTGCAAATAGAAGGAGAATACGAGACAAACACCTGGCATTAAACATTTGCCAATGAGTTTAACCTTCAGCATATTTTGACAATTGTATGACTTCGCCTTTTGTTCTATGAGACTGCCTATGTTGTGAATGAGAATTCTACTGGAACGTTTCTGTGAAGGTGGTCTGATGAAATGGACTTGAGCCAAGAAAGCTAACGTTAAAAAGCAGAAGTTAGTCTTTAGAGTGCTACAGCTTTTTTGTTTTTGTTTTGCTTTGTTTAAATATGGATTTAGTACATCATAATGTATTTTCCATCATTAACAAGCATGTGAGTTCCCCTTCTATTAAGGTGTGTTTTGATTATTAAAAGAATAGGATTCCAATTTTTTTTTTAAGCAGGTGAAGGACATGTGTCCCGTTTTCTATGTCTTTTGACAAACATTCTCTGAATAGATTTTTTAAAACCCTGGAGCTGCTTCTGCTATAGCGTTTTTTCTTTTTCTTCTTCTCTTATTTCTGCTGCTACCAACCTCCAGTTTGAAGGGGGGGATTTGCTGCCAATGCAGTCAACCATCTCTACTTTTGCCTCTGCTGCAGAATTATTTGGGTGCAGCCCCCGTTTCTGCTGCTTCATGTCTGACGCATGGTGCCAATTTTCTAAATTATATTTTACTCTTATAGCATTACAATAGTTCTTTGTCATGACAGCTGATTTCTGAACTGTTGTACTTCTATAATAGTAAGGATTAGGGAAAAATATTTTCAAGTTGTGGGGAATTCTGCAGACTTTACGGGACAAGAGGCCCAATAAACAGTGTGTGACAATACATACGTGTACTCAGAAGAATACAGCGGTTTAGGAAATGGTACAAAATAAAAAACAAAACTGTTGACTGGTTTAAAATAAACCACATTTTGGCAAGATAATGCAAGTCCCAACAGTATGTTGCGTATTTCTCGGTATTTTAATTGATTCTGAATCTGACAAAAATGACACAAATGTAGGCCTTTTTGAAAAACCAGGTGCAGTCTTGGATGCTTTTTGAGAGTCAAGCTTCTGGACTTCCAGGGAATGTGTAGTTTACCTGAGTCATTCTGACATTTGCTAGGGGCATTTGCTCAATTATTTTTGACAGGCACAATAATGGCAATTTGTTTTCCCCATTAAAAGGAGAAACTTTGCAACCTTCAGGGAAATTTAGTTTTTCTAGCTGTAAAAAGTCTTTTTTGGAAGGCATATTTCTCCATATCATAGCTTTTAGGATTAAATAATATTCAATTAATGTTTCCTTCCATATATTTCTCTCTGTAGTACATGTGATTTTTTTAAATTGTTTCGGTGATTCTTATTATTCTCCTAATGCTGTTTTAAACATGTCAGGTTATCCTTTTAACTTTTCTTTGAAAAGGAAATGCAGGATATAAATGGCTAAATATATTTATAAGAACCTTGGGAAGTAAATTGCAAAGGAGATGATGTGCAGCCTGTTGTAAAGAAGTTCTAATAAGGAATCCTTCACAGCCAGATGCTTTCATAAATGAAAATTTGTCTTGCAGCCTCAGAGTCAATGCCAATAAGACAATAACTTCATTGATTTAGAATAAGTCTTATATCTCAATTGAGTAAGATGTATATCTCAGTATGAATGAATGAAGTTTGAAAGCATCAATTAATTATACATACAGGCTGAGTACTTGCACAATATTCCAAGAGTTGCCCGATTCAAATTTCAAATAAATGAAAGCATATCTGTACAATATGTTGTGTTATATATATATATATATATATATATATATATATATATATATATATATATATATATATATATATATATATATATATATATATATATATACATACACACACACACACACACATACAATATGTTGTTTTATACAATATGTTGTTTTATACAATATGTTGTTTTATATATATATATATATAACAAATATTTCTGTTAATGCAGAAAATTATATTACTTTAAATTGAATAATATTTTACAGTAGTCCAACTCCTATTTGCTTTTCTGCATGTGTACTGGTTTGCTGAGCTCATTGTCTTTTTACACCAGTCACACAGTGGAGAATTCACGTCATGTTTGTACAACTCTCATTGTTTTTAATGGCATGAACTGATTGCTGTAGCAGTTACAGAGCGTTCCACTCACACAGGAGTTGTTCCATGAGTGTTAGTAGGATTCTGGCCCATGACTATAAAAGAATTTTCTTTATAGAGGTTTCTATCAGGAAAGGGAGAAAAACATAAAATGGATGCAGTATTTTTAAGAAACAAAGTGATTCAAAGGATAGCTAACTTCCTACAGAAATCTTGATAAAGAATTCAGCAAAGGAAAACATGACCTTCCATTTTTATTACTTTTGAACTATATATGCACTTATTTGGCTTACCTCTGATTGAAATGACTTGGAAGGATGCAATGAGTTTTCACAAATGTTATTGTCCTTGATTTTAAAAACGTCTCAAGAGCTATGGCTGAAAAAAATAAATGGACTCTAGTCTTATGAGATTTTTCATCCCTTCACAACAATAAAGAGATTGGTATTTGTTTGTTGTCTACACATCCTTAAAAACCTGTGGGTTTCTTTTGTATGGAGTACAGTAAAACACCGGATAACGATTGGATCGGATAACGCTAAAATTGCATAACGTTAAGTAATCTGGGGAAGAGAATTGGATCGAATAACATTAAGGTCCTATGGGATGGATCGGATAACAACCGCTAAAGCCTGTGCGGTTACAATGCATTTCTATGGAGCTTTAATGTTATCCAATCCATCCCATAGGATTTTAACATGGATCGGATAACACTAAAAATCGGATAACACCAAGACTTGTGGAACCAAGTTTTTGCGTTGTCCGGTGTCTAACTGTACTTGCATAAGGATCTTTTGTGCAGAAGGTTCTGCTGTGAAAACAAAGTTTTTTAAAATGCAAAATCCACAAAATACACTGCTGCAAAAAAAAAGTTTTTTGGGGTGGGGTGGAGGTGGAATGGCAAGTGTAAAAGAAAAAATCCACAAAAATATTTATCAAATAGATCTCCCTTGTGCAAAAGCAAAATAAGTTAAGATTTTCATCCTAAAAAAGGGTCCAGCAGACAGGCAAAACAGCAGAAAAGTTAATTAAAGAAGGACCAAGACAAGAAAAGAAATAGAAAATAGGGGGAGATATTGTAAGGGTAATAATAATAATAATAATAATAATAATAATAATAATAATAATAATAATAATAATAATAATAATAATAATAATAATAATAATAATAATAATAATAATAATAGACTAGCTGACAAATGTAGTCTGCATGGGTGCAGCAAAAATAATCAAAGTAAATTATTTTTTAACCCCCCTACCCCCACCCCACCCCCAAAATGAGGGAGGCAAGAAAGGAAGGGAGGCAGGCAGGGAGCAATCCAAGATGGAGGGCACCAAGAGCTCAACACACACCAATCCTACAGTGCTGTATACTTTTTGTGATTGTGCAGAAGCAGCTTATAAGCCTTCAACTGTATCAGCCTACTGATTTTTTGTGTGCTTACTCTTTGTACATTAGCCACTTCTGTTTCCTTAACAGCAGGCATTGAGGACCCATGTAAGCTAATTAGATTTTTTCCCAAAGCCATCTTTTTTAATACCATTTTGTTCCACTGTTTAAAACAGTTGCATAATTAATTTGTCCTCTGCTCACTTGTCGGATTTGGAAGATGTTAATAGGAAGAGATTTCTTCCAAAATTTAATAAAACCTACTGTTACAGAGTAATGAATGACAGAATGATGACCTGGCATGATTCTGATAAAATATTAATGCAAATCAGCTGTCAGGAGAACAGAGAGAAATAATCATCTATATGTGGCAAGTAATTAAAGAGATGGGAATCCCAGAACACCTTATATGCCTCATGAGAAATTTGTACATGAATCAAGAAGCAACAGTTAGGACAGAATACGGAATGACAGAGTGGTTTGGAATAGGAAAAGGAGTAAGACAAGGCTGCATTTTGTCACCCTGCTTATTCAACTTATACAGAGAGCACATAATGCGCAATGCAGGGATGGAGGAATCACAATTTGGGATCAAAATTGCTGGGAGAAACATCAACAATTTGAGATATGCAGATGATACCACCCTAATGGCTGAAAGTGAGGAGGACCTAAAGAAGCTCCTGATTAGGTTGAAAGAAGAAAGTGCAAAAGCTGGCTTGAGACTCAATATCAAGAAAACCAAGATAATGGCAACAGGCCCTATCAGTCCCTGGAAAATAGATGGGGAAGAAGTAGAAGCAGTGACAGATTTTACTTTCTTGGGATCAAAACTCACTGCAGATGGGGATTGCAGCCATGAAATAAAAAGGCGATTGATTCTTGGGAGGCAAGCAATGAGAAACCTGGGGAGCATAATGAAAAGTAGAGACATCATATTGAAAACAAAAATTCGTATTGTCAAAGCAATGGTATTCCCTGTGGCAATGTATGGTTGTGAGAGCTGGACCATTAGGAAAGCTGAGCGCAGAAGAATAGATGCCTTTGAGATGTGGTGTTGGAGGAGAGTTTTGAGAGTTCCCTGGACAGCAAGGAGAACAAATAGGTCAATCTTAGAAGAAATAAACCCAGAATGCTCCTTAGAAAGTCAAATTGTAAAGATGAAGCTAAAGTACTTTGGACATCAAATGAGAAGAGAGGATTCGCTTGAGAAAGCCTTGATGCTGGGAAGGGTGGAAGGAAAAAGAAAAAGGGGGCGGCCAAAAATGAGATGGATAGATGGTATTGTGGAGACAATGGGCACAGAGCTCAGTGAGTTGAGGGGGATGGTGGAGAACAGGAATACCTGGCGGGCAATAGTCCATGGGGTCGCAGAGGGTCGGAATCGACTATGCGACTGAACAACAACAATAGTTAGAATGCCTTCATGTTTATGTTGAAAAATATTTTGAAAGAAGTTTTTAGGATTATGGTAATGATACTACTACTACTCAGATCAAGATTGCAAAATATACTAAAACAATGCATGACTTAGACACAAATCTATTTTGCAATACAGTAATACCTCGGATAACGACTGCATCGGATAACACTAAAATCAGATGATGATGCAAAATTTCCAAGTAAATTTTGCATCGGATAATGATTTGTTAGCATTATCCGATGCAGTCGTTTCGTAGCAGCAGCGTGGCTGGAAAGCTGAACGGGGTTTTCCGTTCAGCTTCCCAGCCACCCTGCAGTTGCGGAGGCAAGGGTGAGGTGGCTAAGGAAGCCGACGGGGAGTCCTCATCAGCTTCCCCAGCCACCCTGCAGCTGTAGATTGGGTCCTCTGATCTCCCTGGAGCAGGCAGGGGGATCAGAGAGCCCGAAATGGGTAAAAAACCCATCCGTTTTGGCTTGTTGCAGCCTCCAGGAGGGTGGGGGAACTTCAGAATTAGGGTGCATCAGTTCTCCTGACCTCCCTGGAGCTGATGCGCGCTAATTTTGAAGTTCCCCCACCCTCCTGGAGGATGCAACAAGCCAAAACATCAGGATTCAAATCCTGATGTTTTGGCTTGTTACAGCCTTCAGGGGGGTGGGGGAACTTTGGAAACAGCTTGGATCGGGTCTTCCGACCTCCCTGGAGCTGGCAGGGGGGGGGCAGAGAACCCAAAATGGGTAATAAACGTCATTTTTTTACCCATTTTGGGCTCTCTGACCTCCCTGCAGGCTCCGGGGTGATCAGAGGACCCGATCCAAGCTGTTTCTGGGCTTTTCCCACCTCCCCGGCCAGTGCAACAAGCCAAAACATCAGGGTTCGCACCCTGACATTTTGGCTTGCTCCACTGGCCAGGGACGTCGGGAAAAGCCCAGATGATCACCAACATCTTGAATCTGGCACAGAATGCCATGGGTAGCCAGTATAAGCTAGCCAAGGGCAGTATGAGGTCAAATCAGCCAATAAAACCCTTAACAATTTGGGATCATATTATCTGAGGGAGCACCTCTCCCTAAGGAATTATACATGTTCATCACAAATGGTCAGACTTTGCTGGTATTCCAGAAATTACTAAAAACATTTTTGTTCCATCAAGCCTTCCCCTCTTAAGTAATCAATTTTGATTTTTTTTTCTTTTAATATTATGCTTCTTTTGATTGATGTGGTGTGAAGGAATATGTTGGTTTTTATTTTGTGTTTTATGTGATATGATACTTTGTAAGCTGCCCAGAATGGTGTTCTACCAGTTGGGCAGGGTACAAACAAACAAACAAACAAACCACTAATACTAGGAGAGAATAAATTATTTTTAGGTTGCTTAGCATTTTCATTTTAAGTGTTCATTCCTCCATTAGACTGACAAATTATTATGGAGTGTAATAAGTGAATAAATCCATTACTTGAGTGCATTTCTGAAGCTTCATTTCAGTCTCTGCAGTTTCTGATTAGATTAGTGTAAGATGTCATGCACAGCACTGCAGAAATATTCTTCACAGATTCATTAATGCACTCCGTTTGAGAATAATCTATAGTTTTCTTGTTTCAGAGAGGTAAGTAGGAATACTCTCAGTTCAGAAGAGATATTTTCATTTTGCAATTCAACTAGAAGGCCATGCGATGTTAAGTGTAGCATTGTTTTGATATGTTTTTGTTTCCCATTTATGAGACAAATGATATTTTTAGTATGTAAATTAAGGGGTTTTTTTTGGGTTTTTTCTTTAAACTTTCATAAATGTATTTAGTTTATTTCTTATCTCTTGTTCACATTCTTTCTGTATTTGAGAAACATAATCTGTCACTTGTGGTTTCACTTAGCATTATATCACAGAAGAAAGAATTCTGCATAGCCAACATGGTGTCTGTAGTTTGTTTCTATTTTAAACCAAATTAAGACTTTGAAATAGACAGAAAATGGAAATATTTTGTAGGCTGCAACTATGGTTTCTGTGATAGATTATGTGAATGAACAGTTCTTGGCACTGCAGTTCTGTGGATCTAAGCTGCCTTCAGTTTGTTACAATGTTGCTGGAAATGGTTAATCATAGGCTTTTAAAAATATGTTTAGCAAATGTCTCCTCATACATCAACATGTGAAGAAACTATTTCTATATACAGTAGTCTTGTCTTTTGCCTTTGACTTGTTGCAAATGTTCATAATAGTTCAATGAACAACTGATGTTATCATATTTTATAGATAGCTGTGGTTAGAGAAGCATAAACATCCCTGAAGTGGAGAACAACTGAATGGATTCCAATTCTAGTTTTGTCCAATGGTAGTGGAAGTTGTCGCCTGCTGGAGTGTGTAGATATGAGCACATGTACTGTAATGAAAGTCCTTTCCACTCTCTGTTTATGCTGATTATCACAGACTTTCCTTAGTGTTTTGAACAACTAGCTTGGTAAATATACATATAAAATGCATTTCTGTTCCAGTCTCATCTTGCATAGAAACTTCAGTAAATTAATTGCTGGAGTCAAGTACTGTATTGCTGGAAACGTGTTTCCAGGCTCGTGCCTAATAAACTTTGCTGATTCGATTTGTAAATCTCCACTTATTTTGTTCTCACAAACAAAGGGGGAAAAATTCAAAAATTTTCTCTGTGCTGGGCAAGACTATTTAGCAGAAGTTCTTTTTGCTTAAGGATGCGTATCTTCTGAAAAAGGAAACAAATAAAAACATCTTCTGCATGGAAAATCTTTCAAGTAAAATACGACAGGTGCTGATGGTGTTGCTGATGAAAAAAGGTGCTAGCCTTTTCAGGCTTCTAAAGGAATGAAACATCTTTCACTAATTGCCTCCTTCTCCTCCTCCTCCTTTGCTAAAGATTTGCAACTGTATGTTACGGTCTTAAATTTCTGTAAGGATAAGCTGTGATATTCTGCTATTGAATTCACATAATCCCATTCTCTTGTGTCTTCAGTTTAAACTTGTTTTTTTTTTGCTGAGCACACAGCCTTGAAATGTATTAAAATAAGATGGCCCACTGCACTTCATGTTTGAGAATCTTTTACCACTTTGCAAAGCCTTTCTTTCCAATTTTAAGCTTTCCAATATCATTTATTCATTACGCTTCTGCCTGACCTTTTAACTATGAAGTGGTGCTCAAGGCAGCTTGCAAACATAATGTAACATAAAATTTCAAACATGAAAACAGATAGAACTAGTGGGGGAAAATATTAATAAGGGAAGGAGCTGAATTATGCCAGATCTAAGCCCTTCTCCGTCCAAACTCATAGCCAGTATGCCAGGACAATGGGGTTGTGGTACTCTTCAGTACTTTAAAATCCTTTACGCTGAGAGCGCTTGGATTTGATACAGCCACAGCTTGGTGTGTAGTAGCTCACTTAGCTCTCAGGCATCTCTGTTAGTTAGAAATGGATTGCACTATAATTCTAGACATTTTAGATAAAAATATCACATCATAAATATTAAATATGGTATAGTCTTGTTTGTTATCAATTTTGTATTTTTAGTATTGTATTTTTATGTTGCAAGCATCTTTATAGGAAAGGCAGAACATATGTGGTTTCTAGCAGAAATAAATAATACTGTCTTCTCAAGTGAGCCCAAGCAGAGCCTCCAATTTTTAGACCAGATGGAAAGTGGCCTACAATAACTGTTTGTTCATCAAGTTGAACCTGAACTGTGGCTGCCAGATTCTTACCATTTTACCCTCCCATTTTCCTAGCCCCATAAAGCCAATTTGTGGTGGGTGTGCCATGTGTGTAGTGGACTGTGTTTTGTGTTAGCAGGCCACATCATATGTAGGCTTGGTTTAAGTTCCCAGCTTCCCCTCTAATGGAACATTTTATAACAAAATCATTTGTACACAATCCCATATGTCCAAATTTTCAATTTGTGCCAACCCTTTCTAACATATTTGGAAGAACAACTTTGGTTAACAATTTATTTCTTGCTAAAAGAGGCTGTTGAATGAAGTTGTTTCTGAATTACTGCATGTGATTAATGGCTGGTCCCTTTAGCTGCACACTCATTGCTTCAGTATTCGCAACTCAGGAAGTTTTAAACAATGCTATGAGATACCATGGCTGCCTTTGAACATAGTGACAAACCATGGTTTATGAAAAGATGAAAAATCCTAGTAGAGCATTCAGCTTACAGTCTTCCTTCTCATCTTTCTTTCTCAGGTGCAGGCATAAGAAAAGAAAACATTCAGTCTCATTTTCTGTATTTGAGTGCTGTATTCACACTGCAGACCAGGGAACTTTTAAGACCCTCATCTCCCCTTGATCTACATCTCGTTTTTTAAAAAAATTAACAAGTCCCTTGTGCTCTTTAGGGCCCCTTGAGTCCAATACCACCAACAACACATAGAGTTTCCCATACTTTACATACTTCTTTAGTTAATTTTCCCCTGTTACTTCTATTTAGGTTAACACTTGTTGTAGCCACGTTTACAGTACAGTAAAGATTTGCAACTGTACAGACGGAGCTACAGGCCTTTAGGAAGGGTGTGAAGACCTGGCTGGTGGGACAAGTATGGGGTAGTGATGGTGTATTGACCCCTCCACACTTGCTTATTTAATATCTTATATCCACCCTTTGTTTTATGAAGGAATTAAAAGTTGTTTTTAAATTATTTTTTAGATTTTTAAATTGTATTGGAATTTGTGATTTTATATGATTTTATATCATGAGTTTGTAATCCACCCTGGGTCGCCCTCGTGAGTAAATAAATAAATAAATAAATAGATAAATAAATAAAATCCTGAGTTATGATTGCAGTCTGTTCCAACAGCCTTCGTCATAAATTGGATAAACCCTAACCTGAAGCACATTTACCCTTATGGATATATTTGGGGGGAAAAGGCCTTCCCATCCTCCCCGCCAAAAAAAAATCCCACCTACCCTTCCCTAAAAAAGCAGGATGCACGGTAAAGGGGAATATAAATGAGGGAGACCTTGTCTGGGCTCTGATGCTTCTTCCTCAGGGTTGGTGTTGGATGACAAACAGGAGCAGTTTGTCTGGCAGTGGGGGCCAGCAACCTCCAGGGCTTTCCAGCAGCTGGGCAAGGCAAACTGCTTACCTCTCCCCCCCTTCTGTGCCTGGATCAGAGCTGCAAAGGGAGGGAAAGGTGATCACAATGGGAAGACCTTGCCTTGCACATGCACAGTGCCTCTTCCAGAACCATTGCTAAAGTGCAGGGCATCTTTTAAATCTGGCACTTTTAGCAGGGGCTTCAGAAGAAGTGCTGTGCCCGTGCAAGGCAAGGTCTTCCCATTCCGACGGCCTTTCTCCCTTTTGTGCCTGGATGATCGGTGCTGCGAAAGGAGGGAAAGGTGGTTGCAATGAGGAGCCCTTGCCTTACATGTCCACGTTGCTTCTTCCAGAGCCCCCTGCTAAAAGTGCCAGATTTAAAAGACGTCCCACGCTTTAGCGACTGCTCTGGAAGAGGCACTGTAAATTCACAAAGCAAGGGCGCCCACAGTCCAAAATGACTGTGGATGGTCTTAAATACCGCCACAGCCATTTTGGATGCTGGGGAATTCCCGGTCATAAGGCAAAAAAAGTCATAGACTGGGACATCATTTTCTCTAGATTTGCCGTCATAAACCGCGGCAAATGTAAACCAAGGCTGTCGTAAGCTGGGGTTTTACTGTACACAGTACTGTTTTAAAATATCTATTTAAAAGATATGCAGAAATATGTAAATTAGCTTTTTTGCCTGCTTGAACTGAAGACATGCTCTTCAAAGGCAGCTCCACATAAAAATCATTGCAGTAATCCAAGTGGATCTGCTCAATTGGCACGGAATTTTTCTTGAGGCTTCATCCAACTCTGCAGTTACATAATTACTAGAAAGGATGGATGTCTCTGCTGCAGAGGACAGGACAGATTTGTAGCTGATTGGGAAGGGTCCCCCTCCTTTAAAAGGTTATGGAAATGCTTCTGTGATCTAGTGGTACTGCAAGGAGTGGTCACCTTATACACTTGTAGATAAATACATTTTCTAATGGAAACATGTTTCATAATGCTTCCTGTCTTGGCATAAGGCAAAGGGTTCTATTTGATGGATTGTGCTGTTGCTAATGAGACACATCAAATTGGTAGCAGTATCTATTTAATTTAGGATCTAACCATGTGGCTGAAATAATAAGCCACTCTCTATATAGCAGGTTAGGTTCACACTCTACTATCATGACAAACAATGCATCTACAGAGAGTTGTGACAAAAAACAGTGCTTGGCTCAAGTCAAAGGCTTGACCCTGTAAGACAGGGGTTCACAACCTACAGCCTGCAGGCCGGCCTTGGCCCCTGACACAGTTCCATCTGGCGCATGATGATGATCCTGGAAGTGGATGCACATGCACAAACTGCCCACTGCCATTGCATCCAGCCCACTCTGCTGTCTGAGGGTGAGTAGTCTAGCCCATGGCGTGAAAACCTTGAGAACCCCTGCTGTAAGATGTTTCACTCTTCAAGGAAATTGTGCTGGCTGTGATGAGCGATGCAGCCCTGAAACCATAAAAGTCTTCAGTCCATTGATAAAACTGTCTTCATGGAAAACGGCATTGATGTATTCCCTTTTTAAAAGTGCATGTTGTAATGACTGACTGCACTCACAATGTTTTCTATCTTAATGTTTTTTTTAAAATACATATTTAAGTATGATTTTACAGTTGTGAATTATATTTCATTTTAAAGATACAGTCTTAGAAACTGAAAATAATGGATGATCATCCTCTTGTGTACAACCGTACCTTTAGTAAAGTGTGGTAAAAAAAATAATCTATCAGGTTTTGTATTCCCCCCCTTCCCCGCATTCATAATACCATGACTAAGAAACTTGGTTGAAAACTTAACTCCACCATCTTTTCACTGGATGCTCTAAGACAAACCACCATCCCTGTCAGCACCTCCATTTTCTTGTCTGAATATAGGCCAGCTTTTAAAAAATTGTAAGGGTACCTGATTAATGTAACATACAGTATATTCTTATTGTAATAATAGCTCACTTTTAATGCAAGCGGTATCTGCAGTTTCTTGCTGATGGATTAAGGTACAGTATCTTGTCTGGAGCAGCAAAGGCTTTAATTAAGTTTTAATCTTAAAATACTGGCTCTCATAGATTATATGATTTTTCCTGACTTTTTAGATATGTGTGTATTGATTTGGTACTTAACAGGAAGGAAGCAAAAAGGAGAAAATCATAATATGTTTCAACAGTATGTGTAGTGATATCTGCATTTCTCCTTTTGATGAGATAATTCTGTTTACATTCTTATCTGGTTTGTTTTTTTCTGTTTAGCTTTATAGCATTCAAATAGGCTGTTCCTCCTGAAACCTTTTCTGTTTACTTAGCTTTGGCTAGTTCTTTTTTTAAAAAACCTATTTTACTTACATGAGCCATCTCTAGTCTTTTGACTTCTTTAGAGCTCTGCCATATCATTCCTTAATTGCAAAGTTGTACTAATTAAATGACTTTTAATTTTCCTTCACTTCATTGTACTTGACACAAATGGATGAAGTTCAAAAGTGCTTTAGATTATGCTTTTCTTGGCCAGAGAGCAAGACCAAGACCAAGTGATTGGGAAACTTGTAAATCAATTATGTATGTGTGAAAGTATCCTAGATGCAAATTGAATGCATAATGAAGTGATATTCTCCTATAACTAGGTACTGTATTGGTGATTTAGTGGGGAATCATTTTTCTTTATGTAAAATTGCTTACAAACTCAAATATTTGGACAAAAGTCTTGGAGCTTTCCCAGCTTCCAATCAGGGTTAATTTTTCCAACTAAAATTAGTGTTTCTGTATTTTTAGTTTGCTTACTGAACATGTACTCATTTCACATAGCACCTCTGATGAAAGCAATTGATTCAGAATATGCATGTGAATGATAAAATAATGCATACTTAATTGATAAATGTTGTTTTAATAGTTGCAATTTGCTTGACAGAAAATGAATTCTGCTATTTGAGGACTCCTGTATGATTGACTTTGAAAACTTTGGGTACAGATGCCAAGATCCAGATACATGTTTTGATATCTAAAACCTATAAAATGTTGACTTTATTTTTCTTTTTATAGTATTTATTGGGCCAAAAACCTGCTTTATAAGATTTCTTCATTACAGTAATACCTCGGATATCATTTACCTCGGATAACGCTAAAATCGCATAACAATAAGTAATCTGGGGAGGAGAATTGGATCGAATAACATTAAGGTCCTATGGGATGTATCGGATAACAACCGCTAAAGCCTGTTTGGTTACAATGTATCTCTATGGAGCTTTAACGTTATCCGATACATCCCATAGGATTTTAACATGCATCGGATAACACTAAAAATCGGTTAACACCAAGACTTGTGGAACCAAATTTTAGCATTATCCGAGGTATTACTGTATTTCAGAACAAATTTTTAGAATGGAGGGGGAATTGTTGAAGGAGAATTGGAGGATTAGACAATATTTACACTATCAAAATACTGAAAGGATAAATACTAATCTATTATCAGTATCCCTCATCCAGTTCGGATGAGAATCATTGACTATCTTGTCTTGTGCCCAGTGTCCAGGTAGATTGAAATGATTTGAAACAGGTTTTGTGTATTACCATTCATGATTTATGTACATTGACTCTTTTGCACAGAGATTGTCCTGTATGTCCTATGTAGAGAGCAGAGGGGCATTGTTGGCAAGAGACGACATAAATCACTTTAGCAGAAGAACAAGTAAAATTGTCCAATGTTGTGTGCAACATTGTTGGGTCCAGTAATGCTGCTGCCAGAGTAAATATGGGGCCATAGATGGCATCTGGGTTTGTAGCAGGTTTTAGTTCACATCTCTGTTTCCCTGTTGTGTAGTGTGTTAAGCGTCAATGGTTGCTTGAGATTGGGGGGTAGGGTTGTCTGTAAGCAAGTAAAGATTTGCTACCCAGAGCTTGGGAGGGTGAAGTATTATTGTCAAGGGTGGGTTGGATTATGTGTGTGAGGGGTTTTAGTTGATGGTGGCAACCAGCAGTGTTTGATTGCTTTCTCTTGTGGTCCTGTGTGGGTAGTCATCTTGTCTACCACATATACTTGAGTCAGTGACCACGAGGGTCCCATGACTATGTCAGATGGAGATGTGCTAACAATTTAATTAATTTTACCATATTTTCATGTATTTTTATTATTGAAACTCACTAGCAGCTGCTGCATTTCCCACCCGGCTTATACTTGAGGCAATCTATTTCCCTGGGTTTTCAGGTCAAAATTAGATACCATGGCTTATATTCAGGATGGCTTATACTTGAGTATATAGGGTAGTTGATTTGTTCCTTAACCATATTCGATGGATATTATTGACAAATATGTCAATTAATCTTATGCAAAAACACTTTTTTTGCCACAGATGAACAAACCTTACTTTTTTAAAAAAGGGACACAAAATCTGTCCTTTTCTAACAACATGTAACTTTATGTGAAATTACAAAATGGTATATTTCCCTGGTTCTACTGCCAATGGGCAATGATTTGAGTGAGGATGGGAATGTGGCCATTGTGACAGGAATTTGTTAATGGGAGATTTTATTCTCTCTTTTAATTGTTGAGTAAGATCCCTGGTGCTTTTAGTACCTTGATCTTATGCCTACTACAAGAATAAAAGGTTTGTCAGTGAGTTTCTGCTGCATAAGGGCAGTACAAAATAGTGGAGGAAGGGTTGTTCTTTTGATCCTGTGAGGAAAGATGCCTCCTGCTTTCATGATTACATCTTTCTAGACTTGATTGATTCTAGTGCCCTAGTCCAGAGGTTCCAAACCTACAGCCTGCGGGCTGGCCCCAGCCTATGGCACCATTCCATCCGGCTGGTCGCCACCTCTGCCGCACCCGGAACATTGAACAAATAATTTGTTTGATAATTTTAGTTTAGATTTGTTTGAACATTTTAGTTTATTTGGATTTGCCCTGAGCAGAGTAATTGTATGTAACTGTGGTCCATGACATTGGTGATGTTATCCCTGGACTTTTTCATATCATGTCCCTTGACTCAGCTTGGCACAGTCAAACCACAGGTGAGTCAAAATAATTTGAGAGAACATTTATTTGGCAGCAAAATGAAACAGATGGCTCTATGTTCCCTTCTCGGCTTTGAGATGCTATAATAGCAGCAGCTGAAGACATTGCTTTTGCTGAAACAGCTATGCTAGTCTGTGAGATAGGGTATAAAGGTTAAAATGACAATTATAAAGGAGATCATTTGTGAATGTTATACTATAATTTTCTGAAGTAAAAAGGCTATCTATGAAAGGACCTTTTTCAGTCAAATTGTTGAGTGTGCTGGAAAACTGAACTATAAAATTTCATTTTTACTGCAGACTGGATTTTAAAATGTGGTAAATGTTTCCAAAGTCATCATTTGTCAAATCTATTTAAAGGCTAAAGTTACGCTCCCAGAAGTATTTGACCTGTATCACATCTTATACGGTAATTTAGAAATTATTATGCAGTACTGCTTAAATATCTGCTTGGTTAAGAATTACACACTCTGATCTCTCTTCCAAGGAGAACTATTTTTAGCAAGTTTATTTTTACATGAATGAAATAAAAATTTCACGGTTCTCTCCAATGTTTTATTTATTATATTGCATATTTAAGTGAGCCATTCAACAAAATCAAGTATAGTCTTGTTTGAGTTATAATTCTTACAGTGAAACAAAACTTCCAGTAATATCTTTTAAAAAATATTATTGGATGTATATAATTTGTCTGATATAATTATCAGTGAAGCTAGATATGCCAGTGACCATTGGCTATGTTTCTTTGAGCTTATATTAAATTGTCAAGATACCTCCATCAATTTCTTCTAAACCCTATATTGGTAATATTGATCCATTAAGCAACTTGTCCATCAGCGAGGAGAACAAATTGGTCAATCTTAGAAGAAATCAACCCTGACTGCTCCTTAGAAGGTCAAATAGTAAAGATGAAGCTAAAGTACTTTGGACATCAAATGAGAAGAGAGGATTCACTTGAGAAAGCCTTGATGCTGGGAAAGGTGGAGGGCAAAAGAAGAAGGGGGCGGCCAAAAATGAGATGGCTAGATGGTATTGTAGACGCAGTGGACACAGAGCTTGGCGGGTTGAGGAGGATAGTGGAGGACGGGGTGCCTGGAGGGCAATGGTCCATGGGGTCGCAAAGGGTCGGAATCGACTGTGTGACTGAACCAAAAAAAAAAAAGTTTACAGGATGAGATCCTTACATGAAGAGAAAGGCAGGGGAAGATGGCTAGATGGTATTGTAGACACAATGGGCACAAAGCTGAGCGAGTTGAAGAGGATGGTGGAGGACAGAAGTGCCTGGTGGACGGTGGTCCATGACAAAAGGTTGGAATCGACTGTGCGACTGAACAACCATCAGCTGATGGAACTTTTTGGTCCTTTCTTCTTAAAATTTAAATATCTACTGTAAGGAATGAATGTATTTAGAGTAGATGGATGAATGAGAGCATGTGCAGAGTGCTGGGAAGAATGGATGTAAAGTAGCCTTGGTAAAAATAGTGCAGGTAAACACAGGGAAGATTAACAGCAGTGGGTAGAGATAGAATGTTGAGAAGAGCTAATTTGCATAATTGTTGAGAGTGGATGATTGATGGGGAAGGTTTCAGAGAACCTTGAGGTAAAATAAGAAAAGGGGTCGAAAGAAGAGATGATCCTGCTAAGGAGAAATAAAAAGGAAGAAAATGGAATGGTCAGGAATCACCTAGCTGAGTAGGGATAAGAAAGTTTCCCTAGAATAGTAAAAGAGGCTTATTATTTTG
The DNA here is from genome assembly GCA_030440675.1 of Furcifer pardalis. NCBI lineage: Eukaryota > Metazoa > Chordata > Lepidosauria > Squamata > Chamaeleonidae > Furcifer > Furcifer pardalis. The sequence continues at coordinate 137,187,174 of CP126894.1, forward strand.
CCACTGTGTGGGTAAAGGGTGGAACTGTCTTGCCTGAAGTGTTTTTTAGTAGTTGATAAAGCTGCCTTTTGTATTTTATTTCCCATTTTTTGATTTTTGAAATCTGATGTTTGTAAATACCGCACTTATGTTAAATAAATCTTTTTTAAAAAATTCAAACCCTGTTTTCTCACACCAGTAAAGAGAGGTTGTTTCTTTTTAGTACACTGTCCCATGACTGCAGTGGCTCAAGTGGTTAAGACACTTAATTGGCAGTCAGCAGTTCGAGACTCGACTGCTGAACAATGGAGTGAGCTCCCGTCTCTGTCCCAGCTCCTGCCAACCTAGCAGTTCGAAAGCAAAAAATTGCAAGTAGATAAATAGGTATCACTTTGGTGGGAAGGTAAACAGCATTCCGTGCACTCTGGTGTCTAGGCATGCCTGCCACACATGTCCATGGAAATGTCTGCAAACGCAGACAGTGCTGGCTCTTTGGCTATAAAAAGAGATGAGCACAGAACCCTAGAGTGAGATACGACTGGCTTTCAAGCAAGGGCGACCATTAACTTACCAAGAATAGTCTGAAACACTGTTTATTAGCTAACCTAGGAAGAGATCAGACTGTAATTAGTCAAGGCAGACTTGGATTCAGCTATTGAATATCCCAGGGCTTGAATTGTGTGAAGAAAAATCTAGGCCAGACTTCACAGTTTAAAGGCGTCCTGGCTGGTACAATCTCAGTTTTTTTTAGGAATGAGGATCTGACCATTGTTACATCTACATTTTTATATTGTAGCAAAATCTGCCTTCCATTGGTGAAGATTATGACATAAATGGCTGCGATGGCTCAGTGGTTAAGAAGCTCGCCTTGTTAGCTGGAAGGCTGGCAAGTCAGCAGTTTGAGAGCCAGGTACTGCATGATGGATTGAGTACCTGTCTCTGTCCCAGCTCTTGGGGACATGAAAGGAGCCTCATTTGGCTATTTCCTGAGTGGAGTTTCTTCTGCAAAAATCCTTTCAATCCACAATAATTTCTTATACAAATTAATAATAATAATAATAATAATAATAATAATAATAATAATAATAATAATAATAATAATAATAATAATAATAATAATAATAATAATAATAATAATAATAATGACGACGACGCCGATGACGCCGACGCCGCCGATGCCGACGACGACAGTGTCCTTACCTGTTGCATGGGGTTGAATGCATTTGGTGCTTTTTTTCCCATTCACATACTCTTCAATGAATACAATACACTTGCTAAATATGAAAACAAAAATTCAAATAGTATGAGTAAATATTCATGATCACCCCATATAGCATTGCTTTAACTAATTTTCTAATACAGTACTTTTATATCACTACTCTATTACAATTCTCCTTTTACACCCTTGTGTTATTTACATTGTCCGAGGGATTGTAGGAACTCATGATTTCCATAAAACATTTTGATCTGGTACAGGAGTAATGCCTTGCTTTTTAACCAATACATATTCAACAAATGGCTTCCAGACTCCCCAAAATTTATTAACTTGAACTTTCCCTTTTCTAATATTTAACTCCCATGTAAGCTTATCATTAAACGCCAACTCCCACATTTCTTTATACTAATCCTGTATCTTTAACTGCATTTCATTTTTCAAATTCTTCGCGATACACTGTCTGGCCCCTGACATCACAGACATTAATTCTTTATTATCATTACTCACTTTAAACTTATCCACTTCTGTTAGCAGAATTGTATCTGGCCCCAATTTGAACTGCGTACCAAGTATGCTGTTAACTTCACTTTCTATTTGTCCACCAGAAATTTTTTGAGCTATCACAACCCCACCACATATGTACATATGTTCCTACCGCATGTTTACATCTCCAGCATTTATCAGTCATGCTTCCATCCATCTGGTGCAGTCCAATTGGGGTTTGATACCACTGCCAAATTAATTTGTAGTTATGTTATTTCACTCTAAGACATATTTCTCATAACTCTTCTCCACTTTCACTGCCAGCTTTCCTCTGTTATTACCATATTCAATTCTTGTTCCCATTTATTTTTCAAAATTTCTTGTATTTTACCATCTTTATTTAACATTTTATAAATTTTACTCACTATCCCTTTAATGTCCATATCCCCTTTCCTTATTTTAATTAAAAGTTCTTTAAATTTTGTAACCTCTCTATTTAAACCATTATCAAATAAATATTTCTTATTCCAGTTATTTATCTGGAGAGTCCTAAACCATCCTATTCTCAGTTGCGAAAAAAGCTCCCTTTTCTTGATCTCTGCTAAGTTTGACCCAGTCTTCCAGTAACAAAACCCCTTTTTTCTACCAGAATGCTCTTGATCTCTCTATCTATTTTGATTGGAAAATTATTAAAATCTTCTAATTCTATAATAGGTGAGGAACCTGGGATAACATCCTTCTTTATTCTTCTCCATTCTTTTATTGTTGTTTTTAACAACTTACACTGTAATTTCTTTTTCTTTTTTTCTTTTTCCTCGCTTAGAAAAAAAGCTTTCTCACTTTTTGAGAATTCCCTTTTTTCAATTTTTGCCCATATTGATTCTTCTCTGTTTAATAATTTGATTACATTTCTAATTTGGAAGGCTTTGTAATAATTGCATATATTTGATATTCCCAAGGCTCCTTCTTTTTGAGGTAAATACCACAACTTTTTAACTATCCTAGCACCACGTTTACCATTACAAAATTTGTTTATAATATTTTGGTATTCTTTTAATTCTTTATCCGTTTGTTTTATAGGAAGAACATCAAATAAAAAATTTAATTTGGGTAGCAACATCATTTTACTGATTGCTACCTGACCAATCCATGATAAGTTTAATTTGTTATATTGTGTTATTTTCTTTTCAATCTCTTTCTTCTGTTTGTTATAATTTAACCCCTTAAATTCTCCAAATTTGCTGGATATTGTTACTCCCAGGTATCTAAACCCATTTTTGACCTGTATTTTATGCAATTCCTTAATTTTTTCTTCCTCTTCTCTATTCCCATTACTCAATATCATCTCTGTTTTATCCCAATTCACACTCAAGCTTGTCACTTCCTGAATTTTTTTAAAGTGTGTCTTTATTTTTGTTACTGTCTTTATTGGTTGTTTTGCAATTATTAATGTATCATCTGCATACAAATTTATTTTATTGCCCTCAATTCCAATTATACCCTCATCCTGACGTATAAAATTAGCCAGAAATTCCATTGCTAGTATAAACAACATTGGAGATAGTGGACACCCCTGCCTTGTACCCGCCTCTAACTTTATTTCTCCTGTATAACTGTCATTATCTTTAACTCTTGCTATTCCTTGCTGATATAAGTTTTTTTATTATTCCCTGAAATTTAGTGCCAAATCCATATAGCTTAATCATTTCCTGAATTGTAGACCACTGTAATGAGTCAAAGGCTTTAAAAATATCTAGTGACAAACAGGCAACCTTTTCTTCATTCTGTTCTGCTATGTCCATTAGGTCCACAACTCTTCTTATTAGGTCTGACATATGTCTATTCTTCACAAATCCTACTTGATCCTCTTTTATATAGTTGGCTATAAAGCTATTTAATCTATTTGTCATTATCGTTGTGAAGATTTTTGCATCCTGATTAATTAGAGAGATCGGTCTATACGACTCCACCTTTTCTAAGTCCTTTCCTGGCTTTGGTATTAAAGCGATCACTGATCTATTCCATGAAGTTGGGATTGCTTCTCCTTCTAGTATTTTGTTAAATAATTTATATAATCACGGGACTATCCAAAATTTAAACGCTTTATAGAATTCTGCTGGCAGCCCATCTTCCCCCGGAGCTTTATTTATTTTTAATTTTCTTATTACTTCTTCAATTTCTCTTTCCGAAATCTTTTCCTCCATTCTATTTTTATGTTCTTCCGATATTGGTGTTATATTTTGCTTTTCAAAGTAATCTCTAATCTTTTCTAAATTTACTTCCTTTTTTGAATAAAATTCCTTATAAAAGTTTTCTATTATTTCCAATTTTTCCATTTGCTTATTACACCTTTTCCATTTTTATCTATCAAAATTCCTATCTGACCTTTACATTTGTTCTCTCTTGCTGCTTTTGCTAGTAATTTAGAATTTTTATTACTATATTTAAAATATTCCCTTTTTTTAAATATCAAATCCTTCTTAACTCTTTCTATATCTTTTCCATCTAATTCTTTCTTAACCTTTTGTATCTCTGTCAAAACTTTCTGATCTTTAATCCTTGCGTATTCCAAGTGAAGTTGTTTTAATTCCTTTTCTAATTCCTGATATCTTTGCTTAATCTGTCTATTTTTTATGCTATTTAATTTTATCGATTCACCTCTAAAAATCGCTTTCATGGTGTCCCATACAGTACTGTAGCTGACCTCATTATTATCATTCCATTTCCAATTTTCCTCCCATTTTTCCATTATTTGCTTTTTATTATTTTCCTCCTTATATACAGTAATTTTGTATTATATCTCTAATTATAGATTCTTCCTCCTGAGCTATCCAATTTTATGTCCATTATTATTTTTGCATGATCAGACTCTTTAAATGTCCCTATCTTAATATCTTCTATTGACCTAATTAAACATTCGATAACAAATATATAGTCTATTCTGGAATACATATTATTCACTTTGGAATAAAAAGTATATTCCCTTTCCTTCCCTTTTAATTCTTTCCAAACATCCTTTACACCCATTGTTTTATTCCACTCATCCAATATATATTTTTCCTTTTTTCTATTTTTACTGCCCGTACTATCTATTTCTGATCTTAGTAAGTTGAAATCCCCCGCTATGACCATATTCTTTGTCCCTTCCTTTTTAATTTTTTTTCTATCTTATTTAAAAATTCCTCCTGATTATTATTTGGTGCATAAATGTTCACAAATGCTATTTCTTCCTTGTCTATGTTTCCCTTAACTAATTTAGGAATATGCTTTCCTAAAAAAGACATGTCTGTACTTAATACCAGAAGGACAAGCGGAGGAGCAGACTAACCTTCCAAGGAAGAGTGTTTCACTACTTGAGGCCAACCACAGGAAAAGTGCCCATTCATGTCCCCATCAAATGTGTCTGTGCTGGCAATGGAAGTGACAGCCACTATGATGAAAAAGGCTTTCAAATGTGCTGTAGCCTGTGTTTAGATGGATTAGTTCTGAGTTTTCTGCCATCATTGCACTAATCTGTATCCCATTAATTTCATTATTTCCAGTTCCTTATAAACCAATGGGCTCATTTGGCTCCACTCTGTGGAAGAAGATACTTAGAAGTACAGTAAAACCCCTACTTACGAATGCCCCTTCTTACGAATAATTCGACTTACGAATTGGTTCTGCACTGAAATCCATGCCTCGAGCTATGAACATGCCCCGATTTATGAATGGATTTCTCCCCCTCTGTGTTGCCTCGAGTGAAGCAAAAAAAGCAATTTCCCCAATGGGTTTATATTTTATATACATGCAGCCTTTCAGAGCCCTGTAGGTGACAGTAGAGTGCTTAGAGAGGAGTTCTTTGTCTGGAGTTTCAGCGCCAAAATGGCTGCTGGTTGCAGTTTCTAGCTGTATTTTTCTGAGTTTTCTGTCCATTTTCAAAGCTTCTTTAAGGTAAAGAACAGCGTTTTTAATTATGCATGTTTTCCTTTCACTTTTGTTGTTGTTTTTGGGTGGTGGATTGATTTTTGGAGGGTGGGGGTGGCTCATTTTGATTATTGGAGGGTGGGGTGGGGCTTTTGCTTTATCTGAATGGAGACACCTTGAGTTACAACAGATTTGATTTACGAACAATGCCCTGGAACTGAGTTTATTCGTAACTCAAGGTTTTATTGTAATTGTGTCCACAGGGATGGCCATTTCTATCCTTCATGGTGCAGTGCTTAAAGTATTGCAGTGATAACTGCCCATGTTTTGAGTTAAATCCTGAGGGGATAAAGGTTGACTCAGCCTCCCATCCTTCCAAGTTTTGCAAAAATGAGTTCCTAATGTGTTGGGGGCAAATGTGCTAATAACTTTGTGAATCACCCAGAGAGTGCTCTAAGTGTTTTGAGTTGGTATATAAGGGTAGTTGCTATCACTATTCTGTATTCCAGAACCAGGGCTTTGACAGGACTGGCTGCCAAGGAAACCGAAAACTCCCCAAGAGCCATCAGGATTCTTAATTCTTCTGGTACAGACCATCTTAACTGATCCCACATCCTTACAGAAGTTTGGCCTACAATAAGTTTAAATCTCATCACAGAGTTAACTACCGATAATCTTTCTACATCCAGTTTATTGCCATCCTGGCTGCCATAACAGACTAGGTTCAGAGAATGCTCTACAACATGCATGGGGTCATGCCACTTGAGACAACTCTGTGGCTGTCATGGAAGACATGAAGTCCTAACCAGTGGTGGGCAGCAAAAAATTTTGCTACCACACCATGAGCAGCACTGGCTCTTTGGCTGTAAATGGAGATGAAAACTGCACCCTAGAATCGGATATGACTGGCTTTTGAGCAAGGGAGACCTTGAACCACTTGCAGGGACAAAACCTGGTATCAAATTTAAATACCAGTTAGGGATCTTCTGTTATTAGGTAAAGGTTGCCCTTGCTTGAAATCCAGTCGTTACCAACTCTAGGGTTCAGTGCTCATCTCTGTTTATAGCCAAAGAACTAGTAGACGTGATCCACAAACGCCCACATTAAAATACAGCAGTTAGTCTTTAGGTGCCACAACGTTTTTGTCTTTTTATTTTGTTTATTCTCTGATATGCTTGCTCAGACTAAAACTTTTTAAATGGTATCTGTGTTAGTCTGGACAGGGCAGGGAGGTGGCCACCCAATTTCGCTATCCCCACCCCACCTGAAGGCCACCCAATTTTGCCACACCCCTGCCCGAAGGCCACCCAGTTTTGCTAACCCCCCCTAGCTGGGGTGTGTGTGCGAACCTGTTACTGCCCACCACTGGTCTTAACCCACTTCTGACATGGTGTGCTTGCAGAGACATTGAAGACGCACAGCAGAAGAAACCAAGGGAACTCCAGCCTCATTCCCAAGACCAGCTTGGACAGCTCAGTCAGGGAGGCTGTTGAGCAGAGGAGTGATGGAATGGCAGCATAATTCCTGTTTGGTCCTGGGCACCCACGTTCAGTCAAATAGACTCAAATCCAGCAAATGGTGAGCAGAGTGCCTGCTGAAGGGACTACATCCACAATAGAATACTGCAATGCCACCTCTTCACCCATCACATCTGGCTAGCTGCTGCATAGAGAACCAAGTGGACACAGCTGGGAGAGTCTGACTTTCCCAACTTTGTCCAAGAACATTTCTGTAATAGAGGGCTGGTCAGCCTGCTCATCTAGAATCATGTCCTGGATGGCTGATGTCTTCCCTTCAGCAGCAGCACTTTTAACTTAGGGAGGGCATTTCCAGGTTGAGCAGTGAGACAATTTGGGGGTGACAAACGTCATGTTTCTCCGTGCTTCCTGTGATGTCCTCAGTGTCTTTTCTCACCCACTTTTGGCTTAGTGGTTACTCCTTGCTCTATTTCAACAAGACACAAAACAAGTAGATAAATAAGTATCACTTCAGTGGGAAGGTAAACAGTGTTCTGTGCATTCTGGTGTTGAGGCATGCCTGCCACATGTCCACAGAGATGTCTGCAGAAGAAGACTGTGCTGGTTCTTTGGCTATAAACAGGTGAGCACTGAACCCTAAAGTCGGATACAACTGGCATTCGACCAAGGGCAACCTTTACTTCATGACTTTCTCAAAGGGGTGGCATCGCCCTTTGGTCTTTCCCTACAGAAGCTCTAATTTTAATTTTAATTTTAAGGCTGCTTCGCCCGGCCTAAGCCATCATACATGCTAGAGCTGTGATGGCGAACCTTGGTATTCCAGGTGTTCTTGAACCTCAATTCCCAGAAGCCCAAGTCTCTGTGAATCTACACGAATGAATTCACATAGACTTGGGCTACTGAGAATTGAGGTTCAAGAAAACCTGGAGTGCCAAGGTTCGCCAACAGTGTGCTAGAGGGAGGGGAGATAGTAGACTTACAGTGAAGCCCTAATTCTGGTGAGAGGTCCACAGGGCAAAATTTCACAGGGAGAGTGTGCAAAAGACAGCAATAACATTGTCTGTCACACAATGCTGTCCTGACTCTAAATGTTTAGGACTCCTCTCTGGAAGAGAGGAATGTTAATAATGGGGCATTATGACGAGGAGAGACCACAAAGTCAGTATTAGAACTAGTTTATCACTCGGTTTCATCACCACTCCCTATCTTCTTACATGGTGTTCCAGGATATGGGAAACATATTCCTATTATAATCAGCTCTATAATTTTTGAAAAAGAAAGAAGTGCAGGGAAAATGGAGGGGGAGTGATTGGTTTCTTTTGGGCTTTAGCCTTACACTTAGTGGAGGAGGGTTTCTATCAGCATTGGTGACATCTAACCTCTTTTCTCCCTGGCAAGGAGAATTCTTAAAAATAAGTAGAAATTATTACACAGGAATGGTGCAAATCATGTGTGAAACTGTACCTTTATTTCTATTGAGTTTTCTATTTTTCCACACTGTTATTACAAGTATCCATGGAGCTGCAACACATTGCTTTTAAAATCTACAGGTATAAATAAATGGCTAGCTTGCCTGGCATGCAGCTACTGATTCTCCCCAATAGAATTGAAGAGGAATTAGATTCTGGGTGAATGTTTGAACTGGTTGGAAACTAAAGCTGTGTAATGAGCCCATCTCATATTGACTGGAGTTCTGTTATTTATGTATACTGGTGTTAAATCTAAGAACATAAACTGCAGCAACAAATTGCCACTAGTAAGAGATCAACACTTGTATTTCTCATTGTATGCTAGTCATATGATTTGCTGTACAACAAGGAAAACAAGGATTGACTCCTTAACTAGCAGCAGTTGGCTGTTGTCACTTATGGTGCTGCAGTTTGCACAGCTGGCAAAACAAGATAAACCATCTTACTGGGAAAGCAAAGCAACAGGGATTGTTGTTTTGTCAACCAAGTGTTGCTAATAATCAAGATCGTTAGAATTGTGATCCAACCATGAGTAAAAAGACATAGTTTTGAGTGGAGTTCCTCCAGCAAAAAAATCCTTTCAACCCAGAACAATTTCTTAATAATAATAATAATAATAATAATAATAATAACAATAATAATAATAATAATAATAATAATAATAATAATAATAATAATAATAATAATAATAATAATAATAATAAAGATTTTAAGATATTATTCATTTCTTAGTTCCTACACAACAGTCCTTTCAACATCAGAGCCAGCAACGTCTGATATTTTATCAGGCTCGATATTTTCCCCTCATTGTGGCTTGAATATGTGGCATTTAATATCAAGTATGAATTCAACAAAATTGTTAATAAGCCAGTTCCACATGCCACAATAAATAGCAGCTGTCACAGTGTGTGGGGAAATGCATAAGAAATTATTCACCAAATGAAACTGACAAGGTTCAATAATCTTTTTCCATATCAAAAGCAAATTGTGTACCATCAACCAGGAACACAGATTGTACATAACGAGTTGGTAAGCTCACTGAAACACAGTTGAAACTACAATAAAACCCCTACTTATACAAAAAGTCTGTTCCGTAGGCTTTTATGTAAATTGGTTTTTTACTTAACTCGAAATAAACCCATAGGAAAAATGAATTTTTACTTAACTTGAAGCAAATCCATAGGAAAATGATATTTATGTAAATCGAAGCAACCCCATAGGAAAAATGAATTCTTTACATAACTCAAAGCAAACCCATAGGAAATTGTGTTATGTAAATTGGGACATATATGTAAACCGGGACATGGTTTTAGAGCAAAAATAATTATGTAAGTCAAATTTTATGTAACTCAAGACATGTGTAAGTCGGGGTTTTACTGTATTCAGTTTCCTCAATGACCAAAAAGTACAGTCCTCTGGGGACATAGCTTCAAACTCCATTTTGCCTCGACATTGCTGTGTTGTTACAGCTGTAACAGTTCATGGTAACTCAGTCTGAATAGGAATAGCAAGAAGTGATTTGATAAATTATGTTTCAACTCAAGAACCTATGGAGTAAAATCAGGGAAGAAGCACTGTGAAATGAAGTTTAACATATACACAAGTGCCTCTTATATAATTAGACTTGAATGTATTGTGAATTTAAAAATGTTTAGGTGCTGACTTCCTGTTCTAACAAGGATTTTTCCAAGATTACCTGACACTAATATCTAAATCATGGGTTGCCAACCTTTTAAAGTCGCGGTCCAGATCATGCTCCCTCAGACAGTTGAGGAGGCAGGACTGGTTATCTCCCTGCCATTTATGGCAGCCGTAAATGAGTCTGCGGCCAATTCTGGCAGTGATGGCAGGAACAACAGTGGGTCCTGGATTATTTGGCACTGTGGGCAGGATCCGGCCCATCGGCCATAGGTTGCCTATCCCTGATCTAAATACAGTAAAACCTCACATAAAGAGTGCCTCACTTAGAGAGTAACTTGCTTAAAGAGCAGAATTTTCTCTGAATAGTCGCCTTGCTTAACAAATAAAACCAACCAAAAACTCACTTAACAAATAAATCGGGTTTCACAATTCCCACACACACACCAGAAGTCACAATTTGTCACTTACAATGGTGTTTCGCTTAAAGAGCAAACTCGCTTAAAGAACAATCCTGTGGAACGCATTATGCTCTTTAAGTGAGGTACCACTGTAATCAACTAGCTTTACATTCTATCAAAATGCACCCCTTTCTCCTAACAAGGGTGGAAGGCTGTAATAAGATAACATGTCAGTTCATGGAGTCACCATGGTGACCAGGATTGAAAATTCTGGTGATCAGAATTTGGAAGAAGTCTATAGCAGGAATGAACTTATTTTCTATTCAAATCAACAACAGTACTACTGACATTTCTTGTATTGCATCTACTCAGCTATCTGACCTCAATCTATATCATTCTGTAGGAGGCATAATTTCAGAAAAGTCAACTGGGAATAGTTTACCGCAATGCTAGACAGAGCTGTGCAGATTACCCCTCAACAAGAGAAGTATGACCAATTTGTAACTTCCATTTGGGATGTTGTCATGCTTCTGTTCCAAGAGTATTCTGGACCAACTACATCCTGGAAATACACACCCAATATTTAGATTATATTTTACACTTGGAAGAAAATCCTTTCAGTGAACATACAGTAAAATCATGGAGAAATTTGATCTCAATGATTATGCAAATGATCAACCATTACTCCAGTAGTTTCATCTATTCAGGTGATCTTGCATTGACATTCAAGGGGGAAACTGTTGAGTTCATTCAGCATCAACTAACCTCTGTCTTAGATATTTTCTTATAGTATAAAAAACAGCTGAAATAAAACATTTTAAAAATATAGGTTTGTGGTTTCTAATTAAAGAACAGAAGCAGAGAAGAAGCTCTGAATTAGCTAGAAAGGCAAGATTAATACTGTTATATCCCAAAGTGTGTGTGTGTGTGTGTGTGTGTGTGTGTGTGTGTTCATTCTGAATTAAACCTTGATCTAAAAAAAAATATTGTCTAAACATTGTGAAACAAAGTTGCCATGAGAAATAATATACTGTATTTAGGAAACAATTGCTTTGTCACTCTACATCTGCACAACAGAATATTCTAGTGTTGCATAATATAAATTAGCACATTCCAAATAAATGAACCATGCAGGATTTTTACTGGCTGTCTCAAACCTACTCCCACTGAAAAAGTCTGTTACCTGGCTGGCATTGCCTCTCAGGAAGTCCATCAGTGTCATTCACCAACCGGTGGAAACCCTCTAACAAACTTTGGCAGTGGCTAGAGCCTGCTGCATGTGTGAATTTAAAAAACCCATCCACATAATGAGCAGTGTGCCTTAAGTACATCAGGGTTCACTCTGCCCATTCTAAGAATGTACTCCACCTCTCAAAGGTTGTGTAGGAAACCAGCAATTCATGGGTAGTGCCTTGTCCATATAGTAATTACCCTCAAAATAAAACTCCAGCAATTCAAAATTACCAAAGTGCTCAGATAGGAGAAGAAATGCAGACCTGATGCCACACTTTGCCATCTCTGCACCCCTACAACAAGCATGTACCATCTTGATGGCAGCATCGAGAAGATATACTTAATGATTGTCAGCTCTTCCAGAATAGTTTTATTCACCAACTCCCCCCAAGATAAGACAAGTAATAAAGGAAGCAAAGCTCTCCCAGTGCTTCAGATTATTCTCTATAGGGAGATTTTTTTTTTTTTTTGCAATGGCAGCTGTGTTAGTCTGTGCAAGCATGTCACAGACAAGACAAGAAATACAAGGAAAAAATGCCACCTTAAAGACTAACTCCACAAAATAATGTCATGAAGTCTCACTCTGATGTCTGACAAAATGAACTTGATCCATGAAAACTAACATTGAAATACAGGAGCTGGTTGTTCAGGTGCCACAACATTTTTGTCTTTTTTTTTTTTGTCTTGCTTTGTTTTGTTTACTCTCGGATATTCCTATAGCGACTCCCTTAAGTGTGGCCTTAAAAGGTCCTACTATCCTATCAGCAGGGAAGAGCAGATAAAGACCAGCATCCTAATTGCCTCATCATAAATGAGTGAAGAGCGACCCATGAAATCCACAGATGCCCAGTAAACAACCCCATGAACTGAATTAGAGAAATACCCTGCCAAAGTTGGGCATGGTCTTTGGCTGCTGCATATATGAAATGAACAACTAGACAGGATAAAATAGTTCACTTTTCATGCTTTTGGTTTTCTTGTGCAATTTGCACTGTTGCACCCTGTATTCTTGCCTTGAGACCCTTCTGTGGCTCAGTTTCCCTTGTCCTCTAGTGCTGCCCCATTCCTTAATGTCAGGCACCTGGCTCTCCTGGGAGAATTAGCCACCCACCACTCCTTCCTGCATAGTGCTGTTGAAAGGGAAGCTGATCCAGAGTCACCACCATGCTCCTTCCCCCGAAGATCAGCAAACCATGCGGTGGTGCTGATACACCTGCTATATGAAGCTCCTCACTGACACAATTCCTGCTGCTTTTGGAGCCTAGTAGCCAGCAGAGAGGATGGGATTGCATCAGGGTTGGTCCTTTAAGGTGCTGCGTCCTGCTGCAAACACTGATGGACCTTGTGACACTCTTTTGTCATGCAGCTGCTCTGCCTCCTCATTAGGAAGAGAAATGCTCCCTTTCTCTCCCAGCTGGACTAGTGGTAGGAGTCTCAGAGGTGGCATTGCTTCAGATTTGAATTTGAGGTGATTGTTTTGTGTTTTAAGCTATTCATGGCTTAGTATTCAGGTAGGGCTGCTTTACAAAATATATGCTGAATGCTTGCCAGCATCTTGCTGAGATGAAGCAAAATGAAGCACTTCACAACGAGGAATTTTAGAGCTTCATGCAATTTCTTGTAGATTCCCAGAGAGCACTTTCTTGTCAAGTTCTCTGTACTGTACTTGTAATTTGTTCAGGTTTTCTCAAATAGTCTTTCCATTTAAAGAGCAAAGAAAACACGCAGACCAAGCGTACAAAGACTGATTGCAGTGCCCTCAGATTTTTAAACATAGTAGCAGTCATCCTAGATTTGAACAACTTCATGGTTTGTGCAGTTCCATGGGTCACATATTCAGCAGTTTTGCACAATTATACTTAATGTTCTAATATTTCCAATGTTTATCTGTATTTATAAACAACTTTCCAACCATTCCAGTGCTGAAAATAGTTCATACTACTAATACAACTGTTGTTACTAAATCAAACTCTGAGAGATTATGCAACAAAATAGGGATTGTCTTGGTATACCACCCACTCTGCTGCTCAAAGGCTTACTTCCTGAGCTGGATGAGCTGATTCTATAGATGGTGCTGGAGTGTCTTCAGATTGTTGTGGACAGTCATTATCTAGTGAGGTTTAGATTCACTGGATCTACTGGACACATCTGATCTGGCCACAGTGAGACATGCATTAGTTACATCCTAGCTGGATAATGTAACCCCACTCTATGTGAGGCTGCCTTTGAAAAGTGTTTGCTGTAGCAGATGGATTTCATGATCCCGGTAATCACTCTAGTTAACAATCCGGTTACAATGTTTTGTATCTGCTGGAATTTCCAAACTGAGGGGCCCATCACCCCACCTAAAGGTAGTTTATCCGCCCATAGACATTGGCCCCCTTAAGGAGTAAGGTTATTTACTGCCACTCAACACTTGGTGTTGAGTCATTGGCAGTATGGTCTACTCCATTACCGTAGCAGGATGTCTAGCCAGACATATATACATATATACAATTTATACAATTTCCATTTATACAATTAATAATAAAGACAGAGGAACCCAAGAGATATTGTGAATTCTTTTCTCCCTCTTTTCTCACAGAGACAAGAGATATTAATTACATTTCCTTTCTTTCTTAGTTGTGCTCATTGGTAAGTGTAATAAACTCATGCTGTTTGAGTTTGTAGGGCAGAAGGGTCACTTGACAGCATTTCAATAAATCTGATGTGAATTGTGTTAAGAATCATTTAATATATTAGAGAAATCTTCTATAAATTCTTATGAGAATTTGTGCCCTGCCAGCCTCACCTCCCAGAGTGCTGGTGGTGGCATATTATTCAGTTAACATACTGGCTCAAATCCTGTTGTTTAGTTGTAACCTACAGGACTGCAGTGGCTCAAGTGGTTAAGACACTGATTGGTAGGCAGAAGGTCAGCATTTCAAAATCTGAGTACTGCATGACGGAATGACACCCGTCTCTGTCCCAGCTCCTGCCAACTTAGCAGTTCTAAAGCAAGACATTGCAACTAGATAAATAGTTACTACTTCAGTGGGAAGGTAAACAACGTTCCATGCACTTTGGTGTCTAGGGATGCCTGCCACATATCCATGGAAATGTCTGCAAACGCAGACTCATTAATTGCCAGTGAGAAACCACTATGAATTTGTTTTTTGGAGATGTAATTATCCAAGAGGATTTTGGCCACTGTAACCTTGCTTTTCCCTCCTAAGTTACAATTGCTCAAAGTGACTTACAAAATTTGAACAAGGTAGCAGTAAAACACATTAGGAAGATAAATGGTACAGAAAACAAACTTTACAAACACCAGATGTACATGGCTGTTTAAATAGAAATGTTGTAAGAGGAAAAGGGCCCATCTTGGGCCTGTGTAAAACGGGTTTTAAAAAGCCTCTTGAGTTCAGGAAGCAAAATGCATTTGGCACAATCCCTGGATCCCAGCACCATTTTGCTCCTCCAAAGTAACGAGATGGTGCTCCCCCATTGGCTAGGAAATGAGTCCTCTGTCTATGCTCTGTTTCCTCATGTTGTGCTGGGGACAGGATAAAATACAGTGGGGTAATTTAGTAGAGACCCCTAGTGGGGTCTCAAAATGGTGGCAGGTTTGGGGCAGATTGGCCCAATCCCAGCACACAATGTGTGTGCATGCAAATGGACCAGCCTATTCCAAAACCATCTGAAAGAGTGGGTTGCAATTCCCATATAGACACTTCTAAGATGGGCCAAAGATTTAAAATAAAAGAATCCACAAATGGAAAAAGTTCTCTTATATATTGTCATCAAAGATACTCCTGATCGCTCTGGCCAGTGCAAGAGCTTTGCAACAGCTGGTCTTGTAGGATGGGCAAGATTGGATGGGAGTGGAGAGTCCTTCAAATAGTCAACATTTAGGATCTTTAAAGGTAACAGCTACAAATTTTAATTGTAGAAATAAATTTGCATATAATCAGATATGGCACAAATTATGCTTCTGCCTGAAGTAAAGCTGCAAAAGTTACCATCCCTATCTCCTAGATCAAACTGCATGGTACTCAAGACTGGACAGGTTGTCACACAAGTGAATGATACACAAGATCTTATTCACTCTGCATAATAACAGGGTTGCACAAACTGTCAGCATTGTCCCTCCATTGCTCCCTGCATCCCTGCTTGCCTGCCTACCTACCTATCTATATACTGTATCTTTATAAATGATTGATTTTTTCCAGCATTCAGGGGGTTGCTTATCTTGTTAAAAATGCTTCAACCTTGAATATATATAAGTTTTGATCCTGTTCAGTGTTCACATAACAGATATCTCATGGCATTATGCTGGATTGTGTTAGATTGTACAAACTATTGACAAAGGCCACCACTAAACTGTGATCCTTGTTATACAGTCTTGTTGTAGAATGCTAAAGGTCACCATTATGCACACTGAAAGTACAGCTACTTTGGTAACCATCTGTAAACAAGAACCAATTTCACCATCATGCTTAGGATACTGTCTAGTGTGAGCTGAGTACAATACTTCTGGCACTGGAATTAGACACCCTATGCATATTTAGTACTATTTTATCTTTAAATGATTTACTTAGAACAGTGGTTCCCAACAAGGGGTACACAGCCCACTGGTGGACTTCAATTCCCAGAAGCCTAAGTCAGTACATTGGCTGATCAGTGCTTTGGGGAAATGACTTAGGCTTCTGGGAATTGAAGTCCAAAAACCAGCATTTGGGAAACACTGATTAGGGGACTATGATTTAGAGTAAGCTGGTAATATACATTGGGTTGTAGTGTCTGGTTGGGGAGCTATGAGTTGGGAGTTTGAATCCCTTTGTGCTCCTATGAGAGAGGCCAGCAAAATCTCATGGAGGGTGGATGGCTGCTGGGTTATGTTCCCTCTCAGCTGTGTAGCCTTGAGCAAGCTGCTGCAGGGTCCCAGAGCACCACAATGTTGGAATGGACTTGACTTTATTTTTTTCCCCTGTTTTGTTTTGAGAACTAGTATGTTGCACTGGGCATAAGTGACCTGAATTCAAATTTCAACTTGGTCATAGAAGCTCATAGGGCTGGGAGTGGTAAGCCACTCCTTGAACATCTCATATATCTCAAAGTTGGAAGCAATTTGACAGCAACCAAATTAAAGTCCTTAGGAAATGTACTAAGTATGGAAATAGAAGTCCCCAAGAACCTCTTCAGGCCAACTGACGTATGGGTGTCAAGGGTAGTTCTATAATGGAATAACAATATAACCCTATTCATGCATTATGCAATGCAACAATATGAATATGTTTAGAAGGGAGTGAATAGCCCAGCCTCCCTCTGTCATCATACTCTTCACTGTTTAAATGCTGGGTCTGAAAAGGAAGATTCTTGCTTGCAAGTAGGTTTTGCATGTGCGAAAGCCCCTTTTCTCTGCAGACATGGTGCTGAAATATGAAGAGTGTCATGATGGAGACAGCTGGGTTATGCAGTCTCCTCTAACCTTTCTCCTTCCAAGTTGTATAATGTTTGAATAGGATTTGCTTTGGTTATATTTATTTATTTATTTATTTATTTATTCTTCAAATTTATACCCCGCCTCGCTCAGGCGAACCTGACTCTAGGCGGCTTCCATACAAACAAAACAATATCCCACCAACCCCCCCCCCCCATTGAGTCCTCCATAGCCGCCCAAGACCCCCAAGTTCTCTCCCTTCGAGGCCGGGTGGCCGAGGGAGGCCCCTTTTATCTTCCTCCCGGCCGGTGACAGGGGCCGGGAGGGTGCAGCGGCGGTGGCGGCGTCTGGCGCGGCGGCGGCGGCGTTTCTTCGGGCCTCCCCTGGCCGAGGGAGGCCCCTTTTATCTTCCTCCCGGCCGGTGACGGGGGCCGGGAGGGTGTAGCGGCGGCGGCGGCATCTGGTGCAGCGGCGGCGGCGTTGTTTCTTCGGGCCTCCCCTGGCCGAGGGAGGCCCCTTTTATCTTCCTCCCGGCCGGTGACGGGGGCCGGGAGGGTGCAGCGGCGGCGGCGGCGGCTGGCGCGGCGGCGGTGTTTCTTCGGGCCTCCCCTGGCCGAGGGAGGCCCCTTTTATCTTCCTCCCGGCCGGTGACGGGGGCCGGGAGGGTGTATCATTTGTTGTGCAGAGAAAGGAATATAAGGTTGGCATATAGACTGGTATCTTTATTGGAGAAAATGCATTTCTCTTTGTTAGAGACAAAAAGTTTGATGGCTTTGTCTTAATTTGACAAGGTGTCTAGATATTAAAATATGCATAGTGCTGAAAATGCATAAGTTTTTTCCATGTTGCTTGTATTGCTCTTGTTATTTCAAAACAACTCCATTATTTTATAATTTAATCTAGGAAGTAACTGCTTCCTCTAATATTCCTCTAATAATTTTTCCCTCCTGAAAAATTGTTACATCTGTGACAAAAATAACAGTCCCAAACAGCTGTTATGAGCTACTGACAACAAACTGTAGCCTGCTTTACAGCAAGTTTGAACCAATGCAATATTTCACTTATAATTGCATGTATATCTTGCAGCTCTTAAGGGATATGCTCATAATTAGAGAATTGAAATATTTGTGTAATATAATTTGCCTTTATTGTTCTAGTTAAGATACTGTACTAGAACATTAAGATAGCTAGCTGAAGATTCTAACCCCTCAAGAAATATCAGCTCGTTTACTGTGGTTTTTGCAAGAAATTTCTTTTGCTGTAGTTTCCACAATTTATGTAAAATATAATTAGTCTCACACTCTTGTTTCTGTAGAAAACTATTTTGTTTCCCTTTGTGAAAAGAACACAAAGCAAGTGCAGCAGGTCTGCTAATTCATCAGAAAAATGTGATCCATCCATCCAGTGCTACAACTTTGACTAATTCATGCAACTGTTGCTGAATTTTACAGAAGACACCCTCCAAACAAATGTTACAATCCTGTACCAGCCCACTTCAAGGGGAAATATTTTGAAGAGTTGTCATTTACTGTGTGAGAATCAAATGTAGATTTATATCCTAATCTCTACTAATAAATTGCAGCAAAACCAACAGTTATTTATCTATTGAGAGACAATCTCCACCATGTCTATTTTGTTAATCTCAATTAGTAGATTCATATTGGAGTCTGTTGTTGTTATTGTTGTTTGTCTGTCTGTCTTCATTTCTGGTACAAAATGTCCTGAGAGACTGAAATTCTTGTCCGTTGCTTTTTGAGAATTATACTTTGTATGTATTTTCATCAAAATGTTAACACTCAAAAATCAATGGACAAATATTCCAGTCTCTCAGCATTCTCTATCACAGACCTGAAAAATCACCATGTTCTACTAAATGGAGGGGGGCGGGAGATTATAGCATGAAATTGAAATTAATCAATAAAACTGATACATCATAAAGTAGCATGATCAGAAAGCAGGGATCAGATCACACCCAACCTGATTGGATCATGTCTTTATCTGAAGGCATACCTTCTTTAATCTCTTCCTTACTCCAAACCTGGCTTGTTAAGGCTGCTTTTGCAGACCCAGACTTCTGAAGAACAGAGGACTGCCAAAAGATCAAGAGATTATGGAGCCAATGTTTGACACTTCAGACGTTTAAAGTACATTTATTTATTATTATTTATTTATTTACTCACATTTGCTATCCCGCCCCAATCGGGTATACCCGACTCTGGGCGGCTTACAAGATAAAATGTGATCATAAGCTAAACCATATCTCACAGACCCTTAAAATTGATTCTGGTGAATCAGGCCTAAAATACTTTGCCTCTGGATTATTGAGTCAAAGCTAGAACTGGGACTCCTATTCATGTATTAGCCTTACCATGATGCTCTCTTGGTGACTTCATTCCATCCGTTTAACTTATTTATTTATCTATTTATTTACTCACATTTGTTATCCCGCCCCAATTAGGTAAACCCGACTCTGGGCGGGGTACCCCAGATAACATTATGACTCGGTTGCACAATCCAAACACACACACACCCCACACACACACATGATTGTACCAGATAACGCTAAAAATCGCGTTATACGAAATAAATTTTTTCCAAAAATCTCACATCGTTATGCAGTTTTAGCGCTATCTGGTACAATCGTTATCCGGGGTATTACTGCATCACCAAATAGTTCTCATGGGGACAGTTGGTATACAAATTAAACTAGCCATTTAATAGAACTTTCTGCTTAGCATGCTCTGTTCTGGATGGAACATGAAACTTTTTATTTTGATTAACTTTCAATTCAGGGATTCTCAACCTGTGGCCCGAGGCACCATTTCATGTGGCCTCCCACCACTGCCACCACACAAGGAAGTGTCATGTGGTGGAGGAAAGGCAAAATGGCTGTCTGGCCCCTGAAGCTGTCTGAAGGAGCATGACCTGGTCCCCAGCTTAAAAAGGTTGAAAACTCCTGTTCTAATTGAATTAGATATTTAAGCTCTAGCATTTTTATCATTTGCCATTTTCCTTTCTTTTTAGTTTTTTACATTGTACTTTGTTGCATACTTTAATCCCCCCATGTATCATTTTAGTACAAAATATTGATAGAGCTTTGCTATAGGATGGTGTACAAATTTAATAAATGTATGATTAATTCATTGTTCTTTTCTGCTTTGCATAGTATTGTGTAGGGATTGCAGTGGCTCAAGTGGCTAAGACGCTGACTGGAAGGCGGAAGGTCAGTAGTTCAATTCCCAAGTACTGCAGGACAGAATTAGCTCCTGTCTCTATCCCAAATCCTGCCAACCTAGCAGTTCAAAAGCAGGAAATTGCAAGTAGATAAATAGGGGCCACTTTGGTGGGAAGGTAAACAGCAATCCGTGCACTCCAGTTTCTAGTCATGCCTGCCACATGACTACGGTAACGTCTGCAGAAGCAGACAGCGCTGGCTCTTCGGCTTCGAAACAGATGAGCACTAAACCTTAGAGTCAGATACTACTGGCTTTCAAGCAAGAGAAACCTTTACCTTTACTATAGTATTGTGTGACATTCCTACCTTATTTCTTATACTGGTAGATCTTTTGACCTTCTCTCTCTTTAAATTCAGGGTGTATATATACCAAGCTATTAGGTGACAACTTTGACAGCTAACAGAGGAAGATTCCTTTTCTTTTGTTGCATTACTATTAGAGAAGACAGCTGGAGACTCAAGAAGCCTTATTATTATTTTTGCTTGTGTAAGGTCACTTTATGGTTATACAATGTGTTCATGAGGATTTGTGTTGGATTTTGAAAAATAGGCAACAAAACAAGAATTGCAGTGCCTTGTCGCCAAGCAACACCATCAGTTCCTCTGCTTTGTGACAATATAAATGAACAGTTTCTCTCTACACGGTAATGTTTCCACAAACTTGGATTGCATTTTTAATAGGGTGATCATGATGAGTCTTCTCAGCTGTATTTCTGTAATTAGCAGCTAAAATATTGTTGCAGTAATCTACAAAGTTTCTTGAAATGTTGTTGTTCACCTTATAATGAACACAGTAGGAGGGAGTTTAATGGAGAAATGGGTTTGTCATTTGCAGATGAGTGCTCATTTTAAGACTTAGAAATACAGTAAAACCTCAGATAACACTAAAACCTGGTTCCACAAGTCTTGGTGTTGTACGATTTTTAGTGTTATCTGATGCATGTTAAAATCCTATGGGATCCATAGAGATACATTGTAACCACACAGGCTTTAGCGGTTGTTATCTGAAGCATCCCATAGGATCTTAATGTTATCCGATGCAATTCTTCCCCCCAGATTCCTTAATGTTATGCGATTTTAGTGTTATTCGATACTAATGTTATATGAGGTATTACTGTACCATGAATTAAAGTGTCCAGTAAAGGACAGTAATGAATATCCAACTAGGAATAGTGTACAGTTTTGTAATATTTCTTTACATTAAAAAATAGAGAGTAAAGAGCTAATTATAAAAGTAAGCCAAACATCAGATAAAAGGCTTTTGTGCAAGTTAATGTTCAAGTCTCAAGGACATTTTACAGGCCATGTAGATGTAAGCAACTAATCAGATGGGCGGTGGGGGGGGGGGACTGTTTGGCTTCAGATGCAAATGTGTATCTTGATTTGGCATGAAAGCTTGTCTTGATAGCTTTCTTTTTATTTATTTAAAAATAATTTTCACCATACATTTGTGGGTATTTTGCTAGCAATTAAAACAGAAGCAAAATAGTTTTAAAAAACCAGAAGCAGGCATGTTCTATTAAAATGCTTAAGGAACATTGAGAAGTTCTTTAAAAAAAGATTTAAGAGTTTTGGGATAATTTTTAATCACTTTTGTTGCATGTATCGGACAACGCTAAAAACCAGATAACATCATGACTTGTGGAACCAAGTCATAACGTTAGCCGGGGTATTACTGTATTCTGTATTTATTTAAGTAGAACACATAAGACATAAGACAACAGGTAATATCAAGAAATCCACAATTGCTGCAAGATTTTGGGCAGTTTTTGTGGTGACTGTCACTGTATGTAGATGTTATGCTGTAGTAATGAAAGTTGCCCATCCATGCCTGAGATATTGTCATGAGACGAAAACTATATTACACCTGTGTTTAATAATTAATACTGCTTTCCTAAAGGTGAATAATATAACAGAAAGATATTCAATCTGTGGTGTAGCCATCCTTTTAGAATATTTTCTAAAAATATCCTGCAGCTCTCAAGAGAGCAATATTGTTATTTCATTACCCTTGAGAGCATGCACAGATGCAACCATAAAATGTTCTGTGTAAAAGCTCGAAGCATATATTTTCCATAATGATGAGATATTATGGTGCCTGATTTTTTCATATATACCGTACATGTCAAAATTAAGAAGCACTTTCATTTATATGGCAAATATATTCTGTGCAGTTCTGATAAATTGTTCACATTGAAAGTATTGTTTTTCTTCACTACATTTTTTCTCTTAGAATTGGATCTGATATCCATCAAGATCCTCATGTACTGAACTCACCATCCATAGGACTCTGGATCTTAATAACACTGCACAACAAAGATTTTGCTACTGAGAATAACACATGTGCTTTATATGATATTGAGTGTGCAGATTCCAAATCTGAACTCTGAATTTGCCTATCACATACAGATTTTAAGGCATGCTATAGCTCTTCAAATGGTCGGTAATTGGGTAATGTATTTTTACATGGGAATATTGTAACAGATGCAGCTACCACTATGCCTGCTGCCTCCTCTGCTGAATTACATCCCCTGGTGGCATACATGTACCAGCAGCAGCTGGGCATGTCTTGGCAAGTCAGTGAACTGACGTCAGAAATAGGTATGTAAGAGATTTGACCACAAAATAAATGATGTTAAAGTTGAATCTGATTATGAACAAACAGGAAAATAATGGTTGCAAAGATAGATCTGTCTGCAAGTATCAAAAGTAGGACTGATGTGGCACAAAATAGGCAAATGGGATTATCATCACTGAAAAATATACAGTACAGTATATTGCAGAAACTCTGACAATGCATGTCCAGATGAAATTTACACAGACTAACATGGCTACTACTTTGAAACAGACAATATATCTGTGTCAGGATAGATGCTTCATGAAATTTCAGGTGAACTTGAAAACACATCTTGTTTGTAACTTTTTAGAGTTGCAATAATGAACTTTGTTTCTGCATCACACACTTACTATTTTCTTATTTTGTGCTGAAACCTAATCTTTGGAGGAAGCAAAGGAAGCAAGGCCAGAACTTCCTTATAAAAATTGAACTGAAACCCTTAATTCATTTGTCACTAAAAACTCACATTATTTCTGAAAGTATGTATGTGTGTAAGCAAATAAGAAACAAACAATATTCCAAAACTAGGTGACATCACTAGATACAGTATGGTGGCCATTATCAAGTGAAAATGTGTAATAAGAATGACAGCTAACGTTAGTTCCTACTATTTATTTTTATTTAGTTAAGGAAATCTAATATCATATAGAGCCTGCTGTGTGTTACTATACATCACATAATTCCTTATAGTGAATATATTTTATTCCCATTATTACTGATGGTGTAGATGTCTATACATTGCAAAGAGAATAATGAAAAGAACAATGGTTCTCTTGTTTATCAGTGTATAGTGGAACCCTGGGTTACAGATACTTCGGGTAATGGAAACCTGGACTTACAGAAAGAAATCCATTGAAAATAATGCCTTGGCTTATGGAATTTTTTTGAGACGGTTCCCCCCACCCCAATCCATTTCTATGGGAAACTACACTTCACTTTACAGATTTCCCCCCCCAATGCATTCCTATGAGAAACTGCACAATGCATTCCTATGGGCACTTTGTGATAAGGAATTTTTACTGCAAGAAGAATGGATTAATTCTGTAACTGAGGGTTTTACTATATTTCTCTTCTCAAAGAGAAATATATTATTTAAAAGGCCAGTTTGTCTTTTATCCCTTCACATTTTCAAGTAGATTTTGAAGTTTTTAAAAGGAATGGATTAATGTCAGCATGGCTTATGTCCATAGTGTTCTATTTAGGAGCAGTTGAGTCAGTGTAGTATTTGTTGAAAATGCAAGAATGTATACTACTAGAAGGCAGCATTGCATTCTGTTTCAAACAGAAAATTATATATTTTTTCATTAGATTAATTTTCTTTATTTGTTTTATTTTTTCTTATAAACTCTTCTGCTGGTAATCATACTTGCTTTATTGAGATTTGGAGCAGTACTGATGCCTGTTTTCTACACGGCTCCTTAAATGTCAACATACTACATTCCAGCTGCTTTCAGAAGGTGACAGGAAGATAATAATTAATGCCCAAGTGTTACACAGCATTACACAAGTGTTACAAAGACAAGATGATTTTGGACAACATAATAGTCAGTGCTCCAATATATATATGTATTAATTATTCTTTTCAATTTACTGTACGTACCTCTACCCTATTTTTCTCCCCCAAAGGGACACCTGGTAGGATGGGTTGATAGAAAAGAAATATTGATAGAGAGGATGTTGTAGTGTTCAGCTTAGGAAGAAATGTCTCTAACGCTGAGAGAAATGGTCTTTTATTTTCAACCAGTAGTTCTTTTCATAGAAAAAGGCAGAAGTTTTCAGAGGAGATGTGCTTCTTTTAGCTCAGCTTGCCTGCTGACAATACCCACTTATGACACTGTCGCCTCTTCTCTGTTGACGTACCTGCCAAGAAAGACACCAAGAAGAGCTCTTCCAGTTGAAGGTCTATTTGTCCCTAATAATTGTCACCAAGGAAACTGAATCACTTTTCAATCTGATCAGCTACAATTGTTCAAGGTTCTAGCATTTATTCACTAGTAATAGGAAATATCAAGAAGGTTCACTAGATTTGGGTGTGTGAGACAGTTGTTACCGCTGAGTAATAACAGAGTTTGTATATCTTATTAGAATCAGTGTTGGATAATCTTTGCAGGGTAGTGCAGGTAACCTGCAGCGAAAGATTAAGGCTGAATACTGTGAAATGCAAGCCTTCTTTGATTCCTCTTTTCTTTTTGTTTAGCTATTAAACAAATACTCAGGTGTAGCTTTAGCAGAAGAAGAGGAAAGAAATGT